>PIJX01000033.1:0-600000 GCA_002927005.1 Aspergillus pseudoterreus
CAGATATCTTTCCTTCCAGTCATCAAGTCTACGACATCGTTCTTCTCTAGTGCCTTGCACAATATTGCCCGGATTCCCTATGAGAAGGTGGACTGGCACTAAGACCTACGGGGTACAGTTCTGGAACATGCAAAGACCGGCCACGGCATCCCCGAATAGGTCCGGATAGAAATGGATTGAATCCGTCGATATCAATCGGTACCCACTTTCTCTGTCGGCTGTCTCGGATCGGTGCTGAGCGAAACTAAAGTGATGTCCGAGTACGCTGTATGGGATGGCCGAGGCCCACACCGACTGACGCATGCAAAGATGAACCTGAATCAGCCCATGATTCACATCACTATGTTTACGGCGGAGGGGTGCAGTCAATCTCGCTTATTCGGGCTCATGCGACGCATGCCATCCACCATGATCCTGCGCAATAGACTACAGAAGAATGGTTACCTTAGCCGAGGGAAAACAGGGAATTGACAACAGCGCCGTACCCTAAAGATAGAAACTTCCGAGCTTCCGAGCGCGTGGCTACTCTATTTCTGTACCGTGGCGTCTTCAGCCGTCGAACCCGGTTGGATATAGGCCTGCATGGTTGCATGCATGCGTCTTCCTGGGGAGACTTCCTTGGTTGGAGACATTCTAATCTGGATATATACTCCGCATTCCTTGCGATTAGCGAGCCGGCTCCAAGGGCAGGTTTGACATGTGTCACTGTCTGCCGCACAAGAGAAAGATAATTTACATGAGACCGAATTGATCTATTAGTATCCATGCCACATATAAGAACAATAGAGCAAAACTGGCCACTTTGTACTGTACAACAAGCAGACGGGAAACGCAGTTTCCCGCCAGAACACAGGCAGGCTAGTGCGCTCGGGATGGATTCCGAGAGACGGCGGGACCTCCGGAGTGGGACGTTGCCATGGCTCGTTGGGAACTTGGATTCTTGTTCTTGTTGTGGTATACGGATTACCGCCGGGACAAAAAGCCCATAAGCTTGTTGGGTGGAGGCCATGTCCACATACACACTGTCGGTACTAAGTAGGCAGTCTCGTGTCGTGGAGTTTCTTGTTTCAAGGCCGAACACATCCGACTCAGGCAGATCAGGTTGAATGCAGGAACTGAGTCAGGACACGAGACATCTGCAACATCAATGCGCGGGAAAGTCTTGACCGCCGGCCAGGCGGGAGAATCAGGCGGGAGGATGGGATAATTGCTTTTTCTCCGTCCTCGCCAGAGGGCTTCCAAAGTAGGCAACAGACTCCCTTCCCGGCAACAAACACGGCAGACAAGTAGGAGGAGACAGCCCTCTGCTGGACTGAGCAGTGTTGAGCGGTGTTTTGTTCCGACCACAGACGACCGGGCCCTGCGCAGCGAGACGGATCAATGGCCGGACGCCACAGGCCTAGCGAGTAGGTCAATGCATGGCCCACGTGGACCGTTGTCATTTTACCCATGCATCTTACTGCCGCGCTATTATCGACTAGGGCATCAACACGAGACAGGCCCGCTGCGTGCTGACGGTTTCAGGCCACGGAACCGACCGAGATCTCCGTCGGTGATAGGGTTAGTGCTTAGGGTCCGAGGGAGGTATACCTGTACTCCGTACATACACTCCTGTATACGGGGTACACCCTCCAACGTAATTCGATTGAAAGCATACCCGGCTGACTCTGCCGAATGGGGCATCTCCCGTGGATTATCGCGCAAGGCCACCTTCGCTCGCGTCCTAACGAGTTGTTTGTGTCGGCCCGGAGTATACAGCCGTTTGGTCTAGTCCGCTAGCCGGGGGCTCGAGTTGGACTAACGGGAACAGGGAGGAGACCCGCNNCAGAATGTTGAGTCGGATTGTACTCTGTTTCGAGTTATGTTCCCCCGTCAGCCTCCGTTGATTGGTGCACGGCCCTCGACGTCTCGTGCAGAGGCTCCATCGAACAACCTGAATCGCCATTTTCAAACATTGCTATTCATTATGAACAGGTCTCGGCCCGTCCCAGGCTGTTTTGTCTCTATTTACGGAGGTAGTCTGATGGGATGAATCAGTCTGCGTTCGACGGGTTAGGCCGAATGTCCCTCATCATGACCAAAGCTCCGGTCATCGCCGTCGACTAACATCCAGACCAACCCTTACTAAGTATACCCCAAAGTAATTAGTTATACGATCAGCAATATTAATAATGCTAGCCCTGGCTACTGCATGCCGTGATCACTGTGCGGGGAACAAACAGCTCTACACAGGAGCCGTGTCATCCCCAACGAACGCCCCCCGCCCGACAACCACGCCATCAACCAAGCAGAAGGGCCGTCGGAACCCTTCCGTTTCGAGCCGCCCTGCAGCGTGATATGTCTGGGGGTACGTCTGCGTCTGCACCATCACGACCGTGCATCAGGGCGGGATGGGTGTATTATTATTGGAACCAACCTCCCTCCCTCCCTCTCGGGCGGCGGACTACCGAGTTGTGGACTTCATTTTTTGTCTTCTGATCGGCCCTCTTCCCAGCCGCGCAAACCACCAAAAAGCTGCGGATCCGATCAACCCGACTGTAGGGCGTTGGAGAATATTTCCGCGTGGTTTTGCGGCCGCTCCCCCACTCTTCTCCTTGGCAGCTCGCGGGCGAGAGAGTGGGAAGAAAGAGCACGAGGAGCTCGGGCCTCCCAATCCTGCCGATGCACGTCGAGGGGGGTCCTGACGGAGGCGTGTTTCGTGGAGAGGNNCAGATCACCGTAAGGACACGATGATGGGGCCGGCTGGGCCAGACCGAAAGCAAACGCAGAGGAAAGAACCTACGTAGTGGTCTACTTACTCTACTGTACGAAGTATGTATGTATGTATCTAACTAGTCGACTTAGTCTCGATCGACACCGCCACGAGCACGAGGCAAACGGCCCACATCTTCAGTATTTGCTTTGGCAATAGCAGAGGGTGTTATTGTCGCCAAGGTTATCTAATTCTGAATAATAGTGAAGAGTACAGAGTACATACTTCGTACAGACACCGCCGGAGGAGTGTCGGGCGAAACGCGGACCCAGAGATGGCAGGCGCGCAGCGAAAAATCTCCGGGGAACGGAGGGCGGGCGATGATTGGGAGCGGGGATCACCTCTCGGGCTCTCTGCAGGGACAATCGTTCCCCTTTCCTTTTCCCCTCTGACCATCAGGTCGCCACAGCACCGTTAATCGCCCATCAAAGCCAGGTTATCATCCGCTCCACCCGCTAGCCTCGTCTTACCGTCCCGGTTCAACATCCGTCGCCCATGTGGCTCCTCCAATGGCCGCTTCCGATGGGCGGGTTCCGAGCGATCGTCACACCATGCTGATGTCCACTTGTGCGTGGATTTTGCTTCTTTAGGGGGGTACGGGGTATGAGGGTGAGGAAGAAGAGCGAGTTTGCTCTGGGGTCGGAGCGCACACTGAACAGTGGGACGGAGGACGACCAAGATAGGGAATTGGTGGGTGGTGGGATGTGTCTTCTGCCGGGGGTTCCGACAGGCTGAAGGAATAGCAAGCCAGGTTATACCCCAGGCCCTCCAAAGGGGGGAATCCCAGAATCCCACCGAATCTGGAGCACAAGGCTCCAATCGGCATCGGTGAAGCGAATAAGAATGGCAACCCGCAGAACGAGGGCCAATCATCCGGCAGAGGCAGGAGAATAAGGTAGGGAAAGCCAATTAACTCTGCGTGCTGTCCTCCATGAGCTAAAAAAGTACATGTACTACTTCGGACAGGAGGGCAGCGCGTGCGCAGGTCCACCGAGTTGCCGTGAGGGTCCTTGAGCGAACCATTATTGCAGACCAGTGCAGACGGGAAACTCTGATCAGAGCATGTCACTGGCGAGCGCTGATTGATCCAACCTAGCTACTAGCTACTCCCCCCCGCCCGGTACCTAGGTAATTGCTACCAGCCTACGCAGGTGTGGGACCGTGGACCGTGGATAACACCCAGGGACATGTCGTGATCGTGAGGCAGACGATGGAGGACACTGCCACCGCCGATCTCGGGAGACCTCAACGTTAGGCAAGAGGTTTGATCTCCCGCCAAGTCGTGACTCGGATAGATCTTTAGCCTGGCTGTGGTTCAACCATGCGAATTGAATCCGTTTGGACGGTTTGCCATCATCTGATGAAGGACAGAAGGTGACGAAGATGTCACATCTAGATCAGTGTCAGACCATGCACCGTCGTCGGAACGGAACCATGGAAGACTGTTGGATGTTGGGTCATGTTCCTCCAGAAGCGCTATTCTCGGATGGCGTTTTAGATTGACCTCGGGACAGCTCTCCGAGAGACAAGTGTCCCCTAATGCTGAATCAGGAGCCTTTTGGTGGACGAAAGGAACTAGCCGGATCCTGGAACGAGGCCGGATGATCCAATGATGCGTAGCCATGAAATGACAGTTCGTTCGTATCCCCTCTCAATCATTATTACGGAGTACTAGAGGTATGATAATAATAAAGATGATGATAATTTTAAAAATATTCAATAATATATATATAAAAAAAAAAAAAAAAAAAAAAAAAAAAAAAAAAAAAAAAAAAAAAAAAAAAAAAAAAGAAAAATAAAATAAAAATGCCAAGGAGTCGGGGAAAAAAAACCGAAAAACGCAAAGTCAAGCGAAACCCCAACCAAACTACGGCCAAACTCACTAAGGAATAAGCTAAAGTCAAAAAGATGTCGGCAGAAGATTCCTTGACAGACCCATGGCACCTGTACTAGGTAGTGTTTCTAGTATTACTGTACTCCGTATGTAGAGATGAAGAATAATGAGAGTGATGGGTAATGATCATCTACTATACTGATTCCAGTTCTTTATAGGCATTATTATCACGTTGAGACAATTGTGATGGTTTGTTGATGAGAACAACCACATAGTCATAGTCATAATCATAATCATAGTCTCCATGATGTTATTCAACCGGGGGCAGCCGAGAGACTTTCGGCGGCGATTCCTGGTGCTTGCAAAGACCCTGGACGTTGAAAGGGGAATTCGTCTGTCGATCTGGTTCTTGAGGGTCTGATATCGAGCATTCTCGTGGCCTTCCTTTTCTGTTCTTTCGATTCTTTCTATTCTATCCTTTTCTTTATTTTCTCTTCAACGTTTGCTCGATCTAGACTGACGGGGATTCAGAAAGACCACATTGCACCGGCATCTTCATGATGCGATAATGCAATTGTCATGCTCTGACTCGCTGTGACGGTCATACTCAATAATCAATCAATCAACTAACAATTCCTCCTACTCCTTTTGTGAAGTGGAGATCCCACCCTATCCGCTCGTCCTACTCCCTTATTTTCTTTTCTTCCTGTCCATTCTTCTCTTGTTGTGGTGAGTCGACTCTTCGTCTGGCTCTCTTCAGCCACAATATCTCGTCTTGATTATTATAATTATTATTGTCATATATTTATTATATTACCCTACCCTATTATTTTATTATTCTCTTCCCCTGTCGCGCGACATCTCCCATTTGGGGTCGCCACCACCACCACCATCTCCCCCGTTCTTCTTCCGGCACCGTTTCCTTTTCTTTCCCCTCTGCCTATACCTACCTAACCGTCCTGGGAGCCTCGGGTCTTTCTGCTACGGTCCAGGCAAACCGGACGGCCACCACTACGCCAATTCGTACTAGCCGTCCCAGCTAGTCTATCCTTTTCTACAACCCGCACGAGCCGTTGCCTTTGTCTTCAACAACGACTGCGACTTGGACTGCTCCAGTCCGTCCGACGGGTTGTGCGTGAGAGTCCCTACACCTTCACGAGTGCCATATAATCTCCTCGTGCTTTACCTCCTTTTGGCCCTGTCGCTTCTATTTTTTTATTTATTCTTCATCTCCCTTATGAGCGGGTCGCATAGGGTTCGACATGCAGAACCATTACTTTCGCCCATCGACTAGCCAGAGCCAACCGGGCGGTTCTTATGACCTTCCCCCCGTGCAGTCGGTGACTTCGCCCGCTGGTCCTTTCCAGCATGGCCCTCCCCCGCCGCATCTTTCCGCTCCGCCCAGTCGGCCGGATAGCGGACTGCGCATGCCGCATCTTCTGCAGCCGCTGCCGCATCCATTGCAGAATCCCTCTCCCCCTCAGCCGCCGGTCTACTCGCGATCCTATGAATCCAGTGGATCACCCGCCGATGGAGCGACCATCCTACAGGATGCACAGTCGCTGAATGGCTCCGCGTCGGGGCCGTCGGGTCTCATGGGTCCATCCGCAGGCGCGGGGCAGCAACATCCGCATCAACCTCTACAGCAGAAGAGAGCCTATCGGCAGCGCAGGAAGGACCCCAGCTGTGATGCCTGTCGGGAGCGCAAAGTCAAGGTATTTCGCTCTTTCCCGGACTCGGGGCGCAATCTGGTGTGCGAGACCGACGCTGACTACCCTCTAGTGTGACGCCTCGGAATCATCCAGCTGCACCGAATGTACCAATCGCAAAGTGCGCTGTCAGTTCACCAAGGAGACCAACCGGCGCATGTCGTCTATCAAGTGCGTGCTGATTTCCGCCATCGGGAAGGGTTGAAGCTGACTGGCTTTAGACAAGTACAAGACCTGGAGAAACAGCTGTCCTCCACCAGACAACAGCTGCAACAATTGCGCTCGGGTATGCTACGGTCTGATAACCTGATGGATCTCGACATCGATGGAACCGGTCAGCCCCAGTTGAAACTCCCCGACCTGGGGTATCGGCCTCCGCGCCGCCCCAAGGCGCCGGTCACGCAGGATCTCACCGAAGTGCGCGCAAATCTGAGAACCTATGGGCGAGGCATCATCAAGGTCCCGGCGCCGTATCGCCCGCAGGGTTCGAAGTCACTGTTGGCCAGCGACCCCCCTGCGCTCCCTCCGAAAGAGGTTGCGGACCGTCTTCTCGCCCAGTATTTCTCCTGCATCCACTCCGTGCTACCGGTCATCCATTGGCCGAGTTTTGTCGTCGATTACGAAAAGGTGTATGAAGCGGGGTCTCTCCTTGGTGTCCCGAGGGAATGGGCGGCCGTGCTGTTTGGGATTTTCGCCTGCGGCTCCCTACACACCTTGGATGACGCGCGCGAACGAAATGGCAAGGAATTTGTACGGATTTCGTGCGGGGTGATCGACGTATGGCAGGACGACTTCACGTTAGACCAGGCGCGCGCGGCTCTTCTGGCTAGCATTTTCCTCTATGAGGTGAACGCGAAATCGGCTAGTTGGGTATGGATTGGCTCCGCGGTGCGAGTGGCGCAGGAGATCGGACTGCATTTGGAGTCTGGCCCATGGTCTGTCCTCGACGGTGAAATACGCAAGCGGGTATGGTGGGGGATGTATGCGTGGGACAGGTTTGTGATCATCCAACACTTGCATAGAACTTGTGCTGACTGCATTCTTACCTAGGCTGTTGGCTTTGGAAATGGGAAAGCCTGTTCTGATCAACGATCAAGACTGCGACGTTGGTCTTCCGTGTCCGGTGGAAGAACAAAGCATCGAAGGAGGATGCGTGCCGGAGAGTCAACAAACGACTCCGCTTCTCGCCACGATTCATGTCGTGCGATCGATTGGCCAGTTATGTCGGACGCTGAGAAGCTGCAGCATCAGCCCCGCCACGATAGACACCTTTGAACGTCACTTCCACGCGTGTCTCGCCGTTTTCCCACCGCAATACCACCCTACATCCGACCACTATCTCGATCCCCGCTCCCTCGGTCCCGTTGTCCACCTCCAGAACGCCCGTCTCATCCTCCATCGTCATAACATCTCCCCCTACTGCACCCCCGAAGTTCGCGCGTCGGCCCTGGATTACTGCATGTCCACCTGTAAAGATACCGCCAGCTTGCTCATGCGTTGCATGCGAACACCGCCGGGTCACACAGATGGCGATGACTGGCGGCCGTTGCTGGCGTCATCCGCAAACACCATCCTCTGCACGCACATCTGGCGCTGCGTTCTACTGCTCCTTCTGCGACAAGAGTTCGCCACCGCGCTGGTCTGTGTGCAGGCTCTGGCTGTGGTCGGAGACTCGCGCCTGGTGAACGCGGCGTGTGGACGGTATATCGCGTTCTTCCTCCACCAGCTGCTCGAGCGAGTCCAGCGCCCGGAATCTGTGGACCCCGAACGCGACGAGGAACTGATGGTCTACGCATCAGGTGATATGCAAGGCTCCAATGACGGCAGCTGGGCATGGCAGGGAAGCGAGACCGGATCCCAGCTGGAGGCCGCACTCGACGGTCCACCTCCCCACCCGCATCCTGGTGGACGGGACAATCTGTCCACCGGGGAGGCGGAGAGCTGGGAAGGTTGGGAGTGGGTCGAAAAGACAATCCAGTATTTCCTGAGCGAAAAACAACGACAGCAAGACCAGCCGCAGCCGATGGATTACGAACAGCGCAACGTGTCGCCGCGTGTGAAGTCGACTGAATCGGCTTACCCTAGTCCTGAAAGACCGGCCAGTACTGACGAAGCGGCTGCGCAGCGGACGGCTTCTCGAATGACCATTGCGAGCATCATATAATGCGGGATTTCTACGGTTACTTGTTGTATGATTAGCGGTTTA
The DNA here is from genome assembly GCA_002927005.1 of Aspergillus pseudoterreus. Lineage (NCBI taxonomy): Eukaryota > Fungi > Ascomycota > Eurotiomycetes > Eurotiales > Aspergillaceae > Aspergillus > Aspergillus pseudoterreus. Next base: position 8,502 of record PIJX01000033.1, read on the forward strand.
TGGACTGGGTGGTGTTGCGTTGTGCTTCATCTGCATATACTTGCCTTGTTTGATGAACGACCGCTTTTCGACCTCAAGACAGTGACGGCGTCGGTGAGCTATGGGCTGTATTTCTATTTCCTTACTGCCTAAAATTTGTGGACCACGCGAGATGAGATTATGTCTTACGACCTTATTACTCTGTACATAGTTTATTATTGATAGATATTGACTGAAGCATCGACCTGATGCGTTGCACTGACACTCAATTTTTCTATAACTTCAGGTACTCAGAGAAGGGCACTGGTAAGCTTAATTATTTTCTATCAGGAAGTATAGTAGGTAAAGTAGACTGTGTTGGACATGAAACAGCCAGACATATCATTGTTCATTCATCAATGCAACCATGCTCTCAAGTCTCCAGGTTAATACTCCGCCCGAAGCGCGCGTACAGCGCAACCTTGAGCTCCTGCAGCTCATCGCGCAGCTCGCTCATCTTGTCCTCCAGCGAGGACACTTCCGCATCGATCTGCTGGGTAGAGTCCGCGAGAAGCTCCTGGGCTTCCGTCAGGGGGAGCTGGACAAAGGCGTCGCCGATTTTGTACCTGCAGAGGCGATCAATACAGCCGTCCATGATACTCCACACACAGGATGGGCCAGGGGCGGCGAACATACGGGACTAATTCATCCTCGTCGGCGAGTTCCAGCTCCGTGGAGATCTCTTCGAGGTCTTCCTTATCTTTCTGGGTGTTGTTAGAAATTGCAGGATCGAGGGTGCAGTTGCACGTCTGTGGTTAGAGACGCACGCACCAGCTTTGCTTTCAATTGTCCTTCCAGGACGGTTTGTCGCTGGTGCAGCCGACTGAAGCGGTTGATCTTTTCTTGATCTTCGCGGCGCACCTCGGTGTCGTCGCCGGCGGCGACTTCGTCTTCTTTTGATAGCTGCTGCGGTGAGAATAGGGTCTAGAAGGGAGTGGGAGGAGGCGCACCATGCGACGTTGCATCATGTTGGCGATATGGGGTTGAAGATGCGGCGGGTGGTTTTATGTGTTTTTATCGGCGGGAGAAGTGGGAGACGTGGTCTGTGCGGGATGGGGATTTGGATACTGCCGGCAGTACTGTCTAGAGGGTCATAGTGAGGGATTCAGGTACTGGTAATAGACAGAGATTGTAGGGAATAGTGTAAGATGAATATCTATGAGACGATATTGTTTAGATGGTCTGTTGTTGTGCAGGGCTGGCAGGATCAGGTGACATCATCATCCTCAGCCCGCATTGGGAGTGCTGGCGGCCAGAATGATGCAAGGTCGGAGAAACAACTCGGGCTATCGGTCTCTCCACCACAGCTCATCTGCTCATCTCTCTCTTCTTCGATCTCCCGCCAACGCTGTCACCTTGGACCCCTAAACACGACTCGCTACTTCTAATCACAGACTACCTATCTATAACGTGATCTAGCGTAACGGAGCTCCGCTCCTCATCCTCTCGCGCAATCCACCGCCCACACGACCGACCGCACTGTATCACCCATCACCATGCGAATACCCCCTTCCCTCCTCATCTCCTCCTTCCTGCCGGCTCTAACCGCTGCCTCCGGCACCTTCGACTGCAAGAACATCCGCGCCGACGGCTTCAAATATGACCTCAGCGCCCTGGGCGGAGTGCACGAGCTCTCCGTCATCAACGAGTCGGACGACTACATCACCAACACCACCTACGTGCTGAACATCTGCAACATCCTCAAGGGCTCGGCGATCCGCGGACATCTCAAATGCGGCACCAGCAAGAACAGTACTTCCCCGTCCCCCTTTCTATAGCTACCTCACAGCTAACGTTTATCTATCCCCCAGTCTGCGGCTTCGAATACAAAACCTCCCGCGACGGCCTCGAAGAATCCAGCCGCGCCTTCCCGATCGTCGGCCTCGACCCCCTGGGCCACGGCACCAAGGACGCCGAAGTCACCCGGCTCAAGCAGATCGACGCCGACCGCGAGGGGCTGCAGGTCAAAATGGAGGGCGGCGAGTACCTCGACGACGAGCACAAGAAGAAGAGCGCGCGGGCGGTGATTGAGTTCCAGTGTGATCCCGACCGGTCGGGGCTGGAGGGCTTGTCGGACGTGAGCGGTAAGGATGAAGATGAGGATGAAGGCGAGCCGGCGCGGAGACGGCTGCGCGCCCGCGAGGACGGCGAGGAGCCCCCCGCTGACGGTGGTGATGGCGACCGGCCGCACAGTCTGACGTTTAAGAGCTTCGGCCCGGCGGACGATGACTCGTACGTGCTGCGGCTGGACTGGCGGACGCGGTATGCGTGCGACCACTACCTGGAGGATAAGAAGGGGGATTCGTCTGGACACTGGGGGTTCTTTACGTGGATGATTCTGATGTAAGTCGTCTGTTATTTACCCTTGTTCTTTGTTCTCTTGTCTGCTTGGAACGCGTGGTACTGACCGGCTAGTGTCTTCATGGTTGTGGCCGCCTACCTCATCTTCGGCTCCTGGCTGAATTACAACCGCTACGGGGCGCGTGGCTGGGACCTCCTCCCGCACGGTGATACCATCCGCGACGTCCCGTATATCTTCCAGGACTGGCTGCGGCGGGTGATCAATACCTTGCAGGGGACGGGCTCGCGAGGGGGATACAGTGCTGTATGAGGGGTTATTTTGAGTGGTGGTTGTTGGGTTGTTTTTGGTTGATGTATTTGGCTGGTGTGCATGCTGCAGACTCATGGTTCGTTACGATTCAACCGTACATTGCGTGATTTTGGATACTTGTGTCGTGTACTTGTAGAGGGAATTGACCTGCATTACCCGTGTCCTCCATCTGGGGAGATCTACAGGACTCGGTAGAGCTGAACCCTACATATGACGACTACATATGCTCAAAAGACGGAGGAATGCAACATAACGGACAAACTAGATAGAGACAATCTCCCAACATGCAGAATAGAGTTCCGATCCAGCACGCATCACGAATGAACAGGCAGTATCAAATGGCGTCATCAGAGCTAAGATCTCATCATGATCATCATCATAGAAACACACAACATAAGTAAAGCGGGGTCCTCCAGAAGCAATCTCCCGTCTCATTCATTCATTCTTTCGTTCGTTTCCACCCCATGGCCTACACCTTCATGGCAAACTGCTTCATGTACAGGTAATCCGCCATGTTCTGGTCGACAGCCCGACGGATGAGGGCCGCGCCCTCCGGACCGTACTTCTTGCGCCACTCGGCGTCAAACTCTTCCTCCGTTTTGACCGGGCGTTCCTGCACAATTAGCTGCTGTCCACCATGCTGACACTACTACACCTCCAGGAGGAACCGGAACTTACATGCGTCCGCGCCATGAGCCCCTTCGACTCGATAACATCATTATGGAACCCTCTCCACTTATCAAACGCATCATTGACATACTTCTGATCCGCCTCGTTATCCCAGTCCAGCATGGAGGGATCATACTTGATGCCGACGCTGCGACAAAACGCCTCGATCATCGCCGCCGGCTTGTCGAGCAGATCGTCCGCATCGATGACGCAGATCTCGTCGCCCGCAGCGTGGCTCCCCGGCGCGCCGACCGGCTTGAGCCGGCCCTCGAGCTCATCGGCGTCCTGCTCACGGGTCGCGATGTGCGGGCCGATCAGCCGCTCGCGCCGCAGGTAGTCGAACGTGCGGCGCAGCTCGTCGTACCCGGCCTCGGACGGGTCGTAGTAGTGGAAGCCGGTCACGTCGTCCAGCGGGGCGATCGTGCAGCGGTAGTACGACGGCACGCTATAGTGCGGGTCGCGGATGAGGAACGCAAAGTGGAAGCGGGAGAGGAGCTCCCTGGGCATCACGGTGGGATTGCCGCGTTCCTCGGGGGGTGCCGCCGCCGCCGCCTTAGAGGCAGTGGCAGCAGCGGGGGATGGCTCTACGGAGGAGTCGGTGCCTACGCCACGCTTGATCCGGTTCAGGGACGGGGCGATGTCGGCGGGTTTGCCGTCCGGCGGGAGCAGGTAGTGCATGATGTCCTTGATGAAGATTCTTTTGCCCTGTTCGAGGTAAGTATGTCTTCATCCAACCGGTGGAACGGTATGGGCCAGTGCGTGGAGAGGTGAAGGAGATCCGACTGGGATACGGGAGTGGGAGGGAGGGTAGAGGGACGTCCTGAAGAGTGGACGTCCATGGTCTACGGGGAAGCAGGAAGGTCGGACCTCGGAGGCTTCACGCTCGATTCTCTCCAGCACGGTGTTGTAGGTCGAGTCGCTGAACCCGCTGTCGCGGCGGGTCTCTGCGTGCTCGTCGCCCATGTAGCGGGAGCCGAGTCGCTCGGGGCCATAGTAGAAGGCGTCGCCGAACGGCTCGTGGACACATTGGATGGTGTCCCGGCGAGTCATGAAGACCTGCACATATTATTAGTATTTCGTAGATGACAGGGGTGGAGGACGAACTCGCTCAAACGCAGTGGAACATGCGCGGGGATGGGTTGCAACGAAAATGGGTTTCTGAGACATGTTGACGGTGTCAACTGGACAATCAGATCTGGGTGATTCGACCTGTCCACACTATCGAACGGTTCACTATCGACCAGGGAGTTTCACCACCGGCGTAGCTACTGAGAGGCTGATGTCACTCGAACGAGACCGTGCTAGCGGATGATCCCGACAGGGACAGCACCAGGATGAGAATCCGGAGTATCGCGTACGGCTGCACAGGCTGCAAAAGAGCTGAGGAAGCGTGGCTGGTCAGAAGTGCAGACGAGGAGGGTGGCAAGCGGGTTTTATAGGAGCAGCAGTTGTTGGCTGTGGACGACGTTAAGTGGACCACGGCGAGAGGGGGGCCTTCGAAAAGTCAAATCCGGGCCAGGAAAAAAAAAGCACAACGCAAATTACGCAAATCGAACGGATAATCGCTCTGCAGGGCAGGTTCGGCGTGTGTCCAGCCCGAGATAAGAAGGTCCTACGAGTATAGTACATACTAGGTAGTGCTATGCTACATGAACTACTACACTGACACTAATCCATGTCCATATACATACAGTCGTAAGCGTTGTTGGATCACTTGCAGACAGACGCCGCGACTGGACATCTGGGCGGCCATGATTGGTTGCGGAAGATGATTCCTGATGTCGACAGCCAGACTGGAATGTGGATGTCTATGACAACTGCTCTGATGGACTGACATCTTCATCGGCACTCGGACGAGACTGCCACCCACCACAAGAGAGCAATACGGATTACGATCTACATCTGAGCTCGGATGGCGCACCTAGGCTAGATGACCCCGTTGGGCGATGGCCGTCTGGACAACGCCCGAAGTGGACTCGAGTTCCTGAGCCATGGCTGGGGCAAGAGGCTCCTGCGTCGACGGGGAGAACGAGTGGACGAGGTGCTCAGCATCCCGGTCATCGTGGCTGCAAACAAGCCATCCAGACGATCGAGCATCCCTTGGGGGTTTCCACCCTTGACGTCATGGATGGGCTGGAGGATACTTCCCTGGCTCTCAATGGGGGAAATGGGATGACTCCGGGAGAAGTCAGGAGTCTGTTCACGGGAGAAAACCAACTAGATCGATGGATTGATGTGAATTATTGTTGAGAGAGGAAAGGCAAAATCAATCGAGATCGAGTGCGGATAGGATAAGGTGCGTTGGCCAACGCTGATGCCCGTGGTGGATGCTCGCAGTCCTCCACCCGTAGCCACCCCCCACGGCCTTAACATGAGAGATTAATCCTGCTTTGCTATTAATATTCTGATGATTACGCTTCCGAGCAGAGAGGGGTAGGTGTCATGGACTAGTAATCTTAGCCCCGCGAGACATGCCAATCATGGCGAATGCTCTGCAACGTGGGGGAAGCGCTGTTGGCGCCGGTGTCTGAAAGACGGAATTGCGTGATGAAATGAAGTGGCAGTGGATGCATTGGTGTGTACCTGCACCTTCAAAAGGACACCGGGTAAGTAGGCGGCCCATGATAGGAAATTGAAGCAGTCGAAATGAAGTATCTCGACTCCGTGCGCTGTGATTGGCGGGTAGCTATGCAGTGCCCTATGCGGCTTATGTAATTGATGAGCCGAGGCTTTCCCATCTAGGTAGTCCCCTCTACAGGTACAGGTAAGACATCGCTCCACTTGGAACAGAGCTGAGGGACCTTCTTCGGTGTGGAAGGATTTTCTACCCATGCACCTTAACGCTGCTGCTATGAGACACAGACATTGGAACCCATCACCCGACATTCATCACCATGTCATTTGGTCGTTCCACCTAAGGGTCACGTGATCCGATCGAGTCCCAACACGTGACGTCCAGGTGGTTCTGGAAGGCGGTCGAAGCCACTCGTGTCGTCATGGGTGCAGTCGCATGTTCCGGAATAACAAAAGCTGCCCAAAGCTGACGACTATATCTTCATCTCGTCTCGCCTTGCTACGCTCGTTCTCTCTTCTCACGCAACATCTACTAATCTCTTAATCCGGTTAATTTGACTTCATCTACATCTAATATCTCACATACACAGCCGTTCCACAATGAACGGGGCTCAACTCACTGACAGAGCCAACAAAGCTTTGCTGGATTCCAGTGGCTTGGCCGAACAATACGCCCATTCCCAAATCCTCCCCATTCACCTCGCCTACTCCCTTCTTAATCCTTCTCCGGACGAATCTCAAGACCAACAGGTGCCAGCTCACCCCTCTCACGATGGTGCATCCGTTTCCCTCTTCCGCCAGGTTGTCGAGCGTGCCCATGGCGACCCCCAGCTCCTCGATCGGGCTCTCATGAAGCGGATGGTCCGTCTACCGAGTCAGGACCCCCCGCCAGAGACCGTCAGCGTCTCGCCAGCGCTCGCCAAAGTCATCCGTACCGCAACCGACCTGTCCAAAACCCAGAAAGACAGCTTTGTCGCCATCGACCACCTCATCATCTCTGTGGCCCAGGATTCCCAAGTGCAGTCGGCATTGGCGGACTCGAACATTCCCAACACCAAGCTCATCGAAACGGCCGTCCAGCAAATCCGAGGCAGCAAACGCGTCGACTCCAAGACCGCCGACTCCGAGAGCGAAAGCGAAAACCTCAAGAAATTCACTATTGACATGACGTCACTGGCCCGCGAGGGTAAGATCGACCCTGTCATCGGTCGAGAAGAAGAGATCCGACGGGTCATTCGCATCCTCAGTCGCCGCACCAAGAACAACCCCGTACTCATCGGTGAGCCCGGTGTCGGAAAGACCACGATTGTCGAAGGGCTGGCCCGTCGTATCGTGAACGCCGATGTGCCCGCCAACCTCGCCCAATGCAAGCTGCTTTCTCTCGATGTCGGTGCGCTGGTCGCCGGAAGCAAGTACCGTGGTGAGTTTGAAGAACGCATGAAGGGTGTCCTCAAGGAGATTGAAGAATCCAAGGACACCATCGTCCTCTTCGTCGATGAAATCCATCTTCTCATGGGAGCGGGTTCGAGCGGCGAAGGTGGCATGGACGCCGCCAATCTCCTCAAACCCATGCTGGCCCGTGGTCAACTTCACTGCATCGGAGCCACGACGCTCGGCGAATACCGCAAATACATTGAAAAGGACCAGGCATTCGAACGACGGTTTCAGCAGGTCCTCGTCAAGGAGCCCTCCGTTTCCGAGACGATCTCCATTCTGCGTGGTCTGAAGGAAAAGTACGAAGTGCATCACGGTGTAAACATCCTTGATGGTGCTATTGTCAACGCCGCGGAACTGGCCGCCCGCTACCTCACTGCCCGTCGACTTCCGGACTCTGCAGTCGATCTCATTGATGAAGCTGCTGCTGCTGTCCGCGTGACCCGTGAATCCGAGCCCGAGGCCCTGGATAACTTGGAAAGAAAACTTCGTCAGCTTCAGATTGAGATTCACGCCCTGGAGCGTGAGAAGGATGACGCTTCCAAGGCCCGCCTCGAGGCTGCCAAGCAGGAGGCCGCAAATGTGGCCGAAGAACTGCGACCTCTCCGTGAAAAGTATGAGAGTGAGAAGCAGCGCAGCAAGGCCATCCAAGATGCCAAGTTGAAACTCGAGAATCTTAATGTCAAGAGAGACGAAGCCGAGCGCTCCGGGGACACCCAGACCGCAGCCGACCTTGGTTACTACGCCATTCCCGAGACCAAGGCTCTCATCGAGCGACTCGAGCATGAGCGCAATAGGGCAGATGCTGAGCGACGGGCGACACAAGGAGATGCTGGAGAGGCCTTGTTGGCAGATGCCGTAGGACCTGACCAGATCAACGAAATTGTTGCTCGCTGGACTGGTATCCCTGTGACTCGACTGAAGACCACCGAGAAGGACAAGCTGTTAAACATGGAGAAGCATCTGGGCAAGATCGTCGTCGGTCAGAAGGAGGCAGTGACATCCGTGTCTAATGCCATCCGCCTGCAGAGATCTGGCCTGAGCAACCCCAACTCGCCGCCCAGCTTCCTGTTCTGCGGTCCATCTGGAACCGGTAAGACCTTGCTCACCAAGGCACTTGCGGAGTTCCTCTTCGATGATCCCAAGGCTATGATCCGGTTCGATATGTCCGAGTACCAAGAGCGCCACTCCCTCAGCCGCATGATCGGTGCTCCTCCAGGCTACGTCGGTCACGATGCCGGTGGCCAGCTGACGGAGAACCTCCGCCGACGCCCATTCTCCATCTTGCTGTTCGACGAAGTTGAAAAGGCCGCCAAGGAAGTTCTCACCGTCCTTTTGCAGCTTATGGATGATGGACGGATCACCGATGGCCAAGGCCGCATTGTTGATGCCAGAAACTGCATTGTTGTGATGACATCCAACCTCGGTGCTGAGTTCTTGGCCCGTCCTACCACCAAGGACGGACGAATCGACCCGGCTACCCGTGAGCTGGTCATGGGTGCTCTCCGCGACTACTTCCTCCCTGAATTCCTCAACCGTATCTCCAGCATTGTCATCTTCAACCGTCTGACGAAGCGCGAGATTCGCAAGATTGTCGATCTCCGTCTCAGCGAAGTCCAGAAACGTCTGGAACAAAACAACCGCAATGTCACGATCGAATGCACCGAAGAGGTCAAGGATTATCTTGGCGCATCCGGATATTCCCCTGCCTATGGTGCGCGTCCTTTGGCCCGCATTATTGAGCGCGAAGTCCTCAACCGTCTTGCCATCCTTATCCTGCGTGGCAGCATCCGCGATGGTGAGGTTGCTCGCGTGGTCATGCGCGAGGGACGCATCGATGTGCTGCCTAACCATGAGGTACCAGTCGATGAAGATCTCGACATGATCGACGAAGACGATGATGAGGCAGTGGCCGAATTGGAGTCGGGCAGTGGTGACATGGATTTGTACGAGTAAGCGAAGGCATGCATTCAGGGTGACAGGTGAAGAAAAGAATGTTTATGATTTATGAGCCACGATGTCGATTTTGGCGGTTAATGCATATTTGCTTGTCGGTTAGAGTTTCATAGCGCAAGTCATGCAATGAATGTATTTATCTACATTGAACAGTAAATTATCCAAGAGTATAAATTCATAGCCATTCCGTAGTTTGACAAACGCCCTCACAGCTTCCCACTGGTATCAGGCTGCAGCGAAGTAGGTTCCGTATGCTCTATCTGCAATATTCTTGTCAGTTTCCCGTGTCCGAATAGGCGCCGATTATTCGTCCTCAAGGACTCTATTGCTAAGTAGTAAGACCATGTCAAGATTTTCAGAGTATCTATACCTTATTGAAGTACTCCCTTTGCTGCACTGGATGTATCATACTGCCAGCTCACATTCAGCCAGCCTCTGATACGACAGGTGACTACTGGCCCACAGAGCAAGCGTAAAGATCGGCCATCCTCAGCTCTTAACCTTAAAACTGAACATCCCCGGAAGCATCTTGTCAATCTTTCTTTGTACTCGTTGTGATAGTGTGTGTTGAGCGTATCACCAAGCTATCCCTTCTCAAACCATGGAGTCAATGACAACATTTCAGGGAGCTCTACCATATCGTTTAAAGAAAGATGACCGCAGCCTTTCGAGTGTCCCCGAATCCGCCCCTTTGCCGAATCTATGCAGCAGTTGCGATAAACTTGATCTGAAGACGTTGGTATCTCAAGAGACGAAGGAAATCCCCATCGGGCTCCTAGAAAACTACAACAACCCGAGCTGCCCATTCTGCAGCCTTATTTCCCAATCGATTCGCCAAGCATGGGGTACTGAATGGAACATCGAACACCTCTGCGCAACAACACCCACTCCGGTCCGGCTATACATCCGCAGTCGAAGCCCTTTCTCTCTCAGGAAGAACGGTCGCATCCAGCATCCGCACCCGCGCCTCCTGCTGGCGATAGACCTGCAGCCTCCCAGCTTTCAACGCAATAGGGCTCCGATAAAAGAGGTAGACCGAGTGAGGAATCGCTTCATTATCGCGGAGATTGAAGCCCTGACGGAGCCTGTGCCAGGTCAGTCCCTCGGGGGGACTCTGCTTCCTCGCCGGGAGATAGGGAGCCACATAGATGTTAAACTAGTGCGGCGGTGGCTGGACGAGTGCAAAATGCACAAGCACTCGAGAGTCTCTATCAACCAAAACACTCACCTGTTTCAGAAAGAACGTCCGTTCCGGCTGATTGACGTGGTGGACGAATGTCTCGTCCTGAAGAGTGAAGTGTGCGAGTATGTCGCTCTGTCGTACGTCTGGGGTCCTATTCCGACTATACTATCACTCCGCGAGGACGGTTCCGGGACAGTACCTATCCTTCTTAGTACTAGAGGTAATGTCGGTGAACTGGGTATGCATAAGAGCCTATCCAAGCCACAGCAGTCCTCTCATGGGTACTGGAGGATCCCGCGTACGGTCCGAGATGCCATGGATCTAACTCGACTGATCGGGATGCGATACCTCTGGGTCGACACTTTGTGCATTGTACAAGACGATCCAGACGACAAGGTCCAGCTGATTGGGCGTATGGACGACGTGTACGATAATGCTACCGTGACAGTCATCGCTGCAGCGGGCAGTGACGCAGACGCTGGCTTGCGCGGGATAACTCATCGAACCGGACACCCGGTTCAACCGAAGAAGATTGTCCTCTCTGACTGGGAAAGGATCAACCTTTCACTTTGTCTGCCATCGTTGTGTGACGAGGTGCGCAGGGCGAGCTGGAACACTCGCGGCTGGACGTTCCAGGAGCAATGCCTGTCCCAGCGTGTGCTGTATTTCACGGCTGAAGAGGTGTACTTCAACTGCTCGGAGGTGCAGTGGAGAGAAGGGTACGACCATGGCGAGAAAGAAGGGCGTCCCCGTGATGTGCAGGTCCGGACTGGACCGCCCATGTGGAATAGTAAACTCAGGAAAGACCCGGATCCGACGCCGTACCAGTACCTAGGGGATGTGGGTGGACAAGACGAGGCCCAGAGGTATCAGACTGCGGTGCAGGACTATACACGGAAGAACCTCACTTTTCAGCAGGATGCATTCAATGCATTCGAGGGTATCTTCAACCGGTTCAAACGCTGGGGACCTGGGTCGGACCTGAGTATCCGCCAGACTCAGGGGATTCCAACCCAATTTTTATACCAGGGTATCCTATGGTTTCCTTCAGATCGCGCGAAGAGGCGTTCATGTGGACATACGGCCGAGAAGTTCTCGTCCTGGTCGTGGTAGGTCATTCATTCGAGTTTCTTGATTGAACCAACTAGCTAAGTGTGTCAGGGCTTCATGGACCGGCGCGATCGAATTTGTATTTGCCGAGAGCCTCTGGCTCTCCAGGAATATATCCCATGCGGTCATCAAACATTCGCCACTGTATGCTGTGGTTGTCCATTGGTATTATGGGGAAACGGGGCGGAAGTTCTGTTCGCACAATGCATGGAAGGACGCTGGCGAAGATAATACGAAGGCGAAGCACACTACATCAAGCAAGCTGACTACTGCAAAGAGCTACCTCAAAACCCGTATTGGGATAGACGTCGATAAGCTGCTGGGCCTTTCGCAGACTGCAACCGAGATGGCAACGGAACTATCATCCGGCGACCTTGGCTTTTTCGGTCCATATGTGATATCCACGGAGTTCCATATTGCAGATGCAACGACTACTGGCAATGTTCACCAGCTGAAAATGGGTGACCATTATGGAGAGTTCAGGTTTGACTGTAAGGACACCGACGTCGATGAGCTTGTTCCGATTGTTGCTGGCGAAACCATTACCCGGCCGTCTGACACGTACTCGATACTCCTCGGCCTTACTACGCAGGACGGAGTTTCGAGAAGGGTTGGCATTGGGTTTATCTACTATTCTAAGAACCAAAGAGCCACGAATCCCTGGTGGGAGTACAAATTTTTCCGTCTGGTATGACCAAATGGCTAGCAGTACACTGCTATATCATGGAAGGAGATGCCCAAATACATCACGAAGTACGCCCTCTGATGTCCATAACGCAGAGTCTTCTCAAAGACGCACATAACTCGGAGACGGCGTGTCATCCAGATCCCCTACAGCAGTCCAGTGCCGATGCACATACCGCCGCGCCTCGACCTCATCAGCAATAGCAATCGCCAAATCCGCCACCGAGATACCCGGCAATCTCCCATCAAACCTATTACCCGAATCCGCCCCTGTCACCTCCAGCAATGGCACTTCATCAATCGACGCCTGATACTGCCCTGTCCGCTTCCCAGGTCTATACATCGGACTCGGCGAGACAAACGACCACGAAAACGAGGTATTGCCCGTAAAGAACATATACGCAGTTCTCGCTGCACGAATAAAATCCCGCGCTTCGTCATTCCCATCCCGTCGGGACTGTTCAAACGAATCGACAAACGCCTTCTGTTCGGTCGTAGCCGCGCCGGCACGCACCGCGCACCGCGCCTCGCGGTACGTGCGCAGCGACGCGACCAGCGGGCCGAGCCGCTCTTCCATATACCGGACGTGCGCCTCGCTATCCGCCAGGGCGCGGCGATAGGCGACAAAAAAGTCCGGGTCGTCGACGAGACATTCCGGCGGCGCGGTGCCGGGGACGTGGAGGCTGCCGCCGCCGCCGACGAAGACAAAGTAGGGGACCTGTGCCCACTGCACGGCGAGGACGATCTTCCGCACGACTTCGAGGAAGGTCACTGCGTGGCTGTCGTAAGCGATCTGTTTCCCTGTGTGTTTTCCTGCGGAAAGTGGGAATGGTGGGCTTACTGTATTGCAAGGGCCCGGGTCCCGGGGTGTGCGGGGCGTACTCGCTGACGACAGCGTCGAGACCATTGAACGCTTCGGCGAGGCCGGCAGTGGTTACGGTGTCGAGGTCCACGGCGCGGGGTGTATAGGAGGGGTGTTCCCCGAGGCGCTCTGGGTGGCGCGAGATGCCCACTACACGGTGGCCGCGCTGGATAAGCTCGAGGCAGAGATGGGATCCTCCGAATCCCGCCGGGCCTATGACCCCGACTGTTTGTATTTTGGAAGGCATCCTGGAGAGCGGGTTAGGTTGATTACAGAGAAGAATTGAACGTGACGGTGAGGGGTTGATGTGTTTTATCGAGGGGCATTATGTGGGGCGTGGGGCATCTATAGTACAAGGCCTCTGGGATGTGTACTCTGTAAGTGGGAGTAGTTAGGCCAATACTGGGGCTATCAAAGGAATCAACAACGCTTTTATAGGAAAAGAAGCTAAGTATGCTCATGGGAAATACGAAGTCATGTCTTATAAGAGATACACCTTCAGGCGGGATATTGCTTCTGCACGTTCCTCGCGGCGGCCATCTGTCAACCAAAATGACCATTACACTACCAAAAATGGGCAACCCACTTAGTAGTATGTAAGGTGTAATATATGGCTGTGGATGTGGGTTGACACCATCTTCTGCTGCCGCGACCGCGATTCGTAGGGCTTCTCCTCCAGCTTGGGCGTCGGGCGACGTTTCAGAGCCAGTGGACAGGTACACCTATGCTGGGGGATAAGGAGCCGTCGCTGAAGGGCTTCCACTACTGCCTTCTTGTATTTGGCCTGAGCCTGATGGATTTGGTCTTCTATATCCTTATGTCTAGTCCCACTGCCTTCCTTCGTGATCGGTCCCTGTAGAGGAGATCCACGACTTGTCTCTCAGTCGGTTGTATTGGTCGAGACTTCTGGCATAGTGGAAACTTGGCTTGACGGTAGGCGGCTTTTATTTTCTGTTGGTGATGATCAGCTTTTGCGACTCACCTCACACGTAGTGAAAGGAGTGAAATCGCTTTCGCTTTAATAACTTGGTTTAGTTCGATAAGTCTCGGCGAAGACAAGAGTCTCTGAGACTGAATTGCACTTGGAAGAATCAATCCGAGGGGGACTTCAGGTGTTGTTCCATTAAGCCAGCCACATACCGTCTACGTGTGAGGATCAGGCTGTGGGACAAATGCCAGATTGAGCTTCCCAAACTCTGTATGAGCGCATTCTTGAAGAGTGATCCCATTAAAGATATTGTTGATTTCTTCCCGCATGCAATCCAACATGTCGGATGGCGGGGAAGCAGCGAAACAGGGCTTCCCAATTTTCGCTCGGTTTCTCAGGGGACCCCTAAGTCACTTCCCAATCTTGGGCGGCTAGAGCGACTTGTGCCTTGTACGGCGAAATGATCAGGACATCCTGACAGTATTGCATAATGACTTTTGCCAAGCGAATCACAACCTCGGCCTCTCCATGGTTCATGATGGACCTGGATGCACGAATCCAATCTCATGGGGATGGAAAGATAGAAGAGGAAGGGAAGAGATGAGACTTGATGCGTCTTTTGTAAGAGGCAGAAGGAAGGAGGAAGTGAAAATAGACAGAGGGGAAGAGAATGAATGGAAGAGTGATGAAGAGGTCGGAAGTGAAGGGGTTCCGTTACTCACGACTGCAGGCGATAAAAAGATAGTGAAGATTCCCTTCCCACAACGAAGAGATGAAGACTGATCTCTTCCTGCTGTCCTGAACTATTCAAGACCGAATTAACATCGGAAGTTGCACTTCAGGTGAAGTAGTAGAGAGCAGAATCTCAACCTCAATGCCAAGCAATTGAGTGGACCCCCTGAATGCTTGCTTACGCGGGTGGAGACAGCCCTATGCATATCCGAGGTTATATATACTCCGTGTCTCTTACACTGCGACTCACTCCTCTATGGAGTAGGCCAAGGTATATGTCTATAGAACAGCCAGTTGCCGACTACTAACAACGGAATCCATTTTCACGGTCAAATACCTGCAAACGCCGTCACAATTGGCCGCAGAAGGATCAAGGCCCAGTAGGAAGAGTGCTAACCCCAGCGGTACAGGAAGGGATCCCATTCGACTCCTTGCCGAATTAGGCAAACACATTCCCGACAACAGCAACCGGATTCCATAATTCCCCCCAAAACACAGCCCGGAGAATTGTCGGGCAAGTCAACAGCGGAGACCCCTGGCTGACAATGCGGGGTCACTGTTCCAGTATTGTCATCGCCCCGGTTCCACTGCTGACAGAGACAGTGACACGGCTACGTAGTTCGGAGGCAAGGAGACCAAAGCTCATAAGATCGGCTAATGAATCAGCCCGTTTGGGAAATCCCGCGCTATGGAGGTTAGCGCGGCAGAGAGAGGAGGCAGTGGAGCCGATGCTTCTATAAGACGGCCCAACATCTCCTAGATGTCGTACAGTTGGGATGGGAAAGCCATTCAAAACCACTGCAATCCGACTTCATTGATCGTATACCTGTTGGCTCTACGTGGAAATGCGTCTCGCTTCGCAATCAGCGCTTGTGGCGTTGGCCACTGCGGGCCACGCCGCAGTCATTTCCCCCAGCCGGACATCATCCGTCCCGGAGTACTTCCAGACCAGCTTCGGCCCGTGGGCTGGTACGTATATCCACGATGGTCTGCAATTAGAGACCTAGGCTGACATCGTGAGAAATGTAGGTCCTACAGAAGCGGGGGCGCCTCCTTTCCTGGCGCAGACCAATCCTGCGCCGTTTGGAAACCCTACATATATCCCCAACACACCGGTAGTCACCGACGTGCCGATCCCTGGCCGCTCGGATGGTGCCGAAATCTTCAAACTTATGGGAAACCTTTCGTACGTCTATGCCTCCAACGTCGCTCTTGCTACAGTGCTAACTTCAAGTCCAGCCCGTACATGCCGAACCCTTCTGGATTTGGCGTGAACGAGTACCCACTCCCAGCCGGGGCTAACATCACCCAAATGCACATGATCCATCGCCATGGCTCTCGATATCCTACCACTGGTAACGCAGTAGCCAGTCTGCAGGACCGCGTCTCCGAGCTTTTGCAGGGAGGAGCCAGGTTTAAGGGAGATCTGGAGTTCCTCAACAGCTGGAGATACGAATTGGGAAAAGAGGAACTGACAGCCCTGGGTCGTCAACAGCTCTTCGACAGCGGTGTACTGAACTGGTTCAACTATGGACGACTATACGATCCGTCCAAGCCGCTGATTGCCCGCACGACCTCCCAGGTGCGGATGCTGCAGTCGGCAGAGAACTGGCTGAACGGGTTTTTTGGTCCCGACTGGACAAAGAATGTGACTTTGGAGGTCCTCATCGAAGCGACTGGGTTTAACAACTCCCTGGCCGGGGACAAGCAGTGCGTCAACTCCAATAACGATCGGTCATCGGCCGGGGATACTGCATCGAGCGAATGGCAGAAGATATATCTGAAGAATGCAACCGAGCGGTTCCGCCGCTCCATGACGGGCCATGCCAACTGGACCGTTGACGACACCTATAATGCGCAGACCATGTGTCCCTATGAGACTGTCGGGCTCGGCTACAGCTCGTTCTGCTCCTTGTTTACGTACGAGGAGTGGCTCGGTTTCGAGTACAGCCTCGATCTGAGCTACTACGGAAGCAATTCTTTCGGCTCCCCTACTGGCCGAGCAGTCGGGGTGGGATACGTGGAGGAGCTCGTTGCCAGACTGCAGAGGCATTTCCCCCATCCGGCCGAGGGCTCTGTGGCCATCAACGAGACCTTGGATGACAGCGCGACCACTTTCCCCCTCGACCAGTCTCTGTACCTGGATTTCAGCCATGACACTGACATCATGTCCATGTTGACAGCCATGGGTCTTACGCAATTTGCACAGTTCCTTCCTATCAGCGGACCGCCCGACGACCAACAGCTGATTGTGAGCCACATTGTGCCGTTTGCAGGCCGGTTCAACATCGAGGTGATTAAGGCGCCTCAGCCGGTGCGTGCGAAACGGCCGCAGAATGCTCATGCGTCAGCCTACGAGTCTGGGGAGGAAACGACATATGTCCATATGTTGATGAATCAGAGAACCATTCCCCTCGGAAGGAGTCTGAAGGAGTGTGGTGATCGTGATGATGGGTGGTGCGAGCTGCAGACATTTGTTAGTGCCCTGAAGGAGAACATTCCCAAGGCCAAGTTTGATGAGAGCTGCTACGGCAACTATTCTGTCCCAGCGTATGGGGATATCACCGATGGCGCTATTTGAAGCGCAGCTGTAAATAGTGGGTGGAATTATCAAGTACATATTATTCCATGACTAGTAGAGTGATATCTCTTCTAGTCTAATGAAGGCTTGGTTGAGCTTTCTAAAGTTGATTCTCTAAGGCATCTGTGATAACAACTTGCCGGTGTAGAAAATGACAATAAGAATCATTAGGGTTGTTTGACCATACAGTTCAAAGCAACTTGACCTAGTTATGCTTTTCAGTGCTGGAAACTGGCTTCTGCCCCCAAATCCTCTTAATTCCATGCACAATCTGAAGACCATGATTGTCGATTTCATATTGGACTCTGCCGACTATTCTCTTCACATCCTGTGCAGTGCGGCATCCCTCCACACCACCCTGCAGAACCATTCCTTGCAAAGAGGTTGAAAAGAGTCGCATAGTAAGGTCATTCGCCAGTGGCTTCAGTTCTGGTTTATCGGTTGAAAACAGTGTGACATGGTCACAATTAATGAGCCCGGCTGACACAAAGAGGTCAGAGAGGGTCTCAGTGTGTCTGCCGCAGTTGATCAATCCCGCTGATTATGGAGTTATCATGGAAAGTGCTGTCTCACCTGATGTCCCGCCCACACTTGAGCGCAAATTCGATATCAAAGTTTACCATCTCAGTAAAGGCCGATGACGATGGAATACAGCTATATAAGCTATAGTCCGAATCCTCCCATAGGAGGTGACCTCCGGGCTCTATTGATGTCAAATAAGTAACTATCCTCAAAACCAAGAGTCTGTGACATACTAAGGAGAGAAACCATATTCTGTAAGACGCCTTCCCACTCCATCTTGAGGAAAGCATATTTCAGGAACCTTGCATGTACGACATCGAAGGTGCCGATGAATTCAGCAGGAAACTGGTGTCGTATGTCGTGCTCATAGAGCGTCACCTGGGCAGGAAGAGCTTGCGGTGGTGGGAAGAGTGCCGATGATACATCGAAGCCCACAAAGCGAGAGGACGGGAGATCTGGCAGTTGTCTGTGCACATCAAGCAGCCATTGTCTGCAAGATTATCGTTAGGCTATGCAGTTGCAGGGGTGACTACTGCTCACATACCCCGTTCCTGTGGCCACGTCTGCGATGCGAAGTGGCTGATTCTTCCGAATTGAAAGACCCGAGGGAAGTAGCTCCCCGTCGGTCAGTATGTTAAAATAAGCTTGGCCTTCATTGAGCCTATAGCCTGTTAGAGTCATCTCGACTACATGTGGACATGATTCAATGTATCGAGGTGATACCTGGGCTTCTCTTTTATCGACTCAGATCCTAGGATGTAAACCTCCGACACCTTTGACGGCATTATGGCTCTCGCAAGTTGCAGTGAGTTCGTGGAAATAGTCAGAGTTGTCGTGCGACTGGGTAGTTTAGTGTCTTAAAGCGATAGCTTTATAGTCTCTAGTAAGCACCCCCACCACCCGAAAGAGAACGGCTTTCGAAACACATGCCTTTCCCTAGAATAGTTAGTATTGGAGGATTCTGCAGTCATATCCCCATTAGTCCAAGATCTTATCTTACTGTGCAATCTTCAGGCCAACCAATATATAGTGGAGATGATAAGACCCGGCTGTAGCAGAAGTTGGCAATAACAGCCGACTCCTTCTGGGGTGGCCATGTGGTAATTTCCGGCACTTAAAAAGGACGTGATAAGCACCAGCTTGGACGAACTGGCTATTTCGTCCTCGAACTTTTCCATTCATTCTTGGGGTATAGACGTTGCGATGAGACAGCAGGTACAGCAAGCCGTTTTCGATCCAGAAAGATTCCTGGTCGATATCGAAGAAACATGTGTTGCAACCGGTGCTCCTTACTCCCGGGAAAAGACGCTTAAAGTCCTGGAGAGTTTCCACTCCAGCTTCGCCCGAGGAGCTGTCTTGTGGAG
This sequence comes from Aspergillus pseudoterreus, assembly GCA_002927005.1. Lineage (NCBI taxonomy): Eukaryota > Fungi > Ascomycota > Eurotiomycetes > Eurotiales > Aspergillaceae > Aspergillus > Aspergillus pseudoterreus. The sequence continues at coordinate 27,730 of PIJX01000033.1, forward strand.
AATCACCAATCGCCCTGGAGATGCCCTCAATTACCGATTTTATGAACGTGTATCCATCGATGCTGTATCTTGCGCAGTCGAGGCAAAACTACTTCAGCCGAATCATCCGTTGTCTCAGTTAATCGTCTCCTGGACCACCTTATACCCGGGATCTGCGCAGCAGTCTTGCGACTTTGATGCCGAGCAAGGGTTCTCAAAGATCTGGGTGTATCTAGGGGACATGCGCCCTCTGAGCGAGATATTGAGTGCACCCCATGTTCCTCTGTCCATACGCAAGCACGCAACGACGTTCTATAACCTTGGTCTGGAGCTGGTCCGACACGTCGCTGCCGATTTTACGTCGAATACAATTAACATCTACTTTCGTGTTCAAGGCCTGTTGACACTGGAGCGAGCAAGGGGCTTAGTGCGCCTCGGCGATCCGGCCTACTTTCTGGAGTGCGGGGAAGTAGAAGAGATGCGGCAATTGCTGAATCCTGTGGGATTCACCTTTGCTGTAACGATGGATTATAGCACAGGTGACATCAAAAGAGTGGGAATATATGCGTTGAAGTTGGCGCCAGGTACCTACCCTGCGATGGATGAGAGGTTGAAAGTGTTCTTTACTCGAGCGCCATCATATGACGAAGAAGAGATGAACGCAATTGCATGGTCTTTTGGCAAGCATGGCGCTAGATATGTCAAAGCAGAAAGGAGCTACTGCGGAGGGCTGGTACCGTTGATGAGACAATGGAACAGCGCAATGAGTTCATAGATGTTGTGCTGACTATTACTGAAGCTTCTGTGTTCTCTTCACCATTTAACTCAGAATTATATTTTCGTGCAAAAGTAGTTGCTGACCTGGCCGTTTTCGCTACGGCTAGGCAATGTATCTGGTGTACTCATAGCACAGGAGCGGAGTTCGATCGTCACATCCGCTGCGCGCCGTTCAATCAATCCTAAAGTATATTTTGAGCCGCTAGGATGTGGCGGCTGCAGCTGATGAGGAGTAAATCAGGCGATTAGCATTCAAGCCCCTTTATAATTACAGACAAATAAAATCTGGCCGGCACTTGAAGGATCTATATGAAGATAAATAACTCCACAATGAACACAGAAGAAGAAAGAAACAGAAGAGCTAAATACGCTCTCGAATAAATATAGGCGACGCAGGTAGTTCCGCTGGAGAAGCAGGCGTATATTTTGTTGAGCCAGGGAGTTCTGAAGGCCAAGGAGGTTGCTGCAGCTTTTCCTGTGCCATCGGAAGCTGTTGCTGCGAATAGTGCACAGGCGTATCTGGCACGGCTTCATTCCTTTGCCGGAGAAACGTATATAGCGCAACAAACAGCGCTATCGCACAGACACCACCCACTCCAACTCCAACTCCTATTCCCACTTTTGCGCTCGTGGTAAGGCCGCCAGGACTAGAGATTGAGGTGGCAGGCGGGGTGGCAGAGGAGATGGAAGAAGGAATAGATGTCTTAGATGTAGTATCGGGGCCAAGAGAGGTTGACGTCGAAGTGGGCATCGGGGTAGCAAGCTTTATGTTCCAACCAACCACGCCGATTGCACCTACAGTCGACCTTCGAGATAATGTGGTTGTGGCTGTTTTCCATGCCGTCGAGTCGCCATAAGGAGTTGATGCATAAGTGAGGGTCATGCCGGGAGATACAGTGGACAGGCAACGGCCTTCGACTTTACCAGGTACTCCATCCGCTAGATCGTATCCACTACAGTGATTAGTATCTAGAAATGATGAGTGAGAGTGTGGAGGCAACCTACAAAGGGCAGCACATTGCGAGCGTGCTTGTGTCATCTTTCACAGAAGTAACCACGGTGGAAAAAGCCTCCGGGCATACCATAGGGCCGATGCTGACTGCCGTGTGGTATTGATTCCCACCACCCAGACGCCCTTGCTCCCACCACGTTGTTACTGCTGGCGGAGCACATATCACGTTCCTGTCAATCTCGAGCCCGTAGCCAGGGTCGTAGGCCATTAAGCTCGCCCCATTCAGACGGAAGTAATGGTCACATCCCGAAGAAGAAGGCCAGGCTGTCGTAAGAGGAATAAACGATGTGACTGTACCACCATTCGTTTCCGCTAGATAAATAGTGACTGACATTGGATTTGGTGCGCCCAGGACCGTGCCAGGTGAAATGATCCTGTTTGGTGGGCGATGGCGAGGTATGAACTCGGACAGAATGGAGGCTCAAGGACCCATGCTTCGGAGGTGACATGAGAATACAAACAGTTAAAGACAGAACTTGTGGGAGACCAGACATCGCTGAGAGAGAAAAAAAAAATATAACTCAGGTAGTATATCAAATGTGAATGAAACTGGTGCTAAAGGCAAGCCTAAACACGAACAAGGACGCCAATAGTCAAATGCACAAAGAATAAGCAAATGAGCTCCACAGCACCAAGGCAATCTCTTAAATTCGATTGGTGGAGGTATAAAAGCCATTAAATAACGCGGTGTCGGTCAGACAAAGAACGAGCGCAGAAGGTGGTACACAACCTACATTAACACCCGAAGAGTATAGGGGCGCGGCCAATCTTAGGGGCACTGTCCCTCAAACCCTGTACTTGGCCAGGGCCCATAAGTACCATACAGACTATGCCGCTTCAACCGATTTATACGGGCATTTTGGCTCCTCCCCGCTGCTAGAACCGCTATTCGACGGCTAGGTACCCTTCCAGCCGTCCAATCTCCCAGACAAAGGGCACGACCATGTCGCCGAGAGCCGCCTCGAGGAGCCAGAAGCGCCGCCCACAGCGAAAAGACACCAAAAACTCAGGATCGCGTTCGTTGCCTCGCCTGAATTGGACTCTGGTATCCCTCACCACTGGCTTCCTAGCCTTGGTGGCCGCGTGGTGGTTTCAATTGCCGAGTTCTGAGACCGCTTTGGAGACTGCCTTGGATTTCTTCCGGTCCATTGAGAAAGATGGCTATTGGGATAGACATCGGGAAGAGGTAAAAGATGCCTTTGTGACCAGCTGGGATGCTTATGCTAAATATGCTTGGGGTAAGTTTGTACATCCTATGCTACATCACTATCCAAGTGAGTACAGGCAACTGACGCTGCGGACTTCTATATCTAGGGAAAGATTGCTTCCACCCAGTCTCCAAGACTGGCTCGCAAATGAGCCCCAAGGGTCTAGGGTGGATTATAGTTGACAGTTTGGACACCCTGATGATCATGAACCAGACCGCTCGGCTTTCGGATGCACGCAAATGGCTTCAGCGAGGCTTGACTTATGACCAGGACCAGGATGTAAACACATTTGAGATGACTATCCGCATGCTTGGTGGGCTCTTATCTGCCCATTATTTATCTACCATTCTGCCGGACGTTTCGTCCCGGCGAGATTATATCTACTTGGCTAAAGCCGTCGATCTGGCAGACCGGCTGCTTAATGCATATGAGTCGAAATCAGGAATACCATATGCAAGTGTGAATCTTGGGACTCGACAAGGACTTCCATCGCATGCAGACGGTGGAGCTTCATCCACCGCCGAGGCCACTACTCTGCAGTTGGAGATGAAGTATCTCGCCCATCTCACTGGCAATAGAACCTTCTGGCAGAAGGCTGAGCGGATCATAAAAATCATAGATGATCAGCAAATGCAGGACGGCCTGGTACCGATTTTTATTCACCCTGATACTGGGCAGTTTAGGTACCGGGAGATTCGTCTTGGAAGTCGCGGAGATTCGTACTATGGTATGTATGCATTACGACCGATGCCAACTACCACTTAAGAGACATGGCTTACGGGCTCTAGAATACCTCATCAAACAATACCTGCAGACCTCTGGGCAGGAGCCAATTTACCGCGAGATGTGGGAAGAAGCCTTGGCTGGGATCCAGAAACATCTTGTGGCTTCTACGAAACACTCGAAGCTCCAGTTCATTGCAGAGCTCCCGCAGGGAATTGGTGGGCCTCTATCCCCGAAGATGGACCATCTCGTCTGTTTCTTACCAGGCTCAATTGCCCTTGGTGCTACCGAGGGACAAACAGAAAAGGAAGCCCGCCAGACGCCTGGATGGAATGCCCAGAAGGAACAGCAAATGCAGCTGGCGCGGGAACTTACTAAAACCTGCTGGGCGATGTACGCAGTCACCGATTCCGGTCTATCCCCGGAAATTGCCTGGTTCGAGGTCGACGAAGGCGATCTCGGACCGTCTCCAGGGCCATCGCCGCGGCCGTCAAGTAGGGATGATGTGAATTCGTGGAAACGCGACATTATCATCAAACCGCTAGATGCGCACAACCTCCAGAGGCCCGAAACGGTCGAGAGTCTTTTCCTGATGTATCGAGTGACTAACGACCCCATATATCGGAAATGGGGCTGGGAAATCTTCAAGGCCTTCCAGAGGCACACGAAAGTCGGCGACGACCAAGGATATACATCCTTGCAAGACATTAGAATGGTTCCGCCGCCGCAACGAGATAATATGGAAGGCTTTTGGCTGGTAAGATGTGATATATCCAAACCCTATGGTGGACACAACTAATTCTGTGCAGGCCGAGACCTTGAAGTATCTATACCTGATTTTCTCTCCGAAGGAATTCCTCCCCCTAAGCGAGGTTGTATTCAACACGGAAGCCCATGTGCTACCTCGATTTAACCAAACGAGATTCCAGACAGGGTGGAGCCGTATGAAGCGTTGTTGAAGCTTGGACCAGAGCATGACCAGTCCTTATCTGTCTCCATGGCATGGCAGTAGGCTGGTTCTAAAACGGATGGGCATGGCACTTGTTACAACGCACCTAAGAGCATTCTTGTACGCCGACAGATTCTTAGAGGGGGAGGCTATGAACTTGAACCATGGTAAGAGAATGCTTCTCTCTAATTCCTTTGTATATCTGGTGTGAGCTTGATGTCTAGTTCTGGAAGATAAGGAATGTACATAGGATCTCATGTCACGGCGAAGTACCCAAGTCTAACAAATTCACTCAATCCTAAGAAAATATTGTTTCTCGGGGCGGTAGCATGGACCAAAGGCAATACTTCGACTTTCTCCAAACGCAGAGTCACAGGTAATGTTCTACAATGGGGTTGCAGTGTAGCAGCTATTGAATGTGACTCGTCTTCATCATCCCGTTGAAGGGGCCGAGATCTGCGGATTTCTTTACATTTTGAAGCATTAGCGTGAGCGACCTCAGCTGTTAGGAAGTATTTAGGTAGGGACCTGTGAAATTGACGCCGAAAATGGCAACCTCCGGCGCCAGAAACGGCCGCCGTCGTATCACAATCAACAGGGCCAGTGGGCGCAATGTCAATTCCTATAAGAGATAGCGGACGATCGCCTCCATGGATACTATGGGAACTCGATGCAGCCAGGCTATTGGAACTCGGAGAATCCCAGTGGGCGACTATTGTTAAACTGGAGCCACTTTCTTTATTGGTCACCTTTCATCCTCGGGGTTCCCAGCGCTTTCAATTGACCTGCCAATGCTCGTGCCCAGAGAGTTGAGCTACGGAAGCCCATGCACACCACGAAATCACCTTCCTGCCCCAAGCGAGACACCAGCTCTGGAAGTACAGATGGATCGGGCATTGAGATCGCATCCTCACGCCCGTGGGAGTGCAGGTATTGAACAAGTGTCTCCCGTGCCTCGCCTGCTGGGACTGGATCAACCCCGACCCCGTCTGCCTGGCCGATGATGATGTGTGCCGACTCTTCGAAAGCCGCCGGATATTCCTCCAGCCATGCCTCCACATTCCTCACTACAGCGGTAGGCTGGTAGACAGCAATGATTCTGCGCGCACCCGCTTGCTTTGCCATCGTTTGTGTCGCCTTCATCTCCGCAGGGTGTGTGCCGAAATCGTCGATGATTTGGATGCCATTTGCTTCACCTACGTGGATGTAACGGCGATTTGTTCCCTGAAAGTTCCCCAAAGCATGACGGATGCTTTCCAGTTCAATGCCTAGCTCAAGTGCAATGGCAGTAGTGGCTAACGCGTTTTGGAGGTTATGTAATCCCAGAACGTTCAAGACTATAGATCCAACAACTCGACGAGTTCCATCCCGTCGGTTTCTGACGGACAGGACGAAGGTAGAGTCTTGCGGATTGTATTTGACGTTGTCTGCACGGACATCTGCATCTTCTGAAATCCCGTAGGTGATGATGTTGCGATCTTGAACCCCGGGGAGGATCTTGCGAACTCCCGGGTCGTCGATGCAAAGGACCGCGAGTCCATAGAATGGCACGTTCCGTACGAACTGAGCAAATGTTGCTCGGGTCTTCTCTTGTGTGCCATAAAATGTTATATGGTCACTGTCAATATTCGTTACCACCGAAATCAGAGCAGGAAGCTGGACCATTGTGCCATCGCTTTCGTCGGCTTCCACAACCATCCAGTTACCGGAGCCCATGTGAGCATTGCTGCCATACTGCGTGACGACAGCACCAGATATAGTAGTCGGGGACAGCCCGCCGGCTTCTAGCATGCCGGCAACCATGCTAGTCGTAGTACTCTTGCCATGGCTGCCGCAAATGGCAATGGACTTGTGATGGCGCATCAACGAGGCCAACATTTCGGATCTGTGAATGACCGGGATCCGTCGGTCTCGAGCAGCTTCAACCTCAACATTGGGTTTGTTCGCCCACGTTGCCGCCGATGATGGTACCACGAGCTTTGCAGAACCGAGCTGGTCTTTGTCATGGCCAATAAATACTGTTGCGCCTGCGGCCCGCAATCGGACGACATTGTCGCTTTCCTTGATATCGCTTCCTTGAACAACATATCCCAATTTCAACAAGATCAAAGCGATCGCCGACTGGCCGTGTCCTCCGATGCAGACAAAATGAATGGGGCTAATAGATGGTGGGAACCCAGGCATGTGCGCGGGGCTCTCGTAGCGAAGAGCTTCCTTCAGGTCTGTAGAAAGCATCCTGATAAGTCTCGCGAGGGGTTGTGCTGTGAAGTCGCAACAAGTAATCACAGAAAAGATGTCGCTTCAGTTTTCTTTTCTGTCTGCTTCAGCAGCATTGACGATCATCCCCAAGTGACGCTAGTATAGCTAGCTGCGTTTACCTAGTCCTAGTCCATTCAGTTCGATCCACATATTCGTCATCGGCCGCTGAGCATCCTACGTCATCCTCGGAGTAAACATTGAGGTTATTGGATTTTCTATCTGATTATGTTTACTTCGGGCACAAGACGCACTCCAAATTGGCGGTCAACGTCCTCGATGATCCGATCAGCGAGCGTCTTCACTTCATCACCATCTGCCTCTCCAAAGTTTACTATAATCAGAGTGTGGTTGTGATATACCCCGACCCGGCCTATCCGTCTGCCTTTCCAGCCACATTGTTCGATGAACCACGCGGCTGGAATGAGGTTTCGCCCCTGTGCCTTGGTGAAAACAGGGAGTGTGGGGTATTTGGTCTTGAGAGACTGGCACGTACAATCATCGACTGTAACATTTTGGAAAAAGCTTCCCGCATTGCCCAACTCTCTTGGATCGGGCAGTTTGTGTTTGCGGAGTAGACATACTGCCTCACTGACCGACGATATCGTGGGCGTGAGACAGTCTCGCTCGCTCAAAACTTGTTGGATCGAGCCGTACGTGGTATTCAGTCGATGGTGAGGAGCATTGGTAAGTTTTACGGTGACCGTACAAACCAACACATCCTTCAGCCGCTTGAAAATGCTGTCTCGATACCCAAACATGCATTCGGCCCTTGTCATGGTGCGTGTCTTGCCGTCCGTCAGATCAACAATTTCCACGCTTTCGAGCACATCACTGAGTTCCACCCCATAGGCGCCAATGTTTTGAATGGGAGCTGCGCCCACGGTACCGGGAATAAGGGACAGGTTCTCGATACCACCCAGCTTGTGGGTGAGGCAATAGTCAACTAGAAAGCTCCATGTGACGCCTCCGCCGACCTTGAGCACCGTATGCATGTCGTCTTGGGCTAGGGTCTCGATTCCCATGATTTCGTTCTTCAGAACAATGCCGTCATAGGTCTTCCCCGCGAAAAGTATATTACTTCCTCCTCCCAAAATCACATGGCGGTGGCCTTGAAACAAAGGTGACTGCACAAGCTTGCTGAGGCGGGAGTTCTGGATACGGACGAGATAGCGGGTTGTCACTGGAATATTGAACGTATTGTAGCAATGTAAGCTGACATTTTCTTCCCAGTGAAAGCTGGACATTTCCGAGGTCACGGAGTTGCAGATACTGGGCTGCTTAAGGGGTAGCCTTTGTACTCCGGAAATGCGCCGAAAATTTGTGTTTCTTGCAAATGCTGTGTTGCGTGCCAGTTCATCTGTTCATCCGTGTCGATCAGATCGATCTTATCCGTATATGGATGATTTCTTCGATGACGCTAGTGGCTGAAAGACAAGTCAGCCTTGGCCCAGGGTCATTTCTATGCCAGTGCGAGTCATGCAAGCACGCTAATCCCTCGTCACAGCCCACTGTAAAGCACCATGGCCCGCAATCAAATGCCATGGCTGCTGAGCTTGAAGTTAGTGCGGCCTGCAGAGTCTTGAACGCGTAGAACCGATCTTGGAATCCTACCGTGCGATAAATTTCTCCGTCATAGGAATATGTCGAGGCAGCGATTTCTTGATCATGCCACGTGCGATGACAAAACATATAGCTATCGAAGGCGGTCACAATGTTACGGGAGATATACACGTCTCTGGCTCCAAAAATGCCGGGCTAGCTCTCCTGGCCGCATCCCTCTTGGCCGCTGGGAAAAGCACCCTTGAAGGGGTCCCGCCCTTGTCCGATATTGCCAGTATGGGCCATATCTGTGAATCCTTGGGCGCAGTAATTGAACGCACATCCGATTCCTTGCGGATCGATACGACGAACCTAGGCAGTCTCGATGTCCCAGACCGCCTCACCCGAGCATTACGAGCCTCAATCTTGACCCTGGGTCCTCTCCTTGCGCGCTTCGGCTTCGCAAAACTATGTCTTCCTGGAGGATGCTCAATTGGGGCACGGCCAATCGAGGAACACTTGAAAGGGTTGGAGAAGATGGGAGCTGATATCAAAGTCACGGAGGGGTCCATTGAGGCTTGCGCGCCTTCGGGAATACATGGGGCCACCATTCATATGCAGACTCCATCCGTGACAGGAACCATGAACTTGATGATGGCAGCATGTATAGCCTTTGGAGTGACATATATCTACAATCCAGCCAGGGAACCCGAGGTGACAGATCTGGCCAATTGTCTTATCAGCATGGGCGCGATGATACAAGGAGCGGGATCCGATCGTATCACTATCCATGGCCGTGACAGGCTTCTCACCCCCTATAAATATAAAGTCATGGAAGACCGAATCGAGGCAGGAACTTTTCTGATTCTCGGAGCGATGGCTGGGAATCCTCTAACAGTGCATAACTGTACTTCTGAGTACCACACCGCATTGCTCAAAACGCTGCGCGCAGTCGGTGCTCAGATCGACATCAGTGAAAGATCAATAATTGTTCGCAAGGCCAGTCGCCCCGTGGCCGTGGACATCCAGACGGGCCCATATCCTGCCTACCCGACAGACCTTCAACCGCAACTCATGGCACTGCTCTCAATAGCGCAGGGCACGTCCAGGATCACTGAGACGATCTTCGAAGAGCGTTTCAATCAAGCTGCGGGACTGATAGCCATGGGAGCGGATATTCGCCTTGATGGGCAAGACGCCGTGATATCAGGTGTGCGAGAGCTATCCGGGGGCATGGTAGCTGCTACAGATTTACGGGCAGGTGCTAGTCTAGTCATTGCAGCCATCGCTGCCAAGGGGCTGACCGTCATTTCGGGCACTCATTATATTGAACGGGGGTATTATGGGCTACAGAGCAAATTGAGGAAGATTGGGGTGAAAGTGAAGCGACTTCGGAGCTTCGATGAAGGAGAGCGGAAAGTCGAGACTGCTCAAACCAGAGTTCCTACTCTCTGCTCCAAGTCCTAGCATCGTGTATAGTAAATAAAAGCATAAGACCGTTGCTCCATGTTTCCACCACCAAATGACTTGACTATCACATGACTGTAAAGGGGGGTTGACGTCGCTCTTCTATCCCCGCATCTCTCTCACTCTCCTAAGTTGAGTGCAATTAATTCTCCTTCGATCTTCTTTTCCCTGGATTGAAATATAGCAGAGTATGCCCGACGTTCTAAGCCTCTCTCTTGCATGCATGTAATACGATACGTTAAGTTCTTTCATCGTCGAGAATGGCGAGGTCCACAACACTTCTTGACCTCCCGGCCGAAATCCATCAACTCATTGCTCAGTGTCCCGACTTTCCTAGCCGCATTCGACTGAAATTAGTATGCCAGCATTTCTACGCATTGCTCCCCCCACTCAATCTCAGCCAAATGCTGGAAGTGGAGGTATCAGCGTTTGGTATACAGAAAGACCTGTATACTTGTCGGGATTGTCTATGTCTACGCCCAAGGGCCAGATTTGCGGATAATATGGTAAAGAGAAAGAGAGCAAAGTTGGCTGTTGATGCAAAGAAACGACTACATGAACAGCCCCAAGCCTGGATCCGAATGAGATGTTTCATCGATGTAGGATAGCGCAGGCTGTTTTATGTGGATAGCACAAGAGAAGACCAATACGACCGTGCATCAGGGCAGATCTGTTCTTGATCTATTACTGTACAATCTTCATAGGGATACACCACTGCCAGAAACCGTGATCTGCAGGACAAGATCATAAAGGTTGAGCAAATGCTGAAGAATGGAGAATATGAATATGTGATTCATTGCTCGGTCTATCACCGGACCAAGAGAAGGGACACCTCTACATTGAGACTCGATTGCCAGCTTGTCTACGTTTTATCGCCCTTTCCAGTATATAGAACTGAAGACGGCTATCAAGTGATACTTTTGCGCTTTTCGAAGAGGTTTATACCCGTAGTATGCCTAGTAGGAGCGCTTGAATATCAGCCAGCAACGCTAGCGGTTTGAGATGGGATAAGCCCAGCGCTCAAAACATATCAGTTATAATATAGACTCTAGGATGAATGGAACTAGATAAGGAGCCATCTGTGCTGCGGAGGCTTGTTGAGAAGGTTCAGCTGAGCTTCGGATGAACAAGCGGAAGAGCTGAAGAGTCAGCAGCAAGCAAAGATATTTAGGAATGGCAAAAAAGAAAAGAAAAACATACAACAGCACGGATTCGCTGGTGGTCACCCACCCAACTACTAACGTGCCGGCGTGTAGTTTAAGTACGGCTGAGCGGACGGGAAGCCCTGTTTTCCACACCCTATGGTCGTATGTACTTATTTCGAGGGTGAAGACATATAAATACCAAGCTTACGATTCAATAATAGAAAATATCAGAGGTGGTCCTGTCCGGAGCACTATACGGTGACAAGCACATCAACGTGCGAGAACCGTTCCACACTCATCCACAGTAGGAAGCTTGTAAACCCCAAGAACTTTCGGGCAACGACCCGTTAAAATGAATAGATACCTAGGTACAAGAAGTATTTGCAGTATTCATGATATTGAGATATAGCTGTATATAAATCAAGGCACGAGTGGCACGAGTGGCACGGGGAAAAACTGCCTGCAACCTGCGTCGCTTCGATTCCTCCTCTTCTATAGCATCACTCATAAAAATTTTCCAAAAAGGTATTGTTTCCTCGTCATTATTGCCAAAGAGTCACACTCTCACATACTGGGAATAAACAATCCTGCCCCAATAGCTGCACACCAAATTCCTTAACAGCTAACTAGTGTAAAACGGAGAGGAAAATCATGAGGTGGTGCCGAGGCGAACAATCCTGTTGGAGGTGGAATCCTTTCATCCACGCGATCAACGTAGAATCGGTCCACGATTAGAGCAATTTGGCGCTTAATTTGTGCAGTGGCCAGGTTTCGGCCAACGCAGCTTCTTGTACCATATCCAAAAGACAACATACATGCAGGGGAGGGAGCACCTCCAGATGGGATCGGTTTGGGGGTTTTGGGGTCAGATCGATCCAGCCAGCGCTCAGGATTGAATTGGTCGGCATCAGGGCCCCAGATATGCTTTGCGTAGTTGATTGCTCTGGGAGAAACTCCAATGTATGTGCCCTTGGGAATAAAACGACCTTTGATGGTAGTATCGCGGATGGCTTTGCGGAGCAAAAGAGGGAACGAGGGATAAAGTCTTAACGACTCCATCACCATCGCATTCAAATATGGCAGTCTATCATACTCATCCTCGTCCAGTGCTTTCCGGCCATTCTTGGCCTTGGTGATCTCCTTTCGTAATATCTCCTGCGCGTCCCTGTGGGCGGCAAGACAATAGATGACGAAACTCAAGGATCCACCCGTACTCTCATACCTTTGTCCAGATGTTAGTTTCTCCGCGTATAAGGATGGTAATCTAACATACCCCGCAGCCAGAATAGTGACAAGCTGAGCCATGTGTTCTTCTTCATTGAACTTCCCGGATTTGACCAAATTGGACAAAAAATCTGTGTTGTGGGTTTCGTCTTTCTCGACATCTGTCAGCCTTTTTGGGATTGAGTCGCGAATGATGTGAACTAGTAGGTCGTGAGCCTTGTCCATTTGGCTTTCTTCGGCAGAAGGGATCAGCCTGTCAAGCCATGGTGGAATAATATTGTGCCACAGAAACCGCCACTTTTTGTGGTGGGTGCTTGGAAATATCGTCTCGTATGCGTCGAATATGTGCCTGTTTTTGCCCCTGATCGTCTCAAAATCGATACCGAGCGCCACGTTACTGACAATGTCAAGAGACACCAGACTAACAAACTCTGAGAACGGCACAACCGCTGACTTCGCGGTGTTTGCGTTGCAGAGCTCTGATATACGGTCTACAAATTCAGTAGACTTTGAGCTTATCATGTGCCGAACGTCATAGATAGCCTTTTGATTGAAAACCGGGGTATATGTTTTGCGATTCTCCTTGTGGACGTTCTGTTCTTGGGATACCAAACCATCCCCAAAAAACCGAATGGCATATCTCCTGAATGCCGAGGTCTTTTCAAAATTGTACGAGTGGTTCGAGAGAACGTCGAGGAGGGATTCGTGATCCGTAGGGACAACGTATTCCGAGCCGAAGAGGCCCCAAAAATGCATGAGGCCATCAGGATAGGGACGTTCGTTGATCCAGTGAGTCAGTTCGAATGCAAGGGGCTCATTGAATATATCGAAAGCATGGTCATAGAGCCAATTTCTGGACTGCAACAATGAGCTCTTGCCAGTGGACCATAACAGGAGCACATACCGCTGGGCCCGGGAGGTCTTTCAAGGAACTGCGATACCTCCGCACTAAGGTTTTGCAACATGTGTATAACAGTAAAAAGCAATGAAGTATGTGGAATGCCGAAGGATCAACTTCCCTACTATAACAAGTGGGCTAGTCTCTATCCATCTGAATTGATAGCCATATACAGCAGGCCCTTTGGGATGCACCATAAGTTTGCGTGCAGTGTAATGTGATATTCAGCCAATAACTGTCCAGAACTAGCGCCAATCCGTGTCGCAATTGGATATACGTCACGTGATTAGGGGCACACTCAGCGCCTAAATTTATGGTGCACGCCTCCGTACGTCAACAGAAGCAACAACATATCTTTGATAAAGTTAGGCAGCGTCAGAAGGCTGAGGTGGCTTGAATCTACGTACATGTCCTTTGACATCTTGGAAGGTATGGGGTAAATGCGGGGACTGGGGAACAGGGAACAGACCCCGTCGGATATCTGCAGTGAGCCAGACGTAGCCATACAGATCATCCCACCTCCTTTGGGAGAAAAGACGAGGGGGCAGTGTAGTTTGCATTAACTTTATATACGTCATAGGAGCCGCACAGCTTGACGTGCAGCCAGAAACGGTTCGCCAGCCGATAGGGGTGCTGTGAGCACGGCTCGACTATATGGGCATGTCCGCGGACCCACAGGGGCTGTAAGGTTCCCAAGAAGGTATTGATGACAATAGTCAAAACAACCGGTAGGTGTCCGGTTTGTGTGGACTAAAGCCTGCAGATAGGTTTATACCACCAAATAACTTTGTAAGCTAAACCTAACAACCCACTGTTGCAAAATGGAGGTTTCCCAATTTTTCATCCAGCAGATACTCATGCACAACACAAGGTTCCTATGCGCTAGCATGTAACGGTAACCATGTACTGGAGTTAGTGCTACTTCAGCCATTTCACTTCCATATAAAATCCACGTTAAAGTCACTCAATCCTATAGCTCCATTCCAACCGCAAAGAAAGACGTTAATGTTCCCTTCCCCTACTACCTTTTACTGTTATTTATATATTTCATAAGATATGGCCACAAATGGGGAAGATAGTTATGTTCTGCGCCGAGATATAGTGGACTCCGTCAGGTTTGTAATCGGCTCCTATTTATCAGGCCCCTTCACGCATAGATCCCCGATACAACAGTATTGGACTGTATAATAACTGGAATAGGTTGGATGCGCAGCATCTGATGTGGAAGCTACACAAAGGCCATGTGCTACATCCTCTGATTCCCGTGAAGGAAGGAATGAAGATAGCTGAGATTGGTTCAGGAACTGCGTAAGCATCCTCTTCCTGGCATCTGCCCCGAAACATTTCCTGTGAATGCTAATATATTGTTAGCGTCTGGATATTTGACCTTGCATCGCAACTTCCGCGATCTGTTCACTTACACGGCTTCGATATATCTGATAGTCAATACCCCCCGAAGGAGCTATGGCCTGAAAACGTCTCGTTAGGTCTATTGGACTCTTTATCTGACCCTCCAGAGACACTTAGGTGTCAGTATGACGTTGTGCATCTTCGGATGTGGGCATGTATACTTCGCGGAAACGATATACTGTCACTCATTCATCATGCGAGGTCTCTTCTCAGTATGTTCCATATCTTGTCGTTTAACCTCTATAACGGGTCCTAACATAGTGCAACAGAGCCCAGAGGGTATATACAGTGGGAAGATGCCGATTTGGCCCACCAAAACGTTAAAGGGGCTACGGCGCAAGAGTTCGAGAGGCGCATCACTAAGATCTTTCAGGACTTTGATCTCCATCTAGGGTAGGTGAACACCATGGCGTCTTAAGGCAACATATCCGCTGAATTTATAGCTGGGCGGCAAAATTGCCGAACACGCTGCAGAATTACAACTTTTCGGTTATTGAAGTCGAAAGTAGTCGCTTCAAATCCTACCTAGCCCAGCTGTGCACCAACACATATTTGTTTGGTCTTCGTTCGGTTCTGCAAGGCATCAAAAGGCAGTCCGCGCGTGAGTCACAGCCGTTAGTCAGCGAACTGGAGGCGCTTCTTGTTCAATTATGCGAGGAGAATACGAAGGGAGTTTTCTATAATTGGTCACCTGAGTCAGTGTTGGCTCGAAATGCGAGCAACTAGCTGCCCAGTATTAGATGCAATGCCTATGACAATAATATTGGTGACTTGCCTCTGGCTGTTTGACTGTTATATATGAATAATATGAGAGGTTATAAATGAACCTATCTATGCATTTTAATGAATCGATTACGCGGTGTAGTAAATAGAGAAGATACGCATACAACTAAACTGACAAACGATTCCATAGCACTAGTAGCAGTGGCCATTGGATCACTTGGAAGACTTATATCGCGTGCCGTGGCAAACCAACAGGTATTTCGCAAAACAATCCGTTGCAAAATCATCAAATGGCTCATATCCGGCACCAAGACGGTACGCAGCAGCGATACCCGAGATACAGGCAATCTCATGCATATTCTGTACTTGTAAGCGTGGGAATTCATCAGGGGAGCGTATAGCATACCACCATAGTCCACGCGCCAGCATACAGTGTCCGATTCTTTCCATTGATGAACATCATCCCCGGAACCACACGCGTATAATGCTGCCATCGATGCCCAAATTGGTGCCACCATTTGCGGGAGATAATCTTACTCTCATCAACGTTATCCCACGTCCAGAGGTGCTGCTGCGTCTTGTCGAGGAAAATCGTCTGGTAGACATGTCGATCTGGCTCCGGGCCCTGCACGCCCTCGCCCAAAGCCTGCCGGAACTGATGCTGGTAATTTGTGCAGTCGAAGCCCATCTCGATCTTGTCCGGGGCCGACTGGTACGAATGGATATAGTACATTGGCGCGAAGCCTTCCCAGCCGTCCGAGCGTGCTGAGGGAGATTGCTTCGCAAAGGCGATCTGGTCTTTGCGAGCTTCACTCGTTGCCTCGGCACAGAGATCCTGTTTGAACCGCGTCTCAAAGATAGTATTGAAATACGTCGAGTCGTGGTGCGTAATAGTGAGATCGTCAAAAAAGCGCACGCCACCGAGCACGTAGCGCTCCCGCCAGGTAGCGTGTTTACCTAGCATCGTCTTTGCCTCGTCGGCTGGCATGCAAATGACCAATTCGTCGAACTCTTCAATGATTGGAGAGGCCCCAGAATCGGCGTTGACAGGCCGCACCCGCAGCGTGACGCCGCGTTTCTTATCTCGTTGCAAGACCTCCACGCGGGTCTCGAGACGCAGACGCACCCCTCGCGAGCTTAGATCCTGCGCCCAGTCGCGGTAGAAACTCCCCAGCTTCGGAAACGTACACATCTCCGGCTGGTTCGGCAGAAGCGTGTCCGGGTCATAATCCCACAGTCGCATCTGGGGGTCGTCGAACAGACGCTCGAGCAAGACGCTAGGCACGTTGGGCGTCTGGTTGCCCGTGCCGAGAAACAGCGCCATGAGAGGGAGGACCATTATATTTGCAAAATCACTACTGAATCGGAAGAGACGCAGGATAATTTTCACGGGCATGACGCCCAATACCGGCATCAGTCGCTTGATCCATGTCAGAACGCGGCCGAGCTTCTGGATCTCCGCCGAGTACCGGTCCACGAGCGGGCTGGGGAAAACATTCGTGAAGAAGCTGTCCTTCCCTTTACCGAAGGACACCTGCAGCTTGACCGTCTCGGCGTGGTAGCCGTATTTCTGGAAGAAGTTGAGCGTGTGGCGGAAGATGCTCGAGCCGCCCTGAACGCCGTCATTCAGCCAGCCAGCACCATGGTAACCCTCGTCGATGTCGATGGAGGTGGCTTGGCCTCCTGTGTACGGTGCAATGTCGAAGAGCGAGACGGCAAATTTATCTGGATGTCGGGCGAGAGTGGCAGCGCAAGACTGAGCTTGTAAGTGGTAGTCGTGTAGCAGCTAGGAATGTGCTCACCATCCCTGCGGCTCCGGCCCCGATAATGGCCACCCTCTTGGGGGGAGAATTGTTAATAGACGTGTCCATCGAGATTGCATAGTTAACCAAGGAGTGGAACCTGCCTTTTCGTATTATGTTGTGGTGTTATATGCTTTGCGATCTCGATCAACGATCGATCGAGGCAAGGGACAGAGTTGATGTCATGAGTGATGTCACTACAGCGATGAACGTCCACGTTACATTTGAGGACAGCGAGATCAACTCGGTAGGAGCGAATTGCAGCTTATGAGACTAAGAATATACAGAATAGATATATAATAAACGTAGTAGTTGGTTTTATGTACGGTATACCTTGTGACTGCATATAGTCGATGTACTCGGGATCACCATGTGGAATGAACATCAGATTTCCTCTTCTAGAGAAAACACTCTTCAGTCTATCGCTAGGAGATGAGACTAGTACCTAGTCGTATATTAGATGCATTCTTGTCGTAGTCATTGCAAGGCTATGATGGAGTATGGGCTTCCCAGCATAACTAGGGTTGAGATATATATCTTGAATAAGGCCCAGCGATGCATAACCAGGCTGTTGAAACATCTCAACTTATATACACCTAGCCATACAAAAGACAAATCCAATCTATCCATTCAGCTCCTTCTCCCGGAACCATCTCGCAATCTCCCCCGTCTGACAAAACTCCACCTCATCCCCCCATCCCTTCAACCAGGTCAACAGCCGCTCCAGCATTCCAATAACATGCGCCATGCCACTCGTATCGGGATGCATTAACACAGGGAAGATTGGCTCCTCCTCGTTCTCGCGGATCCACAGGAATCTGTCCCGCCAGAGGTTCTCGATGACTCGGACGTCAGTATACCCGTGCGAGTTGTGCACATGCGGCAGATACTGCATCGGGGTCATGTCCTCCATGTACCAGTTACACGGCACGCAGACCAGCGGTCTCCTATCGCCTGTGTCTTTCGGGATGGGGTGCATCCACGAGGACGCAGGGAGGGAAAAGTCGATCGGTTTGAGCGGGGGGCGCTTGGGGGCGAAGAAGGGGTGGCAGTCTTTGTCTGTTAAGGATGCATCTAGAAAGCGTCACGGGTGAGCATGGTCCGGAAGGAAATGATGGTTCCTCTTTCCACTGGTGATCTTACCGTACTCAAACCCATACTCCTCAAGCAGATCCATTGTCGACTCGCGCAGCTGGTACAGCGGTGCACGGTATCCAACGGGTTTCTTGCCCGTCAGCTTCGTCGCAATCTCAATACAACGCACTAGCACGTCTCGCTCCTGCTTAACAGTAAGCTGGTAGGCGCCCTCGTGCGCATACCCGTGCAGCCCGATCTCGCAGCCCGACTCGACCACCTGCTGCACCTCGTCCGGGAAACTCTCCGCCGAATGGCCGGGAATAAACCAGGTACAGCGGTCCGCGAGACCGAGTTTCCTGAGCATGCGCAGCAGCCGCGGCACGCCGACCTTGGCCGCGAAGAACCCTGAGGAGTAGTCGGCCAGGACGTTTTCAGACGAATATCCCGTCCCCAACCACCCAGACACGGCGTCCAGGTCAACCGACACAGCGACCCGGATCTTGTTCTTTGGTTTGGACAGGGCCCGTGGGATGGACCGCACGACCGTCGTTTCAGACGGGGTCTTCACTTCGTGCTCCTTCCAGAGCAACCGGCCCTCCATGCCCCCGTCAACGCTAAGACACTGTCCAGAGATATGACCCGCAGCGCGGTGCGACGCCAAAAAGGCCATCGTGCGCGCCACGTCCTCCGGCTTTGCGATCTTCTTCAGCGCAACACTACATCCACCCATTAGTACACTTTCCGATCCTCACAGAGCCAAACTCACGTCGCCTGCGCCTCAGCCCACATCTCCGCGGGGTCATCCAGCCGGCCCGCAATCATGGGCGTATCAACCCACGACGGCGCAACGGCATTGATCCGCGCATCGCCATTCAGCCGTACAATCTCGTTCTTCACACTCCGCACAAGCCCATACTGCAGCGCCGCCTTGCCGGACGCATACTCAGCGTGACCCGCCTGGCCGAACTTGCCCGTCTCGCTGCCGGTGACGACGATGGCGAGGTTGTCGAGGGCGCGGCCGAGGGTCTGCTGCGCGGTGCGCGCCGCGCGGAGGAAGTGCTTGATGGTCAGGAATGTGCCGCGCACGTTGACGCGGTAGGTGTCTTCCCAGGTGTCGAGGGGGAGGTCCCAGATAAGGTAGTCGGTGGTTTCGTCAGTGATGCCGGCGTTGGCGATGAGGATGTTGACGGGGCCGAAGCGCTGCGCGGCTTGGGCGAAGCTGGAGCGGATGGATTCTTCGTCTGTGGTGTCGCCTTGGAGGGTATGTAGGCGGGCATAGATGTCGGGGTGGGAGGTGTTTTCGGGAGGGGAGGGTGGGCGGCGGTCTAGGGCTGTTACTTTGCAGCCTTGGTCTGGTTGAGTTAGATGCTGTCTCGTAAACCACGGTGTGGGCAATGTAGGAATCGCGTGGGAGGAGGGGTCCGTTGTTCTACGTCGGTCCTTGAGCACAGGTGTATACACTTGATTGAACCATGTACCAACAGATTTGATAGCCTACGGTGCTAGTTCTGTGCACAAGAACGGCCATAAGCACGAGATACTACGGGTGAAACCTACCTAGAAACTCCTGCACGGCACAGCGGCCGATTCCACCGGCTGCGCCGGTAATGAAGACATGTAGGCTCTCCAGACCCAGAAAGGAGGGAGTATTCATGCTCTCAGTCATGTTGCAAGTACTTTGATAGAAAGTACCGACGTAGGTGCAGTGATCCGACGACCGCTCAGAACCGGCAGAATGTTGAGTCGAAGAGGCCAATGCTAGGCCTATTGCTGTTATTACGCAGGGCCTAAAACATAGAAGGGTACTTACTCGTTTGTTGGTGGTGGGTTAGTTTGGAATAGTGCGTGCTATGGGAACATACAGTCAAGGGGACCATTCAATGAATGCACCAATGGACGTCTTTCTGGAGCAGACCTCTGTACTTCGTTCTCGGGATCATACAATCGAACGAGTCCTTGTATGTTGAGGAGCTGGCTTATTCGTCCTCGAATGAGACCGAGTGAACCAATATTGAGACGGAAAAGCGACTTGACCCCACGATGGAGTGGGCGGGACAGTCACGTGCGAGGGGCATTCTCTACGACTTTTCCATGTAAACATGCCGTCGACGGTATCATCCACTCCGTACTCGACTGATGGAGTCTGCAAGCGACCTGCGCTACAGTACAATTTCGTGGTGTGCGCCAGCCCCATCGGGCGTGAAACTACACGCGTCCAGTCTCGGCCGGAACTGACTCGATATTGCGATAAATGAATCCTGATGACGTCCACATCTACATCCACCCCCTGATTCAGATAGTGGCTGGACGCGCGATTAACGGCCACCTTGATAGTCCTACACCGCTGCCCGTTAGGCTCTGGGAACGCCCTAGTCCAACGGTGGACTCCGCCCAGCACACTAATCCATCGGCCAAGTCTATCTACGGGGTATTATTGACTCGAGCACGAATGTTACAGTAACAGGCACAGGCCCGCAGTTCATCATGCAAGGTTTGCCTGGCGTGGACGTGTCTTACAGGCGCTAAGACAAGTACGAACTTTAATGCTCTGCATGCGCTGTCCAAATGCTGCGAACTGCTCCCCCAGCGGGGTTGAGCGTCCTCAAATGGATGTGAATGGCAGGGGAATTTGCCCGATGTGGTTCGCACATAAGGCATGGACAGGCTAGCGCCACGTGGGATAGCGCCGTCGACGGGGATACAACTCTCTTTTGCTTAGAGGTCGCTGCAGGTCGGGCAAAGCCCGCCGAGGAGGATGCCATCGATTTGGCATAGCTCAGTCAGCTCTGCACATACGCGGCGATAGTCATCGGGCTAAGTACAGACGAGGGTTGGTGTCTTGCACTGTTTCTCGTTCAGTCTACATGCATCCTCCGGCGCATACGCACGGCTATACATCGGGCAAGCAACAGTCGGCGATCGGAAGAGAACAGAAGCCGATGCCCACTGTCTACTCCGTATGTAGCGAACCCCGAAGCGGAAGTGATAAGCCCGGTTCGTTGTCCGCTCCACATTAGTTCTTCGATGAGCAAAGACGATACCGTGGCAAGCAAGACTGACAGTCGATCAGCAATAGTTCAACTCTGTGAGTGAAGGGTTCAAACGGTGAGGCGAACAGGTGCAGGCATCTACTACATGGCATACTCCTCTCGGAGTATTGCAGAAGGAATATGCTCAGACCAAACAAGACAGCCGAACCCAATCCCAGCCCAACACGCCAGACCAAAGTAGAAATCTCAACGACCCTAGCCTAAACAGGTACATCGGACCGCACAGAGGTGTTACCTTGTGGGTGCACTATGATCTTCACATCTCAGCTTGCACAGAACCCGGTCATAGCAACACCAATAATAATGCGCCAAACACAACCCGGATAAACCCCCAGAATGCGTGATGTGCGTCCTCCTCTACTTACAGGTTCTGCGTAGGAAACTCGACCCAGACGATCTCGGTCCTAACCCGTGGGCCAGCTGATGAGGTTCGACGGCGGAGGCGGGTCTGGGAATTCGATCTTTCCCGAAAGCGGTTGCTGCCGGGTGGAGCTGGGAGAGTGGCGACCATGGGTCTTTTTCCATACTCCATGGCATGCTCCATGCTCCGTACTCCCAGATGGTCTGGTCTCCGGTCTCCAATATACCCCATACGCCAGTGGAGCGGGCCCAATATTGGGTTGATGGGAGTGACAGGAGGAGAGGATGGGAATATCATGCCCGACTGACTGTTTATCCTAATAATTCTCAAGATGTTCCGACAATCGACGGCGAATTTCGTCGGCACTTTTGGTTAAGGGGGTGCCGTGCCGTAAGAGGGAATGGATCACGGCGTGGAGGGTGTGTACCTGTTCTAGTGCGTTTCGAAGGTCTTTTCCCGCCAGTGAGGATGGGTATGGGGATTTGACTCGGCGAGATCTTGGGTCCAGAGGAACGTGGAAAAATGGAAGAATTCCTTTTATCGGGGTTTTATTGGAGTTATACAGTGCCTGGCTCGGTGGTGTATACCTAGGAGTAGGTAGTGGTGGTCACCTCTGCACACGGCTATCATATCTGATCGTTGCTGGTCAATTCTTTTATGGAGTACATAGATGGATCGACTCGAGTACTCCGTAGTACTTCGTATACTCCCTTCTACTCAGACGCACTAAAATGAACATTCAGTGTACCTCAGTCCTGCAGGTCCCTGGTCATGTATGGTCACCTCATGGAAATTATCGAGAAAACTGCCCGTCAAAAGAGATTAAATACGGTATGCTGTGCGTAAAATCCGCCCCATCCGTGACGCAAGGGCCCCGGGAGATCTGCATCCAAAATCTGCAGGCATTTTTCATCCCACACAATGTAGTTACCCAACACATCCTCACATACCATGTAGTAGGAAAGTAGGTAGGAAACTCTTATCAGACCGGACAGACGGAATAGATGCTGTCCAGGGCTCAATTCTAGTCTATCCAATAACCGCCATTATGTCTATCTTTCACCCGTAAGAATCCTGGTCCCGGGGATCAATGTCCCATGGGTCCTCCACTCCACCCAGGCCTCGCCCGATGATCACTGCGCGAATTCCTCTCCGGACTCGGACCAGTGTCTCGGCTCGCGGGCGTCTAATTATGTACAAGGGGAATTAATTTGTAGACACCATAGAAAAAAAAAAGTAACAAAAGAAAAGGAAAAACCAAAGCTCGTATCATATCTCATGGCTGCGGCTGGCCGTAATGCGGCGGGCGCGATTCCCGCTCCACCGTCACCGTCACGTCTTGTCGGATGCGCAGGGCGCGATCGGACCCGTCGTCACTGATGTCGCGGTCGTCGCTTGCCTGGTAGCTCGCATCGGAGACGGCCTTCTGCGGGGTGACGATGCTGCGGTGGTAGCTCTGCAGGTCGAAGTCGCCGGAGCGCAGCTGGCTCTGTTGGCCGTAGCGCGGGTAGCCGGAGGCCTTGCTGTTCCAGGGGCCGGAGCGGTAGCGGTCGGTGCCGCGCCTGGAGGCGGTCCAGCTGCGCAGGGCGGGGAAGACGTCGCGCAGCAGCGACCAGATCAGCGGCAGGTTGGTGACGAGGATGGCGACGGTGGCCTCGCGGAAGTACCAGTTCATGTAGACGTAGGAGATCAACGCGGGCACCAGGCAATAGACCTTGTTAAGGACGGCGGCGACGATGACGAAGATGCCCATGCCGAAAAGGACGATCAGGATCATCTTCTGCTTGAGCGGCACGCGCACCTGCACGAGCAGCGGCATGCCAATGAGCAGCATGAAGACGTCGGACGAGATGGAGATGCACCCCTGCACGATTTCGTAGTACTGGTACGAGGAGCATTGGTCTGGGAGGGGGGTTAGCGGTGAGACAGAGAGAGAGAGACTCTTGTATAGTTGGAGGACTGACAGTCGGGCGTTGGGACGGCCCAGTAGTTTGACAGCGGCCGACAGATGAGAAAGAGGGAGAGCTCGACGGCGACGAATCCGCAGGCGACGTAGATGGCAAGGTAGTTGACCCATTTGCGCTGTTTCAGGCCCTCTCTGAGAGCGGGTTAGTATGCGGTCGTGCGGTTGCAGGGACGGACGGCGTACGTGATACGAGCATAGATGACGAGCATGCAGGCCTTCATCGACCAGATGGCGAGGACAAACGAATGCTCCGACACAAACACCCATTTGCTACCCTTGACTCGCTCCGCCTTGATTGCCGGCGTGAGGTTCCGAATGTCGTTTTCGTCCATCAGATTGGACCCTCCCCCCGACGCCACCTGATTGAGGGACACACATAGTAACGTATACCAGACCACGGCGAACAACATGAGATAGTCATCGGTTTGGAGGTTCCGGATCCCCAGACGGCGTATTCGTGCCACACTGTAAAGGAAAAGACCGAGTCAGTGACCGCGCTCGAGGGAGATCAATCCGTATACCGCGCATGATTCCAAGAAAACTTACAATCGCAGAATCACCCCCAGTATTCCCACCCCGTACAGGGTCCATGTCTCCTTTGCAAAGGCGCGTCCATAGGCTGGACCTAGACTGGCCATCTTGTCGGCGTGCAACCTAAACCCGAAGAGGGGCCAGTCAATTGAGGTTCATGGAGGGGAAAGCACGAGGACCAGGGACGTATGCAAGGGACAAGGGCAGCTCGCGGGCAA
Organism: Aspergillus pseudoterreus; assembly: GCA_002927005.1. Taxonomy (NCBI): domain Eukaryota; kingdom Fungi; phylum Ascomycota; class Eurotiomycetes; order Eurotiales; family Aspergillaceae; genus Aspergillus; species Aspergillus pseudoterreus. The sequence continues at coordinate 52,048 of PIJX01000033.1, forward strand.
TATAAGTAAGGGCCAGCACGTACATCCTGCAGAGATAAGCTCAGGGCAATAATCGGCACATTTGGCGAGGGGATGCAGACGGCGGAGTCAATCCGGACGCTGGATTGAGATGACAGACGAACACTATTGCGGATGGACGAGAATCCTGGAGGACCATCCACGCCTTTTTCCCGGGGTGTTGGAGACCGCTGAGAGGTTGAGTCCCAAAAATCGAAATTACAAAAAAGATGAACCAGGATGTTCCATGGCTCAGATGCATCCGGATGTACCTAGATAGTTGCGATGCGGGGCCACCAGACCGCCTGAGCATGGGCAAATTCATCATCCATCCATGGTCTGATTCCACTGCTAGTCTCCTTTTTTTTTTTTTTTTTTTTTTTAGTTTTTTCTACGGACCGTAAAGTTTGGAAGAAGATGACTGACCAGTCAGTGCACTGGATGGGTGAACACACTCCGATCAGGGCGCAGGCGGTCTCTGGGGACCTGAAAGGCCAGAGGCGAACTCCACCGAGAGTGGGATGGGCGGATTCCCACGTCAGGTAACTTAGCGATCAATAGTGGCGGGAGCCTACTGTTGTGGGCAATGGGTCCGGCCTGTACGAGTAGTATACCGAGGAGGAGTACAGTACTAACTACTCCGTATACGGAGTAGTACCCATAGAACGAAGAACAATAATACTCTCTGGATGTTATTGTTCCATCCACTGAAATTGCAGGAGTCTCAAGACTTGTGGGTGGAGTCGCGTTAGTGCCAAGTTTATATTCCGCCTATTCCTCATCGAGCGAGGCTGCATCAGCTCATCCTTTTCCCTCTTGGGTTGCAGCACCGGCTTATCTCCCGGCAGTATGTACTGTATTATTCTCAGTATTTGCCAATGGCTTCTCCCCACGAGGCGATCGTCCCTCGCCGGCGAAGATCCTGTCTCTTTCAGATTACGACTCAGGCGAGGGGATCGGCCTGCATTATGCAATTATATCCTGTAGTTATACGGAGTACTCCGCACATATGTACATCGCCTGTTCTCTGTAGCCGATGCCAGGCCGTCCAGAGGCATTAATAAGAACTAATTATAGGTAGCTCGCCTAGAATCACCAAGCAAAGGCCAGGATCCCCATCCCTGCAGGTTTCACACTGAGTGAATTCCAATTGGCGGTGGGTCAGGGGAAGCGAAAGGCACCTATTAACGAGGTATCATTGTATTGGGTTCGGCGCCGGGACGTGATTCGACCAGAACACAATCTATCGTCCCTTGGTTCTCCGCCCGTCTGACGTACGTGATCTGGACAGACATGAGACAGACATGGAACATGGTCTCAGAATAATTCTAGAAAAGCAGAGATTCATCGTGCAACCTTGGGATGGAAACTATACTCCGGAGAGACTATGAATGGGAATGGCAAATGAACGAACGCACGGACGGACGACCAACCAACGCGGACACGCTAAGATCTGGCAGCTGGAATACCATGATCTCCCTTGGCAGACGGGTTGATGTGCCCATGCTGGGTGTCCTCCGTATGCACTAACCACGTTTATATCGCACATAACACACAATAGGAATAAGTCGGAATTATTACTTCCGACCCAACCAGGTTCATAGTAGACCATATTTAACCGAAGCTGTATTCGGGCGAATTCAATCTTCCACTCAACCGCGCCAATCATAGAACGAACCTCACCACACCACTCTATGAGTGTATCTCGGTCGAACTCGGGAGCACTCCGTCTTGAATAATAGAGCTGGTCGGTAGGGTACTCGAATTAAAGCCTAGACAATGTCCCGAACAGTCGATTCAGACGATGCTTGGCATGCAGAGATGGCTTGTCCGATGCACCTATGACACGCCGCAGCGCCCCGGCCAGCACGATCTGAGATTTTTAGTCCATTTCGCCCCGTTCGAGACCGACACCACTTCTGCCTCGGCTATTATTATTGCATGTTCATCTACTCTGAACTCCATAGTAGGTATTTCAGCTCGACCTTCCCCGCTGCATATGGATTTGGAATTCGCCTGTGCGTGGTTCGACGTCTTGGACGGTGATCAGTGCGTGCGCGACGTGCTCGGGTCTTGTTCACTGACTCGCATGACTATCGGGAATTCCGAGGGAGTTTTCGTACCTCCTACTCCCTACTACCCAAGTATTATAGGTATATTTGATTCGTATATGTCTCACCATTGGTGAAACGATGGAACTAGGAGACGCCGCCGCCCACAATGGCCGCACAGGTTATTAACAATATATTGTTCCTATGGGCCAAGGTGCCAGACTCGGTCTCGAACTCTTCGATATATTAACGGTGGTGAAATCGAGACGTCGGTAGTCCTAGCCACGACGCTAGTTCAGCCTTCTTCAGCACTTGATGAAACTATGCTCGGTGAAGTCCGGACGACTGCAGCCTTGGTGGTAGGGCGGAGGGAATTGTCTCATCGGTGGGGTGTATAGCCTCACCCTAGAGGTAGGACCGGACGTAGTACCCAAGTAGCGTACGAGTAGACGCAATTGTTTAGTGCTACTTTGTAACACGCCGTATGCTGGACTCTTCAGGATTCGGAACAGATGGCACGATGGCTGAAGGCCTAGTGTCACTTGTCGCTACCCTGGTCACTCCTTCATAACTATAAATTCGTCAGCACTATACCGCCCGTCAGTGGTCAACGCCTTTTGATGAATGCCGTGCCTTAGTGACTATATAGTATATACTAAGTCCTGCGTACCTGAAGATCATCCATCATGACTTGTCAGCCCATACCAAGCATTTCAGAATCAACCATTCGCGGATAGACGCCTCGTGGGCGACAATCGCGAGAGGGATTTCTCGTGCCCATCTCCGTCCAACTAGGGAGGAATGAGTAATTCCGAGTGATAATCTCTCCCGCCTGATAAAGGGCTCCGCTGAGGGGCGCCTGTCATTGGTTCTAAATAAAGTTGGGGCCCCAGCGACTCCACCGACCGTTCCATGAATCTCACTTCGCTGGTGGCAAGCGGCGAGCCGTGGTTCGAATGCTGAGACTATCGGGGGGAGCCTGCCCCGGGGTCCCTACTTAACTAGGTCCTCCGTCCTTAGGGGGACTTTTTGTTAGTAATAAGGTGGTATAGTGCTACCTGGTGAAAACTTAGCCGTTAGTGACGACTGGACTAAAATTCTAGATTCACATTCATTAATTAATTCATCTAGCGGGATGTTTGTGGCGCGCGTCAACGGGAAAAGGCAGGAAAAAATCCTTTGCCAAGGATGGGAAGGTCGAGAACGCGCGAGGACAAAAAATGGGATTGTTCGCTGTTCTTCAGTATTAAATATTGTTGTGTGATTTTTTATGATCAGCAATACCCGTCCTTTACCCGCCCACCTGATAACACAGACAGTGGGTGTTCCCCATATGTTCCGATCTTTGAAGCAAAAAATTACTTAAGAGGAACTGCGACAGTGTGGGGAGAGTTTGAAATCTGGTGCAAGTCATATCTACAGACCCTCCATCATCACGACCCTGATGGTATATCGGAGTAGAAAGCAAATGATAAGGCCTTCTGCTGAAGCTCCCCCTCTGGGTTTAGCGTCTCTCCGCGTCCCCCCTGTTCATCGCCATCACGTGTAGCCAATCATTGATGTTGAACTCCTCCACCCTTCCCCGTTTGGGGAAAGCCCACCCGCCTCTTGTGTCATTGATTGGCGGTAGATGAACTTCGCGCCTCCGAGATTTCCAAGGAGGGTCCACTTTGTACTTAGCACCTGGGTCCTCCAGTATTGCTTGGTGTACCTGCTGCCTCTCATCCCTGGACTTCCTATAAACTCCCCTACACCACCACCACCATCGTCGTCCTTCTTTTCCAACGGTGGTGTTGGCCTCTCGTTCTCTCTTCGCCCTACCCCTCGGTGTCTCCTTGTCACAAAACATGCTCGATCGTCCCTTTTAATCCCCTCTCTGATCGACTTCTATATACCGTCCATTTTTTCGACACTCCCCCGCCATAGGAATCTCTCACCCCGCGTTCTATACGAGTCCGGTCGACTTACCATTCCGCGACGTCACCCGTGGTCAACTTTATCTTGGGTTTCGCTTCTCCTTAATAGTCTTTGGTCGCCTCCGATCGATTGAAAATGGACCCGTCATCCACCATGGAGTTGAACACCGTTGAATCGGCCAAGAAGGTCGCAGCCGTTGAGACCGGCTCAGAGGAACGTCCTTCCGTCGAATTGGTCAACGCCTCCGGTCACCAACAGGAACTCGAGCGCAACTTCAGTCTTCTCAGTATCTGTGCTGTGGCCGTTACTACGGGAAACACCTGGATCGCCCAGGGTGGTAGTTTGGTTACCGCGTTGAGCAACGGCGGTCCGTCTGGTGTTATCTATGAATTGTATGCAACTTCTGTCGCATGCACCTTGTCACTGATCTTATACTAACTCAACGCAGTATCGCCGTCTCGGTATGCTACTGGTTGGTGGCGGCTTCGATTGCCGAACTCGCCTCCGGCATGCCTTCGGCTAGTGGTGGTACGTTGGCTCCTCTTCCCACTACTGACTGACCGATTTCCTGACTTCGTCTTAGTCTACCACTGGGCGACGATTACTGCTGGAAAGTATGGTCGCGCCTGTGGTTTCTTCGCCGGTTTCTGGAACTGCCTGGCCTGGATCCTCGGTGCCGCCTCCATGTCCCTCATCCTGGGCCAACAGACCGTCTCCATGTATGCTCTCATGCACCCGGGTTTCACTCCACAGGCGTGGCACATTTTCATCAGCATGATCATCTGCACCTGGATGTGCTGTTGCACTGTCCTGTTTATGAACCGGTTCCTGCCCCATATCGGAAACCTCGGGGCGTTCTTTATCTTGGCCGGCGTGCTCATCACCATTATTGTCTGCGCTGTGATGCCGCATGTGAACGGCACTGGATATGCTTCGGATACCAACGTGTGGCAGACCTGGACCAATGGCACCGGCTATTCTAGCCAGGGATTCGTCTTCGTCGCTGGTATGCTGAACGGCGCGTACAGTGTTGGCACGCCTGATTGCTCAACTCATCTTGCTGAAGAAATTCCCAAGTACGTATTGGTGGACACCGTATCGCTCAAAACTCGATAACTAACCCGTCGTCATAGGCCCTCTCGGAATGTCCCGAAGGCTGTCCTCGCCCAGATGTCCATTGGCTTCGTGACCGGCATCGTCTACATGGTTGCCGTCTTCTACTCCATTAACGACCTCGATGCCGTCATCAACAGTGTCTACGGTTTCCCTCTCGCCGAAATCTACCATCAAGCGACTGGATCCCGCGGAGGTGCCCTTGGTCTCCTCATCGTGGCTTTCCTGCCCACCGTCATCACCTGCGCCGGTTGCTATATCACCGCCGGACGAACCCTGTGGACCATCTCTCGTGACCGAGCGACCCCATGCTCCCGCTGGCTGTCCCGTGTCAACACTCGCATGCACAACCCCTTCAACGCCACCCTCGTCTGCGGTGTGATCGTCACCATCCTTGCGTGCATCTACGTCGGCTCGTCGACCGCGTTCAGTGCCTTTGTTGGATGCTTCGTGCAGCTTTCCAGTCTTTCGTACTTTGCCGCCATCTTCCCCCATATCCTGACCCGTCGTTCGAGCTTCGTTCCCGGATATTTCTGGATGGGTAAGATCGGCTATGTCCTCAACGCTCTCAGTTGCGTGTACATTCTCGCCTTCGTGGTCATCTTCTGCTTCCCATATGCGCTGCCGACCGATGCTCAGTCTATGAACTACGCCAGTCTGATGACAGGCGGTCTTACGATCTTTGTGGCCATCTGGTGGTTCATCCGCCAGGGCTCTTATGAGGGACCCAAATTCGTGCCTCTGACAGACAAGGTGCTGATGGATGATGCGAAATAAATGCTCGGCGAATAACATCTGCGCCGTCTACTTTCTGATATACAATTACCCTTCTAATGTCCTTCACTTCATGCTGTTCATGATCTTGATCACCCGCATTGCTTGCGTTCAAGCTACGGTCACTCAGACGATCTGTAAATATAGCCATTTAATTTCCTAGAGAGATATCCGTGTTGTTTGGGTTGAAAATAAAAACTTTCACTTTTTGACATCAAGTTTAGACTTCAAACCAATTCTCCCATAACTCGTAGTGAGTGTATTTCGATCTATGCCGGCTGTCGGGCGATTTCCATAACTGACAACCAGGTCTTACCACGTGACCACGCGTTCACGTAACGCGTCAGACTATCCCGAGCCTGCAGCCAGTCTCAGTGTCACCAGAACAGCGGTTTGGGACCATCGCCAGCTATGGTCTTTAAGCCGTTCAAACCTCCTTTGTTAAGGAAACCATTACAGCCATCCTCTAACGCGTCACCCTCAGCTACACATACAGACCGCGACAGCCATGGCCCGCCTACAAAGAAGCCGCGTCTGGACGAGAGGAAACCATTAGTCCAGGTCGAAAACCTCAGTGGCTCGCCAGAGACGAACACAAACGACTCGGTACAATCCCGATACTTCAATGTTCTGTGGTAAGACCCCCGCTCTATCAGAGAGAGAGCGGAACTGATGTACGTCCAGGCGCAAGCCGACAACGAAAAAGAACAAAACATGGGATGGCGACGGTACGCTCACCGCGCGCGATGGATACGTCTACCTGCAAGATGTCTCAGGGAAAGATATGGGTCGAACAATGCACGGGTCGCGACTTGAGTCCGGCGTGATGCTGTCAATAAGCGGGAAGGAAGTCGAGATTGAGTCGGAGATACCCCGGAAAGAGTACTTGTCTGGGAAGCAATTTCTACAGACCAGGGAGATCCCTTCTCCAGCAACGCCTTCCGTGCCGAAGAAGACGACTGGGACGGGTTTGGGACGGAGAAATAGTTCGTCGGCGTTGGCTGCGTCTGGTGTTCCGGACCCCGGGAAGGCTTCACATACGGAGCGGATTGCTAATCCCGCGTCTTCGAAGCCCGGTATTCTATCCAATGCGTTCAAGAACCCCCTCCGGGAAAGCACTGCGGCGCCCCGCGCTCCCGTCGCTTGTCCTGTGCCGCGACACGACCCAACCCAGCCAGGCGCACTGGTGATGCCGCGGCCTTCCTCCGTGCCAAAGGGGAAGCAGGTCGTGGATGTGGTCGTGGACCCGGTACTGGTGAAGCATCTGCGCCCACATCAGCGGGAGGGGGTGAAGTTTCTCTACGAGTGCGTGATGGGGATGCGGGATTTCAACGGCGAGGGGGCGATTCTAGCGGATGATATGGGACTGGGGAAGACGCTGCAGACCATTACGCTGCTGTGGACGCTGCTGAAGCAGAACCCCGTGTACGAGAGTCCGCCGGTGGTGAAGAAGGCGCTGATCGTGTGCCCTGTCACGCTGATTAACAACTGGCGGAGGGAGTTTCGCAAATGGCTCGGCAACGAGCGGATCGGCGTCTTCGTCTACGACGACAAGCGGAAGCGCCTGACGGATTTCACTATGGGCCGGGCGTATAATATTATGATTGTGGGGTATGAGAAGTTACGGTCTGTGCAGGAGAATCTCGCCAAGGGCGCTGGGGTCGACATTATCATCGCGGATGAGGGCCACCGGTTGAAGACGCTACAGAATAAAAGCGGGCAGGCGATTCAGTCGCTCAATGCGAACAAGCGAGTGATCCTTTCGGGGACGCCGATCCAGAACGACCTGAAGGAGTTCTTCGCTGCTGTGGATCTTGTCAATCCGGGCGTTCTGGGGACGTTCAAGTCTTTCATCCGGGAGTTTGAAGGGCCCATCGTGCGGAGCAGACAGCCGGAGGCGACAGAGAAAGACATCGAGAAAGGCGAGGCCCGGAATGAAGAGCTACGCGAGCTGACGTCAAAGTTCATTCTGCGCAGAACGGCGGATATCCTGGCTGATTATCTGCCGCCGAAGACAGAATACGTCTTGTTCTGTGACCCGACGCCGACGCAGGCGAATATCTACCAGAATGTGCTTGCCTCGCCGGTGTTTCAGAGCGTGATTGGCAATGCCGAAAGTGCTTTACAGCTCATTACTATTCTGAAGAAACTCTGCAACAGTCCGTCGCTTCTGTCGCCGAAAAACAACAAGGATCAAGCGCCCAGCGAGACTGTTGCCGCTCTGTTAGCTTCATTGCCGCCAAATTTGCTCAGACACTTTTCTCCTTCATCCAGTGCAAAAGTTCGTGTGCTGGACCAGCTGCTGCACAAGCTGCATACAACCACATCGGAAAAGATTGTGCTTGTCTCGAACTACACCTCTACCCTGAATCTCCTTGCGACTCTTCTCACCGCCCTCTCCTTACCATTCCTCCGTCTTGATGGTTCGACTCCCGCGCAGAAACGACAGTCCCTCGTTGAAGACTTCAACCGTCTTCCGGCTGACCGAAGCTTTGCATTTCTCCTCTCCGCCAAAGCTGGTGGCACGGGGTTGAACCTCATAGGCGCCAGTCGTCTGGTGCTGTTTGATGTTGACTGGAACCCGGCCACTGATATCCAGGCTATGGCGCGGATCCACCGCGATGGCCAACAGCGAGCTTGTCGGATCTACCGCATCCTGCTGAAAGGTAGTCTTGAGGAGAAGATCTGGCAGCGTCAGGTCACGAAGCTTGGGCTTGCGGACAGCGTCATGGAGCACAAGGACAGCATGGCGCAGTTTTCTCGCGATGAGCTGCGCGATCTGTTTAGATTGGATCAGGAGAGCCGGTGTCAGACACATGAACTGCTTGGTTGTGATTGCGGCGGGAGGGGAGTCAAATCCGCCTCACCGGATCGTCGAGCCGAGCCCAAAGTGGATTCGAATGGAAGTAACTCCCCGTGCGTGATCGACTCGGCAGACGAAGATGAGGATGAGGAAGACTTCCCGGACCTGCCGTCGCTCATCAAGGCGTCGGAGGTAGACATGGAGAAACAGGAGCAGATGATCCGAAGCCGACGTGGCAAGCCTCCCGTCCGCAGGACCGGCGAGAAGGCGAGCACGAGCGGCAATGGAAAGCCTGACAACAAGAATAAGATGCAGCAATCGCTTTCACATTATGTGCATATCGACCCTCATCTGCTTGGTGGGGATGAATCTGCGGAGATCGAACAGGCGGTCGATGACGATGTGCTGCTTTCGGTGTTGAAAGGGGAGGGCAATAAGATTGGGTTTATCTTCAAGAAGTCGCGGAGGGCTGAGACGAAGGATGGGGATGCTTCGTCGCCGGTGGTCATTGATTAGGTCTGTTGGCATTGGTATGATAGATTTGCATGTATATCCGGGGAATAGAACAGAATTCTGACAAGGGATCTTATGTGAATGAATTGATCTTGTCAGCCTACTATAGATCCTGGGGATGACCCCCTTATGTTCTGCCGACGTCAGTTTGATCATCTTTTTACTCAAGTGTATCATCACGTGTGATTGCACTATGAATGCTTCCTGCAAGTACCTCTATCTATTACTTCCCATTCATCCTCGCGCAAAGCGCTGCACCTATATCATGACGATGGACAAAACGTCAAAGATTAAAACCCGATTCCTCATCCTCTCAGACACGCACGGTCTCGACCTTAGCGAGCATCTTACGAACCAACACGCAGATGTCGTACTTCACTGCGGCGATCTTACTACTGAATCCAAGCTCGACGAGTTCCGAGCTTCCCTGCACATGCTCGAGAGCATCAACGCCCCTCTCAAACTGGTTATAGCCGGGAATCACGACTTCACCCTCGACGCACTGACCTTCCAGGAAAAGGTCACAAAGGCCGGCCTGTCGGAGGGTGCTGATCGTGACTTGGTGAATACCGTGTACGGCGACTACGGCGACGCGGAAAAGCTCTTCCTGAAAGAACATGCAAAAGGGATCATCCTAGTAGACGAAGGGACTCACACATTCACTCTACAAAACGGTGCGTCATTGACATTATACACCAGTCCATACACACCCTCCCTTGGAGACTGGGGGTTCCAATATCACCCAGATCAAGGCCACCGCTTCGATATCCGCGACGTGGAGGTGGTGATGACGCATGGCCCTCCCAGGGGCATAATGGATGTTACAGATTCGGGAAATAGGGCCGGCTGTCCCAGCCTGTTTGCAGCTGTCGCGCGGGCTAAGCCTCTGATGCATTGCTTCGGCCACATCCATGAAGGCTGGGGGGCGAAGATAGTAGCATGGCGGGGGAAAATCGGTGAGACCCCGTCGCATTTGACGGATATTGATAATTGGAACTCGGTCGTTATTGAGAAACTCTCGGATATCTGTCCGGGTGCGAAGAGGACGTGTCAGACAAGCCATTGCTCTGGTGATCCTGTTCCATTGCAACAGGGTGCGCAGACGCTGTTTGTCAATGCTGCTATGGAGGGCACCATTGACCATCCTGTGCACCCGTCATGGACTGTTGATATAGAACTGCCTAGAGCTAGCGCTACAACTTTGTAGTCCATTACATATTTGTACTTAGCTCCGTAATACATTGTGGCATCATACGAGAGAGTCATGCAATTGTTAAATGAACAAGTGGCCAAGCACATGTCAATCAATCAAGATCGGTCCCCATGTTACCTTGCTACCAGATCTTGGCCCAGTCCACTGTAGAAGTCACTGCATGTCCAGTCTGAACCTGAATTGGATCATTACACCTGAGTAGAGCTGCTTTTGCCCCTTAACCGTAAGTGGCGTGAAAGTATGATCGCATACGCTACTACCCGCCAATGACTGCTACGAATAGCATGGATATATTCTGCAGCTCTGTCCATTGGGCTGAACAGAATCATTTGCCCTGGTTCTCATCTGCTAATTACAGAATTACTTGCTTCTCGAATGGACACCAGGACGCTTCCCGGTTCGAAAAGCTCAAAAGAATCGATTCACGTCATGCCAATCGACGTATTCGGACAGCAGGAAAACACAGCCAGCGATGCATTTGCCACTATGACTTGCACTATATCACCAAGGTGGGCGTTCGTTCGCGATGTATTTACCCATTATTTCATTATTCAAAGCGACTATCGAGAATATCGACTATTAAGAACCATTAGAGACCCATACCAAAGCCTGTTAAAGCCATGTCAACACAAACATACTTGAAAGACTTTGATGAGTATGAGCGACTCTACGAAGAATCCACCAAATCCCCCGAGACGTTTTGGGCGCGTACGGCTCGCAGACTACTATCCTTCGACAAGGGCTTCCAGACGACCTATACTGGCTGCATGGAGCAAGGGGAAAATGCCTGGTTCCCCGACGGCTTGCTAAACGCATGTTACAACTGCGTTGATCGCCATGCATTGCGCCATCCCAACAAACCCGCTATAATCTACGAAGCAGACGAGCCCAACAACAGCGGCACAGTGACATACAGCGACTTGCTTCGAAATGTGTCACAGCTAGCATGGGTCCTCCGCCAGCGCGGGGTGCAAAAGGGCGACACCGTCACGGTTTACATGCCGAACTGCCCTCAGGTCATAGTGGCTATGCTGGCGTGCGCCCGGCTCGGGGCTATTCACTCTGTAGTTTTCTCGGGCTTTTCCTCCGCCTCTCTCACAGAGCGCATCCAGGACGCCGGGTCAAGCGTGGTTCTCACTACTGACTATGGTCAGCGCGGGGGGAAGCGCATCAACACCAAATCCATCGTTGACCACGCACTGCAAGAATGTCCATTTGTGAGGGCGGTTATAGCATTCCGTCGGACGGACACTGCGGTCGACTGGATCCACGGACGGGACTTCTGGTGGCATGAAGAGACCGAAAAAGCTCCCATTTATCTTGCCCCGGAGTCAATGGGTGCCGAAGACCCTCTATTCCTGCTCTACACGTCTGGGTCGACAGGCAAACCGAAAGGCATTCTGCATACCACAGCGGGCTATCTCGTGGGCGCCGCCGCCTCGGGGAAATACACCTTCAACCTCCACAGCGACGATCGCATGTTCTGTTCGGCGGATGTGGGTTGGATCACCGGGCACACGTACACCGTCTACGCGCCCCTGCTACTGGGGTGTGCGACGACGGTGTTTGAGGGTACCCCGACGTATCCGACCCCGTCCAGGTACTGGGAAATTATTGAGAAGCATAGGATCACGCATTTCTGCGCTGCGCCGACCGCTCTGCGCGTCCTCAAGAACGTGGGGAATGATTACATGGATAATTATGAGATGAAGAATCTCCGCGTGTTGTGCACGGCTGGCGAGCCGATTGCACCAGAGGTCTGGGACTGGTATTCCGGCGCCGTGGGGGACGGGGATGGATGTGTGCTTGATGTGAGAATCCACCAAAGCAGAGAGCCTTGTGCTGCACCAGACTGATGCAGTTATTCAATTCTCTAGACCTACTGGCAGACAGAAACTGGCTCCCACCTGGTCGCCCCGCTGGCCGGCATCACCCCGACCAAGCCAGGGAGCGTGTCCCTACCGTTCTTTGGGATCAAGCCGGCGATCCTAGAACCCGGTTCAGGGGAGGAGATTAACGGACATGATGTCGAGGGGGCTTTGGTCATAAAACAGCCGTGGCCCAGCATGGCTCGCACCATCTGGGGAGCTCACCAGCTGTACATGGATACATATTTCAATAGATACCCGGGGCACTACGTGAGCTTGCCATCTCCCAAACGCATTATCACATTTCTCACCATATACCTTAGTTCACCGGCGACCTGGCAAGCCGTGACAAAGACGGATTTTATTGGATCAAGGGTCGAGCAGATGATATCGTCAACGTCTCGGGGCATCGGATTTCCACCGCGGAAATCGAAGCTGTCATCCTCGATCATGGTATGACACCCGCCTCACTCTCCAATCCGACTCTCTAACAAGGCCATAGAGCAAGCCATCGAAACGGCAGTAGTCGGCGTGCCGGACAAGGTGACAGGACATTCCTTGAATGCCTTTGTATCAGCAAAGTCAGACCCACAGACCCATGAAAGTACACATGACGAGGTTCGCAAAGGAGTCCGGACAGCTATCGGCTCTTTTGCGGCACCAAAGTCTGTGTTTCTTGTCAGAGACCTGCCAAAAACTCGTAGTGGAAAGATAATGCGCCGGATTCTGCGGCGAATTGCCGGTGGCGAGCAGGATTTGGGGGATTTGTCTACGGTGAGTGATCCAACGTGATATAGAGTGAGCCGAGTTATCTGATACAGGGCTGTAGTTGATGAACCCGGACTCGGTTGCAGAAGTTGCTGACCAGGTTAGAAATGGGTGAATTTTGGAGTAGGGGTTGAGGTGCGTGGAGTACGATTTGTTGTTTATGATATAGAACGTCTGCGTGCTCTGTATGATGTCAACACGTATCCAATTGACAATCTATGTTTTAATATAGAAAGTTCATGACAGTGGCTACCGTCTTTGTGAATTTCAGAAACTACAATAGATCTTCTCTTCATTGACAAACATGAATGGATGCTGTTGCAGGTGTTATAGTTGTTATAGAGTGTTGGGGAGCCACAGTCAGTGTGCATGTTTTCTGCAGAACCAGTTGGCTGGTATGGAGTAGAACTAAACGGCGTGCCAAGCCTATGAATGATTCGCATATTATGGGGGTCGAATAAGGATGGACCTGTGATGTATTTTGTAGATGTTCCATGGAAGAGCTTCATCTAGCCCTCCGTAATAGCCGTCATTCTGGATGGACACGGGTTCAAATCAGGGTTATAAAGTTCGTTAATGGCAATATTATCCTGACTGCAAACTTTGATTTCTACATGAGCTGGCTTACTTCCCATGGCTTGGGCTCAGGCGTGGATCGCTAGGCGTCAGTGATAGATCCTGGGACTTTTGCTAAACGATCATCGATAGTAGGCGTATTAATAGCCATCGTTGATGGTTGAAGAAGAGATATGAAAATATCACGCTGGTGGACCAGCCTTTGTATAAGCCTTCAATTCCAGGACAGCTATCCAGTCTTTAGGGATCCATGTGCTGCTGTCTTGTTATGCCCTTCGGGCAGTGGATCATGCTTTTTAGGGTTCGTATCAAGCAGGATTGGCTTCTAAGCTTCCCGCGCCTTGTACAAATGCAACTTGAATCAAGAGTCTCTGCCACTGAGGCTCGATGGTTTCATTAAGTAAATTCAGGTTGCAGAGTCTGCCGATGATAAACAACAGCGTGCAGCGGTTCCGACTACCAACTGTTCCCATCAAGGCAGCAAAATCGAAGAATTATGTGCTTTTTGACTCCCAACTAAGTCTCAACGCTGTCCCCTTTACCAATATGCAGACACTGTTGTGATCCCATATCGACATTTCACTTGCCAGGGATTCCACATCCACGGTTAAAGGCGGATGAGCTCTGCTTTGCAAATCCTTTATCTCTTCTGTAGTGAGCCATTCAACGCTGTATTTGATACCCTCTAACCCTGTCGCGTATTCTATCGCAAGTTTTATCGGACCAGCGATATAACATGCCGAGCTCCCGCCAGGATCGATATTGTTATGTATCACCATGCCCTGAGACAGCACTTGCTTGCTATTATCCTTGCTGACTGGAGCCTTTCCATCGGCTGTATATGAGAATCCTAGGTCCGTTGTGCTGCGTTCGCATGCTGTGCTACAAGGAATGCTTGCATCTGCATGGTTTGAGTTCCCAGATTCCGGCCCTTTGTATGACTTATCAGCCGTCTGGAAGTGTAGCTGACTGCTACTTTTGCACGACGGCTGTCCTGAATCATGTTGCGTTAGGCCAGATTCGGTTGACTCTGAGATGGGAATGGTGAGGAGAGTGCTTTCGTTGGGAGCCGGGTATGTTGTTTTTCGTTGTCTAGTGAAGAGTACAGATAGGCTTTCCTTGATAGAATTCTCGAGTTTCTCGTTGAAGCGTTCCCCTAATTCTTTTACCTCAGGTAAGAATGGCAGTCGCCAACCGGGGTACAATCTTCCATGGCATCTTGGTGTATGCATTTGCTTGTGCAGGCAAATAAAAGCGCTGCACAAAAAGCAGGCATCTTTGCTTGAGCAGACGACACGGGGAAAGGATCTCGGTCGTTGCAGTTCGCAGTAGATGATTAGCTGGACCTCCGCATGAATTTTAGCTTCTCGTAATGTCCTGTGCACTTGTTCTGAGAAGAGGGACACAGATTCCGCATCACCGTAGCCCAGAAGATGATAGACTCGACTCAACTTCTTCGGCTTAGAGTATTGAGGATCGATTCGATTAACGGAGGATTTTATATTGGGAGCGTATGTATCGGTCATTGGAGTATAGAACGCGTCTCTGGGAAGGTTGACAGGAATCGCTGTCATATTTCGAGCTACGCTGAACTTCTTTGCTGTCCGTCGGAGTATCCTAGGAGTTTCGGCGTACCGGGAGACTTTGCCGATAGCGTTCAGGAAGCTTTTCTTCTCGTTGTCCTGCAGTTCAGGAGCCGGTATCTCGTTAAGCAGGTCCCTGAGCTGGTTGACTTGGTGCAAGCGGTTTATTCCCCTGACTAAGTCACCGAGACGGGCGGCAGTCTGATGACCTTGCCACGAATCTATCAGACTCGTAACTTCTCTGGCTTTATCTCTGAACAGAAGTGCAGTAGCTCGAAGGGATTCATTCGCACATTCTGCTGCGACTTGCCTGGCAAACTTCATCACCTTCTGCAAAATCTCCCTTAATGGTCTCTTCGATTTCTTGGACGTTCTTAAACCCAACCTCTGAAGGATGCGCAACGAACACATGTCGGCTATATTCGCGAACAAGATCTCTTCGACAACCGAGGGGTCTTCTAATTTATTATCAGGTCTTGCAGCATAGTAATACAAACAAAGCCACTCACGCTCTAATACTGTTTGCAATATGGCAAAAATCATGTTAAATCTCTCCTTCAACGCATGGAGGATGGAATCGCCGTCAGACCATTTGTTTTTGTTTATCGCGATAAGAACGTTCAGCCTGTCGGTTTGCTGTATAACGCAGATAGCTGGGATATGGTTGCGATCCTCCTCGGTTTGTGCTAAAAAGGCCAGAGTACCGACCAAGCTCCGCTCTTTGATGAATGGTAATTCGTATTCACTTGCAGAAGAGAAGTGTTTTGGAGCTTGTGATGACGGCGCGGTAGGAATGACTTGGAGGGGGTTTTTACTAGAAACTGAGTGAAGGAGGCATAGCAGAGCGATGTTTTCCGCACAGGAAATGGCTGGGATATCTGGGATACTCCCCATCGAGATTAAATGCTGTCAGAAGAGATACTGAAGTAATAGCAATGCATGAAGGTCTAGACGTCATATATGTTACCCATCCGTGGTTTCTATTAACGAAGGCTGGCCAAGCGCGAACTGACAGCTCGAAACCTGCCCCGCCATCTTCAGCTAAGATTGTGACCATATCACGCAAGCTCATTGGTACTGATAAGCATCTGGTGTAGCCATGGAGTGCATTTGGACCAGGATCTGGCCAACGTAAGGATTGGGCCGGCTTGGGCCCATGTCCTCTTGTCCCTCTTGGCTTATAGCCCTCTCGGATCGTCCCTAGAGTGACAGACTTGACAAGTTTACAGTGATCTAGCGATGAAAGATGTTGCCTTATACTGCACTTCTTCTTTTGAAAACAATATTCCACGAAATCGAAGAGAGATGAGACAGCAGAATCTCGCAATATGTATCATTTACTCCAGCACCCTAGATAAGGACGACATATGATTAGCGTGATTTTACATGCGCATTGTGACAGCTGTGCATGAACAGGTCCGAAAGGAGGGGTAAAGAAACCCATCGCCTATTGGATCTGTTCCTCTTCTAGCGGACGACGCGCTTACAACTGTCTCCTGGGGACTGTTTCGTTGGGTGGCTCAAGATTGTTATTGACTAAACCCTATTGCACAATATCTTGAAAACGACTAGGCTTTCCTAAGGGATATATTGCAACTATCTCACTATATAAATTTATACCTTTAGGGGCTTTGTTATCCAAGTATCACTGCCTATCCGAATATGACTTGTACTGCAGTGGTCCTTTAATCCCCCTTGATAGAGCAGGTATAACTAGGCGACGTTAGAATATAGAGGAGGTTTTAACAAGAGGCCACCAACGCAGTCTCTTTAAACCAAGCGAAGTAGTTTGTTATGGGCCATATCCTGTGGCAGATTTGAGTACCACCCGATTCCTCGTCGCCTATATGTTCTCTGTTCTGAAACATCCTTCTCGAGAAGTAACCCGCAGCAGTGTCTTGAGCCGATCAGAGGCAAGAAAAACAATTTCGTGCGTGATTCTCTTATATAATCATAGCGGCACAAACCTTGCCCGCCGACTGTGTCATAATTTGGAGGTAGCCAGAACTTGTATCGGGGAATTGTTGGATCTTGACCTGTATCATGCTTTGCCCGACGGGGTTTATGGTACGGTTCAGGCGATTCTGAAACGACGCATTCATAAAGCTGCCCCTCAATCACCAGAATTTCTAATCCGTTCTTGTCCCTGTTGACTTCCTTAAGGACGATCAATGAATTGTCATGAGCAGATATCTGTCTGCAACAAAGTTTAACAGGGCTAACAGTGGAGGCCCAAGACCACGATGCGGCGATTTTCTGCACTGGCACTTGCATGGGGTGCTCGCAAGGGGTCCATAGGAGTCCGTTAGCTAGATCACATCCCCATATGCCTGATAGATAAGGCCCGGGCATCAACAGTGAAGCTAGCCGCGCAAGTCCAGCAATAGCCGAGAGCTTGTCCTTTGGATACGTCAGCTCCAACGTCGAGTATTGAGCGACAATGTCACACCATGACCGCAGAAACATAGAGCCTGCGTAATCTTCAACCCTTGGCTCTTCGTTGGCATTGCAGCTCCTAAGTGGAGTAATGAATCCATGAATAATGACGCTGATTGATAGCCGTCATAGCCGAGTGATTCACACGCATTTCCATTTTCTGCCCAGAAGAAGCTCCTGCATTCCCAATATATTTGTGTTGACGTGAAGTGTATAGTACGTGGGGAAAGCATCCGCTCCTGCATAACCCAGGCTCGATTTGACAGTGCACTTTGGTAGATGTCACGTTCAAATTCCTCTGCGAAGTCAAACAGGGGAAGACGAAAGAGTAACACATCTGTGCCGTTTGAGGGCGGGTAGTTGCAAGATGGTGCTGCTATGAAAGTCGATTCCCTTCGTTGCGTAGTGAACGACTTCCCACAGTCATCATTTACTGCCGCCGAAATCGTGACGTAAGACTGTGCGTAGATAAGACCCCATTGTTTGCAATTCACTTTCCCAGTCTGCCTCCTGATCCTTGCCCTGGGTGATGCAGAGAGCGTCAACCCACAGATATGGGATATCCAAATGACGCGTGATAGATATGGCGTCTTGAATCGCTGGACACAAGCATGAAATACTCAGTCCCTGTTCCAGCTGTGATAAGTTCTCCCTCGTCGCACATAACTGGGGGTTCGAGCCCCAGCAGTAACTGAGGGTCGCGTATTTTGGGCAGCCAGTAACCTCCATTACTCTGATTTTGGTATCATCATTCATTCTGACGTCCACAAGCCGCCTTGGTGTTCCGGAGCTCCTGAATTGCTCCTCATGCATCTTCACAAGCTCCGTAGAGAGGTCCAGACCGCAGGTAAGATGGTGCGTATGACATGATTGCAATAGGTTTTTAAGGCAATTAATATTCCGCTGGTTTATTGCGTAAATGTCGACTAAATGTGCAACTGGGACGCCAGCTCTCTCCGCATTGGACCCTGAAATCAATGCAAAGACATACATAGTCAGCCACGATTGGAAAAGTTTCTTCTAGCTCCCAAGGACATGTATACCTTTCACCGTGAACATATCCAGTCGTGCCTCAGTGGGGCCAAAAGCCAATGTGCGACTGACATTCCTCCCGATTATAATAGCCACCTTTCCCATTGTTTGCAATTTCTTTGCTGAAAGGTCGCCACCCTCGTACTCCCCTCGGCATGTGGGAATCAGTCCAGACTTCAATCATATGGGACCCCCGTCATCCTCAATAACAGAATGATGGTATTTACGTGCCGTTCGCGAATGTGGACTGATGTATATATCCCTCATTGCTTTGGAGATCACCTAGGCTGATATTTTGGCAGCATATACATAACGATTTGCCCGCAACCTGTGCGATTAATTCGGCCATCTCCTAAGGGTATATACAAGATTATATGGTAAAGATATATGGTAAAGTCGGTAGGCGAAAATCGAGGAAATCAACGCTGTTACATATACGACTAAGAGGAGGCACTGCCTCCCTACTTGCAGCCATATGCGTAAGCTTCCTCCATAGCTACCGCCAATCTCCAGTCGCCATGTGGCCGTTCTTTGACGCAACATCATAACAATAATCTCAGGAGCATTCAAATAGAGGCTCTTAGAGATTGACATTCAATTGGAAAGCCTTGAACACAATCACAAAGTAGGCGAAGAAAGGGTGGAGTCAGATTTTATAAGAGGGTAATACAACAGTACCCTCCAATGCCTGCAGATTTGTGAAAGTGCTGGGCTGGCAAATGATAGGTGGTGTCAGCATCTGAGGTTTCATAACAGCAAAGATATCTCTATTAACAATTGACGAGCCTTTTACAGCATTATAGAATGTTCGGAGACATACATGTTGTATGAAACATGCCTAAGGCATCAATATGAGTAAGCCACAACCACCACCTCATCGCAACCAACCATCACCATCACCACCACTACTGCATCGGCTTCATTCTCTCCACCTTCATTCGCTTCCAGTCCGTTTGCTCATCTTTCTTCGATTATGCTTTGATAATTGTTCATCATGTTACATTTCCGCGGGCTTTTCCCAGCCCTCCTCCTCTCCCTCCTTCTCCCCCTCGTCTCCTCCGAACACACCTCCAACTGGGCCGTTCTCGTCTCGACCTCGCGTTTCTGGTTCAACTACCGCCATCTCGCCAATGTCCTCTCCCTCTATCGCACCGTCAAGCGGCTCGGGATCCCCGACTCCCAGATCATCCTGATGTTGCCTGATGACATGGCATGCAACCCTCGAAACGCCTTCCCGGGAACGGTCTACAGCAACGCCGATCGCGCGGTCGATCTCTATGGTGACAACATCGAGGTGGACTACCGCGGCTACGAGGTGACGGTCGAGAACTTCATCCGGCTGCTGACCGACCGGCTGGACGAAGACGTGCCGCGCAGCAAGCGTCTCGGGTCGGACGCGGGCAGCAACGTGCTCGTCTACATGACCGGCCACGGCGGCGACCAGTTCCTGAAGTTCCAGGACGCGGAGGAAATCGGCGCGTGGGATCTGGCCGATGCGTTCGGCCAGATGTGGGAGAAGAAACGCTACCACGAGCTGCTGTTCATGATCGACACGTGCCAGGCCAACACCATGTACACGCATTTCTACTCGCCCAACATCATCGCCACCGGCTCGAGCGCCCTCGACGAATCGTCCTACTCGCACCATGCCGACAACGACGTCGGCGTCGCCGTCATCGACCGCTGGACGTACTACGTGCTCGAGTTCCTCGAGACGCAGGTCACCAGCGCCAATTCGAAGCTCACGCTGGGCGACCTGTTCGACTCGTATGACGAGGCCAAGATCCATTCCCAGCCGGGGGTGCGGTGGGATCTCTTCCCCGGTGGTGAGCCCGAGGGTCGTCTGCGGACCGTGGTGGATTTCTTTGGGAACGTGCAGAACATCGAGGTCGAGAATGCCAATGCGACGGAACCCGGTTCACTCAGGGAGGATCTGCTGGAGATCGCCAGGCTGGTGGAGAAATGGCGTGCCCGCGACCGGGAATATTTCGCGACGTCTAACGGCACGGCCAGCGTCACCGAGCCTCCGTCAGGCCGCTCCGAATCAGTCGAACTGCATCGCAGTTCCCGTAGAGAAGCGGTGCAGCCGGCGAAGATGGCAGGGGAGACCCCCTGGGAAAGGAGAGCACTTGGGGCATCGGTGCTAGGCGTATGTGCGGCTGTCTGGTTCGCTGGATCGATCTTGGGCCGGCCGTCGTCGTAGTGGAGACGTCTGATATATAATTTACCCTATACATATACCCTTTAATGAAAGCACTTCCTAATTGCGGTGGATGTTTTTGGATGCGACTTCTAGACCGGCCCTGGATGCGGCAGGTCGACGAGGACGGGTCATACGATCTACTCCGTAGTTACTTACTCCGTACAACGCCATAAGGTCTATTGAAGGGTCCGTAAGGCCGGCGGGACGGGGTTAGCCGTGGACCCATTGTCCCATTGTCCCCACGGCATGAAACGCTAGATGCTCCGTGGCTGCAGCAGAGTCCAACAAGTCCAAACAGCTGCTGCGGGTTTATCCACATGGGATATTGCCAGTTCTGGGCCCTTCCAAACAACCGGCAAATATAGCCCACAGTCTTCAGCAGGGGGTTCTGAGATATGTACATAAGTGGCCCGGCAAGCTCTCGTCGACCACTTGCCGAGTTAATCAAACTGCGATGTCGATCCCAGACATCGCAGCAATCACGGAGGACAGCCTCCTCCACCGGCATTTCAATGCCTGTCCCGAAACACATGCTTCGTCCTGCAGGACGCCACGCTGGATGCCACGCCACGTCCATCGGCCTCTTCAGGCTGAACATGGGCATAAGAACCGACGCCTCGACAGGATGAAGGACTGGGCGTTTGCGGGGAAGAGACGAGAGAACCTGTCGATCATTTCATCGTCGCGGGAAAAATACATGCTTGGCTGAAACGCCGCTGGTTTGACATCGTCCTGTTCCTGGAGGCATCCGTTCCCAATAAGGAAGAGCGCCAACATTAGCCTAAAGCCACGCGGTGCCCTTCCGAACGCCATCGACGTCTATTCCATTGTCGGGGAGGAGTATAAATATGTACCAGGAGCCCAGTCGGTCCGGTCGACAGGATCAAGTGTTCTGAGCAGCTGGACTACTCTTTCATACATCTACCCCTCGTTCATTCTTTATCAAAATGGTCTACATCAAGTCTATCGCCAGCAGCGTCCTTCTCGCCTCGACCGCCGCGTCGGCGTATTCGGTCATTGGACGTCGCCAGAATGCGACTGGCCTCAACAGCGCGTTCGTCGCTCACGGTAAGAAGTACTGGGGTACTTGCGGTGACCAGGGCACGCTGTCGGAGAGCGCCGACGTGGATGTCATCAAGGCCAACTTCGGCCAGATCACCCCGGAGAACAGCATGAAGTGGGATGCCACGGAGCCCTCTCAGGGAAGCTTCAGCTTCGACGGCTCGGACTACCTGGTGAACTTTGCCCAGGAGAACAACCTCCTCATCCGTGGTCACACTCTGGGTATGTGAGACATGTGGCTTGGGTTGAGCACCGCTGACGGACGTAGTGTGGCACTCTCAGCTCCCCTCGTGGGTGCAGAGCATCACCGACAAAGATACCCTGATCGACGTGATGAAGAACCACATCACCACCGTGATGACCCAGTACAAGGGCAAGATCTACGCCTGGGTAAGTGTGTCGGAGGGGACTGGACAAGAACGGTGGCTGACCGGCATAGGATGTGGTCAACGAGGTCCTCAACGAGGACGGCAGTCTCCGCTCCGACGTCTTCTACGATGTCATCGGAGAGGACTACATCCGGATCGCCTTCGAGACCGCCCGTGAGGTCGACCCCGATGCGAAGTTGTACATCAACGACTACAAGTGAGGACCTTTTGACCTGGCTGATGGAAGGCTGTCACTGACATAGCCAGCTTGGACGATGCCAACTACTCCAAGACCCAGGGTATGGTGAGCCTGGTGAAGAAGTGGCTGGATGCTGGTGTCCCGATCGACGGCATTGGCTCGCAGTCGCATCTTGGGTATGTATAGTCCGGCCGCAAGTCAAGAGTTGAGTTGCTAATGATGTCGCAGCTCTGCCTGGCCCGCCTCTGGCGTTGAAGCATAAGTCTCCCCTGTCCCGTTTACCACGGAATGTACTGACATACCCAAACTGCTCTGTCCGCTCTCGCCTCGTCCGGCGTCTCAGAGGTCGCCATCACCGAGCTCGACATTGCCGGCGCCGCTGCCCAAGACTACGTGGATGTAAGTGCAGCCTGATCCTCCGGAGTATGTGCGCTAACTGATATAGGTTGCCAACGCCTGCCTCAACGTCGAAACTTGTGTCGGTATCACCTCCTGGGGAGTCTCCGACAAGGTCAGCCATCTTCCAACCCCTTCTCTCATGGCGCAATTACTGACACATTGTAGGACTCTTGGCGCTCCAGCGAGAGCCCCCTGCTGTTCGACTCCAACTTCCAGCCCAAGGATGCCTTCACTGCCGTCCTGAACGCTCTTTAAATGAAGCGACGGCGAGTTGAGACCGTGGACTGTGTTCTGTCTCTTGTAAGAGGAAGCGGTGCCACTGAGACTGTATATTTTTCACTTCGTGTACTTCCAATTGAACATATACATCTTGCACAACCTGAATCGGTCGTAGTCTAGCAGCTCCACCTCTTGTAGCACATGGCTTATTCTTATGCCGTGCAACAGCGGCACGACCTGCATGTCGGGAGTAACCTAAATGGGAAATTCGTCCATCGGCACGTCTCTTCATGGCGTCGCCACATCCACGAAACCATTTATCATCCCGTCAATTAGGACCCGTTGTAAGGCGAGAGCCGGGGTGTGCACTGCAGCCAAGTACGCTATAGCTATCTAGTGTCTTCGTCTGGAGCGGGGACGACGCTGAACCCTGCGACGTATAAATAACTCTGCAGCCGGCATATAGTAGCATCGTCTGCAATAGATGATATCGATCGACCCTAACCAGTCGGTAGAAAGCACCTACAATGTTAGATAGGCGGGGTCAGACATCTCGCCTGTTGCGCATGAGGATAGATAAATACCCAAACAGCAGCATAACAGCTGCACCAGTCTCCAGCTCCCCCAACACCCACCATGCCTCTATCACACCCACTATATATATCCGCCGCCGCAGGCATCGCCTCACACATCGCCTACTTCAACAGAGGCGAGCACCACCTCTATGTGACCCAGTACCTGAAGCTCTTCCTCGCCGCCATCGCCGCCATCACCGCAACCCTGCACTACACCCAGTCGCAACCCTGGCCGCACGCGCTCTCCACCACCGCCCATCTCGCCGCCGCCTACCTCAGCGGCCTCTACACCAGCCTGCTCATCTACCGCCTGCTCCTCCACCCACTGCACCAGTTCCCCGGGCCTCTCGGCGCCCGCCTCTCCAGCCTCTACCTCCCCACCCAACTCAACCACAACCTCTACAAGCACCTGCACGCCTACCACACGCACTACGGCCCCTTCGTCCGCACCGGCTCCTCCGACCTCTCCATCGCCCACCCCGCCGCCGTGCACGCCCTCTACAGCGCCGCCTCGCCCTGCACCAAGGCCGCCTACTACGACTTCACGCACCCGGGCCTCGCCCTGCAGAACATCCGCGATCCGGCCGCCCACGCCGCGCGCCGCCGCGTCTGGGCCCGCGCCTTCAGCGACCCCCTGCTGCGCGGGTACGAGGCCCGCGTGCGCGAGTACCAGCAGCGGCTGGTTGAGCGGCTGGCGGGCATGAAGGGGCGCGCCGTGGACGCGCGCAAATGGGTGAATCTGTACAGCTTTGACGTGATGGGCGCGCTGACGTTTGGCGAGGGGTTCGGGTGTCTGGAGCGCGGGGAGCCGCATTGGGCGATTGAGTTGCTGGATGCGACGATGCGGCAGATTGGTTTGTGTGTGCCGATCTGGGTTATGTTGGCGATGAATGCTGTGCCCGGGTTGTCGCGCGATTGGTGGCGGTTTTTGGAGTTTTGCGGGCAGATGTTGCGGTATCGGGTTAAGGTTGTTCTTCCCTCCCTTCGGAAGGTATGCTGATGTTGCGTGCTGATGCGGCGGGACAGAATAAACCTGCCATCCCGGATGTCAGCTCGGCGTTGATCGCCCATCTCGAGGGGAGAGACCCCACGCCGAGCGAGGAGTTGCTCCTGGATGGGGATGCGCGGTTGGTTGTTGTGGCTGGGAGGTGGGTTGTCCTGCTGTTGGGGGGGTGTGACGGGCTGATCTTATAGTAGTGATACCACGGCGTGTACGCTGGCGGCTATTCTCTACGAACTAGTGCGCCATCCGGAAGAAGCCGACAAACTACGCGCGGAGCTGGCGCCGTACGCGCACGCCAGTGACAACGGCGAGCTTCTCCACTCGCAGATCGCGAACCTCGACCATCTCAACGGCGTGATCAACGAGGCGCTGCGGCTGTATCCTCCCGTGCCGGGGGCCCTGCAGCGCAAGACGCCACCGGAGGGGATCATGATCGACGATGTGTTTATCCCTGGGGACATGACGGTGTCGTGTCCGCAGTATGTTGTGAGCCGATGTATGTCCCGTCCCATCATGTCCCGCCCTTCCGTTAGGAGTCGGTCTATATAGGTGCCTAGTGGATGAGCTGACGAACAGCCCCCCTTTGCTACGAGCAACCGGACGAGTTCATCCCCGAGCGGTGGTATAGACGCCCGGAGCTGATCAGGGATAAGACGGTGTTTGCGCCGTTTACCATCGGTTCGTGCCTGGATCTGATCTCAGAGAGCCATGGCAGTGCTAAGAAGACAGGCCCGTATAGTTGCATCGGCAAGCCGCTGGCGATGCTCAACCTGCGCACCACGGTCGCCCGGCTGGTCATGGAGTTTGACGTGCGGTTCGCGCCGGGCGAAGACGGGCGGAAGTTCCTGGACGAGGCTCAGGACAACTTTGTGCTGTACATGGGCGAGTTGAATGTGGTGTTTGAGCGGAGGCGATGAGCTGATGGAGCCATGTGGTTGTTTCGGATACCTTGATGCCTAACCCAGTGCCAATCGCATGCATGTATTGCTTCGGTCGATGCCGATCTATCAGACAAGCTTTGCTGGCCGGGATCCGCGGAACCACGTCGGCGTGCGTAAGCATCTGTTTTCGTCGATGAAGTGTCTGTCTGGTTGAGCAACCTGGAAGAAACACATGAGTGGAGACGGACCGGATAAGCGGCATGAAGAAGAGAATGAACGAAGAGAGTGTCTTCTGATACTGTATAGGCTACCTAGTAGTGTAGACCACTTCTATAGATCTACTCCGTACTGTATACATACTCATTGCTGTGCCTCCACCGTCCACGCGGCCAATCATCTTAATGCGCATGTATACCCCGGTTCTGGCCAATCGCATTGAAAGCCTGGAAAGGATGGAAAGTCACCGAAAAATAACGTAGTTTACCAGTACACCTAGGCAGTCAGACAGTCCGTATATAATTAGGACTCTACTATATATCATCCGGACATCCGGCCACTTCATCTGCCACCATCCTCATACATCCATAATCCTCATCATGCCCTAGTCACATCCCACACATCCTCCGTATACAGCTCCCATACCTCCAGGCATATCCGATCAAAATCCAATGGCCAACATCCCCACCGCCGGCATCATCGTCATTGTCATCGTCGCCTGTCTCGCCGTCGTCTCCCTCGGCGCCGCCCTCTTCAAACACTATGCTCCCGACGGTTCCGGAGACCGCTTCCACTACTCCCCCGAGCAGCAACAGTACATGCGGGCCATCCGGCTGAAGACGCTGGGGCAGTATCGAAGGGAGTCGATGATGAAAGATGTTGAGTCGGGGTGTATGTCTTTGTTTCTTGCTGACTGTTGACTGTACTGACGGTTGTACAGATACGGTTGACACTTCGTCGCGCTACTAGAACGCACCCCACGCTCGGTCCACAGCGATCGATCGATCGATACGATTCATGATTATGTCTGATGTTTGATGAGTTTATTTGGCGTTTGGAGTGATCCGTGATGGCTGGATCTAGATCTCGATCTGGATATCTCGCAAATAATAAAACATGCAAGTCTTCTTCTTTCCTATGGTAAACGACCGCACTTTACGAGTACAACAACGGCAGAGAACGCTATCATTATGCATATCTATCCACTTTTGTCTATATTACAGAGGTATCATCCTAGGTCCCTCAAGCCCGCCGTTTGAACCGCGCCGACTTGTTCTGGCTCCCGTACGGCCGCCGCGCCTGCACCTTGTCCTTGCTCATGCTCGCCCCCAGGGTGATGTCCACCCGCGGCGGGGTCGTGAACCCGAAGCTCTTGGCCACTTTGACCAGGTCCAGCTTGTTGATGTTGAACACCGACCGCAGCGAGTGCGACGCATAGGCGTGGAGGTATGCGCGGTAACCGTCTTTGGCGGACTGGATCTATGTTAGCGGGATAATGCGTGACGGTGGATGAGACATACCTGGTTGAGGTAGTAGTTCTGTCCGATGAGCTTCTCCAGCTGCGACTGGATATCGATGATCTTCTTCTGGGGGAACTCAAACTCCACCACGGGCTGAACATCAGTCAGTATGGCGGCTCAGCCGGAAAATCGAACAAGGAAAACATACCACTCGCGCCTCGCGGAGGACGTTGAGGAAGCCAACCTCTGACGGTTGCAAAAGCATGATGGAGCGTCCGATCTTGCCCTTCGTACCACGGGCCGTACGACCCACCCGATGGATGTAGGCCTTGGGCTCATCCGGGGGATCGAACTGGATAATGTAATCGACGGCGGGAATGTCCAGCCCACGCGCAGCCACATCGGTACAGATGAGCGTGCCCTGGGTGGCATTACAGAACTCGAAGAAGCGTTGCGTGCGCGTCTGCTGCTTCAACTTCCCGTGCAGGGCGAGCACAGGCAGGTCGATGTAGTTCAGGAGGTCGGCGTAGTATTTCACGGCGTTGCAGCTGGAGAAGAAGATAATGATCTTCTTCTTCAGGTTCTTCTTGAGGAAAGTAAATAGCAGGAGGAACCGCTTATCGGCCTCGCAGATGATGTATCCCTGGTCGACACCATCCACGGTCGCATGCTCTTTGCGGTGGTCGACGTTGATGTAGAGAGGGCCGGGCTTGAGCGAGATACGCGCGAGGTCCTCGACCTTGGTCGTCTGCGTGGCGGAGAAGAGCAAAGTCTGGCGTTCCTCGGAAGGCAGGATTTTCACTATCGCAGTCAGTACGCAGTGCGCATTTGGCCGTCGATGGGTACGCACCAATCTGGCGAAGCTCAGCTTCGAAACCAACATCCAGACAACGGTCCGCCTCATCCAGAACCAGAACCTTGCAGTTCTTGTAGACGAAACCCTGGGTATTCTGCAGGTGATCGAGGAGACGTCCCGGGGTCGCAATCAACAGATTAACACCCTTGTTGAGCTTCTCCGCTTCGGCTCTCCGATTCGCGCCTCCGATAACAATGCCGTAGGTTTGAGAACTAGACCGTTAGCTTAAGCGAGGCAAGACGCAAAACATAGACTTACTGGAACTCGCAAAGCTCCTTTGCGACACCGAAAATCTGCAACGCCAGTTCACGGGTCGGGGTAATGATGATAACACCAGTTCCTGCGGTCACCATTAGCTCCACTCAAACATCATCCCACAACCACAACCCAGGCATACCGTTTCTCGGCTTGAACCGCAACGCGCTCAACATCTCCACCGCCGGAATCAAGAAAGCTAACGTCTTTCCGGAGCCCGTCTTGGCCGCTCCCAGAATATCGCGACCCGCCAGCGTCGGAGGGATCGTCCGCTGCTGGATCTCGGTCATCGTCTCGAAGCCCATCTGGCGAATGGCCTTCATGGTGGGTTCGGAAAGGTTCAGCTCGTCGAACTTTTGCGGCGCGGCGTCGGTGGGCAGCGACAGGCCCATGGTGGATGGGAGCGGCGCTTCAGCATCTTTCGCCGCATCATCCTGCGCAGTCTCTCCATTCTCTGTCTGCTCAACTTCTTCGGCATCGGGAGTCTCGTCCGTAGGAGGATCCTCGGTCTTTTGCTTCTTTGGCTTGGTTGTCGTCTCGGTCAACTCGCGCTGATCGTCGGCCTCGACGACGCGAGACTTGGACGACTTGGAGCCGTCGGAGACTTTTTGTCTCTTTCTCTTCTTTGTCTGATCCTGAGCGGAACCCATTTTGTGCGACGAGACTGTGTAGAAGTCGATGGAATGGGGAGAACTTTGGCCTGCGCCGATAACAAAAGATCCAAAATGACAAAAATTTTGAACGGGTCCGGTCACGTGTAGCGGATCCAGTGGGGCCACTTATATCACGTGATTTAAATGGAGATAGATTGAATGTTTGTGTTGTTTGTATGAATATCACGTGATCCCCCAAAAAAACAAGATACATGCTTCTCGATGGGCCATGTATACCGTTGGGCTAACCGCGGCTGTCCAGGTCCGATGTACGAATCAACCAAACCATATCTACCAGACCGCATGAGTCATGAATCCTGATGTTTCGCACTGACCTGACCGTGATTGGCGGAAGCACATGGCCTGTCATGCTTGCCTAGGTCATATCGACCGACCGAGTCAGAAGTCCTGAATCAGAAATGAGATGGTCTAGTCCATCTGGGGGACTGCACCCCCACTGGGCTCGGGTTCGGGTTCGGCAGGCTTCCAATCAAATGAATTATAACAATCGCCAAGATTACAGAGGTGAGATCCATGTGAGAAGACTTGCTCATTCAGTGCATAAAGACAACCCGATTGCTACCGAGGGAGACTGAGTGAGCCGACTGGTGTTCTCACGTAGGTAGCAAAACTCTACAACTGGTCTACCCCAGTGGTTTTACCCCAGATTTCTGACTCCACATAAGTAAGATAAAGACATGCCTTCTAGTGGGTTTGTACTGCGCCCAGTCCTGCAATACCTGTCGTATGGTCGGATCTGGGGCCAGAAGTCCCCTGGACAGGCTCAGGAGCATCTATGAATGATTTCCCGCACCAGAACTCGAGCTGGATTCAGGATGCAGCGACTCAAAGTTCAAAAGTACAACACACAACCGTCGTACTTTCAATTAAGGGCCGGTTGCAACATCTCACTCTGTAAGAATGGCGTAAATGAGAACCAGGGAGAGGCGAATCTGGACAATATAATATCGATGCGAGCGACATCGGGCTTCCGTGCACCGTAGAAGGCGCCGGCTGCAGGGACTCTTCTCCATACCTTCCTACCATTCTATCGCCCCTGAATACTTGCTTTACTCTATTCCAATCATGGGTGTGATCTACTTTCGCGATGAGCATTGGCTCAAGGAAATCTGATTCGGACCCCCTGCTCCCACAACCTGGAAGGTAACTAGAAAGCTCAACGAAAGAGCTTGGATCTTGAGCGAAGAGGACGTTATAGAGTGTGAAGCCCTCTCCTTCGCCGTGGCCTTTTCAAAAGGCATGAACCATCCTTCACATAACATCTATCATTTCTTCAGCCTTACTAGCACGGAATCTATCATCCCGCATGGAGGCCCAACGATACTCATACGACACACCGACACAACCGCGAAACATGATCGGAGACCGCTGTTAGAGCTCATCACGGCCATGATGAGTGGCTTCGGCTGAGTCTGCAGCAGCCAGGCTAGTCGGATCGTATATCCCAGCTTCAGTCATACTGGCAGCAAGTTCGGAAAAGTAGTTTTTGGCTCCCGCGGGCAGATCATGATACCACTGCGGGTAGTCTTCGTCTATAAAGCTTTTCATGAGCTCCTGCCGCGCGACAGGGTCCATCAGGTCACTGTAGACGCTTTTCGGGACTCCAGCCAGAAGTTGGATGACAACGCTCGCTGGTGGCACGGGCAGCTTCTCCAGAAGGCTGGGGCCTGTGCTTTCCGGGTCTGAAGGGTTCGACTGCGCCGTGGCGATTGCATCCCCCAAAGACCTCCTGGATGCTGTTTAGTATGATCGTTCTTTTAGGGGTTTGAGCTAGGCACACCGTCAGTGTACGTACAGTTGGCTCTTCAGTTGATCGAGGCTGGCGGCTAAATCGCCGCTTTGACCAGCGGTGCCCCTAGCGACACTGGAGATGATGAAAACGAGGAAAGCGATAGAGAATCGCATTATGGGACTTTGCGAGCGGCTTCCGTGTTGTGAATTTGGATTATAAAATAAAAGCAATCATGGGTCAATGAACGGTATGAGATGGAAGCCTTAGTATGATCGGTACAAGCTGCGGACAAAGAAGGCGGCTAAAAGTGCCCCGATTTAGTAATATGCGGGGGGCTACAAGTTAACGCTTGTTATTGGAGCGATAGATTAAGAGGATCCGTTGCCCCTCTTATGGCCGAGGAGACCATCTTCTACCGAAATGACCAGGGGCAACAGTGAGCATCTGCTAGCATGTGAATGTGTTATTTCCGATTCGTACTAGCTGGGACTTCTCCAATGTCCACATGGCATTGTCGAGATACAGTCCTTATCTATATATCGAATGCGCCATCCAGATAGTGAATAGAAATTGGAGCTTGTTCTGCATATGTAGCCAGGGAATCAATAAGCATTCGTCAATTATTCACTACCTGTGAAACACGAAGCGAAAAGTCGAAATATCGTTCTGGCATGGGTAGGCTTCTTCCTTGTAATACTACTTACCTACTATTAGGAATACTTAAACCAGTGTTTTATATGCTGAAGCTTCGTGGAGCAAGTGAGATGCAGAGTCAACAGGCATCTTTCCAGTCGCTATTTCCATGATCATATGTTCTCGTCAGCCCCGTATACATTATGAAATACGGACTCAGTCGTGAGAACTATACTTCAACGGTTGCTGCCAACGGGGGCATATCTGACCGGGATATACGTCGACATGGGGGATATTCCAGTTTGATAAGCTGTCACCATATAGAAGAGGAATTATAAAGGAGGATCTACTCACATCATGAGATCAGCTGCACATAACGACATTCCGAGAGTGGGCATACATCTTGTGCAACTGGTAGGCAATGATACCAAGAGACCACTTGGAGCTTAGTGACCAGCACATGAGAGAAAATGGCCAGAGACATAGAGAAACGATCAGCCCATGGGGTGTGTGGAGAGACAGAATCGGGGTAAAAGGGCCAAAGGACCAGTCTTATTTGGTATCGCTCCGCGGTCCGATGCACCGATAAACCTAATGCGTAGAAACTAAGGTTAGATCTAGAACAGCTAGGGCAATCCTTCAGCATCTATACAACTATACCAAAGATAAACGGGGTCGGGACTGTTGTTTCATTGGATGTGCGCGTTGCAATGATGCATTATGGCATACTAGTCATGCAGACGCCCTCCAAGAAGTCTGAGGAAGGCGTACTTTGAATGAAATATTCTTGAATTGTACATGAAGTATACTATGCGAGGAAGGTTGTCTGGTCTGGGTATCATGCATTCAATCCCCCCAGTCATCAGTCTCAACTCCCTCGGCGGAATCGTGAAAAGAACGATTTCTTCGATTTCTGTTGCTCCGACGATTCAACAACGCCAATGCGTAGGTCATTCCCATATCTAGCCATGGCCTTGTCACTGTGGTACTTTCGGTACTTTTTAGTGGCGTCGGTGCCTGCCACTGCTAAGAGGACTGTATACACAAAGTCAGAGGCAGGACGAGCCAGAGGAGTTCAACGAAGGACACACTTCTCTTCCCACCCGGATGCAATTCTTGGAAAGAACTCAGATCGTAGACGGCGTTGTCGATGATAACCCACATGTCTCCGTCTGTTGTATGTTGGGAGATTTCATCCTTGGAATACTGCTTCTCGGGTTCTTCGGCCATGGCTGTGCGATGAATATAACCAGGTCGGTGAGATGGCTACTAATCAAATCACCTAGTTATCTGTCAGGAATCCAATATAGTATTTGTATGAATGCACGCCTAATGTGTGAGGAGCATTCACATGCCCAACGCTAGAAGCACATTGGCGCTAACAACGAGGCGAGGTACGAAGTCCGTTGCCGTCCGTCGTTATAACGCCTTTGTCCGATTCGATGTCCCTGGGCATCTCTATGTGAAGGAGAGGCTATCTGAAGCCAGTAGTCCTGTGGGATTGACAGTACCATCTGATAGCCCGCTTACTACTGAAAATGCATGGCATAGATAGCATCATACATACAAACTCGTCATAGACAAGTCCAAAAGACACGACCTACCCATCAAGTGCCTGCACCACCTGCGCCCAGTCCCCAAACCCATACGCACCAGGGACACTCGGTCCATCAAACAAGCTAGCAAACACAACGCGATCGGCCTGCTCCCCCTCCCAGGGCTCTCGTCCATGCTGCGCAATGACATTATCATAAACCAACACATCCCCCTCCTGCCACTTATGCAGCACGCGAATCTCATCCGTGATTTTCGCCAGGTGCGCGAGGTACTTCTCCGGGATGGGCGTGCCATCCCCAAACAGCTGCTGCGTGACATTCTTCCTCGCTTCGCTGTCCATCTGCGCTCTCTTCCAGTACGCCGCAAGGCCCGTGAATAGAGTCGGGAGATTCGTGCCCGGCTGCGTCCGGATCACAGGGAGCCGGTGCGTCAAGACGAGGCGCTGGCCGTCCTCACTCCACTCCCAGGTCGTGTGTTTGCCGCGCCCGTAGCGCGCAATCTGCGCCTCGATTTTCTCTCTCCGCGTGGCGGCATCGTCGTCGTCGCGGATCTCTTTGCCGAAGGCCTGCCGCAGCGTCGAGCCCCCCGCGTACTGCGGATGCACTTGATAGACGACACGACTGAGGATGCCCTTCTCGGCGAGCTCGTCGATAAACTCTGGGATTTCTTGCTGCGCGCGGCGGAAGAGCTCTAGGGATGATGAGATGGGCGTCTCGCCGCCCTTGGCTGGCGCGCGGTGATTGTAGAAGAAGATGTACTCCGGGGCGTGTGGGACCTGCGGCGACTCGTTGTGGTTGTAGATGAGGACTTCCTTGGGAGCTTCGTTGGCTGGCGCGACGTTCGGAGCGAGCAGCGGTCTGTCTACGACAATGCCGATGATCTCGTGCGGTGTGTAGCCGAAGGCGTGGGCGAATTTGCTAAAGTCCTCGGCGTTGCGGATGGGTAGGCCGCGGAACAGGAGGGTTCCATGGCGGGCTAGCTGTTTGGTGAAGATGCCATCGCGTGCTTGCAGCTGCTTGATAGTCTCGACCACGGTGTCGAGGCTGATGTCTGTGTTGTCCTCGACGTCGGGACGCAGGGCAAGTGGGATAACGGTATTGCGGGGATGAGGGGCTCCCAGGAGACGCTGGTTCGAGGATGGGAGATCGAAAGCCTTGAATGATAGGAGACTTGGTTTCTCTCCGTTGCTCGAGATGGATGGGATGGGTGTCTGTGTTGAGACGGCCATGCTTGTATTCATGGATAGTTGTGCATGAGATAGAACATATGGAGTTTGGGGTTCTGGCTGCTTTATACGTACAGATCCCCTCATCTCCGTCGGGATCACAACACTGTGATTCGATGGAGTCGGTCATCCCTGTGCCACGGAATGATAATACCGGGTGGTTATCATGTCATGCTCGCATACCTTGACGTGCTCGAGGCCAAGAGGTGACACTGCAAGAAGCAATATGTATCCAGCTGTAGCCCTGCTTGTGGACTTAAAAATCCGGCATTGTCTCTGGTTTATACTCTATACTCGAATCCTACAAACATGGTTATCAGCAAACCCGATCCAGACGTTGCCATACCCGAGAATACTCTCCCATCCAAACATGACACCAATTTCTTCTACAGCACCCTCTTCCAAATCCTCATCGTCGGCCTCTGCGCCTTCTGCGCCCCGGGCATCTGGTCCGCCATGAACGGCCTCGGCGTCGGCGGCTCCCAAAGCCCCGACCTAGTCAACGCCGCCAACGCCATCCTCTACAGCTTCATGACCGTAACCTGCTTCGCGGGGCCCTGGCTCACCAACGCCATCGGCTTCAAATACACTCTCTCGCTGGGCTCAATCGGCTACCCGCTGTACGCCGCCGGGCTCTACCTCAACAACCGCACCGGCGCCACCTGGCTCGTCTACCTGGGCGCCGTCACCTGCGGCATCAGCGCCGGCTTCTTCTGGAGCGTCGAGGGCGCCATCGCGACCGGGTACCCAGAGGCGCACAAGCGCGGCCGCTACATCGCCACCTGGTTCTCCTTCCGCAACTGCGGCAACATCATCGGCGGCGCCGTCGCCCTCGCCATCAACCACCACGCCACCCACCGCGGCCAGGTTGGATACCAGACGTACCTCGGGTTCATCGCGATCCAATGTCTGGGGCCGTTTGTGGGGCTGTTGCTGTCGAATCCGGAGAACGTACAGCGCGACGACGGCACGCGCATCGCAGCGCCGCGCAACGTGCACTGGCGCACAGAGCTGGCCGCCATGTGGCATCTCCTCCGCAGCAGGTCCATCCTCCTGCTCACCCCGCTGTTCTGGTACTCCGGCTGGGTGCAGGCGTACCCGGGCACGTATCTCGCGACGTACTTCAGCGTGCGGTCGCGCGCGCTGGGCAGCTTCATGCAGGCGGTCGTGGGTACGCTGAGCACCTGGCTCGCCGGGTCGCTGGTGGATCTGCCGTGGGCGAAGCGGAGAGAGGCCCGTGCGGTGGTCACGTACGTGTTGATCGCGCTGCTCAACAGCGCGACCTGGATCTGGGCTGTGGTGATTCAGAGCGAGTACCGACGCACGCGTCCGGTGCTGGACTGGGGCGACCAGCGCGCGTTTGGGCGCGGGTTCGGCGTGTATCTCTTTGAGCGCATCAGCCTGGCCATGGTTGAGAACTATATCTACTGGTGTATTGGGAACTCGTCGGATTCGCCCGGGGATCAGATTCGATATAGTTCGCTGCTGCGCGGGCTGGAGACGGCCGGGGTAGCTGTGGGGTTTGGGGTGCAGGCTGTGCCGACGGCGTTGATTGCCACGGCGAGTGTTAATATGGGGTGGTGGTTTTTTGCTTTGCCGTTTAGTTATTATGCGACGTTGCGGGTGGTGCGGAAGTTTCATACACTACACCGGGAGGGGAGGGTGCAAGTGTAGATTTTCGGACCGAGCTACCAAGAGGCTCATGTGGATAAACATGTTAACAGGCAATATATTCTCGCTCATGCTAATATCTACAAGAACATTATTCTCTATCGAGATCCGGTATTAAACACTATACACCAGCAATATATCAGAACATACGTCTTTGGGCATCCGCACTACGCCGCCATCCCATGAAAGGCTTAGGCGTGGTGGCCAGCACGACGATGGTGACGCTTCGTGTTGTTGTTCTTAAGCTCGCTGAGAATCTCGTCAGCAGCCTTCTCAGCAACCATGTACGTCGAGACGGCCGTGAAGGTGCCCGGAATGCGAGGGTAGACCGAAGCATCCACGACACGCAGGCCAGACACACCGCGGACGCGGAACTTGGAGTCCAGAACCGCCATCGGGTCGTCATCGGCGCCGATGGGGCAGGTGCACGAGGCGTGATGGCCCCAGGCAGTGTTCTTGACGTAGTCCTGGATCTGCTCATCGCTCTGGACGGCCGAGCCAGGAAGGACCTCTTCAACCTTGACTGCCTGGCGGCTGAAAGCGTCCCGGGCGAGACCGACAGCCTCGGTGAGGGCCTGGAGGTCGGCCTGGTAGTCGCCCACGCCAGTGTCGAAGTAGTTGAAGACGATCTCGGGCACGTCGAGAGGGTCGGCAGAGCGCAGGGTGACGGAGCCGGCGGTGTTGCGAGGGTGGGCCTTGAGGATAGCCCAGGTGAACCAGTCGTGCTCGCCGGTGGCGTTGACCGAGTAGCCCGGGAAGTAGCCGCGGAAGTTGACGGGGCCGCCAAAGACGAACACGTCGTAGCTGTCGTCGGCGGTCACAGAGCTCTTGTAGAACATGGAGGCGGCGAGACCAGACGAAGAGTAGATGCCACGGTCACCGAGGACCGGGCTCTCCCACCGGTCGATGCAGGGGTCTTCCTGGCCGTAGAAGCTGAAGGTGCAGTCCTCCAGCTCAGTGAAGCCCCGGGGGGTGCGGCCCTGGACAGTGGTCTCGTAGTGGTCCTGGAGGTTAGTGCCAACGCCGGGCAGGTCGGCGATGACGGAGATGTTGAACTTCTTCAGCTCGTCGGCGGGACCGACACCGCTCAGCTTGAGCAGCTGGGGCGAGTTGTACACACCACCGGCCACGATGACTTCACGGGTCGCGTTGACGGAGCCGGGGACGCCGGGCGCAGCGAACTGGTGCAGGGGGCTGGCCTTGTAGAGGTACTTGCCGTCGAGGAACTCGACACCAACGGCGCGAGGAGGAGTGACGGTCTCGTCGAAGACGACCTTGGTGACCTGGCAGTTCATGCGCACATCGAGAGGGTACTTCTTGGAGCCGTCGTCGTTCTTGGCGTCACGGACAGAGACGATGAACTCGCGAGGGCCGTTGCGCTTGCCGTCGTTGGTGGCGATGGGGATCTGGTAGAAGCCGGGCTCGGTGTCGCGCTCCTTGGAGTCCTTGTTGGCGTCGCCGAGGAGCAGACTGCCGAAGTTCATGAGGATGTCGGTGGCGTTGCCCAGGGCAAAGGCACCGCCGGAGAGCAGACTGAAGAGTTGAGGGTCCTTGATAGCCAAACTCAACGGGGCAGTCTGATCGTGGAACCATCCGTCGTAGCCGTGGCCCTTTTGTCCGGGAAGAAGGTAGCCGTTGTTCTCCATGCGCACAAAGTACTGGCGCATGTTCTCCGGAGTCCAGGAAGAATCGCCAGTGAGGGTAGCAATATAGTCAAAGTCGGACTGGTGGGGATAGATGGTGATCAGAGCGTTATGGGCGGTGCATCCGCCGAGCGTGCCGGTACGAGGGTACAGCGTTCCCTTGAGCACAGAGCCCTCCGGAGGGTTGAGGCCGGTGTATTCCCCGCCATCGGGAGTCTCGTAGGTGGTCTTGTAGTCGCGGCTCTGTCTCTCATCGTCCTTGTAGTGGTGGACGAAGAAGTTCCAGGCAATCTCGGGGTCCTCCGAGGCGACAGCCGAGTAGGCCGGAATCG
The DNA here is from genome assembly GCA_002927005.1 of Aspergillus pseudoterreus. Taxonomy (NCBI): domain Eukaryota; kingdom Fungi; phylum Ascomycota; class Eurotiomycetes; order Eurotiales; family Aspergillaceae; genus Aspergillus; species Aspergillus pseudoterreus. The sequence continues at coordinate 89,636 of PIJX01000033.1, forward strand.
AGTAGTTCAGGCTCAGACCCTGGTCATCACCAGCCTCGATGAGAAGCGTCTTGTGGCCGGCCAGGGCCAGACGAGCAGCCAAAGGACCACCACCGGCACCCGATCCCACAATGACATACTCATAGTCCTCGAGCTCCACGGCCGTCGTAAGGCCGGCGGAGAGTGCCAGAAGACCAACCAACCGCTTGAAAATCATGATGATGATGATGATGAAAAGAGTGTAGTGCGGTATAGAAGGACATCAAGCGTTCGATATGCCCGCTGGGATAACGGTTTTTATAGCCATCACGACGGCCGACCCCTCAAGACGATCATCGCTCAGAAAGGAGTAGTCCATTCGCATGTGTAAACAGTCCCTGGCCATCATTTTGTCCGTTTCCTGAAAAGCGAGGCTAATAGAACAGATATTGCCTTGGTTGGCTGCTGGGGAAGATTAGTGTACTCTAGATGGCCCACTTGGCGGACCAGCGGACACAAGCGAGTCGAATGATGGAGATGCTGAACCCTTCTCGAAATTAGGGATCGCCGCAACGACCCCAGCGAGGACGCCCGCGGGCAGCCGCATGCCCCTGCTATGGGGCTCAGAAGAAGTTGAGGGTCCTGACCCTCGAATCATGGGGGGGACTGGGACTGATTCTTCAGGCTAGTCTTACTATTAGTAGTACGTATGCCGGCTGGGTCGCAACGGCAGAAACCCGAATTGTAGCCTGGATGTCAACATTTTTCTATCTATTAGCGCGGCGTCTAGGGTCCACTAGACAGGCGGCTACTGAAGATTATAACTCCTGACGAGCAGAGTATGCAGGATAAGCTGCATCCATTGTGCTTCTGGTCACGCATTGTTTGCACAACTCAAGGTAAGACTCATGAACGATCGAACCGGTAGTAATCTGGCCCCGTGTCGCAAAGTAGATACTAGGGAGGACTGATGACGCGCCTGTCAGTATTTTCAAATGCCGGACCATCTTTCAACGGGCTTTGCGGGTGGAGGAGAGACGGCGACGACGGAGGGTGTGGAGGGCCACGGACGGAAGTGTATACTGTTTCCGCTTTAGTCGACCGTTACCGAGCCCCGAACGGAGTCTGATGGAGACAGTCGAAAAGGGGGTCGGAGCAACAGCCGTTCCGGGTGGCAAGAGTGTCAGAGCAATGCCGTGTCAGTGCAGGCCGTGCCTGACTAGTGCCATGCGAGAAACGCCATATGGCGTAGTAAAATAGGCAGTTCTCTTAGTGCCCCGATGATCATCGCTCCAGCCGAGGCTGATTGGCGATGGGTCCGGAAGTGAGGAAATTGATATGGAGTTATACGGGCCCCGGAAGCAGATGAACAAATCCGAGTCTTCTTGTTTAGTGGTTCTCGGCTGCTATTTTTGTCTCTTGATTGTCATTGTATGCAGTTTGTTGACTACGGAGTCTTTCCGCTCCGAGGCATGATACATAGTATGTACACACGACCACACATCTCACGTAGATAATCCTAGATGACTCTAGTTACAATCAGACGTGGCTACTGGCAATGCACTTATTTAGTCTCCTGGTCCAGTCTCCATACACCTCAACTCCTACATTGTCCGTGCAATTCAATGTGGCTGCAATGCTAAGCTTCACCGGCTCAATCCATCTTCCTCCGGAGATCCGGGGCTCAGTGATCAACTGTGCCGATCCAAATGCGATGGAATTTCGTAGCCACGAGAGCAGGGAAAGAGGATGATCAGGCCTGCTCTGAAGCAAGTTAAGCAACTACGTGAACAGGAGGAGGTTTAGGTTCAATAATCCATTGAGCCAAGGTATTAATGGGGAAGTCGTCAGTGTACGGAGTAGCCCACAATAAGGTTACTCATGATCATCCGTCTCCTTTCTGGCATCTCAAACTATCCAAGCCGAGGTTGTAGTCCGTATGTACGATGTACAGTAGATGGATGGTCCAGGGCAGAAGCTCGGTTGGGGCTCCCAAGCAGGCATAGTCCCTCGCTTAGTTCCTGACAGCTTGTCTTGACGATGGGTCCAACGCGGAATATCATCTCTAGCCCAATTGGCAGTCGACTTGGGCGCTGATCAGGAGAGAAAAGTGGAGCTTTTCATGACTGACATGGACGGTTTGTCCTTCAGTCCGCTCCAACTCTACCTTGAAGTATTACTTGCAATAATATACCGGTTCGTCGCGGGACAGATCGCACCCCATCTTAATACGAGCAAATAACATACACCGTGCCCCGTTTAGCCCCCTGGAGGTTGGGTATGAGTCTAATTGGCAAGAGGTGTTGATGCCGGAGTTGCCGGTTGTATCGCACATAAGAAACATGTCGGTTTTCGGTTGTCCTCCGATAAACGGTTCCCACAGCCATCCGAATCCCCTTTACCTCATGGCCGATAGGGGTAAGGCTCTCGTGGACTTGTGTAGTGGGGAATGCCGAGTGTGAGCCGAGAGGAATTACCAGTAACCATATCTGAGGAGTGCTGATCATTGAACAACATGTCCTGTGTAAGCTTTTACCCCGGCTACAATCAGTCCTCGTCTATTGTTCTGAGTAGACAGGGGTAATCTGTATCGCTAAGTCGAAGTATTGACGGTCAAAGCAGCACAATACTGATAACGTCTGGACTGTGGAACTGTGTTCTATTCCGTCGCTTGCAATGATATCTGGTCAAAACTGGAGTAAGTGTTACGTCTTTGATTCAACTGTCGGGAAGTATATCAGTTACTTTAGGTGGTAGGAATCGTAGTGCTGCTTGGAAATTGACATATTAATGAGGCAGATGCTGAGTGAGACTTGCTTCTGTTACTCGACCGCGTCTAACTGAGCAATTGATCCAGGAATGAAACAGATTCCGACTACTTCAAAGACAATGATATCAATATGGAGAGCTAAATCACCTTCTGACTCCAAGAAAGCGAAATGTGGTATAAAGTCTGATTTTCACGTTGTGCATTCTCCGATGCTCCTCCATCTCCTAGGATTCCAGGACCAGGAGACAACAAGATCCCATCTATGGGTTTCTTTCCCAGCTTGTTCAGATTGAGATTGGATAAACATATCATGCTCCTTGCCCAGATCTCGAAGGATATCGATGAAGGATTCTAAAACGATTATGACCTTTCTGCTGCAGGTCAATACCGTATTGGCCCATCACCACTATACGAACTGTGATTGTATGTCTTTCATAAGTTTTGGGTCTACAACTCTGTCCTCTCTGCCTAGAGAGATTCTCTGTAAATTGCATTTATTTTGGCGCATTATCGATCGATAATTGTCACACATAATTATGGTCCAAGCTTGTGCTTTCCGTCATGTTAGAATACTGGGACTGGATGACCATACTGGCCCTTCATTAGCTGTCCACGCTGATGCTCCTTGTTCAATGTATGTCATCTCGTCTGCGGATTCAGATTGAGGTATACAATCCCACCGCTTCGACGTCATTACGCCAACCACATTGACGCGTGTTGATATGATATCAATTGCCGTCTCGTGTGGCGGGTAAATCCTCCGATTGGCAGGTCGAGCCTTGGATGATCTCATTTCATCTGCGTCCATCGCGATCCTGGATCGTGTTACCGTTGTGGATCGCCTCGTGGCTACCAGACTTTGATACTATAACCCGTTGCGTGGATGATGGATGTTGCTCCCATGCACGACCTCTATGCAACCCACTCTCTACATCCGCTTATTGATGACCCTCACAGAGAACCCTTGATATCAGGGTTGATGTCATGCAGGCCGGATCGCACACATTGTCCTATTGTAAGCCATGGCAATCGACGTAGCACGGCCGCCGAGTGGAACCTATCAAACCGCGGAACCGCTCATGGCTTTCGAGAATCATGTCATTTAATCTATTTGGTGTCCACCCGAATCAGGATTCGGCCAACTATATTAGATTAATTGCGTGGCGCGCCAACGGTCTGACATGGAGGCCCTGGACGCATTGTTGATCATGACGTATGTGGATACCGACTCCGATTTTTTTGTATCTATATGGATATAGTTAGAGATAGGATGGCATATAATGACCGTTGAAGACTATATCGATGTGGTAGTATCATAATCTTCTGTTCATATATTCATATTTTCAGCAATCACATAATCGACTGATTGATATACTTACACCTTATACCCCTTCTCGCTCGGTTCCATCACGACATCGCCATAGGTCCACGAATATCGTCCCAGCTCTATCCCTTAAGACTCTTCCTCTCCTCCGCCACCCCAAACTTCAGCATCATGTCCACAAGCACCGAACGCCCCACGAACGCCGAGCAGACTTCTCCCAGTCTCCACATCAAGGAGCCCGCTCCCGTCGATGGAGAGAAGCCCTCCACTCCCTCGAACATTAACGCCACGTCCGAGCAGCGCGATATGCCCTCGCCCGCACCCGAAGATAGCCAATCGCAGGCCTCAGCCTCAGGCCAGTCGTCAGGCCTGTTCGGAAAGGCAAAAGGGCTGACCGGCAACCTGATGGGCACTCTCCAAGGTGTTACCAAGACGGGCAGCCAGACTGTTGACAACATAGTGCCGCTGGACCTGTCCATCTTGAAGGGTCTCGAAGTTGGGGAGGGAGGACAAGTCCGTGGAAAGGATGGCAACCTGCTAGGCCGGCTCGTGGAAGGAAACCCCGCGGATCTGGTGGGACAGACTGTCGGTGACAACGGGGAGATCCTCGATGATAACGGTGGCCTCATCGGTCGGGTCGAGGCTGTTCCTGATGCGGTCCGAGACGTGGCGGGTCAGGTCCCTGCTGCGTTGTCGAACATTGCTGGCTTGCCTATCAAGGATGGTGGCATCGTCAAGGACGGTGCTGGCGAGGTGGTTGGGAAACTGGTGGAGGGCGACCCACAGGATCTGGTCGGCCTTGCCCCCAACGAGGCAGGAGAGGTTCGAAACGACGATGGTGGTGTTGTCGGTCGCGTCGAGCCGACGTCCGAGGCAGAACATGTCGTCAAGGACAGCGTCTCGGAACCACAAGCCGATAAGGAGCCAGCCGAAGAGAAAGAGGACCTCCCTCCGCTGTCCACCTTGGAAGGCCTCAAATGCAACAAGTTGGGCAAAATCATCAGCTCCACAGGCAAGCCCGTTGGCGAACTGATCGAGGGCGACCCCAAGAAGCTCTCACGCATGGGAGCCCAGCTCGATGCCAAGGGACAGTTCTGGGATAACCGCGGCAACGTCATCGGCAAGGCCCAGACCATTCCCACCGAGGAGCATCAAGACGAGCCTACTTTCGCTGGCCTTGAAGGACTCCACGTGGTTGAGGACGGGTGGGTTGAAGACGACAAGGGAAAGCGAGTTGGAAAGATCGTAGAAGGCGACGCCAAAAAAATTCTCGGTCGTCCGGTTGATGAAGATGGAGAAGTCACCGACCAGCACGGCAATGTCATTGCGAAAGCGGATTACTGGGAGGCTCCGGACGAGTCTGAGCCCGAGGTCGTTGACCTTTCCCATTTGAATGGGCTCACTCCCAACAAGCTTGGATATGTCATCGGATCCAAGGGCGTTCCGATTGCCCGTGTTGTTGAGGGCAACCCGAAGGAGCTAGCTGGCAAGGAGATTGACGACGGCCAGATATGGGATGGTCGCAAGCCGATCGGACGTGTCGAGCTTATTCCTGAGAACGAGCGCGAGAAGAAACCAGAAGGACCTTTCTCCGGCTTGGACAATCTCACCGTGAACAAGGACGGCTATGTCGAGGATGGTGAAGGCAACATCGTCGGACAGGTCACCGAGGGCGATACGAAGGCTTTTCGTGGTCGCGCCGTTGACGAAGACGGTGATATTCTCGACAAGTTTGGCAGCGTCAAAGGCCATGCAGAGCGTTATGATCCCCCGGAGGAGGAGAAAGTGGAGGAAGATCTCTCCATCCTGGAAGGCAAGACTGTCAACAAGGCCGGAAATGTTGTCGATGCCCAAGGTACGGTCTTTGGACGGATTGTGTCTGGTGACAAGCGTCTTGCCGGCCGAAAGGTCGACGGCCACGGTCAGGTCTGGGGAGATGACGGCAAGGTGATCGGCAAAGCCGAGCTCATCCCCGGCGCTGAGAGGCAGAAGCCGGAGGGTCCGTTCTACGGCTTTGAGACCGCAGAGGTTGGTAAAGATGGTGTCGTCGTTGATGCCTCTGGGCGCATCATTGGCCGTGTCGCAGACGGCGATGCCAAGAAGCTGTTTGGTCGCAAAGTCGACGAGGACGGCGACATTCTGGACAAGAATGGCAACACCATCGGCCGTGCAGAGCGCTGGGAGCCCGAAGAAAAGAAGCGCAACGTCAACCCCATGGCAGGACGCAAGATCACTCGCGAGGGTGAGGTCCGGGATGTCGACGGCAACCTCATCGGCAAACTGACTTCTGGAAACCTGGCAACCCTTATTGGAAAGGAGATCGATGACAATGGCTACGTAGTGGACAACGATGGCAACAAGCTCGGTGAATGTACGTTGATGGAGAACATACCACCTGAGGAACCAGAGGAAGAGCCAGGTCCATCCCCTGAGGAAGAGGAAGCACAAAAGAAGGCTGAGGAGGACAGGCAGCTGGCAAAGAAGATGAGCATTATTGTTGGCCAGACCCTCGACCGCATGCGTCCAATCTGCAAGATGATCTCAGAGGTAAGTTATGCCACTGTCAATCTTTCATTCAAATCTAATCGTCCTCTAGCATATCGAAAAAGCCGAGCGTACTCCAAAGGAAGAACTGGACGAAGAAAAGCTCGTCCAGAATGTCAAACCACTTCTTGAAGAAGGAGGCAGTATCCTCCAGGAGTGCAACGGTGCCATCAGGGCACTCGATCCGGATGGGCAGATTGCCGCCAATGCGAAAGCGCGTGCTGCCTCCCACGAGGCCTCTCCTGAGGAATACGCCCTGGCTGATCAGCTCAAGGAGCTCACGGATACGGTCGTCCGCACCGTTGAAAATGGCCGCAAGAAGATTGCCGACATGCCCCATGCAAAGAAGCAGCTCAACCCCCTATGGGGTCTTCTCAGCGAGCCGTTGTTCCAGATCATCGCCGCAGTGGGCTTGTTGCTCAGCGGGGTGCTTGGATTAGTTGGACGTTTGCTTGACGGTCTGGGCTTGGGGCCTTTGGTGAATCGTCTCCTGGGTGGTCTCGGTTTGGACAAAGTCTTGCAAAACCTAGGATTGGGCTCGTTGACAGATGCTCTGGGGTTGACTGGGAAGAAGTGAATGTCGGGGGATGCTAATGTTATGATGTTCTTTTCCATTGTGTATTTCTTTTAATGAATCTACGCAAACGTTGCTCTGAACCTGTCTTCTTCTATGGTTGCTAATATCTACTGCAAAGAGAGATATTAATTATTGTCCTCTGTATAATGAATACCAATAATAGCCATTTGGAGATATCCAACGCATGCTAGACCTTCCAGAAGAGGTGACTAGAGGGAGTTTGAGCACATAAAGCATCCAATGTTGCATAACAATGGATTCAAACGTCCTAAATCAGGTACGCCATAGTCCGCATAGTTCATTTTATCCTGGTTCCAGCAGTGCACTGGAAGATCCCAACAAAGAGTAGATATTTCCAACATGTTTTCATCCTCCCTAGCTATGTACTATTTGTATTATGCAAAAGCTTAACTACTTCTTATAATTGGAGGTTCTCTTTCAACTGGGTGAATAGTTGCAAGAGATGGGTTGTTTGGTATCAGGGTCCCATGATCTTTTAAACCATGCAACCAAAAGGATGAGCACTCAGTCTGTGGATCTTCAACGTTCTGGGACAATGTACATGCTTAGGCTTTTCTTCTCAATTGTTCGCAGTGACTTCAGCTTCATCCTGGCTTTGTAAATAGTTTGATCTGTATTCTAGTTGTAGTGAATGTTCTGTTTACATTCGAATTCTGGCAATATAAAATCAGCCATTGCTCTTCTACATTGGTGTCTGTTTCTACTGTCTTCAGCGGCATCAGAACAACCCGTATCATTGTCGTGTACGCACAGGTTCACTGGAGAGAGCAAGCATAACCATGGGCGCCCCTGGCAACATCGTCGATAGCGCCAGTGCCGCATCTTCGGCCATCAAGCCTGTCAAAATTCTCATGATGCATGGTAAGTATGCCATGTCCACTGCCAATTAGCCACTAAGCCAGTGCAGGCCATGGATCTAGCGGCTCCCGACTAGACTACAAAACCAGACATCTCCAGCCCCTGATCCGAGACGCCATCAAGCAGCGCACAAACCAAAACGTCGAGTTCTTCTTCCCCAACGGCCCCTTCCTCCCGACCGGATTCGACGAAGACTCGTTCACCTGGGGCCTGGGCGATTACCGGGTGTCCCGCGTGCCAGGCCTAGACAAGTCTGTAGCCTTTCTCTTGTCCTACCTCGAAGAGCACGGTCCGTTTGACGGCATCATCGGATCCTCCGCCGGTTGCTGTGTGGCGGTGGCATTGGCCTCGCTCCTAGAGAATCCCGATCGTTGCGCTGAGTTCTCCGTCAAGGTGTGCATGCAGGCTCCCCTTGATCAGGGCGGTACTGACCCCAGCAGACCTCGCACCCTCGCCTCCGGTTCATCCTCGCGTATAGCGGCTGCGTGATGGAGAACCCGTGCTATTCGTCGCTGTACTCGCCAAAGGTTCAGACTCCCGCCATGTTCTTTATTGGTGAGCTGGATTCGTTTATCCCCCCGGACCTGACGATGCGTCTTGCGGATTGTTGCAGTAATTCTGAAGTTGTCACGTTTTGGGGGACTCACTACATTCCGCGTTTCCATGAGACCAACAGCGCTGCCGTGGACTTTGTTTGCAGGGCTTTGGCAGAAGATGGAGAGGAGGATGCAAGCGACTGGGTGGATCTTTAGGCGTTGTGTATATCGGGGATTATCAGGCCACGATAGCGCGCTTGTAATTGATTGTCCTCTTGTTGAACTTCAGTACGGATTGCAGCTGTAGTGGGTTGACTATGGAGTTTTCTCGGAATGGATTCACAGTTCATGGAACTATTTGAGGTCGCAGTTATTCCTTCAGTTATCTCAAGATAATAGGATTAAAATGATATTGAGTAGGCAGGCTCGGACGCTTGAATAAAGATTTATTGAGTGTAATATGGTCATGAGTAGAAGAAGTAGAATTGATATAGATCTTGGAACTTATAAATAGGTAAAAGCGACGCAGCTAGATCTCCAACCCAATGACAGACACACAGCCACTCAGCCACTTCCAAGCTTGCTTCACGGTATTCAGCTAACCTACTACGCTTCAAGATTAGTTCACTTCAACCAAATCTCGCCTTCTCGTTGGGCTGTCGGACCATGCAATACAACTACTCCAGTCAGCATTTCACCACACCACACCAACAAACATTATCAGGAACACCCACCTTGCAAGCATCATCCCCATCCACACAATTAATCTCCCTCACCAACTCAAACCCCAGCTTCTGATAAATAATCAAATTCGGCACGCCCTTGGAACTCTCCAGGTAGCACGGGATGCCCTCGCGGTCGGCCTGCTTCGTGACCACCTCAACAAGCTTACGCCCAAGCCCCTGGCCGCGCATCTCCGCACTGACAGCAATCACATTGCAAAAGTAGTATCCGCGGGGGTCAGTCCAGACCGCGTCGTGGGTCTGCTTCTGCATCGACTTCCACAGCTGATACCGCCGCATGTTCAGGCCGCCGCGGCCGCCAAAACGCACATTATACAGCAGCTGGCGGAAGGAGAGCACCCAGTCCTGGGCCCAGACGGTCCAGGAGACGGGCTTGGTCGGCGGGTGCGGGCTGTACCACCAGCAGACGCCGACGACGGAGGACGCGCGCTTGTCGCTGGGGGGCGCTTTGGCGACAAACATGGGGGTCTTGCAGTTGAGGCCGTACTGGAAGTGGGCGGCGAGGGAGGCGGCGTTGCGGTGAATATTGTACTACACCGGGATGGATTTAACATGTGTATCTTGTGTATTGGACTTGCACCATACTATGGACCCCACGGGGGTGCTGTACGAGCCTGTGCGTTATTCTCATCATCAGGACTTACTTTGGTGTTGTCGAAGAGCCACTGGAAATACGGATCCTCGGCGAATGCGGTCTGCACGCATTCTACGGCCTCCGGGATATCCCGTTCGGTCATGGGGACGATCTCGATCGCCATGGCGGAGAAGATTCAATTACTACTGGCTCTGCGGATGGGTTGGGATAAAGCAATAGTGTAGGCGTGCGAATGGCGGCGAAGAGGATATAACGACAGCGCCATCTAAGTGTCGATAGACGGGAGGACAAGGAGGGGAGGGAGGGGGTCAAGGGGCGGGAGGAGAGTTGAGGTAGGGACGAGCAGACAAGCAAACCAGAAGGATGATGCTGATGGAGAGGAAGGATATTCTACAGATAGTAGGGGGCGTGATGGCCATCTTATATGAATGAGATCACCCTACGAGGCAGTTCGACGCGGATGGTTGTACATGCCAGACGGCGAATGATCAGCTGCGGGGAGGCCCTAAACCGTTTAGGGCAGGTCGTGCCGTTATCTTATCGTGGTTGGATGTTGATAGTTGCTGTGATAGTTGCTGTGATGATGCTGTGATAATGGTGATGCTGACCTATCATGCACTCATCATGCACTCTATGCCCTCTATGCCCTCTATGCCCTCTGTCGCTCGCGCATCATCAAGTAGTACGTCTGCGTCCCCTCCCCCCCAAACGGCTCAAAGTCCATCTCCATCTCGCGCAGCACCGTCCAGCCATGCTTGCGATACAGTGGATACCCGTCCGCCGTCGCCTCCAGGTAGATACGGGCGTTCCGCGCGTCCGCCTGGTCCATCCCCCACCGCAGCAACCGAGTCCCCACGCCCTTGCCTTGTGCGGAGGGTGATGTGGCCAAAAAGTCCAGAACTATGCGCGTCAGCCTTGCATACAACAACGCACAACCAGCACTGATAGAAGGGAAAGGAAACAGAGGGAATCAAGGCATACTCATGTCGTCCTCCTTCACATACTCCCCCCGGTACTTCTTCATTTTGGTAAAAAAGTCCCGATAAATCGGCATCGACATTCCCGCGGGCATCACGCTCGACATGTCCGCCGTCGTCTTCTTTGCCTCCTCGGACAACGCCACAACATTCGGGTTGGATTCGCCGGGGATCGTCCACCGTGCATATCCCACCACCCGATCGCCCGCGGCGGTGTCCACGGCAGACAGGACGTGGACCGTAGGGTCCGCCATTTTCTCCAGACTGCGGAAATGCTTCACGGGGTGGATGGCGGCGTCGTCGAGGCCGGGAAACACATTGCTCCAGTAGCGCTGGTGTTTGAAGCTGTCGATGTTGATCTGGCCCAGCGCCGGGCCGTCGGCTTCTGTGGCATATCGGATCTGAATGGACATGGTGGGTGAGGTATCTTGAAGAAAGGTTCCGATCCGGATTCATGAGGCGAAAGGTGACCGTCTGTAAGCGGGGATTAAGCGGGAGCCTGGGCCAAGACCGAGGTAGTGACTCATGCTCGATTGGATCGCCGATCTTTCTATACGGAGTATTGATATCGATAGAAATGAACAATTATTTTTCCATTGCAGTTTAATTGCTCTGATAATATTCCACGAGTGGGAGGATGTTGTGTGATCGACTCCATTTGGCTACTAGGACGGATTCTAATAACTGCCTATGGAAACCTTGGCTCGCTCTAACTTGATAGAGCTCTCAGAAGTATGCACAATCACAGATATACAGGGAGCTAAAGGCTCTGATAATTTGTGGTCGTAGTGCAGGCTCTCCTAAGGGCAATATCCTACATCTCCGGTGCTGCCTTCCCACTGGTAATGAACAACGTCAACAATCCGTCTCAAGTTTGGAGGATGTAAAACACTCCGGGTACTGTCTGCGAGCCATGCCATCATGCTCCCTGGCTGGTTTCGGTAGACATGGAATAATCTATCCATCTCCGCACGTGTTTTGAATACGCTCGGCCCACGCGCGCTGCCCAATGAACCATATGGAGCCAAGGCAGTTAGCAACCGTTCGTAGGAAGATGAATCCAACTCCAAGTCGTAGTTGCACGGGGGGTGGTGCGATAGTGGTTTCGTTTGCGTCACCAACTCATCAAGCTTGTGGTGCGATGCCATCAGGGCCCAGTTGCAGAAGCTCATAACGACAATCGCACCGAGTTTTCCGGAGTGAATAACCTCACAAACGACCCATAAGCAGTGGCCCAATAACCGGTTCAGGTACTCGCAGATATTCCGACGGATCCCTCTCAAAACGGTGTTTTCTCTCATTTTCCGCATTGCGTCACTTCGCAGATCGATCAGATCATTGATCAGGCTGCATGCTTCGGCAAGCCGATTGTACTGCCCTTCATTCAGCTCCTCGCCGGTGGCCACGGACGCCGGGATGATGCCATTGAATATCGCGATATCAATGTGCCGGTGTACGATATTCCCCGTCATTCGACTGCCATAGAGCCCCCCGGGGATGCGGCCTTGGGCGTGATCCCTATAATAACCCAGCGCCCGGAACTGGATGATCCCAGCCCCGAGAGTGCCCAGCTGCCAGTCTGTGATGGCTCCCGCCATGTTGCAAAGCTTCAGGAACGCCAGCGCTGCAGCGCCAGTTCGCTGCAGCTTCCTGAGGGTTGTCTCGTCTGCCGCTTCGCAATAGTCTCCTATGAGGATGTCGTTCCCTGAATCGGCGATTGCCCGAGCCAGGCCTTCGTCGCATCTTCCAGCACCGCATGCCATGGCGAAGAAGTATTTCGCGTCCACACAGAGTTTGGTTTGTTCAACCGTCGGATATAGCTCACAGAACACGGACACATCGGTGTCGATGTGCGGATCAGGGCGGCGATCAGGAGCTTGAACGTGGGCAACCATGGGTTCACCGTAACAAGTGATCGGTGCTGGCCGGGAGTCGGCATTAGCAAGAACAAGCTCCTCCGCGGCCTTGAACAGCTTCTCCGGTGTAAATATCCCATTGCTACTCCATTCACGACCTATGCGGGCATTGACCTTTGCAACTGCCAGCATTGTGTTGCGGATCGCCTTGCAATCCGACTGGGAGAGAAAACTCTGTAGATCAACCCCGTCGGCAATAGGATAATCGCCGCCACAGCCACATTCAGACCGCGGATTGTAAGCCTCTGAAAGCAGATCTGTTTCTTCGCACGTCGGAGCACATATGCCCGCCACTGTCACGTTGCCAAGTCGGACGTGGTGCAAGAACGAAAAAGCCACCCGGGATAAACGGTCACGGCAGAGAAGTTGGAACAAGTTTTCATCTTGGAATAGCTTGGCTAGCTCATCCACGGGTGGGATAGGCGATGTTGGATGCAGGCCCTTGAACCTATCCTCTGACAACCAGATGTCCACCCATAACAAGTATACCCGGAGGCGAAGACTCTGGTGATATATGGCCATGGTTCATGGTCCACGTTCCACAGCCGGACTATTGTCGCTTCGAGATTGTCTTTTGGACTACGGTATAACACACTGCCCGATGATATATACCATATGGCGCACACGCGCATGTGATAGAGGCGACGGGCTCCCGTCCTAGAACCTTGGAAGACGCAACCCACTAGTAGCATTCGGGCATTGAAGCTTACCGATGCACCATCACAACGTAGGGAGATAGGATTCCTGCCTGTAGATACTCGAGAAAGGCTACACATGCAGTCCTGCTACCTCGTGAACGGGTGAATGGCTTGGAATCGATGTGCGCCGCGGTCGCCCTCCAATGATCAATCCCACCCCAGAAGGGCGAAAAGGCCTGGTCCTTATCAGGCAGCAGCAGCTTCAACTGATCGTAGGTCATGTGGCGGCTTCATCTGATCTGTCGATAAGACACATCCACTAGATGTTTTGTTTTGTTTTTTGCATATTCTTCATATGGACCGACCGGCATACCGGCATCATCTGTGTCACTTACAATCACTGTAGTATCAATTTCTAAAGTAAGCCGCCTGCGTAATTCTATGATTACATTTGAGTTCTGCTGCATCTTCTGTTCGGCTAAAAGAAGAAAAGACTGATCAGTAACGCCTTCAGAAATGATACAAGGATCCTCACTCACCATAATAAAAGGGGGTGGGGAAGTGTAGAACACAGAGCAACCGGCCTGATAGTAGAAACTGCTTAAGTAGTCCAAGTCAACCTGGCGTTGGAGGATAGGAAAGCAACGAGAAGATATAGAACTATCTATATAGACGACTGATGTCCGAAGTGACTGACGTCATGGACGACTGCGGAAGCATCCCTTGATCGCACTGTCGCTTATCGCATTATTTTTCCGGGACAATAAAACAGTCCAAATGAATCGGATATGGTTTTCTTACGGTTTCTGAGACATCCTTGTGAACGACTATCAGTGGATATTCAATGAACGCTGGTTCTAGAACATACCTACTAATAACTAACAACTAACTATATGTATGAGAAGTTCCATAACTTCCGTTGCTTACATGGCAAGACCAGTCCAGAACTAGATCAGTGACAGATGATTCACTGACAGCCTGCAGCCTGGCGCATTAAATCAAGAATCTGGAATATAATTAATAATAACTGCCTTGGATTGGATGCTGGGACCGATGCGTTCATGGCCGCAACGGTGGATGACAGGGTGGTAACGTCATCCGAATGGAGCTCTTGTCATGGCTACATCAACGCCGTCACGGCCATATATTACGCAGCATTTCATCCCATTCATCCATTGATTCCCTCATTCCTGCTTGTACATGACTAACGACTAACTGAACGTACGAAATGGCTACCACATTGGCCCAGGGCTTGCAAAAAGCCCAGCAAAAAGTCCAAGACGTCTCCTCCAAAGACAAGAAGCTCGTTGATCTGGAGCCGGACACTGTCAACGTCCATACGGACCAGCCCATGACCACCGATCATGGCGTGCGCATCAGCAACACCGACAACTGGCTGCGCGCCGTCGACAACCAGCACTCCGGTCCCTCCATGTTGGAAGACCAGATCGCGCGAGAAAAGGTACATCACGAGCATCTCTCCTTCATCGTCCAAATCAACTAACCTTCTAGATCCACCGCTTCGACCATGAGCGCATCCCCGAACGAGTCGTCCATGCCCGTGGCACCGGGGCCTTCGGGACCTTCCGCCTCAAAGAAAGCGCCGAAGACGTGACCTATGCGAAGGTCTTGACAGATACCTCTCGCAGCACGCCCGTGTTTGTGCGGTTCTCGACTGTCCAGGGTAGCAAGGGCAGTGCAGATACCGTGCGTGATGTGCGAGGCTTCGCCACCAAGTTCTATACCGAAGAAGGCAACTGGGATATCGTCGGCAACAACATCCCCGTCTTCTTCATCCAAGACGCCATCAAGTTTCCTGATTTTGGTATGTCTCCCCTGTATAATCCCATTCGCATTGTAAGTCTGACCAGTCAGTCCACGCCGTCAAACCCGAGCCACACAATGAAGTCCCCCAGGCGCAAACCGCCCATAACAACTTCTGGGACTTTGTCTACCTGCACCCCGAGGCCACCCACATGTTCATGTGGGCCATGTCCGACCGCGCCATTCCCCGGTCCTACCGGATGATGCAGGGCTTCGGCGTCAACACCTTCTCGCTGATCAACAAAGAAGGCAAACGACACTTTGTCAAGTTCCACTGGCTCCCCCATCTGGGCGTGCACTCGCTCGTCTGGGACGAGTCCCTCAAGCTGGCCGGACAGGACCCGGACTTCCATCGCAAGGACCTGATGGAAGCCATCGACAACAAGGCCTACCCCAAGTGGGACTTTGCCATCCAGGTCATCCCCGAGGAGAAACAGGACGATTTCGACTTTGACATCCTCGACGCCACCAAGGTCTGGCCCGAGGATCAGGTGCCGCTGCGTGTCATCGGCGAGATGGAGCTCAACCGCAACGTCGACGAGTTCTTCCCGCAGACCGAGCAGGTCGCCTTCTGCACCAGCCACATCGTCCCCGGCATCGACTTCTCCGACGACCCGCTGCTGCAGGGCCGCAACTTCTCCTACTTCGACACCCAGATCAGCCGTCTCGGCGTCAACTGGGAGGAGCTGCCCATCAACCGGCCCGTCTGCCCGTTCCTCAACTACAACCGCGACGGCCAGATGCGCCACCGGATCACCCAGGGCACCGTCAACTACTGGCCCAACCGCTTCGAAGCCGTGCCGCCCGCCGGCGAGAACAACAACAACGGCGGCTTCCAGTCCTACCCGCAGACCTTCACCGGCTCCAAGCGCCGCGCGCTGAGCGACAAGTTCCGCGAGCACCACAACCAGGCCCAGCTGTTCTACAACTCCATGAGCCCCCACGAAAAGGAGCACATCAAGAAGGCCTTCTCCTTCGAGCTCGACCACTGCGACGACCCCACCGTCTACGACCGCATGGCCGGCCACCGCCTCGCCGAGATCGACCTGCCGCTGGCGCAGGCCGTCGCCGAGATGGTCGGCGCGCCCATCCCGCAGAAGCAGCTGAAGGCCAACCACGGCAAGAAGGCGCCGGGCCTCTCGCAGACGGAGTTCGCGCCCAAGAAGCCGACCATCGAGAGCCGCCGCGTCGCCATCCTCATCGGCGATGGCTACGACCCCGTCGCCTTCTCCGCCATCAAGGCGGCTGTTACGGCGGCCGGCGCCCTGCCTTTCGTCATTGGCTTGAAACGCTCCGCTATCTACGCGGACGGTGAGTCTAAGGAGACGTCCAAGGGCGTGGTCCCCGACCACCAATACGACGGCCAGCGGTCGACCATGTTCGACGCGACGTTCATCCCCGGCGGTCCGCATGTGTCTACCCTCCGCAAGAACGGCCAGATCCGCTACTGGATCACCGAGACGTTTGGTCATCTGAAGGCGCTGGGCGCGACGGATGAGGCGGCGGAGCTGGTCAAGGAGACGCTGGGCGCCGCGCTGGACGTGCAGGTCGCCACGTCGACGCAGCCGGAGCCGCGCGAGTGGTATGGCGTGGTGACGGCGGGCGCGAAGCGCAAGCCGGAAAGCTTCAAGGAGGGATTCCAGATGGTGAAGGATGCAAAGGACTTTATCGGGATGTTCTTTTACCAGATCTCGCTGCATCGGAACTACCAGCGCGAGCTGGATGGGCTGAGCTCGACGGTTGCTTTTTAACGAGAGTATGGGAGATTGTGACGAGTGTCAATGTAATAGTATGTGTATGATCAAAAGTACATGGTAATATCAATTGAGTCTATAGTCAATATCCTGGCCGAAGCCTCCCTCTGTGAAAGAGTCCGTTAGTATAGCGCCCAGACACCACCACTACCACCAAGTGAACATCTACATATTTATCTCAGTCCGACGAATCTAGCACAAACCCCGACCCGAGGTGCTCACTTGGACTGAAAATGAAGAGACAAGGCTGCCTCGTACAAGCGCCCTGAAACCCAGGTGGCTGAGACGAGCCACAGCCACCACCACGCTATTCCTTTTTCCAGCCTATAAATACTCTCTATCCCCAGGTTGCCAAATCTTACTGTACAGCTACCAGACAATGAACACCACAGTCCCAGTCATCCGCAGCAGCGAGCCTCTCTGTCCCCTGGACGAGCGGCGCGCAAAAACAGAGCTGCTGGTCAAGCTCTTCGTGGTCCACTTCACAACAATAGGTGCCTTCTTCCACCTCCTCAACCTCCGGGGTGAATACCTCTTAAGCCTAGGACCGATCTTCTATATCTGCGCACCCCTAAGTTTCATCGCCCAGCACGTTATCGCAGCCGCGGCGCTCATCCTGTCCATCCCGCTCGTCTGCGTAAGGCAACGGAGATATCCAGACGTCGGGAAAGACCTGGTCTCGCCTGTCAAGTGGCTAGTCGCCAGATTTGAGGTCCCATCGACAGAGCCAGATCCAGGGTTACAGCTAGGGCAAGGTAGAGCGAGTCGCAAGTGGCTCGGGGAAAGAGCTATCAGACGCCTCGGCAGAGTTCTCGTTACTATCGCATTTCTCGTCCAGTGCAGCCTCTCGCTCTTCCTATACCACCGCAGAAAAGCGCATGGGCCTGACTCTATCGGTTTGATCGACGAGAAGATTTTCCAGCTCGCTGTGAGTGGTATTTTGATCGGCCTCCTCACTCTCGCCACCACGCTGCGATTCCCGGGCTTCAGACTCTCCAACTTAACACAGAGGCCGATTACCAGTATCGAGATGGCCATGGTACTCTTGGGCCACCGTGATGCCCCGTGTGTACGTGCTCAGATTTCGGAGAGAGAATTGTTCTCTGTCGCCTGCTTCTTCGCCCTCTCGATAACATCTTGCCTTGCCCTTCACGCAGCTGGGAGCCTCCGCCCCTTCCATGAAGCTCAGTGCCTACTACATCTTGACACGCCACAACTTTGCAAAGACACCTTAGGGAGCCTGCGAGTAATATATTTCGTACTCCTCTACGCAGTTACGCTGCAATTAGGGAGTTTGCTATTAATTGTTTGCTTTTCCGCGTGCGGTGTGTGCGCGTGCAAGTGCACTCGCACCTGGCCAGCTAGGCTCGTCCTTTTTTCAGTATTGATCGCAATAATTATTCTGCTTCTCTATTATTTCTGGCATTTTATCGTTTATTTCATGATTTATGTTGTCTATTACCCCATCTATCTCGTTACGGGAGCCATCCAGACCCTTTATATAGGGATCACGGATTATTCAAGGATATTCGCTCAGTTGAACGAGTGGAAGGATTGGCCTGTAGATGCTGCATGTCCCTTTCTTTGGAAGGATTCTATGGCAGACCAGGTGTGGTGGCTTGCATGATCGCCTGCATTTCTTCACGTTGTGCTGATCCATCGTCCATAGGGTTAGATCCCTAGTATTGGCTTGAGACTCACCTGGGCTGTGCGCCCCTTTCCTAGATCAGGGCCTGTTGACCTTGGAAGATTGTATAGATTCAGACGAGACCTTGATATCTAACCCAAACCCTTCCTTACATACTGTCTACATCCATACATTAAGCCCACTTCCCCAACACCCCCATCAGCACCATCCCAGCAACCAACGACACTCCCCCAGTCAGCACCCTCGCCATCGACGCATCCACCAGCTCACCCCCCTCAATCACCCAATCTCTCGCCCACATATCCACCAGCCCAACCCACGCCAGAATGCCCGCGGACAGCGCATCCAGCGTCCCCAGCGCAATCAGCGTATCCCGCTCATTCCCATTAAACGAATTCAACACCCCCATGCCAATCGCCATCCCCACCGGCGTGATGAGCGCAAAAATCCCCGCCATGACCGCCTTGCTCGGGAAGATGCGCCCCGGCAGCAGCGCGATGCGCGCGCCCAGCGCCAGCCCCTCAAAGAACTGGTGGAACACGATCACCACCAGCAGCGTGCGGTAGAACGAGTCCCCCGCGACGACCAGCGTCAACCCGATCAGGATGCTGTGGAAGACCACGCCGGCCTCCATGACCAGCACGGAGAGCTTGGTGTTCGGCTTGGTCGGGTCGAAGGGGGAGCCGTGGTTGTGGCCGAGGTGGGCGAGCGCTGAGGCGGCGGCGGCGCCGTCTTTGGGGGTGTCTTGCGCGGCCGGTGGAGGGGTGCTGGTGGTGGGGAGGTCTTTGGGCCCGCGGGCGAGGATCACGCGGTGGCCGACGTATTCGGTCAGGAAGGAGAGGAAAATGCCGGCCATGACGATGGCGGAGGTGGTGGCTTCGTAGGCGAGTTCGCCGAGGCAGTCGTTGGTGAACATGAGGTTTGCGTGGGTGTAGAGCTGATTCATCAGCAACGAGGGTATGTAGATGGTGTGTATAGGGGACGTACATGGACAAAGGCAGTGGAGATGATGATCCCCGTGCCAAACTGCTTGATGATGGTGAAGCCGATGGAGTTGAAGGCCGGGAAGGGCAGCTTCATGACGATCATGGGCAGGAAGACGCCTATCGCGCTGGTCACCAGCACCACGAACAGCGTGCCGATGCGCAGGGGGATGTCGTAGTCGCGGGTCTGCACGCCGCAGGATTTGGTCGAGCTGCCGCTTTCGGACTCGCCGGCTCCTACGCAGTGTCTATAGCTCTAAGTCAGTGGGTTGATCTAGATAAAGCAGCGTGGAGACTCACTCAACGCCCGCGTGGAAGTGGCAGTTCTGTCCGGCGTGTTCGCTGCTGGACTCTTCGCTGCCATGGTCGTCCTGGCTGGATTCGCCCTCTTCGAGGATCTGCACGTCGTTTCCGTCGGGGTCGACGCAGTATCTATACGTGAACTTAGTTGAAAGAATGAGCGGACGGACACCGTGGTACGCACCTCTCTGAGCCGTGCGAGTGGCAGTCGGTGTACTGGGCTGGCATCTCGCCCGTGGGAGTTGCCGTCAAGGACACCTGCACCTCATGCCCGTCGCTGTCAATGCAGTAGACATCATCGCCATGACTGTGACACCCCGTGACAGCGGCCGCCTGCGCCGCTGCGGTGGTCGTAGCTGGGGCAGAGGTGGCCGTCGCATACGTACTCACAGGCGTCTCACTCCCATCAGCGCCGTAGCAGTATTCGACGTTGCCGTGCGTATGACAGCCAGTGTAGGTCTGTGCCCGGGCCACGGATGCGGCAAGCAGTGCCAGCATCAAGCCCTGCGTCTGCATCTGCATATGCATCTTGCGTAGATGGCTGTCGTCTGGATAGTTGACCAAGAGAAGCAGCAGAGAATCCAATCCACGATATTTAACACGGGCTGCTCCCAAGGTATCGGCCACTGCTGCTAGATGATTTTTCACCGGCTGCTCCTCGGAAACAAGAAAGATGCCTACGGATGGTCTCACTACGGCGGGAATGGAGGAGAAGTTTTCAACGCCGGCGGCGCAGCTTCACCCCCAAGGTTCTACTGCCAAGCAGCGGCCAAGAGGCGCGATGGGCATGAGATGGATGATATTGGCTCTGTGCACTCTCCGCCGGGGCATTAAGGGCTTGTCCCTCTCAAGGTCCTCGGGGGCTGCTTGGCATGTCGCTTGGCAGGTGCATCCGGATGTTGCATGTTATCGTCTGCTGTCGGATGTTGCCGTCGGTCATCAGATGTCGACAGGTGCCGTGCGGTGCTGTACTCATGCGAGTCATGCAATGGATGGAGTGTAGAAACCCCCCGATGACAGGAGTAACTGTATCTAGACTTCTAGACCCCTCGGACACGCACAAGGTTCTCCTTGGCACCCTCAACGATGACCTCTATAGACTTCACCAACATCAGCATCTCTCCCAAAACATCAAAGAGCTCGTGTGCCGCTGCTTGGCGGCTGCTTGGTATGGCAGAGTTTTCGTAGAAGGGCCTATAAAAGGGACCATTCAGCCATCCCTGAACGACAGCCCGTCCTCTACTCTATCAAGGCTGACAATATCCCATCCCAACAACTCCACCATGATCTCTCTTCTTTCTTCTTTGCTCCTAGTCAGCGCAGTGGCTGCCGTGCCTGCACCAGCCCATGTAGCCAGAAGCACAAATACCACCACTCCCGCAGCATGGGACGCCGGCGCAGTCACCCAATACCCCATCCATGCCAGCTGCAATGCCACTCAGCGCCACCAGATCGAGGTCGGCCTAAACGAGACCATCGCCCTGGCCGACCACGCCAAAGCCCACGTCCTGCGCTGGGGCAACGAGAGCGCCATCTACCGGAAGTATTTCGGCGACAGACCCTCCTTCGAGGCCATCGGTGCTTACGACATGATCGTCAACGCTGATAAGAAGGATGTTCTCTTCCGATGTGACAATCCAGACAAGAACTGTGAACTTGAAGGTAGTCACCCCCTTCCCTCATCAGATGCCATTACCGTGGATTGAACTAAAATGTGTGCAGGCTGGGGCGGACACTGGCGCGGCGAAAACGCCACCTCCGAGACCGTCATCTGCGAGCTCAGCTACCACACCCGCCGCTCGCTCAACTCCATGTGTGCTCTGGGATACACCGTCGCTGGCTTCGAGACGAACACCTTCTGGGCTGCGGATCTCATGCACCGTCTGTACCATGTGCCGGCTGTTGGACAGATGTGGATCGAGCATTTTGCGGAAGGATACGGCGAGGTGCTGGAGCTGGCCAAGAGCAATCGCTCGGTGTCGACTAGGGACTCGGAGACGCTGCAGTTCTTTGCTCTTGAGGCTTATGCCTTTGATATTGCCGTTCCTGGGGAAGGATGTCCGGGTGAGCACGAGGAGACTGAAGAGAAGGAGGACATTCCTGATGTGAGTTTCTGATTCTTCCTCGGTGAACACTTAGCTGACCTGACGCAGAACTGCCACACACATGATGGCGGAGTGCTGCATTGCACCTAGTCATAGGAATAGATATTGCCTTTATGTTTAGATCATAGGTCTCTATCTCAGAATGCTACTCCATAGCCTAAGTCAATGTACATGATCAATTGAGATAATGGCCCGCATCCTCCGCATCCACCCCCCTGTACTCAAAATACTCCCTCCACTCCGGATCATCAATCAGCTCCTGCGCCAATCTCTTCTCATACGCAATCGCAAACTCGCACCCCTCATCCGAGTCCGGCGCGGCACGGCGCGGCGGGTAGATGATAATCACCCCCTCTGTCACACAGTCCAGCAAATGGCGATAAGTGACCGGCTTCGCAAACCCAAAATCCGCCTCGGCAACGTTCGCATCGCGGTGATCCGTCTGGAGAATCGACATGGGCGGCTGCGCGTTGATGCGGAAGCTCAGCGCCGTGCGGTCACGGATCCTCGCCACCATGTCCAGCGTCTGGTCCAGGCTCTCCTGCGTGACGCTGTCGGTGAGCTGACGGATGTACCGCGCCAGCCTCGGCAGCGGCCAGTTCAACACCTCGGCGACGGTGGGCTGCGGCACCGGCGCCATCGGCGACATCGCCGCGTACATCACATTACATTGAATCCGCGGCGGACACGTCGGGCTGTGCAGACGGCGGCGCATGTCGACCGCCTCGAACCAGGGCAGCGGCGCGTCCATGTCCGGCTTAAAGACCGGCGCGCGCAGCCGCGTCAGCGTGCGCCAGATGAACGCCGAGAACGCATCGTACGTAGACACCCAGGCGCCGTCCGCGTCCGTCTGCGCCGCCCGCCGCTTCAGCGCCGCGGCCTTGCTTTTCGGCAGGTGGAAGAGCAGCGACACCGCGACGGTGTGGGCGGGATGGCGGCGCGGCGGCAGCGGGCCGTCAATCTTTGCCTCCTCTCGCACCTCCGGCTTCGTCAACCGCGCGCGGTCGAGACACGCTGTGTCCCAGGGCGGAAAGGCGGATGCGTCGTGGAGGCAGACGGCGCGGCAGTTCTCGGCCAGCTGGTGCGTGAGCCCGACCCAGCCCATCACGTCGTTGGCGTAGTGGTGGTGGTGCATGATGAAGACGAGCCCGCCGCGGACGAAGTTCGCCTTGTATGCTGCGACGGTTGGGTGCGCGTCCGGGTGCGCCTCGGGCTTCTCGCCGTAGGTCATCGGCGGCACGCTCCAGCGGGTTAGGTCGCCGAGGGTGGTGGCGCTGAAGTGGGCTTTCTCGATGTCGTCCAGCGACGGGTACTCCGGGCCGGCGGCGTCGAGCCACTGGACGAAGAACTGGACGGTGCTGTCCTTTCTCTTGACGAACGAGTGGCCGCCCTCGGGATCTTTCTCGATGGTCCCGCAGAGATGGCGGGTCTGGCTGAGCGTGCGCTCGAGGCCGGCTTTTAGTACTGTGGCTGCTTTGCGCTTCTCGGCGTCGTCGAGTCGGAAGAATAAGGCGTAGTTGTTGTATGTGCAGGGCGTCAGGTAGTCGAGGGTCGAGACTTTGTATCTTTCTTCCTCTGGGTCGGTTTCCCACCCGTATGGGTGGAGATGGAAGACTTCTTCTTTTGGCATGGCTGGTAAATGGTGTGATGGGCTGAGACGGGACACTCGCAAGTATAACAGTAGCAGGCGTCCCTGCATTTATATACGTTTCCTTGCAAGCAACGAGGGGTCGAACGTCAGATCACGTTTTCTACCCGGGGCCGTGGGCCCATTTACTAAATCCTTCGATAATCCCAGGGGTTAGGAGGCCTTGATATCGGCTAGTAGTAGCGTGTGTGCTAACGTGCTGGAGGCACATTATGTTATTGACGGCTCATATACAGGGATTTCTGTGTCTTTCTACATGTTAGAACTGATATGCTCGTCGCCGAAATATTTTCTCTCTTCCATTCCAGAATAAAGAATGATAATCGTGGTTCGATGCTCTCGAAGGACCTATCAGTGCGATAATCAAATCTCTATCGGGTGCAGATCAGACCGTTGCCAAGCAGGCTCCGCTTGGGTTGTCACATACGGAGTATCCAATTGTACGGCCTTTGGCCAGCAGATCAAGAGGCTCTGCTCGCCAGACTTCCAATCAGGATACCGTGCTCTCCTCCTCCAGCCAGAGCCGAGCCGCTGCTCAGCCGTAACGGACGGCTGTTTCATCCAGGCAAGGATTCTGACGCTAGCTCACTGGAGTGGGACTGAGGGCTCACTGTCTCCGGACCGTCTGACATGGTGCGAGGCTCAACCCATTTGATTTGATAAAGTGGTATGGAAGCTCCTGAGTCGGGTTGTATACTCGACGTCTGGTGATATTTATAGCATGCCAGCCGTTTTCAAATAGTGTTGCTATTGTTAAAAATTCAATAGAAGATGACAGGGGAAAGCGTCAGAACGTCAACCCAGCATGATGACCGGTTATACTGACGCTCCTAAGTACTGTGTTATCTACTGATCGAGGTAACATGCTGTTATGACAGTGCAAGCGGGGACACGGCCTTGCGTCGGCGACCCTTGCTTATGAAGTACATAATCTCGATGATGGTGTTGAAATGGGGAATGATAGGTTCATGCTTCCAACCAGACACATTCTTAGAAATCAGTTGGACTATACGCCGAATCCCGTCCAGGAGTAGGACAAGGAATAAGAAGCAATCAATCTACGATGCTCACGGTATAGGCAGTGTGCCTCAGCGCCATGACGGACCAGCTTCTGCCCATCCCACTGATGTCCTAGTTATGTATGAGGCTGCTCATGGATAGGCACACTCAACCAGTTCATAAGATTACAATCCTCCGTCTGCTGTCTGGTGTGTATATCAGATCGAGAGTCAGAGTGCTTAGTCCGCTATTGCCTACTTGGCCTTCATTTCCATACCGATCGTTCTCCATGCGCTGGTAGGTAATTTACCCAAACTTTTTGAACGAAAATCGATCCTTGAGGTAAAGACTTGGTATGTTCTCAACCATACATGTCGATTTAGGATCATCCAACTAGACTGGATTGTCTAGAGCCGCTCCGTGTTGTGTGCGCCTCGCGCTCTGCTGTGTAGAATGAATGATTCTGGAATACGTCGTCCAATATCATCAGATTTTAGTTCATGTCCCTATTCTCAATGTTTGAAGAATCGTGATGCTCATCCACCCGACGATGACACAGCGCTTACACATTCCCGAATAGGCATTTCTGTCGATCTTGCTAGACAGGGAAACCGGCCCGCCATTCGGCTATATCCTCCCAAAGACAGTAATCCGTCCGTGGTGGCAGGTTCAAACATCCCTCGAGCAATACGCCCTCCATCTCCAACGAGAATAGCAAGTATATCGAACGACATCAATTAAAATAGTAAATGTTCCTCTAAAAACGCCTTACCATGCCATCCTCATTCAAAGAACGTATCAGCTTTCCAGACCTCAAGCAGAGGCGCAGTGACCTCCATCAACCCTCAGATCGGTTCCCGTCATGAATCCACTGCCATCAGCCAGCATGTACACAGTGGGTGCCTTAAAGTCCTCGGGCACACCCAGACGGCCAAGCAGAGCGCCGCGCATCCAGGTCTGCTCGACCTCGGGTTTCTCCTTCAACAGGGCATCGGTCATGGCAGTACGGATATACTATTTCCAATTAGTATCTCCGTGTGTTAAAAGAGTAGCTTGACCTACGCCCGCAGAGAGAGTGTTGACGCGGATACCGTACTGGCCCCATTCCTGGGCGACAGAGCGGCACATCTGGTGCACGGCAGCCTTGGAGGAGTTGTAGGCGGTGCATGTGAGGCCCTGATATGATTAGACGGGGTCGAGTGGTCTGTATTGTTGGCATCACGTACCCGGTTGGCAATCTGGCCGGACATAGAAGCAATCATGACAATACTGCCGGGCGTGCCTTGTTCCTTGAAGATGCGGGCGCAGTGCTTCGCAGGGATGAAGGTTCCAATCACGCTACACAATCAGCCCCGTCTTCTTTAGATCTTGTGTGGGTTCTTTATTTACTCACTTCACATCCAGCATCTTCCGCCACATATCGATCGGGTACTCCAGAGCCGGCACCATCTGCTGGATCCCGGCGCAGGTAATGGCTCCCCGCAGCGGCATGTTGCGCTCCTTGCCCTCCGCGGCAATCCGCTCAAGAACCTCCTTGGTCGACTCCTCGTTGGTGATGTCGCATTGAGTGTAGGTCGCCTTCAGGCCCCGCGCGGTCGCGAGCTTCTGCAGCGTCGCCCATTCTTCGGCGCTGGGAGCGGGCAGCAGATCCATGCAGGCCACATCACCGCCGGCCTCGACAACGGCCGCAGCAAGGACAATCCCCAGACCACGGGCACCACCGGTGATGGCAACGGTGCGGCCGCTGAGAGAGAAGAGGTCCCCAGTGCGGGCGACGGCGGGGTTCTGGATGGATTCCGGCACGCCGGCAGTGGTGTGGTCGAGGGCGACGGAGGGTGCCATGATATGGTTGAAAGGGGGTTGGTAGATATTGATTACTGTTTGGGCTTTTTAGGATAGTGATGGGATTGAAGAGATACACGGCTGTATTTATTGTCCTGCTTCTGCGGATGTCCACCGCACTGCGCTTATGGACAACCCAACTAGGAGAGTGTGGTCAGACACACAGAGAAGGTCTTTGCGCAGGAATAACCTCTGCAGCACCTGCCCCTCTATGGGTCTAGACACCCGTTTGCATGTACTACTGTCGGGCCGATCAACTGCGTCTACAAATCGGGAGTCGATGACGCTGGTTCGGTGGTCCGGTCCTGGGCTTAATATTTCCATTCCAGGCATATGGAGAGAGGACGGTTCTTGCCGCCTGAAACAGTAATATGGGGTCGTACATTTCCGGGGCACCGCATCGACCTGTGGAGAGCCCATTGTCTGTGGAGCATCTCGTGGAGGCGCTTATGTCTTCCTCTTTAGGCAATGTTGGATCTCGGCTCGGGGGTTTGCCGATTTCCACAGTCCCGGCTCAGCTTGGACCTGGGGATATTTGGACCGGCATCGGTTGCCTGCGCCTCGGACTCGGTCGTCATATCATATCCAGGTCAATGGGCTGATTAGGGCCGGTGGGAGGAATCTAAACAGGCCATGATGGAACGGGCACAGCGCAGGGAATAAAAGGGTGTAGGGACTGTAGGGACTCCCCAGGACTGGTCGGTAGACAGTTACGTATTACAGAACATGAACTCGTGGTCTCCATATGCCATGCGCCATTTTCCCGGCTTTGAATATCCCCGGGTCGTCATCGTCGGCCCTCCACAGACCGCGGATCCATCCCGGTTCCCGCAAAAAAATGGGCTGATATTCAGCAATGACGTCCCGAGTTTACTCCGGCAGTGTGTCGGGGAATATAAGGGTATGGGGCCCCGGGACGTACGTCGGATGAGACTATAGACCCTACGTATAGAGACTGTATACGGTCAGGGCACGATATCCCATCATGACTTTCCTCGTGGGAAAACCTCTAACATGGGCAATCACGGCCACTGCTGGTAGTGGCTTTCTGCTGTGGGTTATTGTCTATTCTCCCGCTGGGACTCTGTGTTAATGGGGTGTATCTAGTTTTGGCTATGATCAGGGCGTTATGTCTGGCATCCTGTCAGGGGATGCCTTCACTCGAACCTTTCCCGAGATTGATACCACTGCCAGTGGACACGGAAGTTCTTCGTTGCAAGGCACTGTGTGAGTGCATCGCGATCTCATTTCTGACTTCTACTAATACATGTCAGCGTTGCTATCTATGAAATCGTACGTGGATCCTCCGACACCCACAAACCAAGCCTAATCCTCTAGGGCTGTTTCCTGGGCGCCCTGGTGGCGCTATTTGCAGGCGAACGACTAGGCCGTCGCATGTGCATCATGGCCGGCTGCGTTATCCTCAGCATCGGTGCTGCCCTCCAGGCGACGGCATATACCATCCCACATATGATCGTGGGCCGCATTGTGGCTGGCGTTGGAAACGGCCTCAACACAAGTACCATCCGTAAGCTTCCATCTACGTTCATGAAAGAGTGCTGCTCTTCTAAACTGTGCAGCTGTGTGGCATTCGGAGTTGAGCAAGGCTGCTAGTCGTGGTAAAGGAGTCAGTGATGTCGATGCCCTTGTCTTTTCTTCATGCTAACTTGTACAGCTTGCCATTGAATTGTGTATCAATATTTTCGGAGTCATGACAGCATACTGGGTTGGTAAGTTTATGTTATAGTCCCGACATAGGAAAATATTGACCAGGCAGACTACGGTATGAGCTACGTGAAAAGCGAGGCCCAGTTTCGCTTTCCCCTGGCTCTGCAGATTCTCTTTGCCATCATCACCTTTATTGGCATCATACTGCTGCCTGAATCTCCCAGATGGGTACGCTCTCTGCTTCGTCCTCCTTTCGAAGGCTCGAGCTAACTCTTCTAGCTCATCGCGCACGACCGGCACAACGAAGCCCGCCACATCCTGTGGGCCATCCAGCCTAACGCCCATCATATATCCGAAGACGACCCGGTGGTGAACCTTGACGTTGCGGACATCACCAAGGCCATTGTCGAAGAACAGGCAGCTTCCAAAGAGGGATCTTTCCGGGCTGTGTTCAAGAACGGTCCTCAGCGGTTCCTTCATCGAACACTACTCGGAATGGGTGGCCAAATGATGCAGCAGATGTCGGGGGTGAACCTCATCACCTATGTGAGTCCATCCATATGTTCCATAAACTCCACAGAGCTCATCTAGTATGATCAGTACAACACCGTCATCTTCGAGATATCCGTCGGCATGACCCATAACTTGGCTTTGCTGATGGCCGGGTTTAACGGGGTCGCCTATTTCGTATCGACGTTTGTTCCTATCTGGACCATTGATCGGTAGGGCCCTCTTGTCTTTTGATAATCATTGCTAACGCGCTCAGACTGGGACGACGCAAATTGATGCTCTTTGCCGCTGCAGGTCAGTGCTGTTGCATGGCGATCTTGGCCGGCACTGTATGGGACGGTAGCCATGCCTCTGGAATCGTGGCCACGGTCATGCTCTTCCTCTTCAATTTCTTCTTCGGCGTGGGACTCCTCGCAATTCCCTGGCTCTGTATGTCGTTCATGGAAGATCTCTGGGAATATCGACTGACAGACACAGTGCCTGCTGAGTACTCTCCCCTAGCCATCCGAACTCACTCTGCAGCCCTTGCTACTGCGACAAACTGTATGCTTTCTACCCCGGTTAAGAAATGACGTTCCCCTAATGACTGGCAGGGATCTTCACCTTCCTCGTCGTGGAAATCACCCCAGTGAGCATCGACAACATCGGCTACCGCACCTACATCTACTTTGCCATCTTCAACTTCTGCTTCCTCCCGCTCATCTACTTCTTCTACCCGGAACCGCGCAACCTGACCCTGGAACAAGTCGACCTGCTCTTCACCGGCGAGAAGGTGAAACTGCACTGGCATCCCTCCATGGGCACCGCCGGCGACCCGACCGCGCGCGTGGTGGCGAGCAAGAAAGAGTCCGAGAGCGACGTTCAGCATGTGGAGTAACTCATCCGGATGATTGTTGGTGTAGTTTGGTTCAGTTGTCCGCGAGACAACATTTTGTACTATCTAGATAGATCTTCTTTTGCCTCAAATGTCCTCTGACTATGTATCCACCGGCAAAACATATAGTCCATGGCTCGACGGGGCAGAAATTTCACCGTCATTCCCCGGGATTCCCCCACATCGTCGGCGCTTATCGGTACCAAAAACGGTAATTTTTGCCATCAGCCCCAGAGTCGGCAGTCTTCCTATTAGAGTAGTCGTTCCCCCCTTGCCCATCACAGCACTTGCCATGTTCAACACACGGTAGAATATGACTTAGAAGCTGCGTATAGATGGCAGACACCATGCAACAACCGCAAGGCACCAACTCCCCCGTGCGCACGGCTCCCCGCAGACGCACACGAACAGGATGTGTCAACTGCAGTCGGCGCAGGCGGAAGTGTACGTCCCTATCCCTGGGGTCCCGGTAATGTCGTGGTCGGTATACTCATCCCGGTCCAGGCGACGAGGCAAAGCCGTCCTGCACAGGATGCAAGCGGCGCGGTGATAAGTGTCAGTGGCGCGTGCTAGGCTCGTTCCGAGATGCCAATATCAAGGTGCTTGAGCCGGAGCATCCCTCGATGAACCAGACCGTCGGCAATAGCAATCGGCGCCACAGTAGATTCAAAGTGAGTCTTATAGTGCATCGCTAGTCGATGGTTCGTCGCGCTAACGCCCCTAGATCTTGAACGTGCAGCCGCCATCGCCCCGCAGGTCCGAGGCAGATGGCACTGGCAGCAAGGACCAGCGTCAACAGCAAGAGGATGAAGACGAACACCGTCTAACAGAGACTCCATCAGGGGCAGCGCCAGCAGCGTCCGAGATCCATCTGGACAGACACTCCGCTTCTGCCGTGCCAGACAATGTGGATAATGTCCTCAATCCCACCCCCTATCGTCCAGACCACTCCCCCCATGGTCACTCCCCCTCGATATGCACAGAGGCATCCTTTGCCCCCGCTGCCCATCATCCGTCGCCCACTAGTGTAGGGCTAAATGGCACCGCCAACCACCGGACGCCGGACCATTATCCGTGCGATGACCCTCCGGGCCAGCCATACATGCACTCGAGTCCCGAAGAGTTCGTCGTGAACGAACTGACCGCGCTGCGCGATCTCTCTGGAAACACGGCGCCCTTTGCGCCACCCAGCTCGGAGCCCTATCCCACTATCGCGTCGCCGCTCTTTGACCACAGCGTCTTCTCGGACCCGGCCAACTTTACCGATGATATCTTCGTGCCTGGGTCGGCCTACGAGGCGCTGCATACGGCGCTGCGGAATCGACAGCTCTGGACTGCCCGGCCCGACATCCCCAGTCGGACAGACTCGCCTGTATCTGTTCCGGGGTATGGGGTTGCGGTAGATGGGATACGGCCCGACGCTGGTCGACATCATCATCGGCAACAGCCGAGTCGGGGTTTTGAGCTCTCGCCGGATCGAGAGAATGTGCTCTGGCAGAATTATCTGAATGAGATTTGTCTATGGGTGTGTACTTTATTCTCTTGGACTTGTACCCGGTGGTTCAGTCTCGTCTTAACCATGCATAGCTCGACATGTTCGACAGCCATCGGCATTTCGCCTCGACGTTTCCGCAGATGGCAAAGTCCGCGCCGCACCTGCGATACTCCATCCTCGCGCTGTCTGCGAGACAGATCGAGCGGAAGCAGAATGAAAAGTCCCAGTCGGAAAGTCTCTCGCTGTACCAGGAGGCGATCCATCTCCTCCTACCAGAGCTAGAGAGCAAGACCACCCCCGTTATCGCATCATGCGTAATCCTCTGCGTGCTGGAAATGCTGAGCTGTATGTCCATTCCTTTCCCGTGCTCCTCTTCATCATTCTGATTCAACAGGTAACCCCAAGGAATGGCGTCGCCATCTCGACGGCTGCGCGTATCTGATCCAAGCCGCCGAGATCAACGGGTTCTCGGGGAAGGAGGAACAGGCGCTGTTCTGGTGCTTCGCTCGCATGGGTACGTATCCTTCTCTGTCAGCCTGCAATCTACATAAATGCCAACGTCAGCAGATGTCTGCGGCGGCCTCATCTCCGAAGAAGAAACCATCATCCCCATCCGGCATTGGATTCCCAAAGACATGACTCCCGCCGAGGCATCCCAGCTCTTCCTCACATCGAACGTCTCCGCCTTCGACACGTACGCAAACTACACCGTGTACCTCTGCGCGCAGACCGTCGGTGTCCTCTTCGGCGCCTCCACCACGCCGCAGCCCTACCTGGGGAGCCCGGACGACGCCGACTCGTACGTCCACCGGTGGAAGAGACTGTTCGCCAGCGTGGAGCAGTGGTACGACAACCGGCCGAACCAGATGAAGCCGATATTTACGGTGGGGGCGAGCACCGAGTGGGGGAGTGCGAGGCCGTTTCCTACTGTGCTGTATGGGAACGGCGCAGCGAGTATGTCTTCTCTCTTCCCATGGGCATATTGGGTGTGTTCTGACGAGTGTAGTTTCCGGAAACCAGTTATATCACACGTGTGCATTGCTTCTACTGCAGCGGAAACCGAAGACGCTCTCTCTGCCGCGACGGCCGGTGCGTTCGAAGCAGCTCTTTGGTAGCGATGATGCTAACAGCAGTAGAAATCGGTTCTCTGGCACGCCCGCCAGATCTGCGCCATATCGGCCTCGAATACCCACCAGTAAGATGCCATCGCTGTGACAGCCTGGACACTGCTAACTCCATTAGTGGCTGCTGGACGAACGCGCTGCAGCCGCTCTGGCTGGCGGGAAAGACCATGTCGCATCATTCGGAGCATGCGGCCATCGTCGAGACGTTGACCCGCATCGAGCGCGAGACGGGATGGGCGACGGCGTGGCGGGTCGAGGATCTCAGGGATTTTTGGGGCGATGACGATGATGTTAATAATGTAGAGGATAGTATGAGGATGGATATAGAGGTGGATGTGAATCTGCAGACGCCGAGGAGTTACGGGGGGAGTCGGTAACTACGTACATAGGTCTATGCATGAGAGGTGTATGGTCAGAATATATTTCGATGTATATATTGACAGTCACTGGCCAGTTGCATAGATGCATGATTATCACGAGCGACTGAATATAGACAGTCCATGACATGACTTTATCCACAGATGTCTAAAGCCATGTATCCTACTGGTATATTGGATGACCATCATCATCGCACCACCATGGCCTATCCTCCATCTCTACAATTCTACCTCTGTCTTACAATCCAATGCCCAGCTTACCTCATCCCTCCAACAGGAAAGACTCATTCTGAGCACAAACTCTGGGGCCCCCAAGAACCCCGAACACCCCATCCAGCACGACACGCCCTCCATCCCACAACCGTTCCCCAGACAACAGCCCGGCATTGAGCTCTCCCGCACAAGATACCAACAAGACGGCAGCTATGGTCCAGATTTCTACGCGCCCCTAGCCGAACGACATCAACAGCGTAACCCGAGGAACATACTCCTCCGACAGAATGCCAGCCCTCTAAGAATGAAGGGTGAATGCGGAGCGTCAGGCACAGGCACCACCTCGCACATACCGCAGAGCCCGGGACATTCTTCCCCGACGATCGACGACAGGGCGTTCCAGGCGGCTGGGGCGCAAGGGATGGTGAGAAGGGAGTGCAGCGATCCAGGGTGTAAACTACCTCGCTACTCGGCCGAGCGCATGGATCTGCGCTGCGCTTGGCCTCGTCCCTTCATTCTTGCGCGGCGGTGATGTTTTCATTCTTTGCCGGGAGTGAGGGTGTAGGTTGTGATGGGTTGATGTGCTGCACTGCCTCATCCCTATGGCGGTCGCATGACCTGTTCTGTTTGTGGTAGGGATGTGGCCTATCTCCCAGGTATGGAGGAAGGTAAGTAGGAGAGGTATGCTGTCGTGTGTTGTCGGGCTTGGATATGGTAGTCCCTGGGCTGGATTGTACGGGTGAGCGAAGGCTGCAGTGCTGGGTTGGGTCTGCTGCTTTGATTGCTTAGCAGATACCTCAGCTAGGTAGCAGAATCACTCCTCGATATTGGTCTTGTAGAATAAGCAGGGATTAGTACGCTGTAGTCGTAGTCTTACTCCGTAGTCGTCTGCAGTGGAGAATATCAGTAGTCTCTTTAGTCTCTTGATTTGAGCTTGTCCGTTGGGCAGAGCATGGTCTCAGCGGAGTCTACCATGGGTAAAGCGTTTTGTATTGGTGGATCTGAGTGAAACAGATGTTACTCGCGTGTTTCTTCTGGCAGCAGCCTAGATAGATGGTGGAGTGGCGGAGTGGAGATACGAGGGCTTGTTGAGAGCCGTTTTCATCAATCTGTACGGGCGCTGTTGCATTGGGTGATTATCTACTTTCTTCAGGGGATTCAATATCGGATCAGTCGATCAGTCGAATGTGTATGGATCTTTCTCTGATTTTGTAGGTGGTATAGGGAGATATGGTGATATATATATATATATTTGTATGGTTGGGGTAGTGAGTAGTCGATGTTGAATATATATCTCGACAACACATATCCCACCACAACATAATAGACAGACTACACCAGTACAACGCCTCAACAAGCTACTAGGCTATCAGATTATCCCTAGTCATAGTAAGCTCCGAGAACGACCTCAATCCTGTACTTCTACATACCTGCATCAAGTTGAAACACTGGATGAAGCCATCGCTACGAACCTCCAACGCCACAGCTGTCAAACAGCATAACAGCTGAGACAGGCCGATCATTACCAGACCAATTCCACCTGCGAGCACGATTGGTCGAAAGCAGACGAGGAGATCTATCACATCGAGACGAAAACGAAGCTGGAATGCACCAGCCCCTGTCGACAGCACCACTGATTGGATGCGCCGACCATCCCCCTCCGCAATCATATCAAACTTCACCTCGGCGAATTTTACAGACAGCATTCAGCAGACCGAATCGCTTTGAGAAGACTCAAAGAGGGGTTCTAGCGTGTATATTTGATCGCTGGTAATCCCTAGCGTGTTTCCAAGGAAGCCACCATTGACCCTGACCCGACGCACGACCTCTCCCTCCTTCTCCTGACCGACTTCTCCTTGATTTATTTTGATCACATCGACCATACGAGAGCATCCCTAGACATTACGCGACTGCACCCAGAATCTACTGGGCGTCGACGACCGTCGCAAAGCATTGCGCAATGCACACATCCTCCCCAACGACGGACATGCGACCGTCGCCCACAGACTCAAAACGGCCAAGAACCCCCTCGACCACCTTTGTCTCCATCAACGAAAACCACCGGTCAATTACCTCGTCCCCCATCTCGCCGCGCGAAAACTACGACCCAACCGTGGGCGCCAAACCCTACTCGCCGTTCTACCGCCATGCCACGTCCACGCTGGACGGCGAACGGGTGACAATCAATGCTAAAGAAGTCGCCGGCGCGGGCGTGTACACCCTCACCGAGCTGGAGCGACAGTCGTCCGACGAAAGCGACAATCGGCGCGGATCGAAGCTGTGGGCGGAGAAGAAACGGCATTGCGACTGTATGCGGTCGATGCCCACTGGCCAGCGCATCATGATCAAGGCCGCTATCGCCGTGGTGACGCTGGGCAGTATGGTGGCGATTGCGCTGGGGATTACGGCGGCCGTCGGGGGTGGCGTGTGGCGATCGGATCATCAACAGAGTGATATTGGATGAGATGGAATGGTGCGGTGGCTACGCGAGTTGGGGGATAGAGGGGGGCGTCAGGGGCGAAGGGGAGTGGGGGGAAAGGAGTCCGTGTACATGATCAAGTAGAAGCGCATTGCACCAGCTGTACAGAGGTGCAATGACATTTGTGTATCAACTGCATTCTCACTGACATTCACCGGCGAAAGACGAAAATGTGTCCTGATTTGAAGCATCACGAGGGGCACGATTCGATTAGGGCCGGCGGCCTTGGTGCCTGAGAACCGGGGAAACGTATGGCCGCTCACGTGACGCACTACCGACCAAGACGGTACAAAAACATCGCCGATCGTTTTCCCGCTTTTTCTCTCTTTTTCTTTCTTTTCTTCTTCACATCGAAAAGCTTTAACAGAACCTGCCACGACCACCGTCCAGCCTCTCTCCACGGCGGTGTGTTGCCTTCGATCTACGGATCGTTCGGTTCTGGAGAGTAATCTATTTCCTTGATAGGAAGTTTGTCTCTCGTTGGGTCCTCTTCAGTGAGGGCGATGAGGGGTGAATGTCGATGACGGGATACATTCTTTTGCCAACTCTCCACAGATGATCAAAGTACCAATGCAAAAACAGTTTCATGACTCCACGCTCGTCCCTGCTTAACCGTATCGTCAATATGTGGCCCAGTAGTCCGAGCATCCCTGCGTCCCGTGAAAGAAGCTTCATCCCGGGTGCACCACGTGTGGACCGCTTCGTGAGTGTGCCCGCTGCACATCCAGGCATGGCACGGGAGTAGAATGAGAAGGAGACGCGACAGCCCCAGGTCACAGCCAGTGCAGGAAGGGCACGATGGACGCCCATAGCCAGGAGCGGCTGATCAGCTGGCCCACAGGGGACCACAGGGAGCCAGGAGAAACAAGGGGGTGTTGGATGGACTGCTCGGCGCCCCCTACCCTATCCCGATCCCAAAACATTGCGCACGGTAGATCGGATGGCTAACTGTGACAAATGGGGGGAGGCATCAGCCTCAATGAGGTGGTGATTCCCATACCAGCCCCTAGAGTCTGGGTTGGGTCGGAGGTCCAGGAATGCGACTCCATTACTCTCTGGGGACACTCGGGGACACTCGCCGACTCGTCGTGCAGGCAGATCAAGACTCATGGACGACAAAGCAGGTCCTAGCCATTCCAGGCGGCATTCTCCGGGACATAACGAGACTTCGCGCGGTATTTGTTTACCTCCCGGTCGATGCGAGATTCGTCAACGCAGGCGTGGGAGGGTGACGAGGAATTCACGATAAAAGGCAGATGGTCATCCGTCGTCCATCGAAGCCTCCTAGACCTTCACTTGTGGCAGTCTTCCTTCGTTCCTTAGCATTTCCTTGATCCAAGTGTGCCGAGCCATAACGCAGTCACTCCTTTCATTCCCTCGTTCTTTGCGTTCAGTGCTTCTACAGAAAAGAAATACACAAAATGAAGGGACTCCAAACCGGTATTCCCCTCGCAGTGCTGGCCGCTGTCGCCCAGGCCCAGATGTTCAAGGTTGGCGGCAACCACGGCGACGACAACGGCAATGCCGCCAGCCTGAGCTTTGACCAGACTCACAACACTGGGATCAACAACGCGGCGTCGAACAAGCAGGAGGCCTCCTACAACGCCCTGGCCAAGGGTAAATTCGGCGGCCCCTTCCGCCGTGACCACCCTGACGACGATACCGTTGGCGGTAACTACGGCAATGATGATGGCAATACCATTGGCAACTCTCACAAGGAGGGGACCAACAGCAAGATTGGTAGCCACGGCGACAATCACCAGGATGACTCCGTCAACAAACTGTCTGATTTCGACGACTTTCTGCGCAAGCGGCAAGTCGGCGGCAACAAGGGTGACGATCACGGCAACACCGCGAGCCTTGGTGGAGACCAGTCGGTCAACACTGATATCAAGAACAGCTGGTCGAATGAAGAAAACGTGAAAGTCAATGTCGTGCACAAGGAGGATGACAAGCACGACAAGCACGACAAGCATGACAAGCATGATGAGGATGAGCACGATGAGCACGATGAGCCTGAGGACTGTGACGATCCTGAGAAGCGTACGATGGGGTTGTTCAAACCCATCCGCAAGCGCTTCGGACCTGGCCATTTCGCTGTGGGCGGCAACCATGGCAATGACTATGGCAATGGCCTTGATATGTCCATGGACCAGACCCAGAACACCGACATCGACAACGACTACTCGAACAAGCAGAAGGCCAGTGCCAATCTGCTCGCGGAAGCGGAAGGGAAGCCGTTTTTCAAGCGTAGTCACGTCGGTGGCAACTACGGTAGCGACAGTGGTAACGGCTTGGACTTGAACAACGATCAGACCGTGAACACCGAGGTGGACAACGAGTGGAAGAACGCTCAGAAGCTGTCCGAGAATAAGGCCAAGTTCAAGGACGTCTTCCCCAAGAAGCGTTCCGGTCCTGGATTCTTCGGTGTTGGCGGCAACCATGGCAATGACCGTGGCAACGACGCCGACTTCTCGTTTGACCAGACCCAGAACACTGAGATCAACAACGAGCACAAGAACGAGCAAGACCTTTCTGTCAATAAGCTCGGGGAATTCAAGGGCGGCGTCCCCTTCCTGTCCAAGCGTCACATCCACCCGGATCCCTTCCACGGCATCATCCCCGACGGACCCGCGTTCACGGCGGGTGGCAACTATGGCGACGATGGTGGAAACTCCCTTGGTTACAGCGGTGACCAGACCGACAACCACGAGATCAACAACGGCTGGGCCAACGACCAGGAGGCGTCTCTCAACGCTGCTGGCAAGGCGGAGTTCGGCCACTTCAAGCGTGCCTACCGCCCTACCACCCCTGAGGAGCCGACCGATGACACTGTCAGCCACGGCGCCAACTCCCCGGAGGGCGCCTGTGAGACTGAGACCCGCGAGGTCGTCCAGACTGTGACCGAGACCGTCTACGCCCAGCCCACCAGCAGCGCCGTTGCCAGCAAGCCTTGGGATCCCATGCAGATGGCTCCCATGGCGACTCCCACTCCCACTAGCGCGCACATCCCCTTGACCACTGTCGTCCAGGCTTCTACCTACCACATGATCCCCGTGTTCGTGCCTGAGGCGTCCTCTCCTGTGTCCAGCGCTGCGGTTGCCTCCAGCTCGCACGTCGCCGCCTCCAGCTCGGCCAGCGTCCCCACCTCCGTTGACGCTTACCGCCCCGGTGCCTCCAGCCAGTCTACCCCCAGTCCCTCCTCCCACGCCGGCGTTGTGTTCGACGGAGCGGCTGGCCATGTGACCCCTCGCACCGGCCTGGTCTCCCTCTTCTGTGGTGTTGTGGCTCTCCTCGCCTTTGTGTATTAGAAGGATGGTGGAGCACATGGTGCGGTTCTTGTCTGACGACCCTGTTTATGCCATGCACCTTTACATTCGATCCGTTTAATTCGCATTTCATCCGATGTGTTCGGTTGACCTAATTTGACTTCTACTGATAGCAATGATTTTGATTCTTTTTGTTTATGTTATATCCTTTCATTTATCAGTCTTCGTAGTCTCGTATCTAAAGTGCCATCTCTAGAGAGGTCTCGTAGAAGCGGCAGAATCGGTGTCCATCGACTAGCACGTGCGTGCTACGTTGAGGCTCGAGATAAACTCTGATATCGGCCGGCCAGAAACGCTGCCAGGTCGGTGGCTACCAGCAACAACCACGAACGCCTTTGCATCATCATAGCGCACTGCACAACGCCCAACATACATCATCAATCGCAATAAACCAGAGAATTAACATAACATGGACTGGTTATGGTCCGCAGTCCCCACTGGGTTGCCTGTTGAATACAATGCGCCATCGGATCTGATATCATACTCCCATCATCAACACTGACAACCGGTGACATCAGACCCAGCCACAGGTATAAGTACAATCGATCGCAACAACACCACAACATATTCTTTCAACCCACTCTCCATTACTCCAAACAGTCTGCATCTACTACACTACACAAACACATCATAATGTCCAACTCCCACCAAGGCGGCTCCCTCTCCGACATGGCCCCCGAGGGCACCTCCATCCCCAACGACGCCGGCATCCAGAATACCATCCCTTCCGTCCCGCGTCCGGACCAGCTGCCCGAGAACTCCCACTTCGACTTCGACGGCGTCTCGCAGCCCTCGACTGCCTTCGCAGCTGACAACGCCACCGACATGCCGCGCGGGCCCCGCGACATGGGTCCGACCGGAGAAGTCGTCACCGGCACGGGGCACACGTTCCCCGCAGAGGGAGAGACGAAGCGCAATGAGATCGGGGCGAACTGGCCCGGGGCCAAGGGACACGTTCGCGATCTGAAGCATTCGAATAAGAACCGGGGTGCGTATGATCGGTTTGCGGAGGAGTAAGGTTGAACTTGGGAATGAACTTGCGTGTATTATATCGAATGAATGAATGAATTGTCGTATGCATAGTGTCGATGTCAGCCCCGCATAAATCCCTGGTAGATCTCCTCGAGCACGTCGCGCTTGCGTTTCCGGTCCGCCAGCTCCGCCTCCTCGGCTTCGTCTGGCTCGCCGTCCGGCTCGCGCGACACCCATGCGCGGACGGTCCCATCGCCATGCGCGGAGAACATCTCGAGGCCCTCGCCGGCGGCACCGTTCCCGCGCCAGGCCAGCGCGTTGATGCGCGCGGCGCTCAGCGCGCTGGGTCGGCCGCGGAAGTTCTGGCGCCCGGTCATGAGCCCCGGGACCTTGAGGCGTTTGACGAAGACGCCCTCGCGCAGTTCACACATGAAGATCTCGCCGCGGTCGTCGCGCTCGTTGAAGTTGGGCCACAGGAGGGTCTCGTGGCCGGGGGCCATGACGCCGCGCGGGAGCAGGAGGGGCGCGCGTTCGGCGCGCTGCGAGGACACGCTGTTGCGGATGCGCGGGCCGAAATGCACGAGCGTGTTGGCGCCGGTTGAGGCGTCCCAGACGCGGATGCGGGCGTCCTGGCCGGCGGTCACGAGGTGCGTGCCGGTTGGGGTCCAGCGCACGCCGGTGACAGCGCCGTTGTGTGCGCGTGCGGCGGGGGAGTACGCTGGGCGGCTTGTGTAGGGCTGGGGTGCGGTCCGCGGGGCGACGAGGCCGACGGCGTCGTCCATGTCGAGGGCGGCGATGGCGGAGTTGTGGCCGCCACGGCGTATGTCGAAGAGGATGACGCGGTTGTCGGTGGAGGCGGAGGCGAGGATGTGTGGTTGGTGCGGCGCCCAGGCGACGGAGAGCACGGAGGAGGTGTGGCCGGGGAGGCCGTGGGTGGAGAGGCCGGAGCGAAGGTCGAGGAGTCGGACGGGCTTTTCGGAGGTGCCGACGGCGATGAGGAGGGGAGACGCTGGGTGGGAAGAGAAGGAGTGCGTGTAGGGCGTGCAGTCCAGCTGGAAGGTGTGGACTGGAGTGATGGCGCCGGGAGCCAGGGCGGAGAGCTTGAGGGTGCCATCATGCGACGTCGTCAGGATGGTGGACGGAGTGGGATCAAAGGGATAGATGGAGACTGAGGTGATGGCATGCGTATGGGCGTCTGGGTGCGACGACTTGTTGACAGATGCTACAGACTGGTGGATGTGGTCTAGCTCGGACGTTCTCGTCTCAAGATCCCAGAGATGGATGGAAGGGTCGGCGCCTCCAGAGACCATGCTAGTCTGGTTAGCGACGTGTATGCGGTTGTATCGGAATGCGCTTACAATCGGCCCTCATGCTGGTCAATTGCGAGGACATTTACCCCGGATTTATGGGCGAGGATGTCCTCATCGGCGGGGAGCTCTGCATCGTCTCCATCTGGAGGCTCTTCAGTCCGCAGGCTGGAGAAGCGAATGCCAGGTGCAGGCTCTAGGTTATGGACCAGACGGGTGGTCTGGGCGACGTGGAAGGAGTGGGGAGAGATAGACCCGAGGGTCCTGTTGAGGAGATATGAATTCATTCATTTGAAGGTTGAAGTTGGAGGGAGAATCAGATTGGAGGTGAAGTTGAAGTAGAGGATGCGAGGGGTCCAGCTGACCGCCCAACACGGTTAGCACAGGATCTACAGCACATTGCATGTACTCCTACATCATTATAAGGCATCTCACCTGTCGCTATTGCTGACGGGATAAAAACGATAACTGGTGATGTTATCAATAGAATGTATGTGTCCAGAAGATATACAAAAATCGCAAAAAAACAATGACCAGTGCCGGGCTCGATCCGGCGACCTCATCGGTGTTAACGATGCGAGATAACCAACTACTCCAACCGGCCAGTTATTGAAGCATGTCGAGATTTTTGACTACATAAGCCAGATGGACGCAACACACTGCAATAGCCCTCCTCATGTGCATGAATAGAAGAGTAACTAATATCAACTTTTCCAGATGAACATATATGGCGCCAAAACTGCCCATTGGTTTGGGAGTAATCTGTGGGGCCCCATACCCTCGTCAGCATTGCTACCCTATTACTGCTGCGCCGAAAGTGGTATAACTATGAGTTCATGAGAGTACTTTTATGTGACATCACGGCAAGTTAAGACACCACTGACATCCTACTTTGGCATTGGGGCGTGGAAGGACATCCGGTCTTGTTTGTCATTGTCCTTAGCCGATATATGCATGTCTCGGCATCTCCGTGCTCTGTGGTGTTCGACAACTAGGCACGATTTCTTGTTGCTGCTTGGCTCGGGGGAGGTATATCTGATCTGCTGAGGATGAAGTATGGTGCGGAAGGGACATGTGTACAGATAAGGGACTTAGATGCTTGCATACAATAGTTCCCTTGTCGGGCTTGCTTTTTTGGTGTCTCTGGTGCTTTTGGAGGCAATATAGATCGGTTATCCCGGGATGCAAGCTTCATTGTTTGCTGAATTGCAGTTCTGTATGCTGTGGTGGCGGTGGGAGCGGGAACGGTTCGATCATCAACGCATGTGTACATTGGCCAGAGATCTTTGGTTCGTACGGCTGCTGCGGCGGGTTCACACGGGGCACACGCCGCCTGGTATATTGCAATAGGTGAGGCAAACCTTCCTGCCGGCTCAGTTGGTGGAGGCACCTCACGATGGATGGAACGGCCCTGTATATATATCTGCGCATATTTCCAATCTGCAAGCCATGAATACTTACCCCCATTCATCAGTGCAAATTTTCTCATGTTTCCCTCGCTATTTAATGTATTACAAGGGCCCAGAGGCTCACCATCGGCAGACACGTAGGGGGGAATACTCATAGCAAGTTTGCATAGACCTATAAAGTCAAAAAAGTGAGAGGTTCCTCAACAATTGGCCGGTTGGAGTAGCTGGTTATCTCGCATCGTTAACACCGATGAGGTCGCCGGATCGAGCCCGGCACTGGTCAATATCTTTTTATTTTTATATCCTTCCCTTGACTACTCCGACCTACGTGTATCTTCTTTTTACAATCAGCTGGGCAAATCGTGCCCACGCCGCCGATTACCGTGGACTAATATGTGTGGGAAGGATACACCTAGTACATCCCACCACGCCCAAACCGTAGTCCCGAAGTATACCCACTCCGAGAAAGTACTCTGTACTCCATTCTTGTCGAACTGTTATCATAGTTCGATGTAATGGGTCATCTAGAACCAATCCAGATGACAAGCGCCACAAGGCTGTCGAACGGGTATTCGATATCAATATACCCTGGTCCCTGTACCAGCCACGCGGGGTTATCACACTCAACACGAGGTGGTCGACATGATGTGATATCTCAGCCTTCTGATTAAGATGGTTCCTTCTGCACGATCAGCTATCCTAGACCAACATCAACATGGAGACTTATTGCTACTCCAAGCTAAGCAAAGATGAAATCCGGCTGGTCGATCTCCATCCCGCATCGTTCTCAGACAGGATCAAGATAAGCATCTCACATATACCTCTCCCTCCCTCTACCCATAACACAACACGGTCTGTCAGCTTGAACGAACTTGAAAAGACCCTTCCCCCTAAATGGTCCATCTTCGAGACGACAGACAGGCAGATCCTCTTCTACTTCGAAGATACCGACGACAACTGGAAGTCCTGCTGGGAACATCCAGACCCAACCGTGGACCTCCGTCCGTACCAA
The DNA here is from genome assembly GCA_002927005.1 of Aspergillus pseudoterreus. Classification (NCBI taxonomy): domain Eukaryota; kingdom Fungi; phylum Ascomycota; class Eurotiomycetes; order Eurotiales; family Aspergillaceae; genus Aspergillus; species Aspergillus pseudoterreus. The sequence goes on from PIJX01000033.1 coordinate 132,965, forward strand.
ATCCCAACCAGAGAGCCAAAGCTGTTCCATTACGAGGCTTTATCGTATACCTGGGGGGAAGACCACGGCAGTGAAACGGCGTACGTGGTGTCGTCAGCCCACGACACGCAGCTGAGAATAGGCGCGAACCTGGCACTCGCCCTTCGACATCTCCGCTCCGAGGACGGGCCTCGCGCGCTCTGGGTCGATGCGATCTGCATCAACCAGGAGGACCTCTCCGAGAGAGAACAGCAGGTGCAGCGCATGTCCACTATCTTCCGGGAGGCGGATCGTGTCGTTGTCTGGCTGGGCCCCGAGTCTACCGATAGTAATCTAGCTATGCAGCGCCTCGATTTCATCGGGAAACAGGTCGTCAATACCATGGACAACTGGAACATCTCGTCTCCGGAAGCGGTCGCACCCGACTGGTGCTACTTCCGCTACGCAATACCATACAGCACGGCGGAGTGGACGGCCATCAATGCGTTCCTCCACCGAGACTGGTTCAGCCGCGTATGGGTAGTGCAGGAGATCCAGCTGGCCACTGATGCAGTCCTGCAGTGTGGGTTTGCCCAGATGTCGTGGTCATATTTCCGCCGCGCAGTCGTTCTCCTCTGGGGAAAACAAGACCCGTGTCCATGTCTGTCCCGCCACAGACTGTCGTTCATCGAGCGGCTGGCCAACGTTGTCCAGGCTGATACCCCGGTCTACCATCGGTTCCATCTCACAGCCGGAAGAAGCTGCGCAGACCCCCGGGACCGGATATATGGCGCCCTTGGCCTATTCCCGGATGACTTCCAGCTCAAAGTCAGCCCGCAGTATTCCTTGCCCGTAGGAGATGTTTATCTCGCCTTTGTTCGCGCCCATATCGAGCATGTCCAACGCCTAGAGCTTCTCAAGAACTGTCAGCTGCACGGCCGAACAACCAACGCCCCATCTTGGGTTCCTGACTTCTCGAGCAAGTTCCCCACCCTTAAGGGCGCAGAGTGGCAATTCGTGTCGGGATACGCAGCATGTGATGTGAGGTTTGAAGGAAGCACCCTGAGCGTCCTCGGGGTTCATTCGGCCACTGTTCGCACAGTCACTCCTCCGATCCCAAACTACCGATCAGACAGCGACCCAAGCACCTTCCTCGACTCCATCATGGCAATCCGAGAACTCATCCGCACTAACTTCGTGAGTACCATGGGAGAGTGCGTTGTACCCGATAATGCTGCACGAGCGATGACAGGAAACTACCTCGTCGACCGGTTCCCGGAGAACAACGTCCTCACGTTGGAGCAGTGGAAGGAACACCTGCGCAGCCCCACTATCTTTGGGGATAGTATAACCAGCGAAAACGAAGGGGATCTCCCTTTTCAAGAGGAGTTCGCCCTCGGCTTTCTCCTTGGCAGAGTCTACCTAAGCACTGATGAGGGATATGTAGGACTTGGGCCTCCTGGCACGGAACCAGGTATTGTTTTGCGAATTAGACAGTGTCATTGCAGTCCTTCTAACAGCCGCAGGGGATCAGATAGTCAGTCTGCTTGGGTGCGACTCGCCCATGGTGCTACGCAAAGGGCCGCACGGCGGCTTTTTAGTGGTGGGAGAATACCTTATGCCCGAGCTGAGCGACTCGCGGGACTTTCTCGGGCCTTTACCTTCGCCCTGGCGAGTCCAATATTTCATCGGCCCATCAGACAGGTACGGGGTCTATCGTTATAGCAACGCCGAGACTGGGGATTTGTCCGACCAGGATCCCAGAACGGTGGGTGCATCAGACTGGCAGTTAGAGACGGTCAACAGGATCGGGGACGATCCGGTCACGTTTAGGACCTTTCGCAACACGGTGAGTGGAGATATAGTAAAGTCTGATCCTTGCTTGAACCCAGAGGCGCTGCGAAAGCGTGGAGTATTGCTCGAGTGGTTTGTATTGGTTTGATATTCGTAGGCTTGTATTAGAGAGGGTACCCCGGAAGAATGTGTTATCCGGAAGTGGCAGAGTCCACGAAATCTAGCAATTCCCAGACTGCAAGTTGATATTCAGGATATAAGCGGCACGATATGTAATTTTTTTTTAATTGCCCTGGCTTCAACCAAAGCTCCATCAACGGCGAAGACAGAATAACACTCGGCGTTTGCATACCAAGTGATACACCTCTTCAGCAGCCTCAAGTAGAGATGGACTGCTCATAATTACAAGCACGGAGTGGCTTCATATTCTCATCAGAGCTCATATCTCTTGCTCGCCGCGTCGATGAGGACAGACCGCCTGACCCTGTTATGGCAAGCCTTTCCCGAGGCATCTGGCACGCAATGGCCCTTTCCATGAATGGATATGATTGTTGTAGGGTAGCGTAAGGATCAAACAACCCCGTTCATATCCAGATAAGAACCATTCATGAACCCAAACAGCAAATCCACATCCGGGTTGAAATCATGGAGCATTAGATTCTCCGGATCGTGCCCAACACCGAAGTCCAAGCCAGGAAGCATCTGAAAGTCCAAACTCATACCCACCGGAAACGGGTCTTGGACGCTAGCATCATCTCGTAACCTGTCAGCATCCATTCCATTCGCTTCCATCAATCGCCGAATGATCCTCGCCGGAGTCGACACTCCGCAATTTGGCACCGTCAGCTCATCCAAACACCGCAAACACACTGTCAGCGGCGACGATGCCTCTTTGCGTCGCGTGCTCTCCCGGATCGCAGGGTTGCGCGCGTGAATGGTGCACGCCACGTAGACGGCGTAGCTGAGTAGGTAGTTGGCGCGACGCAGCGAGTATGCCGAGCGATATGCGAGCGCCAGGCTGGTGATGTTGCGCGCAGCGGTGAGACAGCGTTCCCACGAGTCGGAGGCGGGCGGGCTGGCGCCGATGAATGGGCGATGTAGAAGGATCACAAGGGCGTTGTATGTTGTCAGGAGAATGATGATGTTTGGCGCGGCGACGGTGGTTGGGCTGGGTGCAGTGGGATCGTCGGCCCAGGGCTCGAAGCGCAGCGCTGGCGGTAGTTTGAGATACCACATTGTGAGTCGGCGGTCTATCTGTGCGAGGTGTTTTCGGGCCTTGGGACCAGTTGCGCTGACCATGTAGAACCTGTCGATAATGCTGGTCATGATTTTGGAGAGGGAGCAGAGCTGCTGGAAGACGGAGACGGAGTGGATGCGGGTCGGACGGAAGGAGAGAGGGCTGTGGGAGGGAGGATTGAGTGGATCGACGTACGGCGTCCATAGCTCATTTTCCTCAAAGGTGTCCATGAAGTCGCGCGAGACGTGAGCATCGCGCAGCTGGATGATGAAGGGGCGACCGAGATAGAGACTTTGTAGTTTGTCGCAGATGAAAGCCGCCCAGAACACGCGCCGACGCACCTCGATATCCTCGGCGCTGCTACCAGCAATTTCCTTGCAGTCCAGGTGCAGCCCGAGATCATAGACCATGCGCAAGGCAAAGCCGGTATACAGCCAGCCCTTGGAGGTCTGTCCCCAGGCGTTGAAGGTGCTTCCCAGCATGATCAGGCCGGCGATGGTGGGGATGCTGGAGCGGGTGAGGAGGGACTCTTCTGCGATGATCTGATCGCAGCGTTCGAAGAAGCGCTTGCCCGCAGTTTCCGGACGATGGGGGTCGGCGCGGACGTCCGGACGCTCAGAGAACTTGCTCGAGCAGGCGAAAACAGCGTTCAACAGGAACTCGGAGCAGTAGGGACCGCCGTGCAGCAGGTCGCGCATGAAGGCCGGACGATACGTGAGCAGGAAGGTGTGATGCTGGCGATTCCAATGAAGATCGAGCAGATGCATGGCAAGCTCGGCGGGGATACCTGCGATGGTGGGCAACACGCGCAGGTCGTGTTCTTTCTGTCGCTGCAGGGCTGCCTCGGCAATCAGCTGGTACCGGTCTGGTTCGACTCTTGTCCGGGGGCTGGACTGGGCATCGTTGGTGGGGCTACGAGCATGCAATGCAGATGTGAGCCCGAAGATGCCCACAGTTCCGCATTCATCGCGCGAGAGAAAGGTGGTCGGATCGTACTCCTCATCCGAGGTAGAGTCGTGGCATTCATTGAGGGTCTTTTCGACAACGGGTGAACTGGACCCGACACGCTCTTGTGACGAGCTACAAGGGCGATTGGCATCGCCCGCGGACGCCAGGGAACTGGGAATGTGGAGAGAGCCATTGGCCTGGATGGTGACGGAGTTGAGGATCTCGTCGCGCACAGCCGAGTCGGCCTGCTTCAACGCCACTAGGACATTTTCAACGGCCCGACGCTGTGTATGGGCCGCATTGATAAGGGCCTTTGATGGTCTGTCGTGTGGTTAGCTGTGTTCATGAAAAAACAGGGGAATGGATTGAATACCTCTGCCGCGGGGGTTCAACGAGATAGACACAGTGGCGATGATGGCGCTGACATGATCCACAGGTCGGTTTGGCCGTGTCGCACTTGATCTTCCGAGCGCGACAGAACTGGCATGACCGATTCGAAGGCTTCATGGGGACGTGGACGCAGCGATGTTGTTGGAGGAGCACAACAGGCCGAGGAGGAAAGAAGCGGAGGAAGAAGTTCCGTTAGAGCACGTGCGGGGGGAGCCCTAACGGAGAATGACGTTCCGTCCAGTATACAGAATAGTGAGCATAAGGCATGTACGAAATCGACATCATTCCTCATTCTCATGCACAACGTTAAAACTGAGCCTGAATTGACCCCCGAACCAACTCCTCCAGTCTATCAGTATCCACCGCCCCGATATCCTCATTATCCCGACGCTCATACAGCGTTCCTCCCTCGGTCCAGATGCGCCGCAACGTGTACAACGTAGCCAGAGGATTCCCTTTCTCCCAAGCCTCCTCCTCGAGCTGACGCAGCTCGTCCAGAGGAGTGTACTCCACTGACCAATAGCTGTTAGTTTGCTTTTCGAACTCCGCCAGGATCTCCCGCGGAGTCGTCGTGAACGAGTTCAGCTTCAGAGCACGGTTGCGCGCCACATCCCAGTGGGTGAGGGTGTGCACAACGAACTTTCCAACACTGCTGATCTTAGCATGGATCGCACAGCGCAGGCATGACTGCACCGGCGGACGTGGACAGGGAAAACAGAGAAACATACTCAGGCCGACTACTCAAACTAATACGTCCGTTCCCATCGCCCAGCAACACCGCGCGCTTCGCAGCCACATCAAAGGTACCGGCTTTGGGCTCTGGCGAGCGGCCGATGTAGAAGGGAAAGTCGCCGTACGGACCGGTCACCACATACGCGTACTCGAGCTTGCCTTGGACCTCGCGCAGCGCGGCCCGCACCTTCAGCTTTTGCTGATGGGGCTTCTCGTGCTGCGACGCGGGGCTGTATTCGATATCGGTGCCATACTCGGATGGTATGAAGCGCTTGATCTGGGGACTCTCTGCGGCCAGCTGGATGAGGGGTATCTGTGCGGCGATGGCACCACGGCCGAGGGCGGAAATGACCGTATCGATACCTGCATTGTTAGGATGATTGGACTTCCTCTGAGTCGAGTGTCGCTACGCACCGGCAAAAGCGGCCTTCACATCGTCCGGGTTGGCAATGTCGCCGGTGATGATTTCCACGCCAGCTTTCTTTAAGGCCTCGATCTGCTCGGACTTGGTTGCGACAGTGTTGGGGCTGGTAAACACGGCGATGCGGCCGAAGGAGGCCTTTGCGGCGACAATGGCGTTGATGATGAACTGGCCGATTGCGCCGGTGGCGCCAAACATGAGCAGATTCGACATGGCGGTGTTCCTGAGGGGAGAGGTAGAGCAGAGGAAGATGGAAGAATATCAGATTGTTATGTTATTTATTAATAATGCCGACCCCCACGCACCCCGCAGTGGGGATGCTTCACGGAGATAAACCCGAGATGTATACAACAGGACAATACACTATAAATGCGCGGAGTGAGAGTCTCCGTACATCTGTACATGGACATTGTATAGTGTATAGTATATGGTGTGTAGTGTTGGGAGTTGGTGTGCAGATGCAGATGCAGATGCAGATGTGCACTTAATAATCGCAAGACGGAGCATCAGTCTCCGTCAAGCTTCCCCGCGAACAGCTCTCTCTACCTCTATATAAACAACTTCTTCCCATCAACACTCATTCACTACACCAACCACTTCGATTCCTCCTCTCATATACCTCCATCTCCATCTACACAACTATCATGTCCCTCCCAACAGAATGCGACGTCCTCGTCGTAGGCAGCGGCAACGCAGGCTTCTCCGCCGCCATCTCGGCCGCACAATCCGGCGCCGGCTCCGTTGTCCTGATCGATAAATGTCCCGAAGAATGGGCCGGCGGCAACTCCTACTTCACAGCAGGCGCCTACCGCGCCGTGCACGGGGGCCTGGCGGATCTCCTCCCGATCGTCAACAACGTGGACGAGCAGCTGGCGCAGCGCATCGACCTCGACCCATACACAGAAGCCGACTTTGCCAACGACATGCAGCGCATCTGCATGGGGCGGTCGGATCCGGCGCTCAGTCACACGCTCATCACCGAGTCCAACGCAGCCGTCAAATGGCTCGCCGCCAACGGGGTGCGCTTCCAGCTGTCCTTCAACCGGCAGGCCTACGAAGTCGACGGCCGGTACAAATTCTGGGGCGGAATGGCGCTGAAGACGCAGGACGGCGGCAAGGGCTTGATCGCTGACCACCGTGCCGCCGCGCGCCGCCACGGCGTCGTCGTCTGCTGGCAGACAGCACTGACAGGTGTGCGTCTTCACGACCTGCAGCCACGCAGCGCCCAACACCTCGTGTCGGCGACAGTCGTCCACCACGGCGAGACACGCACCATTGCAGCGCATGCACTCGTCTTCGCAGCCGGCGGCTTCGAGGCCAGCCCGCGCCACCGGTGCCAGTTCCTCGGGCCGGGCTGGGACCTGGCGCTGGTGCGCGGCACTCCCTACAACACGGGCGACTGTCTGGATCTGGCGCTGGGCGGGGAGCTGGGCGTGCGGCCGGCGGGCAACTGGTCGGGCTGCCATTCGGTGGCGTGGGACGCCAACGCGCCGGCGCTCACGGGCGACCGAGAGGCGTCGAACGAGTTCACTAAGTCCGGGTACCCGCTGGGGCTGATGATCAATGCGACGGGGCGGCGGTTCGTCGATGAGGGCGTCGACCTGCGCAACTACACGTATGCGCGGTTCGGGCGGGCCATCCTCCAGCAGCCGGACCAGATCGCCTTTCAGGTGTGGGATGCGCGCATGACGCCGTGGCTGCGCGCGGAGGAGTACCGTCCCGAGCGGGTCGAGCACATCGCGGCCGACACGATCGAGGAGCTGGCAGAGAAGTGTACGCAGCGTGGGTTGCAGGACCGCGACGAGTTTGTGCGCACCGTGCGTGAGTATAACGAGGCTGTCGCGGCGCACCGACGGGAGCATCCCGATGCGAAGTGGGATCCTGCGACGCGGGACGGGCTCTCGACGCAGTCGCGCACGAAGCAGCTGCAGATTGCCAAGTCGAACTGGGCGTTGCCGTTGGATCAGGGGCCGTTTTTGGCTGTCAAGGTCTCGTGCGGCATCACCTTTACGTTTGGCGGGCTGGCGGTCGACCCGCAGACGGTGCAGGTCATTCGCGCGACGACGGGAGATATCATTCCGGGAGTGTTCTGCGTGGGCGAGATGATGGGCGGGCTGTTCTATAACAACTATCCGGGCGGCAGTGGGTTGACGTCTGGCGCAGTGTTTGGCCGTCGGGCCGGACGAGAGGCGGCCAAGGTGGCCATGAAGGCGAAGGGAGAGCGCGAGATGAAGTTGTAGAGCATTTATTGTTAGATAGACTACACTGTACCATGCAGTGGGCTTCGGCCCAAGACCTAAAGACTTTTGCAGTACTACTTCCCTCTCTCACTCTGTGTCTCAGCCTCGTCACTACCTGCATATGCCATCGGACTCTGTCCTATATCCTCCCTCTATACAGCAAGAGACATGACGATCACGACTGATCCTCGCGCCACTCAACCGACTACCTGGCATTTTGTCCTGCACGGCGGATGTACCGAGACCTGCCCGGATGCTGATCACTAGTGGGAGATCCGTCGCACTCTCCGCCAAGTCGCTGGTCAGATCACCGAGGCACTTGGCAAGGGAGCCACCGCGAGGGAGGCGGTGGCTCTGGCGGTCTCTGCCTCGGAGGACTGCGTCGCGTTCAATGCTGGACATGGGGCGGCTTTAAACGAAAACGGGGCCATTGTTCTCGACTCTTACGGCCAGCTGGCTGTTGGTGGTTCTCCTGGAGGAGGGACGGGCAAGATGGACACTGCAATCTGCAGAGCAGGTCTCTATGCCGACGACCGCATCAGCGTTCTCTGGTTAGCCTTGCCCTGGCTTTGAGCGCTGTTACTCTGCTGACGACTCCACAGTAGTGGCGCTGGAGATGAAATTCTCAAGCACTCAGTTGCCCACACCGTCACCCGACTGTACGCTGCTGGACACAGCCTGCGTGACGCTGCTCGCCAGGCGGTCGACCCAATCTCGCGTGCGGGCGCATCTTGCGCGGTGGTGGCGGGCTAGATGCCTCTGGAGAGTCCGTTGTTGAGTCCAATGCACGGCACTTTCCCATCGCCTGGGGCTCGTCGTCCACAAGTCCCAAGATACTAATCCACCCAACCACGGTCCCGGTGCTTCCAACCCTCCAATTCTTTGAAGATAGTCATATGGTTATCGGAAATTCACGCTATCCATCGAGTCGGGGACACACCGTGGCTGCTCTGAAGCTGGGCGCAAGCAACCTGTTTGCCCTGCCCCTGGATGACTTCCTGCATGGCATGAATGTCCTCCACGCCAGCTGCAGTGCTTGGCGAGTACTACAAGGTCTAACGCTGCGCGCTGATCACCGAAAGTGCGAATACGCTTTCCATTTGGCCCCTGCTTGGGCTGAGCTGCGATTGGAAACCGGTCGCCAGCGACGTGAAGGAGTTCCACAGGACGTTCCCTGGATGCGTGGCGTCGCATGATGGCCCCATGATGGCTTCAGCGCGGTTGGATGAGATCTGCCACAAGATCCAATCTGTATCGGGACTGTCCCCACCCTTCGACAGCCGCTTTGACGGTCCCGATGATGATGGGAATATCTTTGCTCGAATTATTCGCGGCCAGTTGCCGCAATGGCGGATCTGGGAGGGCGAGGATCATGTCGCTTTTCTCACCCCGTTTTCTAATGCGGAGGGATTCACAGTCCTGGTGCCTCGGCCTCCCCTCTCCAGCGACATCTTCGCCATCGAGCCCTTGTCCTACGCCAAGTTAATGAAGGCCGCGCACAAGATAGCTGGTTTCCTGACGCGGGCTTTTGGCATCCACCGGTGTGGCATGATTTTTGAAGGGGTTGAAATTGACTACGCCATGTGAAGCTCATTCCCATCCACGCCGCTTCTGAGACAAGCGATGCCTCCCTGGAAGCAGTCGAGTCTTTCCAGGAGACGTACCAGGGCTATGTGAGCTCCCTCAGCGGGCCAATTACCCAGGAATTTCCGGCCCTCGGTCGCGCAGCCCAGGCTCTGCGGCGCCTGATGCCCACCGACATTTCGAACGGCCTGTCAAACTCGACCATCCTCCGAGCCCCCAAAGAATCCGAATATGGACATTAGAGGGCCAAATGCAGGCCGAATATTGCTTCCATAGCATGCCAACATACGGTTAAATTGGCTTTGGAGCGCCGGGACTGGGATGTTAATTGATGGCGTATCTTTCTTCGTTATACCGAGTTGAGGGCGCCCTAGGTATTGTCTGCCACCGTAGGCTCTTAATAAATCTAAATGTGCTTGAGGTACAAGTGACGGGGCATCTTTAACGGAGAAGTTCCTTTGTGAGCAACTTGGCCAACACGCGAAGGATAAACTTGTCAGCTCTAAGCGTCTCACCCGTTGCGCGAGCCCAGGGCGACACTGCTCACATACTAGAGCCAGAAGGGCAGGCGTCGGGTGCTCCTAGATTTTTGCTCGGTATATGCTCGGTAGGAACGCACTCCACGCTACAACGAAGAGATCGGCAGCCCCCCCGCCAAATCCGTCCTGAAGAAGGCAGCCCAGCAGGACGAGACTCCAGCTGGACCAGAACAAGTCACCACAATGAGGGGTATTCGGGGCATTCCACTTGCACCACCAGGCCCAGGCCCAGTGCGTGGAAGCGCCGACGAGATCCTGTAAGCGCCGAGTGACTCCTTCAGTCACTAGCGCCAAAACAAGCAGCGGGGACTGTTGAGCCAACAGCCAACGAGAAACACAATGCAATTCAGCAGATCCCACAACAAACACGCATCTAAGCGACGACTCCGCAGGAGGTGGTCGAGGGCGAGCCGCCCCTAGGCTGGGATGAGGCCGTGCGCGTTAACGCTGGACGAACCAGGAGGGGCCAATGCCCCGGCCTGGTGATGGTCAGGGGTGGGGGAGAGTCGGCGGTTGTGATCAGACGGCAGGACAGCTGCAAGAAGAGGGCGTTGATCTGTTGGATGGTCGAGGAGGCTTGCTTCAGATGGCGCGCGCGAGCATCTGCTTGCTGCACGAGGATGGATATATAGAGTGGCCATCCCGAACATGTCGACGTCTGTTTCTCTCTCTCCCTCTCTGCAGAGGATTGCCCCTCCACCAGGTCGTCTCACTTGCATCTGTTTCAGGCCGACTGATCCGCAGATCTATCACCGTCAACGCCTGGGGAGCAGTCCTGATTCGTGGTGGATGCAGCGTCGAGTGAAGCCCTAAATCCCTGCCAACTCAAACAGCGCCGTACGTGTTTCATACCGTATCAGCTCTGCCTGCATAAATCATCCCTTCTTCTCTTTCTTCATTCTTTAGTTCTCTCTTTTCTCCTCTGAGGTTGAGAGAATTCGCTTCAAGTCTTGTTCTCTCGTAGTGTGCGGGTGTCGAGGGGTCCTTCTTTGTCTACACCATTTATACTACTACCTGCATCTACATCTACATCTACATCTACACCCATCCATCCATCCAACCAACCAACCGCCAAAATGCCGTCAATGAAACCCGTCCTCCATCCCTTCCAAACCCCCAAAACCATGACCTTCCCGTCAGAGCTACAGAGCGGCGCCAGCTCCAGTCTCTCTGACAACGTCAAGAGCGAAGACGCCCTGTCGACCCCCATCACGCCGCCCGCCGCCTATACCGAATTCCTCAAGGCGCTGACCCCCGTCTTTGCGAGTCCCAACAGCGCCAGCGTGGATTTCTCCAAATTTACCTTTGACGGGGGACGCAGCAACAGCAATGGAAGCAGCAACACCAGCGGTAACGGTGGCAGCGGCAGCACCAACACCAACAGGCCACCGGCCTACTCCCCAACATCCCAGCCCACCAGCGCAGTGAGCAGCACATTCAACTTCAACCCCGACGCCTCCATCCGATCGGCCACGGCGTCCTTGCCGCCGCCCGTCCCGTGGGCGGCGTCTCGTCCGCGGCGCGATCCACGCAATCTGCGCTCGTTGCGCATTCCGCCGCCGCCGCCGTACTCGCCCACGATCGCGGCGTCCCCGCGCAGTGCGACGACGATGCGGTCGCCGTACTCGCCGTCTGACTGGCAGCTGCGGTATCTGGAGGGGCCGCGCAGTGCGAGCGGACGGCTCAGTGTGCGACATGTGGTTACGCATACGGTTACGTATAAGCGGACGGAGTTGGAGGACCCGCCCAAGGGGAAGCGGAGAAAGACGCAGCATGCGAAGGAGGAGTAGTTCTTTTGTTTAGGGGAATGGTAGCGTGGTGTTTGGCGTTGGGTTTGCTATGTTTTGGTGCTATGGCTGATATAGTTCGGATGGTTGGACATGGACTTGGACTTGGTTATGGATATCGGTCGCTCTCTTTGTTTCCTATGTGATACTTTCTGTATGGATGATACGAGAACATGAAACAATAATACCGACTCGGCAGCTGAACTGTGACGACTGCGATGCTCAGCGCTTAGAGAGGGGGTGTGATTGGGTGGCTGCACATTCATCACAGTTATTTTTAGACGGAGGAAGATGGACAGTATTCTTCTTCTGTTTACTTCTTCACTGTCGTGTTCAACATGTTCCAATTCTTCTATCTCTGTTGAAATGTACAAGGACAGAAGGAAGGTAGAGGATAGAAGTAGACATTGTATAGGGTTGTTCGATTGTTCTATAGAGATTCTATGAATAGCCCCGCCAAGATCTATAATTAGAACCCACGACCCCTCAACTCTTCTTTCTTTCTCTCCGTATACTGACTACTTCTTTCTTCTTCCTCCTTCCCTCTACTCATCTCTCCCCACAGTAAAAAAGAAAGTCCAAAATGTCCTTCCCCTTCACCCCCGACAGCGACTTCCTCGACACCCCCCGCCCCCAAAACTCCCAGCTGGCCATCTCCGCCCTGGCCCGCTTCGAGTTCGAAGCTGGCAAAGCCAACGATGGCACCAAAATCCTCATGATCGAATGGCACGACGACGACCTCCCCATCCAGCCCTCCACCGTGGGCCCCGGCTCCTGGCACGTCTCCTGGGAGGGCAAACAGGCCGTTCTACCGGCCGACGAACGCACCAGCGACAACACCCGACGCGTCTACTTTCTCCTCCCGCCGCACGCCACCATCCCGCCTGTCGTCACCCTCTCCTACGCTGCCCATCCTACAAACACCGCAGACACAACGACAACGACGTCGACAACGACAGACAACGCCATCCAGCTCAACCCGCTCCCCGCCATCTTTCCCCCGGAGCTAGGGGCGACCGGCCGCGCCGCGGGGAAGAAGGGTGTGCTGCACACCATCTGGGCCAAGAAGCGGCTGCAGAGTCTGGAGCAGGAGATCCGCGAGGAGTGTCGGCATAACGTCGAGGGCATCGCCCTGCACATGGCTCTGCAGGAGAAGGAGTGGATCGAGACGAATTTCGGCCTCGACAATAACAACAACTCCAACAATGCCGCCCCGGCGCACGACCCGAGCTACCCCATGGGCCCGGCCACGCCCGTCTCGCCCACCAGCGGCGGGAAGCTCGGCGAGAAGCTGAAGGGGTTGAAGTTGCAGACGGGGTTGTCGACTGAAGGTATACCCTCCTTTTCATTCCTTTGTAGAAGCGGTTTAATGGGGTAATGCTAATTGGGCCAGGACAATCGCATTTCCTCTCCCCCCAGTCCCCCGACATGGCCGTCTCCTCGTTCACCTCGTTCCACCGCGTCGTTGCGCCCCCGGCCGCGCAGAATGACACCCCCGACCAGGTGCGCACCGTCGCGCACTACCCGCCGCAGGCGCTGCAGGCGCAGCAGGAGACGGCGCAGGCGGGCAGCGGGTTCGCGTCGATGAGCGGCATGGCGCGCACGTCGAGCGCCGACTCGGGCGAGGAGCTGTTCGCCAAGGCGTTGAGTCCGCGGTCGCCGGATCTGCCGCGGAGTCCGTTCTCGTTTGCGCCGGAGGCGTTGAAGTAGCGGGGCTGCTTGGCGGATTGGTTCATGTCTTACGTATTCTATGATTATATGATATCCCAGCGACGATGTATATAGACACGACATACATACTTGGTCTCACGAGACGCCATTCTCATACTCGTACTCGTACTCCATTGCTCGTAAACATACACCATATATACCACACAGACCCCAACTCCCACCCAAGAATCCAGAAGCAGCCCCAGCTCAGTTATTCTTCTTCTTCTGCTTCGACCCGGACGATGCAGCCCCCTCCCCAGCCGAAGCCTTATTCAAGCTCTCCCACTCCTGCGCATCCTTCCGCTCCGCATACCACTGCCCCGCCTGCAGCACCAACACGCCCACCAACACCAGCGCCAGGATCGTATTACTCGCCGACAGCACCTTGAGCGAGTCCTCACGCCCGAGAATCTGATCCACATCGTCGGGGTTATTCGCCAGCTCGTTACCGTACTTCCCGTCCGAGACGAGGCGTAGCCCCTTGACGATGTTGGCGATGTACACGGTGATGCCGCACATGTAGAGCACCAGCGACGCGCCGTCGAACAGCATGTTGCTCTCGCTGGGGCGGTACAGCTTGGCGACGAGGCCGGCCAGCCCGAGGAAGATGACGATGTGCAGGATGCGGGGGATCAGCGGCGGCGAGGCGTGCAGGAATTGCAGGTGCGCCTCGAGGTAGTCATAGTGCGAGGCGGGGGTTGGCGTGGTCGACCACAGGATCGGGTAGTCGTAGGGGAAGAGGGAGAAGATGATGCCGAGGAAGAAGCTGGTGGCTATTGTTGTTGGTTAGAGGGGATCGTGGGGGGTGGAGGTAACGGGACGTACGGCACACGATGAGAAAGGTCGCGAACGACCCGTTGCGGAAAGCCATGTTGATTCTGGAGTTGAGGGAGAGGGCGGAAGGAGAAGATAAAGAGAGAGGGAAGGATTCAGGGGAGAAGATGAAGTCGACAAAGAGGCGTGTCGCCAAGAGAGTTATGTCTTACGTAAGAGATAGCCGATAACATCGTTATCAATAACAGCGACTATACTTCCTATGTATGTACATAGGTACCTATACTCAAGCAAATGCAAATGGTATCTCCCTATGCAAGACATGAACCAAACAAACGCCCCGCCCAATGCCAACGCCGTCCTATCGCTGATACCGCGGTAACGCCTCATCGCCGTGTGCCGTCCCTCCCACGAGCTGGTGGTCGTCGTCGTCGTGGAACACCGGCGCACTGGGTCCGGCGCTCGACTCGCCGTGCCCGCCGCCGTCCATCTCGTCCGGCGCGCTGGCTTCCATCATCAGTCGCTGCCGCTCGAGCTCCTGCTTGTCGTCGACATGCGCCGTCGCTGACTCGCCCAGCATCGCTGCACTGCTGCCCGGTACCACTGTCTGTACCGACTCGGCCGACATCACTGCCGGCGAAATGCCGTTCTGCGTCGGCGAAGGCACATGCTGGTAGTCCTGCAGGTGGTCGTCTTCCGGCAGCACCGGCGCCGTCGGCACCGCCATCTCCGCCGACGGGCCCGCTACAGCCTCGTCTGGCGGCTGGCTGGGGAGAAGCGTCTGCTCCGCCTGTCGGAGACGGGCCTTCTCGTCTGCGGGTTCCTCCAGCTGCGGCGCAGACACCATGTCACCCAGCGACTGGTAGGGCTGCTGCACGCCGTCCGCGTACTCTGAATAATAGGGCTCTTGGGGAAACCCGTACTCGTCCGGCGCGTAATGCTCCTCATCTGCGCTAACCGGCACACCAGACTCGGCCGGCCAGTTGTTCTCCCCGTCCAGGACCGGGACTTCAACCGACGACGGCACGTCAGACCCCGCTGCCGTGGAGTCGGTGCGTTCGACGCGGTTGGCCCGCCGATGCGAGTCTCGCGTCCCGATTACCACCTCGAAGGCCACGGCCACCACGCCTTTCTCGCGCCGGATCTGGTCGGTGTCTAGGATGTTGCCCGCCCAGCTGGTGGTGATCGAGTTCGTGCTGGTATCCGGTGGGTTCAGCACCTGGCCGCTGGGCGAGAAATTGCTCCCCGACGAAACCATGTTGAACCGTGGCAGGAATCGCTCGGGCGACGTAAGTTTGCCGCGGAGATCTACCACCACTTCGACATAATACCGAAAGTTGATCATACTGCCGGGCGTGCGGGTGATGGTCGGGAAAGCATCTTCGGGAATGCGGATCGACGTCTTGACGACGGCCGTGAAATTCGTCGGATCAACCACCAACGGCGCAAAGGTCTGCGTCAGGTCTTTCCGGAAGACGCTACTCGTCCGACTGGTGCCGATCGTGAGGCCCCCAAGTCCCGTCCGAGAGCGGGGGTAGATATCTTCGTAAATGGGCTTCTTGCCCTCCGTTGTGCGCCCAATCGGGATCGACGGATGGAGATCGATGCGGCCCTGGCGATACAAGGTGACGATAATGCCGTGCGCACTGCGCACCTGCTTGCAGTGGTTGATGGTGATGACGATCGGAAGCGTGTCCCCCGGCAGCACGCCTGCGCGCAACACTTCGGCCTTGGCCGTGATGGTTTTGTCCCCCAGGGACGGTGTGATGCTCCGCGCTTCGCTATTTCGCATGCCCGTACTGGTCGAGGAGCTCGGGTCACTGGCGATTTGGAAACTCTGACTACTGTTACTGAGGTGGCTCGAGGAGCTCACATTGCTCGGGGCGGGACTCAGCGGGGGCCGGGTGTCGCCGCCATTGACCGACGTCCCTAGCGAGGCCGAGTCCGGTCCCGCATCGGACGACACGGACTTGCCTTTCCCCTTGGATTTGGAGCGTTTCGACACGGGTTCGAGGGTCACGACGCGCGCTTTCGGGGCGGGAAATGGAGCAATATCGATGTTTTCTAGTAGATTGACGCGTCGTCGGCAGGAGAGGGTCGGGTTCATTGTGGTCGGTTTGGTCAGGGTGGACGTAAGCATGTAGGAGATGGTTCCTCGTTCGAACTAGGTGGTGTTAGCCGATGCGAAAGAAGAAAGGGGGCATATCCAACGCACACTAATACTGCTGGGAAGCGCATACGGCGGGAACGACATTTCGAACCGGAACTTGTAGATTCCCTCCTTGAGACGACCCTCGCCGCAGAGGACGACCTCGTCCTCGAACAGGGTGGCCAAACCATTCCCCAGGTATTCCGCGCCCCGACGGCCCCGGCCTGGACCGAGGAACCCCATATCGGGCGCGACGTCCCCCGAGGGCATGGTGTTCTTGAAGACTTTGACATAGCCATGGAGACTGACAACGAGATGTGTGATGCGAACAGGACGGACGACGGTCAGGACCACAGTGCCCGTGATGGTGTCGCCGGGGAAATACGACCGCCACGGATCGTCGGGTTCGATGTAGTAATCGGCGATGCTGCGATTGCGTTGACCGAGTTGGGAGCGAAACCGAGACAGTAAGGATAAGGAGCTGCGATTCCGACCGAGCAGCGAGGAGGAGGGTTGAGAGGGGAGAGAGTTGACGGACATGACCCACAACCACGCCGCGCTTGATCCATACAAGATGGGGGGTTGTAGGATGTGACAGGTAGATTGCAGGAGAGGAGATGGAGGGAGGGAGGCCGTCCGGAATCAACGTCAGTCAAATCGATGGACCCTTTGAGACCACGGGGGTGCGACGCAAGGGGTCGTAGATGGCAGTGCTGAAGAAAGGGAGGCCAATTGGGAGGAAACCGATAGCGTGATGGAATGGAGTCTGAGTTGGGCGGATCGAGGGGAATGGTATGGTGTGGTATGCGATCGCAGAGATCGGAGAACAGCGGTGCGTCGGGTGTCTCCCCGAGTGTGGTCTGGCCGGTCGTTCAACTGGATGATCGAGGAGAGATCGGATGACGAGAGGAATCGAGGAGACTGAGCGAAGGAGATCGAAGGGGAAAGAGACCCGAGGATACGAGGAGAGAGTGAGAGTGAGAGTGGGTAAGAGGAGAGGATTAGGAGGCGAGATGACCGGCCCTCATATTTCTGTTGTCAGATGAGGGGGTAGAGGGAGTCGAGGGAGTAGAGGGGAGAGAAGAGAGAGGAATAGGACCGGAGGAAAATGAGAAAAGAATAGGTATGGAGAAGAGATGAGAAGAGAGAGAGAGGGAAAGAGAGAGAGAGAGAGAGAGAGAGAGAGAGAGAGAGAGAGAGACAGACAGAGCGATGAAGATGGGGAAGAGAGCGGACGAGCCCAAACGGGATTTCGCGTGCCGCCAGTCAAGCTTCTTAGTTTGGTCCACTCTGATTATCAAGATCACGCTTCCACGTTGTTCTTACTTCCACGGCAGTAACTTCCACGACCAACCTACGTCCATACCATCTACATTCTCTCTACTCATGATGCTTCCTAGAATATCTCGCGTAGTCCGCCCTCCTCCTCGTCATACTCCTCCCCATAACACTCTTCTTGCACCGCCCGAACCAGCGCGCGATCTCCCCCAGCTAACCGAGTCAGATACGCCTCCAATACGTAGACATTCTCCGTCCACCGCTGCGTCTCTGCCCGGAACTCTTCCGTCTGGCACCGCATCGACGCCACCGTGGTGCCTGTCGTAGTCCTCCACGCCAGCAAGCTGCTGCGAAGGCGGCGACATTCCTCCTCGACCGCCTCTCGTTGCTGCTGCTGCTGCTGTTGCTGCTGTACGCGTCCCGCCTCGTTCCGATCCTCACGCCACAACAATTCTTCCTGTTCCTGAAGCCGTCGGCGTCGTGTCTCGACCTCCCCCACCACCCCCTCCCAGCGCGCCCGCACACGATCCACCTCCCGCTGTAGCTGCGCCCGCTGACTCTCGCGCTGCCGTCGCTCGTCGTCGCCAAAGTACCAGTACCAATTGCCGCTGCCGATCTTTTCGCACCGGATCGCGTTTTCGTCCACCAGCTCCTGGATGTACTCCTTCACCTGCATCCCGTTGATCGAGGCCACCGCCGGCAGCGTCTTCTCCAGCTCCTTGAGCGTGTGACAGGTGCCTGTTGACCGCAGGTGGGAGACGATCAAAGCTTGTTTGTCGCTTCGACTGAGTTTGGGCGGCTGCGCAATTCGGTTAGTGTTTCGAATCCTGGCTGTTTTGTGCTTTTCCGGTTGGACTGGGCGGGGGGAGGAGGCGTACCATGTTGAGTGGATTTAGTGTAAACTCAGTTGATTCGGAAAAAGGGGGGTGTATTTTATGTATCAATGGATGGAGATTGCTCTGTTATGAGAAGAAGAGGAGGAGCGTGTAGGGTTGAGGTTGAGGTAGGAGGTTGATGATGTAGTGAGTTGAAGTTGAAGTTACCTGGGCATCCTCAGGCAGAACACCATCTACCCAACTAATAATACAAACAACATAAGGTACCAAAACTCCAACTCTATCAGATCAAGAGACCTCTTCGATGTGCAGCGTATTCTTCAACTCCCGTGCCTTCTCCGTGCCTGCAACGCCACCCACAATCGCGTTCTCCCCGTCAAAGTACTTCGCAATCTCTTCCAGTGGCGTGTTGCGCGTCTCAATGTAGAAGAACCACACCACCGCCAACTCCACGCCCAGCCACACGCAGTAGAAGATGTAGTACTTCCACCCGATGTTCTCCAGCGCAATCGGGTTGACGTACTGGTTGAAGAACACTGCAGACCGTCAGTACAGAAAACTCGCATGACACACCAGGACCACTTACAAGCAGCATCAATGCAGAACCACATCACGGTCATTCCCTTGGCCCGGATGCTGTACGGAAGAATCTCCACCGTGTATCCTACCAGAAGACCCGACCACGCGATGTTGTAGAACACATAGTACAGGTAAATCATCGCAATCACGGCATTGGCCGCGTTATGGTTGCCCGCGATGGCATACCGCGCCGAGCAAATCGTCCAGACAATGAAAGCCACCAGCATGCCCGCCGTCGAGACCAGGAAGAGCTTGCGCCGGCCGATCTTGTCCACAAAGAAACACATGGTCAGCGCCACAATCATGTTCATGATCTGGAGACAGCCATTGATCAAGTTCTGCTGAATGGAGCTAGTATATCCGATCGAGTTCAGAATCTTGGCAATATAGTAAGACACCAGGCCGTTGCCAGACCACTGCGAGAAAAACCCAGCAGTAATGCAGATGATCAGACGGTGCCTGTTGCCCTTGGTGCGGACCAGCTCCATCCAGCTGTTGCTCTCAAATTCCTTCTCGAGACGGATAGTCTCCTTGATCTCATGCATCTCCAGCTGAACAACCTCGTCCTGTTGGTTTCCATTCGCGTGACAGTCGGCCAGCACCTTTAGTGCCTGCTCATCCTTACCCTTGTAGATCAGGAAACGGGGCGACTCGGGCACGAACCAGACAAAGATGATCTGGACGACCGATGGCGCAGCCTGGACAACAGTCGGTGCTCTCCAGGACCAGTTACTATCGATGTTGTTGGTGCCAAAAGTCAGCCAAGCGGCGACGATCGCGCCCAAGTACCACGTGGCTATCACGAGTTAGCGGTCATTATGGGAATCGTCGTAGCCAGTCCTTACTGTTGTAGATGGTAGTAAAGATGGCACGATGCTGGGTGTGCACCAGTTCAGTGATCAGTAATGGAGAAGCTCCATGAGCGATAGCGACTCCGAATCCGATCAAAAACCGTGCAGCCAGGAACATGCCATAATTGGCACTAACGCTCTGGAGAACGACACCCAGGATCCTAATACTGTCAGCACGGTGTACCCCGAGGCAATGACTCCAACCACTTACATGATGAGACAACCAATCAAGATGCCCATTCTCCGTCCTAGTATATCAGCCGTATAGGGCACAGCGGGCAACGCCGCAAGCGAGCCAAGAGACATGATTGCGTTGAGAATGCCCAACTTTGAGCCTTCGGGGTGGTTGAAGTACGCTTGCCAGTGCGGAAGAGTCTGCAATCCGTTCATCATAGACCCATCGTAGCCATTGGTCGCCTACAGGGGATCAGTGATGACCATGACGTGAATTGTCGAACATACATACCGCAGTCAAGACAACCAGCATCAGACAAATGTAGGTCTTTCTCATCCCCGGATCCTTATACCAGGTCACCTTGGGGAACTGCCGACCGGCAAGTTCAAAGGTAGAAGACGAAGGCATGGCGAATACAGGTGTGTGTGATATCCCCTCTGGTTGCAGGCAGTCTCTCACTTGGCATCGACTCTGGGCTCTCACAGAATCGAACGATCATCGTCGGTGGGACGGGCGATCTTAAGAACAACCGTCTACAACGGCAAGTGTCTACGTGCTTTCAACCGGTTATTTTCCCAGCGATTAAGCCTGTTCAAGCAAACCGCCCCGGCTGGGTCCAAATGCTCTAGGCACCGGTGTCTGGTGTGGATAAACCAATGCCAACCGGGGGGGAATCTCGCGGTGGAGAATTGCCTATCAAGGCACGACCGACCCATCTCGTTTCAGTCCCCAGACAATCCTAGGATAAATTCCATATCCAAGAAGTCAAAGGCAAACCATCGGGCCATACATTCAACCGCCATTGCAGCAGTTGACTCCACATTACGATGGATTTGCCCAAACAGACCCCCAGGAATAACTTCGTGAACCAGGGAAGAAGATTGAGAAATGAATTCAGGCTAATTGAGAGAAGGAGTAATATAAGAAAAGGGTGGCGCGTTCAAGACGAGTCGCAGGATCAGTCCGGGGGATTTCGAATGAGCCAGTATGACCGCGGGGATGATAGTCTGGGGTGCCAGAACCGCAATCTAGTACCCGTCTAGTCCCCATGCGGAACGGGCCAAGACCCTAAAAGCGCCGCCTGCACTCTGGACTTCCATTAGGCCAACCTTGCCGAGGAACGGCGGACGCCACGCATTGCTCGGCGACAGCCATTGCCTGGCCTGAGATTGGGATCATTTGACCCGTGTGGCAGGGGATCAGCGGTCGAAGCATCCCTGCACGTCTCGGGTCATCTCCCCGTCAGATTGAGGGACCACGATTCGACCGTTATCCCGCCACGGTCATACAGACGGAAAGGGCTCAGTTTAAGAAAAGTGCTTGGGTGGGAGACAAGCATTCAGGCACACAGCAGCCTTCAGAGTTAAGAAAGAGGCGTCGGCGGCTACACGCCTTATGTTTCGTGGCAAGTTGGAGCCACGTGCGCCACTTGTGAGGAAAGAGTGAGACATGTCATCGGTTCGTGTCCGCTTCTGTGTCCAAATCCGTGGGTGTCGCCTCGGCGGCTAGCCGAGGCTTCTTCGATCGCTTCTTTTTCTTCTTCTTGACCACACTATCCAGGTCATCCCCGGAGCTGGCAAGGATGCTACTCCGCCCAGTGTTGGCCCTCTTACGGCCCACCCTGCGGTCGTTGCGGAAGGCAGGCTGACTCTCATCGGCCCGAATTTCCTCTCCCTCGACCAGGACCAAATCACCAGTCTCGCCCAGAGACTCCCGTGCCATCTCCTCCAACAGGATTCCCATGGCGATCAGAGCCGTCTCATCCATGCTCCGATAGTCATCATGACCGCGGTCCCACGTTGCATTGTCGTAGAAATCGGCCGAGTAGGCATGGATTGCTTCCAGAAGATCGGAACTGGGGAGAGGACGGTCGAATGTAAGAGCCTCGTGGGCAAAGTAGAAGTCGTTTTCTTCGTAGCGAATTGGTGCCTGATTTCGGCGGAAAAGGACCTCTTCTGGGCGCGCAGGGCGAAAGGTTGAGGACGCCGTATCCCGATACCTGGAAGCATACGGCGCCGAAGGTAAGAAACCACGGGTGGTTACCCGACCTGGCATCCATCAGCGCTGTGCGAGAGAACATACGGATCATGACCAACCAGCTACGGCATCGAAGACGGTCGCCTGTCGCTTCTGTCTTCGGGAAGATGGGTCATCGACCGGAGGCTGGTCCTTTGCCTCGTTGGGGACCCGAATGAAATTATTCTGCCTCAATGAGAGAGATTTGCCGTGGGACATGGTGAGACTGGGATGTCGGGAGACAGTGCCCTGAAAGGATCAACTTTGTTTCAGTCATACAAATGGCATCCTGCAGGAATGAGTTGGATGTATCTGGTCTCCAAAAGCCGGTTATCAGATTGTGAGTTGATCATAAGCCTTTTCGAACACGGAGGAAGCTGGCTCTCCGTTATCTTGTTCGCACCCCTTCACCGCTTTCCCTTTAAGGTCACCATGGGCTGGGTCGGTCAGATTTCGAGATGCTTCTGTCGATTCAAGATAGGAATATTCCTCTATTCCTATAAGCCGAAGACTATGTCTATCTGGAATGATTCAGCGCCTGAAGCAAGGGGGTATAATCAACTCTGCTGCTCGACTACCTTTTTCGTCGATACAGTTGGTGGTAATAATGTCCAGGCAAAAAAAAGTTAGCCAACCATTGGCCGGTTGGAGTAGTTGGTTATCTCGCATCGTTAACACCGATGAGGTCGCCGGATCGAGCCCGGCACTGGTCAATCTTTTTGCCATCATCCCGTTGTGATATTCACGTTCTACGAGCCCATATCGGGCAAAGCATTTTGCCATAGTGTGTAGGCCAATATCTCTCAGACTTTCGCTGAGACAGAATGCTGGATTACCGAATCTTTGCATAGATTTTGTGCGTTGTAAGTCTCCAATTTGCATATTGGATAACGTCCATTCGGCTTTCCAAACAGTGAGCAGCACTATATATATAGCCTGGAACATATCACCGATAGCCCATCCATTGAAAAACAATACGAATCAACTTGCCTAATCCTCCACGTCAATGTAATGCTGAAGCACGCACCAATACTCTCAACAGCAAGAGATCTCAAACACCATCAAATCAATCCTTCGCTTCCTATCTACATCTGTGTCGAGACACACGTCGGCCTCGCCGATAAGGCCTAGTCTGCTTCCTGGGATTGGCACTTCTCTTGAAGCGACATTCCTCGCGAAGACACCGGTAGGTCCAATGATCCCCGGATTGCTCGTGCTGCAAGCGGCTTGGAACCCCGTAATGGCAACGAGGATGCCTCTTATCCCAGTGCCGCCAATCGTCCGCAACATACCTCTGGCACTTATAACACCCACGGTACCGCCGGTATATATTCCCATTGCTGTTGGTTGCGGACTGGTGGACGCCCATAACATGTCCACAACACCGCTCATTCCGTCTAAAGAGGCGAAGCTCCATCTTGACTGATCAAGTAAGCTTGACACTCAAAAGAGGCGATAGGGAACTGCGCAAGGAGAACTAGGATTGCAATTAAATGCGAAAGTGAAAGATGCAGAAGGGGGGGGGGAAGGGGGGGGAAGGGGTCCTGATAGAAATACCCCGTGGCATCATCTCCCGGGGCGCTTGGGCGCTGGCCTTTCTTTCCCTTGAACTCGAACCAGCTGAGATGAGACCGGGCGTTGCATTATCTTACTGGCTACGCCATGGGGGGTTCTGCCAGCGAAAGGCTGAGGAGGCCGATGCAGAGACAAACTTAGAAGCATCACACGACCAGCAGTAATTTTCTGGGCGTATAATCACCAATACATCAGTGCCTCGTGATTGTCTCTGGAGAATTGCCTTCCCTGTTAGGAAGGCAAGCCTTCGGGGCACTTCGTTGCTTTTCCCTGTATCATGCAAAACAGTCATAGTCGGTCGAGAATTGAATGTCTCCAGTCCTATCCCTTCGATCGTTACAATAGCCATCCGCAGCTTGAAAGACATGATGATCGGACCGTTCTGGTCACCGGCATACACCTGTTTGTCCCTTTTCATAGTCCACTCACCTCGTCGACTGACGCTGTAGTCGAATCCCAAATTACCAGCCTCGTATACCGCTTATATTCGTTGCTCCACGATCACCGTGGATGGCGAAGGAAACCAGAACCGGAGATGTTAACTGCATCTAAATGCACCATGGAGGCGGCGCTCGCAAAGGGTATGGAGCAGTAAGCGTATTACATCCTCCATGGGCAGCTGTGAGAAAGATTTGTCCACAGAGACGCTTAGAATTATCGCTTTTTGATAGCGCGAGGAGGGTTGATTTGAACCTTGCAAGTGACTTGGGGCTGCAATTGGAGAGTGTAGGCATAATGACATCTAAGATCAGAGCCCTATTTGGGTTTGCCGAATGCCAGAAATCTGGGCCCCACTCATAGTGCCAAAAATTGAGTAGTAGCTCAACAATTGGCCGGTTGGAGTAGCTGGTTATCTCGCATCGTTAACACCGATGAGGTCGCCGGATCGAGCCCGGCACTGGTCAATATCTTTTTGAGTCTATATTTTTATACTTCCCATCAATCAACAGGCACCCAAGTCCAGGTAACTAGGGTGCCAAACCCACGAGAATTCGACCGCATTGTCTCCAATTGTGGAGCAAAGCCCGCAAAATCAATCTATCGTTACGGCGACGCTCCACAGAATAGAGGCCCTGCAACGACATACAATCTTCTGAGCTGCTAGCCAAAGCTCTTCTTTCGGTACCTCACTGCTGGAAGTCTTACCATCCGGCTAATTTGATGCATTGTCGAACATAAGTGCGCTCGGCAGAATATAAGTTCTTTACAACACAAGTATCATGACCAGAGATGAGGCGGTTTATCATCTACTGTGTACGCATAGTATCTAGTGCCTACCTAGTAAATCAAGTACCCACTGCTACCAGTACAAACCAGTTCGTATCAGGTTCACGGATACGCCGTGATGCTATGCCTGATGGACACAAAAAAATGGTTATATAGCTCATCCACACAATGACCACCATGGATGGGAACCGATCTCGACGTGGCTTCGTCGCAGCTCCCCTACAAGCATATGACTTTCTACCCAACAGACTATTGCACTCAATTGCCACAGACCCTACAAAGAGTGGAGGATGGTCAAACAACCGAGTCGTATGGAACTGACGATCCGGGGGAATAGCTTGTAGTTGGGGAGGATGCTTTGGGATGTAAACCAGCGCACGTCTGAACTTCGGAGCGCTGTTGGGTCTATCAGAAGTATAGTCGTAAGATAAAACAAGGGGGAAAAAAAACAGTATACATTTCGCACTTAATGCACCATATCCTATGGAAAATCAAAAAGCAATGACCAGTGCCGGGCTCGATCCGGCGACCTCATCGGTGTTAACGATGCGAGATAACCAACTACTCCAACCGGCCAATTGTTAAGATGATTTCAGAATTTTGACAATATAAACCAGTATTACATATTGCATCATGCTGCGCTTGTGCATAGGTTGGTCTGGTCACTTACCTTCAGGATGGGACTTACTCCTCGCTTTGAGAATGCTCCCACGGAATCAGTGTTGACTATTTTGGAGACGAAGACCCAAGGTTTCTATCGCTCTAATACCACCCTAAGGCCTAATATCATGGACCTTTGCAAACAAACAAAACATTTCAGTGATGTATATGAGGGATATCCAATGATAGTCAATATAGCGCAGTGTGTTCGTATCATACCTGAATAGCACACAGTAATGGTATTTTCTGTGTATCAGGCCTTATTCTTGCCGCTTTGGTCTAGTTCTCGGCCTGTAATAGCAGACCATAAAGATGCTAGTCTTTGATATACTCTTGGAAGCTATATTATGGGGCTTCTTCCCGGTATCACAAAATCCAGGAGAGGCAGGTCTAAGTCCCACTGAAGCATCGTAATGACGAAGGTAGCGATTGCTAGGATAGCTAAAGGAAGGTTGACCACGCTATGTAGTACTCACGCTCGAGCGAGCCAGCGGTGATTCGGCTCAGAGGCGTATCTATGATATGGGATTATGGAGCAGGTGTTGGGCGGAGGGTGAACGCCCCTATTATCCTATAGATGGGCTACGAGCTGGTTATATCGTTATTCCTTTGCGTATGTCGTTCATTGAGAGTTGATCCCGCTGCTCCTGACTGGCATGTCCAATATAATGGGATATGCGGAATGCAAAGGACCGTGTGTTGTTAATAGTATATACCTGAAGGCGGGTGTACGGTCCCGTCTCTGGCCATCACCACTGCGGTAGCCATGCTCCTCCATCTCTCTGCATAGACTCATCCAATGGAGTCGGTTATGGACCACGCGATCCCAATCCTTACCAGCCAGAGCGGAGGTAGAACAGCCCTGAGCTTAGAAAAGCTGCGCAAGCATTGTAGTCGGCAGTCACTCGACTGATCAGTAGGCTGGAAAGATCCCTATAAAGTGACTCTCGCCATCCCACAGCTAGATCTGCGAGACTATAAGCATATCTCCTGTATTCGGAGAGGATACGGGTCCATCTACGCCCTGGTATTATCGGACAGAGCCAAAGGAGGAAATACCGATTCGGAAAAGCGGCGCTCCAAGTCCAGGATATTGATCTTTCACGCGAACGATAGAACAGTAGTAGGTAGCAAAGACCGGGCCATACCTGAGCTGGTCCGCTTGTCTGAGGACATATCGTTCACTAGTCCTTGTGGAAGACGCAAATGCTTTCTGCAGGCGACACCTTTCTCGCCCTCATGACCCTCCGGACAGCAATCAATCTAGTCCCCCGAGGAGGTTCTATGATGGATAACACGAAGGGAGGCAGACACCTCTACACTACGAATGTTGGTAGGTCATTAGCGAGTGGGATAGGGGAGCTATACTGGATATCATCCAAGTAACACAGCATTAGGTCCTCTTTATATTAATTAACAGTTGGTCAATTGAGATCCTAATAATATAATGTGACTGTACCTGTAGTGGTGCTAAATGATATAAGAGAAATCTGTATAGCTATTTGAATGCAGCAGACGCATGCTACATTGTCTTTACTTCCCCGTGTATCCTTGACATGGCAAAAGAGTACATTAGTCACTAGCTAAGTATATATAACTCCGATAAACTACACAGTCGACCTGTACTCACATCCAGAAGCACAAATACCTAGCACGAAGGGGATCGCCAATAAAATAGGAGTAATACCTTAAACACAGAGGAAGCTACTGTTGAAACATATACATTACTTACTCAGAATCACATAAGCCTACCTTAGCTGGCTCCTGTCATACATCATCGACCTCAATATATGCACTCCCTGCACACCCATTCCGATGCAAACGTCATTAAAACAGCCAATTTAATCACATCTATCACGTATATTATAATGTTAGAGTGTATCTGTGTAGTACCTGGTGCGTGCGTAAGGATACTCTTCTCCAATGCTTGTCACCATCCGAACCGGTGTAAAAGCCTGCATCACCAACCACACTAGCAAAAGTCCCCAACAGGGCGATTGCCAACGTGCCTAAATACAATCCAACCTAACCAGAGATAGCACCTGGTGTCATAGTCCCTTGTCCCACTGCGTCGCTGCTAAATAGAATGACATCCATGCTCCGTCTAATTGCACTGAAGCCTTAGTTGTAGTGGACACCGACACTCACACCAGCTTCTCAGACCGACGAAACTGCCGGTACGTCTTAAAATCGCAATAAAAAGAAAAGGGAAAAAAAAAAAATTAGAACTTCTTGATGAAGGAGTAAAACAAAGGCAAAAAAAGATTGACCAGTGCCGGGCTCGATCCGGCGACCTCATCGGTGTTAACGATGCGAGATAACCAGCTACTCCAACCGGCCAATTGTTGAAGAAATCGAGTCATTTTTGGCTACACAAACCAGGACAATTCTGGACGATTCTATATCACAACTGCCATCAGGATACGTCAGACAACATCGCGAACGCACTTCGATTTATGGGTATACAATACCACCTAGACTACCTAACCTACGCAAACGAGTGACACGACCAAAACCAAACATCAATCCCAACTCCAACGGTTTAGATCCGTGGAGACAGCCGAACTCCCTCCAACACCGCAACTCCCCTGGGTATGGATCCCGTCTGCGTCCCTGCAGAAATCCCACATCAGTGCACGTTGTCGTCTTGCATGTCGCGTCTCCCTGACCCGCAGTGAAGCTCATTAGTCTATAAAGAGCGAAGAATGGAGACCCGTCGGTCTGTGGGTGCGCATGCGCATCGGAAGATCAGACCGGGTCCGGGTCCCAAGTTGGTGGTCACATTTATCCAAGCCCGCTTGAATAGTCCCATCAAGGGATTCAAATATGGGATGCAATTCAATGCAGTCCCATGTGTAAGAGACAGAATATCAAACCCAAACTCCAAGTCTCGTTCAAATTAGAAGATAGTTCCACCCGTTTTGCTTCAGCACGTCGCGCCAGTGCATCTGCGGTCGTCGGGCCTCAGGCGACTCCCATTCGGCGCCGGTGATGGGCTGCGGCGACGCCGACCCCTCGAGCTTCACCGGGCTGGCCAGGTCGGGGCTGTCCTTCACCGTGCTGAAGGTCTCGATCGGATCGTCCGTCACGCGCCACACCTCCTGCAACACCCGGTACATGCGGCCGAAGCTGCCCAGGTCGGCGTGCGGGCCGAGTGCGGCGGCACGGTCGGCCAGGACGGCGCGGAAATGACTCGAGGGCGCGGAGTAGGCGCCCGTGATGAGGAGCGGCCAGACTAGGGAGCGGTCGAAGCCGTTGGGGCCGGACGGGATGAACTGCAGCGTGTTGGCCATGGCGGCGACCAGGTTGAGGTTGCTGGGTTGGCTGCGGTCGAAGCCGGGGACCAGGCTGCAGAGGTAGATGCGGGCGGCGATGCGGAAGACGGCGGTCATGTTTTTGGTCAGGACGTCGGGGCGCAGCATGCCGTTGGGAGCGTAAGGGTTCTCCAGGGTCTGGTCGGCCGGCTCGGTGAATTCCAGCTGGCGACCCAGGGCCGAGACGTGCGAGCACACGGCCATTTCGTCGATGCTCCCGGCGCTCTTCAGGGCGTCCAGACAGGTGATCTCGGAGATGAGGTACATGACGCGGTCGTCACAGCCCATCAGCTCGCGGAGGCCGGAGGAGGCGCCGCTCAGGTGCTTGGAGCGGTAGGTGTGCGCGAACTCGGGCGTCTTTCCGTGGATCGTCGAGCCGAGGATGTCGATCCAGGATGTGAGGGTCATGCTGAAGGGCGGCTGCATGTAGGGGTTCCCGCAGGCCTCGACGGCGTTCGGCAGGCCGAGTCGGTTCGCCAGGTTGGACGCTGCCTGGAAGTGGTCGTACCAGGGGATATCGGGCAGGTAGTCGTCGGCGGGACCGACGGAGCAGTGGAAGAAGATCATGGCGAGGGTGGCGTCGAGGATCTCTTCGTGCTTGGTGTCCTCGCCCAGCGCCAGACACAGCTGCGACACGGCCTCGAAACGGTGTCGCATGATGTCGTGGTCGATCTGCTCGCCCATAGTGGGGTCTGTCGTCTTCAGGTGGATGGCGGCAACGCTGAGACAGCAGTGGAGGTAGCATCTGTTGGTCTCGAGCGCCTGGAGAATGGCCTGGGCGCGGAGGTGGCCGCGCTGGTGCGCCTCCAGGATGGGGAAGATCATGCGCAGGACATTATGGATGAAGTGGTCGAGCAGAGGTCGGTCATGATCACTCACGGGGATGTTGGCCTGCAGCATCTCGTAGGCCTGGGCGATATTCTGGCTGGACAGCGCCGGGTCGATACCGGGAAGAGCTGGTGGCGGAGGGAAGCATTCCTCGTGGAACCAGTCCTCGCCGGGGAAGGTTGGCAGAGGCGCATTCAGTTGCGGCGGCGCAAAGGTGCTGAAGGTCGAGCTGGTCGAGTCATGGCGCAGGGGGATGTCGTTGACATACGTCTGTCGCTCTGTCTTGACATCGATCTCGTAGGGACCGAACGTCCCGCAGATTTGTTGGGGCATCTCGGGGTTAGCAAACTGCGACGAGAACATGTCGTACTGCTCTGGGAATACTGGACGACCGTATTCATGTTCGGGACTCGTCGGGGAGGGGTCTATCGGCCGGCTACGGCTGGCAGGGTCTGTACATGGATGAGTGGAGGGAACCGGCGAGTCTGCACTGACGAGACACGCACCGCTCATGGACCCGTTGCGCTCATTCATCTTCGTCTGCTTGATCATGTTCTTGACCTTCTCTTTCTGGCGTCTCCGCTGGTCTGCATTGGCCCACCATGCCGGACGCTTATATTCGCACTTGACACACAGGTTGATACAGGCACTGCAGGCCGGGTGTTTCTCGTCACATTTCTTGCGGCGGAGACGGCAGGTGAAGCAGCCTTATCATGAGAAGGATTAGCGATGCACGAAGCCGGGGATGTATGATGAGCAAGTATGAGCCCGATATAGTGCGGCTTACCGGAACGAGATCGTTTGTGCATCTTGACTGCGGACTTCTCCATCGTCCCCACCGGGGTTCCTTCACTCGAAGACGACACCGAGGAATCGATACTGGCTTTCTTCACCGCCACATTGGCGGCAGAGGACTTTTTCTTCGACGCGGCAGGCATTGTTGCTTGCACTCGGCGGCACTATCAAAATGCAAGTCGACCGGCGGAAGATATCGCAAGGACAGGACACAGTCGTCTGGCGAGCTGTGTGGGATGGAGGATTAGGTGCAAAGCTGGTCCAGCAGCCTTGACTCGTGAATTAAATTAATATAAGGGAATGACAGACGCTGATGCGAAAGGACAAACGTGTGCAGGAGACGGTTGACCGAACCACGGCCTTTTTTCCATGGCGGCGGGATGGAGGAAGCTTTAAATTAAATGCGAGCGGTTTGTGACTTGCCAGGCACGATGCTGATGTTACTATTTTCATCCTCTCACCCCCCGATAGCCGAGCGTCAGAGTGCTGGGGAAGGATAGGCTGGAAGATCACAGCAAGCAGATCCCCGGCTGCTGGCACTAGCAGGGGGTGGGATCGCAAAGGAACTGGTTAGTTCGTTCGCCCACCGGACTAATTTTGGATAATTTTGGATCCTTTGCGCATTGGCGCCCATGCAGGTTGCTGTCCAGGATGATTGGCAGGCTGGTTTGATCATCTCGAAGGCTGGCTGGGAGATCGATTGGAGTTGAGGACTCTATGGGCTGCCCAACGGGATGCAGGCGGTGTCGCATGATTGTGCATTTGCCTGACACAGCAGAAGTGCTATTTCCCGATACACTCGGATACTCTGAGGCAAGCCTTCCATCTGTTTTGGGGGGGAATATCCAGGTATCTCTGCCTCGTATGGAGTACTCTCACGAAGATCGAGGACGGGAGATCATGACAAATTCGCCGAAGTGTGATATCGCCCCCAGCCAATGGCCCAGCTGTCTCTTCCTGATCGGGAAAATGTACGACGGCCACTCTCCTCTCTCTCCACCGTTGACGGCGCGCGGGGGTGCGTTGATGCCAGGCCCGTTCACCGTGATTTGATCGTACCCAGACGGCCAGCCGGGGGGTCCGACTGTCTCGAGGCCAATGATGACGGCCCAACACGGGTTGAACGAAGAGGACTAAAATGGAGTCATGAGCCAAGCTTCCCTCTGGCCGGAGTGATTGGCAGAGGGAGAGGAGCATCGTGGTGCAGAGGCGGGAAAGCCGCAGCCAACAGCAGCCAGCGTCTTACCCGCCAGGATCAGAACAGTCATTTAGGGTACTATTATTATCTTTTCTTGCTCTTGTTTCCCCTCCTCCAGAGCCATAATTAGTCTGCTGGGCGGCAATTAACGGCCTTTCTAGGGCCTGTCGTGGTGCATGGACCGCTGCATGGCTGGATGGTTCTCATGATCTCCCCACCCGGAGATATAACATGGGACAACACGGTCAGCGCATTAGCATGGAGAAAGGAAGCTAGCAGACCATTTAGCTTTGATCTACTGCAGCCTCGATCATCGTATCACATCCAATGAAAATGCTGATCCCCAGCCATGGTGCCGTCGTGAACCATGGAACCACCGAGCACAATGCCATTGTAGAGATCTAAGACACGTCTTGCAGAATCTCATAGACTTTGCTTTCTTGAGAATAGTAGAATCGAAGAATCAAAGAGAGTATGCGCTCAACCGACGGCATCGGGTGCTGACCGACATCAGACAAACTGGTCACATTTAGTGGCCGGCACTAATGCTTCCTTATCACATTCGTGCACCTGCAAGCTGCCCCCCATTCGGCCGCTAATTTAACGCCCGTGGCGAATCAGACTGGCAAGAGATGAGGTCAAACTGCAGAAACCCTGCAGAGAGCACAAGCCAACTGTGACTTGTCCGAGCGGTGGCATTAGTCTGTGATAACTGCGGTCGGGTTGAGCATTTGAGTACCTTGTAACTACTGTACTGTATTTAGCAGGGGAAAGGTACCTAGTAGAGAAGTATTAACTGGTCTATTATTATTGAGTGAAAAGAAGAGGGTATCGAGGAAGGCTCGGATAGTCGGTGGGTGAATGTACTCCGTAGAGGCACTACTGCAGAGATTGTGCAACCGCTTCCCATGCAGAACGGGGTTAATTATCACACTTTCCCAAATTATCCTCATTTATTTATAGTAATTTACTCTTATTCAGTCCCTTCTATATGAGTATAGATCTACTCATAGCTCTGTCCATCAAAGGATGGCATTAATGCGCCATACCTCAAGAGTACTTGACTACCTAGGTAGAACTATGACTGTGCCACTATGTAGAAGGCAAATGATGAACACGTACCCCAACCGCAGTTGCATCCAGACCCAACATGAACGAGTCCACATCATCCACCATCAAGATCGCCCCGTTAAGCGCCGACATACATCTGACAACCCGAGGCGTTCGATCTCGCGTTTCGCAGGACGGCGCCAGATGGCGGGCTAGATGTAGCATCAAGCGCCAGGAGCCTCACCCCGTACAGCCCAGAGCCCATTTATAGAACAGGTCCACGTGCTGTCGCTAGTGAAAGGCTATCGGGCCGTTATGATCCTCATTCAGATGCAACCACTGCCCTGCATTGCGGATTTGGTGACCCGCCCACCTACAACGATCGGCTGTGGTTGTACAGAGCTCGTTTCGTCCTGTCAAATGCGCATCTGCCGTTAGTTCCGAGAGGAGCAGGAGAATCTGGCGCATTGGAGGATTGGCTTAAAGTTAACAAGATACTGCTGGCGGTGGGTCTGCCTCTGCTGCTGGTCACAACGGCAGCGGCACTGGCGTCAGGGATTGGCAATAAAGGAATCATATCTATGGCGAACATCTTTATATCCCGAGAAATACTTGTAGAAGCATATGTAGTTTCTAGTCTAGGAAGCTGTTTCATCTATGGAACACCAGTCACCATCCACTGCTTCCGTTACTCAGCATTACACTGTCTATATCCTCACTGAACAACAGTCTTCATGCTTCTCAGGCGGCACTCAGTGTTGGCACGGCCGTTGATAAAGTCCGGGTAGGCCAAGGTGAGCTCGACCGCACCGGAGACAATGTGGTCAACAGCTTCCACGCCCAGCATAAAACTATATTCCGTTAGCGCGTGTACACGGGGCCCAATTGTCATAGCAAATACCTGTGGTCCTGATTACCGACTTCGTACTTCCACGAGCCGAATCGGCCCCGGGAGAGAATATCCTTTTGCTGCAAGTAAGGGAGAATCTCGTTCAGAGCGCCGTTACGCTCCAAGCTGGGGGTGGGGTATCCGTGGTCGAAACGCCGCACGTAGGTGCTGACGATCTCGTCCTCGGGCTGAAGCAACGTGGTATTGATCAGGCCCTGGATGCAGTCGGCCAGCAGGGTGTCGTGGTTGACCGGCTTATACTGCGACTCGGAAACTTCCAGCATAATGGACCAGTATGGTCCCTCCTGGGCGTCGGAAGAAACAGGCTTCTGGCCGTTGGCAAGCTGCTTGGTAGGCAGCTTGATATCCTGCTGAGGCTGGTTATTGGGGGAGTAGTTGGAGAAGATGGTAGCACGGTAGAAGGGGCAGTTGTCTTCGGGGAAGTAAAGCTGCAGCCGTTAGATTGTATTTCTTCTTGGTCTGAATCCAGAGAGAACATACCCAGCATTTATCTCCAATGCGCTCAGGGCGTGTCCCACGGATACCGACACCGATCACGTTGGTGGAGGAGTAGAAGAGAGGTTTGCAGAGCTGCTGCAGCCTGGTGTCCGCCATGGCTTCGGCGAGGTAGTCAACCGCCATGGTCGAGATAAGAGATCCGTAGTGAACAATGGTACCTGGCAGTTTTGATCAGCTTAATAGCCAGTCATCCCATTAGTAGTGCAACCGACCATCCTTCAGGTACACCTTCTTAGCGTCGGCATCAACCTTGACCACAGTGCCGTGCTCACCAAAGCGAGTCTTCTCCTTGGCGATCGTGTTGGCCACAGCAATCCAGATCCCACCAGTACCTCCCTTGGCAGGGAACTTGAACGTGGCATTGGGTCCCCAGTTGCCAGCCACTTTGTTGAGGATGACATTGCTGGTCAACAGCTTGAGGTTGGGAGCAGCAACACGCTCGCCAACCCAGGTGGCGTTCATCTTGCTCGGGGGCACCGCCCAGACTTTGAAGTTGTACGGGCGCATAAAAATCTCGTTCAGCCGCTGGCCGACATTGCGGGTGTTCCAGATGTCGAAGTTTTCGGGCTTGTCCGACGTAGGGCGGGTGCGAGCCTCCAGGGCTGCATCAATCAGACTCTCGATGCATTTAACCTGCTCCTCCTTGGGCAGGACGGAGATATTGTTCTGGAAAGGGTAGGGAACCCAGCGGCCCTGGTAACGGACATAGGAGACCCGCTGGTGCTCGTACCAGTCCTCGGCCTTGGGGAGGGCTTCGTGGAGGCAGTCGTCGAAATACTTGTAGTGGGAGAATATAACATGTCCACCGACATCGAACAGCTGCACAGCAATTAATATCTAATCACCAATGCGGCAGAACGACTTACAAAGCCTTCGGGGGTGACGTCTGTCGAGGCCAGTCCACCGGGGTTTTCGTTTGCGTCAATGATCATCCATGAGGCACTGTTCTGGATTCCCATGCATCGTTAGCAGTTGCCAGAGGAATTTGTTCTATCTTCATGATCTAATTGATCCCACTTACTAGCTGCTGAAGACGCTTAGCGGCGCCCAAACCGGTCGGACCAGCACCGATCACCAACACATCGACATTGCTGGGAAGACGTGTCAGCACTCTACTTCCATAAACACGACCGGGATAGGGCAAAGTACATTTGCTTAGCAGCCATGATAGGAGAGGTTGAAAGGGGAGACTGAGTGGGTAGAAGAGAGAAAGGAAGGCGAGGGAGAAATGCAAAACATACAAGCAGCAAAGCCTAGCAGAGAGCCGCAAGAAGATCGGGAGGCTGTTTAATTAAGTCCGAGGACGGCCGTCTCAAATGAAGTGACGCGCGTCAGTGGATGTGGATCACGGAAGCATGAACCGGGGGTTTGTCCTTTTGGTGATCATAATAATCTATACCTTACTCTGGGCTACCACGGAGTACGTACCTGGTAGTTTCTTACTGACTAGGTCTCTATTTTTAGGGCTATACTCCCTCTCGGGCGGGGCTCTGATGCTTGTCTCTACGGAGCCCACGGCCCGAACAGACGCCCCACACTACCCCCGCTAACCGGCATCCGGTCCTTGGATAGGGGAGTCACCGTGCACGGAGGTCTCTCGCGTACGCTTTTGGCGTCGCTGGCACTGGATATCCCGGACATCGATGAGGCCGGTCGTCAGTTGGATGCCAACCACCGAAATTGAGGTCATTTCTGGAGACGATATTGATGGGCCTGAGGGTCAACTTATGGACCAGTGTTAACCATGTAATGCCGATCATGTCTCTTGCTGTCCACAGGCTGTTGAGATAGTGCTCTTATATAAATTGATATGTGTGATATGTGTGTTAGGTTCCCCACGCAGCGTACTCTTATAAACTGAAAATTCTGTTGTTCCATCGTATGTACTGTACGTTTGTGGCCTTCGATGCAGGTTATCTACTCTAGCCCGTAATGAGCTCCAATGGCCAACAGTGTCAATCCCAATCAGCTACATATATGTACTATTGAAAAGGAGTTCTCTGATAGATTTGTCGCCCTAATCTTATACAACGAGTAGGAGCAAATAAGATGGGAGCCATAAGAAGGCCGAAATGCGCTCTCTATACATTCGCATGGATGAGTCTGGCGTGTATTCGCAAACCCCTTCACGACCTTTAAGGTGTTACTTGAAAGTGCATCAGAATGGACCATGGGGACTGCATGTTACAGGCCTCCACCCTCTATCAGGGTCAAAAAAGCTCATCCAGGCACCAGATCAAGCTCCTTGTCGCATTCTATTGGGAAACGTTCAATGACAGAGCGAGCGACTTCCTCTACAATACTGATATGTGCATAAGGATTTTCAGTCCTGAAGAATATGACCTTTTCCACCAGATATTATTCAAGGGCTTGAAATTGCTACAGAGAGAAAGAGCGTAGTTGGAGGTTCTGGAAAGAAGGGCTTTCCCAAGACACAGGGTTCCGCTGAGGAGGTGGGAGCACTTGTTCACCACAATTGGAACGGAGATCATCGACGAGCAGAGGCAAGTCATCGTAGAAATTTCTATTCCAAATCACCATCCAGTGATAATGCTATGGCGAGTTTTGCTTCGAGCCCTCAAAAGAATCGGGATGCATACAAGCCTTGGAGATTCAGAGCCGCTTGGCTGTTGGGCTGTGTTGATTCTACTATCATTCGGTTTCTATATCTGGTTCAACGCAATAAACTGAACTAACTAGCTCAAGCAGTATGTTCACATCGCAACAGTCTTCTACAACTCCTCCATCCAATTCGCGACCACGCCTGCAATCTCATCACTGTTCTTCTCCACCATCACCATATGTCCATTCCCGTGAATCCCCCTCTCCCCCAGCTGCACATGCTGAACATCCACCCCAGACTGCTTTAGAAACTTCACCGTGCACCAGTCATGAGTCGCATGGTACGACGCCTCGGCAGTAACAAGCAGCACCGGGATCTGTCCTAAGAAAACCAACCGTCTCGGACTCGGGTCCTCCGCCTGTAACACACAATCATCATGCGCCTCCGAACCAGACACAATCCTCTGCTTCACAAAATCCCTCTCAGGATCCGATACAGGCGGCTCATACGTCAACGCCGTCTCGGTCAATCCATACGGCCGCGCCGGCCCAGCGCCAAAAACCTTTGCATTCCAGAATGGCGGCCCACTCGGCTCGATGGCTACAACAGCGCGCACCAGATCCGGGCGCTCATCCGCAATAACCCAGGCCATGCTTCCACCCTGCGAGTGCGCTACCAAAATAACCGGCTGACCGATCCTCGACAAAAGCGCCGCGCCAGCAACCCGCATCATCGTCTCCTGCTCTGCATTGGACGCAAGCGAGGGCACCGTCGAGGCGTAGTACGCGTCAAACACCGGATCGCCCATCATCCCCGCCCCGGGCCACTGCGTGTGCAGCACCGCCTGCGGCCATTGGGCGTACCGCTCTGGCGCGGTGAACAACTCTTGGATGTGTTCGGCGGTGTATTTTCTAAGGTCGCCGTTGGTGGTGTTGTCCCAGGGACTGCGGCCGCGCGCGGCTTGGTCGAGCAGGTAGCATTCGTAGCCTTGGGACAGGAAGTAGGAGGCCCACCCGTCTTTGCCGTCGGGCTTGTTGAGCCAGTTCTGGGGAGTGTTAGTGGGCTCGGCAAAGGGGGAGGGGGCGTACAGTGGCGGTTTGGTCGACGCCGTGGATGAAGACGATGGGATGCGGTTGGGTTGTTCCGTTTAGGGGTGTTAGACGTTCAACGTAGATCTGGTTGGTGTAGATGTGCTCGCCTGAGCTGGTGAGGGTGTAGTTTCCGCCGGCATAGAAGTATGATCTGTGGTGAGGAATAGCGAGGGCGAGGGGGATTGCTGCTAATATGGACAAAGGATGATAGAGCATGATATATGACTTCAATTATGGATTGATGTATAATAATATGGAACAATCTATCGCATCGGTTAGATGTACTGTAGAGTGAAGTTGGTTGAGTCCGGGTTGTATCCAGCGGTGTAAATATGTCTGTTGTCGCAGTAGCCACAGTAACCGTTGGACGCCTGACGGTCAACTCACAATATGCAGCCATCTGCACCTGTAGAAATCTATGCTGGAATAGGATAAAAGCAAACGTCATTTGCAGGGAAAAGCCAACTGGGTATTGTTTGGTGAGAGATATTGTATTTGTCCTTCTGATGAGACAGATGTCTCTAGGTA
Organism: Aspergillus pseudoterreus; assembly: GCA_002927005.1. Taxonomy (NCBI): domain Eukaryota; kingdom Fungi; phylum Ascomycota; class Eurotiomycetes; order Eurotiales; family Aspergillaceae; genus Aspergillus; species Aspergillus pseudoterreus. The sequence continues at coordinate 171,200 of PIJX01000033.1, forward strand.
CCTAACTTATACTTCCTGTCCTGAACATTTCTTTCTATTTGTCTAATAGGCATTATCAAATGTCCTCAATATTCTCTCTGTATACTGCTCTGTACGACTGTCCTGTGGATGCTTGACGTCATGCGAACCCCGCCCTGAATAATATGCCGTGTGGTTGTGATATCATCCAGCGCATCCACGGTATCTTTTAAACGTTCCACGCTCTCCCATCCCCTAATGAACTCAAACACCCCATAATATATCTACTTCCACCATGGCTCGCATCTTCATCACCGGTTCCAGCGACGGCATCGGACAGGCGACGGCCAAGCTCCTCGCCGACAAAGGCCACTCAGTCGTCCTTCACGCGCGGAATGCAGACCGCGCTGCGACCACCCGCAAGTCCGTCCCGAACGCCGAGGCCGTGCTCGTGGCCGACTTGCGCTCGATCGCAGAGACCAAGAAACTCGCAGAGGAAGCCAATGCCCTGGGCAACGGGCGCTTCGATGCGATCATCCACAATGCCGGCATCGGCTACGGCTCCACGTCCAGCCGCGAGATCACCGCGGACAAGATATCCGCGGTCTTCGCGGTGAACACGCTCGCGCCGTACATCCTCACCTGCCTGATGCACAGGCCCACGTCGCGGCTGCTCTACATGAGCTCCGACAGCCACTACGGCGGCGATGAGTCCCTGCGCAATGTCACACAGTCGCATTCGTACAGCGACAGCAAATTGCACGATACCATGCTGGCGAATGCCTTTGCCCGCCGATGGGGAGATGACATCCAGGTCGTGAGCATGCACCCCGGCTGGGTGCGGACCAAGATGGGAGGCAGCATGGCGCCTGGTGGGATGGATACACCGGCCAAGGCGCTGGCGGATTGGGCAGCCGGACAGGGAAGTTTGGCCAGCCTGAAGAGCGGAACGTTCTTCACCACGCGAGGTGCGGAGTCGACGCATCCTGGAGCTGGAAATGTCAGCAAGCAAGAGGAGTTGTTGAAGATTTGCAAGGAGGTATCTGGGGTATCTATTCCGGGGGAGTAGATCGGCGTCTGCAGAAGCGAACTGTATATTTTCACCCCGAATTTTGAGCGGATTGTCCCAGGAAACTTGGGGCACGATATAACCACTCTGGGCAACATGTCTACCTAGATAAAATCACAGCATGACCGAATATATCTATCATCAGTGTTGCTTGTGAGTTTGTGTTAATAACTGACTAGAATAGTGCGACTCGTGGAATCATAGTGTTTTCAGCCCTTGGGTATTCTCGAGGACATGTAGAGAACACACAGTAACATTCCATATAGGCATACTAAATATATTCACAGAGTATTACTATTACTATAGTACTGCTACCAAAAGGATGACTGCTGAGGGTGGTAACTACGGAGTAACTATACCGAGCGCTCATGCTTGTCCTCAATTGTCTGCTGGCATCTGGTAGTGGCGCAGTGGTGTAGGGTATATTAATTAGATATCTATAAATGCAATTCTTTAATAATAGAATTTTCGACTTTCTTTAGAGAAAAATCCGATATTTCTAGTAATTTATCTTCACGTCTTAATAACTCTCTAATTTTTTTTACATAGTTTCCGAGGTCACTAATATCGCTTGGGTTCTGCTAGAATTAAACATCTCCGATAAAACACCAGCAGCAAAATGCTTAAATACCAAACATGATCTAGTGCTTTGCATCAATCGTACCTAGAATCTTCAAACTTCCGTTTTCTCGGCTTCAACTTTTTGCCTCTGCGGGGGCTTTTGGCGGCGACCACATTCATCCCGTCATCAGTATATGCGCCACCAACAAAAGGTATCAGTTGCGGATGTTCTCTCTTCAGTTTTGTAAATCGGCTATCAATATAGACATATCTTCGGGGTCTGGTGCAGAGCTCGACAAAGCTGCTTCCTTCGAACTTATCGACAAGACTGTTTGCCTGACAGCTTGCTTCCCAGCCATCATTTGCAGCGTAAGTTGACCAATTTCGAACCCATTCTCATCCTGTCGATTCGAAATGCTCTTTCGATTACCTACAACTTTTTGGTTTGTTAGTTTTTTGATGACCAATATTAAGGGCTTTTACATACGTCGAACGCTCTACCACTGAGCTATAGAGGCCTTGTGGCAAATCTTTACGTCCTTATTTGTTCCTAGACCGACTTGGGCGCCAATCAATTTGAGTTATATATACGAGGACATTTCTTTTTTAACCCCTACAATGAGGTAGCGTATGCAGTGAATAATCGCTTTCCTATTTATATTTCTGTTCTATATGTCAAACTGAGTGTGCTTGTCTATTAATGCATGTTATAATTCTCCAAAGCTAGGAAGCTCTTGTGCACTGCGTTGTGGAGGGGATGATTGTATTGGAGGATGTGGTGGAGATGAGATAGGACCAGTAAGACGTACAGTAGAGGAACGCTATGGTGGTCGCAACCAGTAAAAGGAGAGAACCTCTGATATACGACTACTACGTCAGGGAGTTAACCGATCTATCTTTACAGCTAAGCTCTTATTCCATTTCTAATTACAGACCAAATGTGCAGATAGTAGGAAATAGATAGAGGCTAATACCGGTGCCAATTACATAGTAAATTATATTAAGATTAACAATACTTATGTGGAAGGCTTTATTGACCGTATTTTCGAATGGACGGGATCCCGTTTTAATAGAAATAATAATTGCCTTAAAGAGATAAATACGGAAGATATTATAAGTTGCTAATCTCCCACACCTATGTAGACAGTATATGTTATACGAAATTTTATATATACTACCGCTGTTGCGACGCCGTGCTACCCTGTCTCTGTCTCGGCAATAGCCTTAGTTTTTTCCTAGATGACGAGCTATGTATTAAGACCTGGCCGACTAAGTTGCGTTGTTAATCTTATTTAAGATCTTCTCGCTTCATCACAACCCGATACGTCATCTGATCCACTCCGGCCGACCTCAAAGCTTCGGCTTCAGTTTCAGCTTCAACTCTGCTGACCTTCCGCGACAACCTACCTACCAGCTAGTCCACGATTTGCCACATACCGTCATCCGCGACATACTCTCGCCGATTATGCAAAGCAGGCCGCCATGTTTCGCACGACAATAGCCCGTCCCTTTCTCCGCCCCTCGCCGATACCTGGCGCCTCCCTCCCTACCCGTCGCATTCCTCTGCCCTCTCCGCGCCCACTGCCCAGAACCATCGCGACGTCGTCTTTCCGTACGAGTCCTTCGAGACCATCGATAGCGCTATTTCTCCGATTTTCACGCCCGCATCCTTCCCTCCGACAACCATTCTCGACGTTCCCGCGACGTCCCTTCAATGGCGGAAACCAGTATAGACGCTTTAGCCCGTCGCGCGAGCCGCTCCTGACACGACTGTTGAATAATGCGAGACCGCACCACTTTGTGATTATAGGCCTCGGGATCAGCGGGTTCTACATCTACAATACCGAAACGGTGGAGGTGCGTCTGGAAATCTCTCGTGCTGGACACATGTCCCCTAACGCACCGGTGTAGATGACGGGTCGACGCCGGTTCAATTGCATATCCTCGAAGAGGGAGCTGCAGATGGGTGAAGAGAGCTACAGAGAAGTGCTGAATCAAGAGCGCGGGAAGATTCTCCCTGCGAACCACCCGCTCACGGTCTCGGTTAACCGTGTTCTGCAACGTCTGATCCCGCAGGCGCAGATTGAAGGCGCGGACTGGCAGGTTCATGTTATCGACGAACCGCAGACGAAGAACGCTTTTGTGCTCCCTGGGTATGCGCCGTTCTTTCCGTTGTATATCTGATGTGGCGGGTTGGCTGACTCGTGATGGGATGAAGAGGAAAGGTATTTGTATACACAGGGATCTTGCCGATCTGTAAGAACGAAGATGGGCTGGCAGCCGTTCTGGGCCATGAGATAGCCCATGTGGTGGCGCGACATCCGGCGGAGCGCATGAGCACTGGCTTCGTCTCATTCGGGATAGTCTTTCTCATTTCTCTCTTGTTCGATATCTCGGGGCAGTTTCCGTCTCTCATATTAAACCTGATGTACAGTCTGCCGAACTCGCGGACGCAAGAGGTGGGTTCATCCTTTGGTTGGAGTTTGCAGTCGAACTAATTGGTTGTCAGGCGGAAGCGGACAATATTGGATTGAGTATGGTCTCCAGGAATGCAGACCAAGCGCCGTGCTGATGTGATATAGTGATGATGTCCAAGGCATGCTTTGACCCAGGTGCTGCTGTTGAGCTGTACGTGATCTGTGATTGGGTTTGGATACTTTTGACGGACGAAGGCTGACAATATGCTAGTTGGGCTCGCATGCAACAAGCAGAGGCACAAACGCCTCCCGAGTTTATGTCTACCCACCCATCGGTAAGGGCTCCCATCTGCCAGGATCGACGGCTTGCTGACGGTCTAACCATTTGAAGAGTTATAACCGAATGGAAACCATCAAGGGAATGTAAGTGTGACCAGGCTTTCTTGGGTTTCATCATCTCACTGGGATTAGGCTCTACAAAGCGGAGGGAATCTATGAGGACAGCGGCTGTAATGTTGTCCGCGGGTTCAGTAAGTCCCCTTTGTCCGATGTCGGAGAACGATGTTAACGATATTGACCTGCAGTGCCCGGATTCCGTCAAGCCAGCTCTGGGTGGTAGGGGTATACTTTTATAGAGGCAGGCCAAGAAAGACTGACTGGGAAGGCCAGTGCCTCAGCCTGTCAATGAACGAAGGATAGACGCCATAATGAGACATGATTCCACTCTGTACAATACAGCTATATCCCCAACGTAATAGCATTTTGTCTAGGTAGCGTTTCGATAGTAATAGTGAAATAGTTGTGGTATGTATAAACTTAGTCAGCATCCCAAAGAGGCAATGCCCTAGCCCCTCCGCGTGCAAACGAAACAAACCGCAGACCATCTCAGCAGCTCCGTTCAAAAATTACCTCCACGTCCGGTCGCTTTCACTCGATCCTCCCTTCCAATCTTTCAGAGAAAGCTCCCGTCACCATGTCGTTGTCAATGCCAGGACCGTCCCAGGCGGGTCTCTTCAAGCCTGGATACCAGAGGTAAGCGAGTCCTTGGTTGTGGTACCCCAGGATGGAGGGGATCGTGGTCGAGACCGAACACCGGTCCAGGAGAGCACGGTTGGAGGGAGCAATGAGGCGGAACGCATCTCTGTCAATTCAAACATGCTAATTGATATCTCACAGTCACGATGCTGAAGATGGCGCCGTCATCCGTAACATCGAAGCCTGCCAGGCTATCTCCCAAACCGTCCAGACATCGCTGGGTCCCTACGGCCGCAATAAGATTGTCATCAACCACCTGCAGAAGATGATCCTGACGTCCGATGCTGCGACGATCCTTCGCGAGTTGGACGTCGTCCACCCCGCCGCTAAGCTCCTCGTCATGGCCAGTCAGCAGCAGGATGCCGAGATGGGTGATGGAACGAACATGGTCATCGTCCTGGCCGGCGAGTTCTTGAAGAAAGCGGAGGAGCTGCTACGAATGGGTCTCAAGACGAGTGATATCGTCCAAGGTTATGAAAAGGCCCAGAACTACGCACTCAAAGTACTAGAAGGTGGGTATTACCTCGTGTCCTCGGGGATGTTTTACTCCGTTCAGGGGCTAGTTGACTGACGACAATGTGTGGTGGTATAGATCTCGAGGTTGATCGCCTGCAAGAGCTCCGCTCCAAGTCTGAACTCAGCAAGGCCCTCCGCACCGTCGTCGCCAGCAAGCAGTCTGGCACCGAGGATCTCCTGGCTGGATTGGTCGCCGAAGCCGTTCTCGCCGTCCTCCCCAAGAACCCGGTTAACTTCAACGTCGATAACGTCCGTGTGGTGAAGATCATGGGTGGCAGTTTGGAGCAGTCGCGCGTTGTGAAGGGTATGGTGCTCGGCCGGGAGCCCGACGGCACGGTCAAGAAGGCCCAGAAGGCCAAGGTGGGAGTTTTCAGCTGCCCCATCGACATCTCCCAGACCGAGACCAAGGGCACCGTGCTGCTGAAGAACGCCCAGGAGATGCTTGACTTCACCAAGGGTGAGGAGGACCGTCTCGAGGCCGCCATCAAGGAGCTGTACGATTCCGGTCTCCGGGTTGTCGTTGCGGGCTCGACCGTTGGCGACCTGGCCATGCACTACCTCAACCGCTTCAATATCCTCGTCATTAAGATCCTGTCCAAGTTCGAGCTGCGCCGACTCTGCCGCGTTGTGGGCGCTACTCCCCTCGCCCGTCTGGGTGCCCCCATGCCCGACGAGATGGGCACCATCGACGTTGTCGAGACCACCGAGATTGGAGGAGACCGCGTGACGGTGTTCCGTCAGGAGGATGACAACACGGTCACCCGTACCGCTACGATTGTCTTGCGTGGCGCCACTCAGAACCACCTGGATGACGTTGAGCGGGCGATCGACGACGGCGTCAACGCCGTCAAGGCCATCACCAAGGACCCCCGTCTTGTTCCCGGCGCTGGCGCCACTGAAATCCAGCTGGTGGAGAGAATCTCTGCGTTCGCCGATCGCACCCCCGGATTGCCACAGCACGCCATCCGCAAGTTCGCCGAGGCGTTTGAGGTCATCCCCCGGACGCTGGCCGAATCAGCCGGTCTGGATGCCACCGAGACGCTGTCCCGTCTGTATACGGCTCACCACCGTGCGAACCAGGGTGCCGCCGAGTCCGAAGAGGAGTCTGGCGAGGATGGAAGCTCCGACGAGGAGCCTTACTGGACTACTGGTGTTGATCTCGAGGCGGGTCCGGAGTTTACGCTCGATACGGTGGATGAAGGCATTCTCGACCTGCTGGCTTCCAAGAGCTGGGCCATTCGTTTGGCTGCTGAGTCGGCACGGACAGTTCTCAGTGTCGACCAGATCATTGTGGCTCGACAGGCAGGAGGACCCAAGCCGCCTGGTCCTAACCCCAACTGGGATGAAGATTAAGCGGAAGGTAATCTGCGATGAGATGTATGTACGTATGGAGGGGGAGTAAAATGCGATGGGATAGAGCCATGATATCATGAAAAGTGAGACTGGAGAGTACATATCTGTCGTAATACGGAACGATCTACTGATGCTTTGAACTGTTGTATATGTTGTACTCTGTATGTGAGGTTGTATAGGTGGTGTCCACGTGACCATAGTTTTTCCGGGCCGAGCAGGAGCAACTTTACTTTTTCATCCGCCGTAAACTCCATCCAAGTCCCCCCGTCCGTTGCTGTCGTCCCCCTTCTTGCTCCTCCACTCCTTTCCCATCTTCCTCATCGCCATGTCGTTCCCGGCTCAGACCGCAGCCCGTTGCTGCAGACAGCTCGTTCGCCCCTCCGCCGCTCTGCGTCTGTCTCCCTCCACATATCTGTCCCAGCGGACGCTCAACCGGCGATGGGAATCGACGGGAGCTGCTGCGGCTCCCGCCAACCCTAAGATCACTCAGATCGTGGATCAGATCAGTCAATTGACCCTGTTGGAGACTGCCGATCTGGTCGCGACCTTGAAGGTGCGTTGTTTGTCGAGGTGGTGGATGTCGCAAATCAGTTGCACCCCATTCTGTCGGGGAATTGCTCGCGACCAATTTTCAATGGATCTACACACCGATGAGAGACTGGTGGAACGAACCAATGCTTATGTATCTTTGTTGATAGGAACGTCTGAACATCCCCGACCTGCCCGTTGGCGGCTTCGCCATGGCCCCCGGCGCTGCTCCCGCCGCTGCCCCCGCCGAGGAAGAGGAGGCTGCCCCGGCTCCTCAGGAGAAGACCCTGTTCAACCTGAAGCTCGAATCCATCGATGCTGCCTCCAAGGCCAAGGTGATTAAGGAGATCAAGACCCTCCTCGGTCTCTCCCTGGTCGACAGCAAGAAGTTCGTTGAGTCGGTCCCCAAGGTTCTGAAGGAGTCCGTGCCCAAGGAGGACGCCGAGAAGATCATCGAGACCCTGAAGAACGTCGGCGCGAAGGCCATCATGGAGTAAACCGGCTTCACATTTTCGTTCGAATGGAACCGACCCCAAAGTAATCGGGACCTGTCGCGTCTGTGTCTCTGTGTCTGGGTGAATGAAATTGGGATGATCTGGACGTTGTGATTGGACTGCATCATCGAGCTGGAGTTATTCTTTTTACCCTTTTCCCTTTTGTTCCTTTATTTCTCCGTTGTTGTTTCTAGGGTTCTTTTTTCTCCGTCATATATTGTTTCGGATTTCTACCGGAATGCGGGAAAAAGGCGGGCAAATGTACATTATCATATCCTCTCAGTAGACAAGTGACTCATGATTGTAATTGCCTTGACGATAGTGTAGGTTCTTGAGTGATATGTACATGGACTGACTGAATGCTGATCGGATCGAGCGGAGCGGAATTTCTCTCCGCGCCAGAACTTCTCCATCGCAAGCAACCGCTTCTCTTCTCCCACAACAACCCTTTCCACCATGTCCCTCTGCGGACACTCGTCCAGCGTCCTTCGCGCGTGTCCTCGACGACACATCCGATCCAATCTTTCCTCGACAATCGTCCTCTCTCGACCACTCCACTGCACTGCGTCTCGCCATGCCGCTCGATCCCCCGCAGTCCGCCGCGCGCAGGCCGCCAAAGCTCGTCCTGGAGCGTCTACCGATTATCTCGTTACAACCCCAGTACAGGGAAAGGTAGAAACACGGTTACAGTCGCTCGATGAGCAGGGAATCGCCGCTTGGGAACAGGTCGTGCGATCCGGGTCCATGAGCAAGACCGTCTCGAAAGAAACCTTCCTTAGCATTGCGAAACAGCTCCTCGAGAACGCACATCGGCAGGCTCCGTCTGCAGCCGCTGTCCAGAGCATATCGAATGGTGCGTGTCATGCTCTTCCGTCGTCAATACATCACCTAAAAGCTAACGACCCAGACGTCGACCTCGTCTTCAAAATCAGCCACTTCATCTCCCCCGGGAACCCCAGCCTGCGCGAATGGGCTCTCTCAGCCTGCACGCTCGCCGGCGCCCGCGTCCCCTCCCTCATCACCGCCGCCCGCTCCCTCTCCACAACCTCTTCCAAGCCCGCGCCGCCGCAGACCAAACTCCTCCAGCAGGTCGAGACCTTCGCCCTGCGCGACCACGACCCCCGCGCCATGCTTTTGCTCGCCAAAGCGCTCGCCCGCCGCGGCCAGCACGCCGCGGCGCTGTCCCTCGTCGAGCAAGTCCTGTCGATGATCTCGCCGACCCGCCGCCGGCCCCTCCCAGACGAGGAGTTCATGCTCCCCGGCATCACGAGCCCGTGGCAGACCTATCTCTCGCTCAAGGCGGAAGCCGGCACGCTCGACGACGCTGAGCGCGAGCGCGTGCTCCGCACCGCGGCGGACAACTACCACGACCCGGCCGCGCTGGCGCAGTATGCGCGCCTGCGTCTGGACCTCGCCGCCGACCGCGACGCCTACGAGGAGTACATGTCCATGGCGGCGATGGCGGGCCACGCCGACGCGTGCCGCCGTCTCGCAAACTTCTACTATCTCACCTCTGCGCGGCGCTTCCCGCGTCGCGGCGCGAAGACCACCACTGCGTCTGCGCCGGACGCGGAGGAGGTCGAGGCGGACGACCAGGGCGTCCTGGCGCGGTGGCTGCCGCGGTTCTATGCGCCCAAACCGCATGCGGAGTATCGTGCGCTCGCGCTGGACTGGTACCGTCTCGCGGCGTCGCATGCGAGCACGGCGCCGGCGGCCAAGGGCGATGTGCTGTCCAAGACGGCGTTGGCGGTTGCGGTGATTGTGCGCGAGGAGGGCATTGTTGCGCGACGGGCGGACCGGCTTGACCAGGCGTTCCAGTGGCTGCAGCGGGTCGGTGATGTCCCTGCGGTTGCATCGTTTGTGCGGCAGCTGAAGCTGAAGTGGGATGATGAGGGGTTCTTGCCGGCTGTGCCGGAGGAGGTGGTGGACGTCTGAGTGAGTGTGTGTCTGGTGGTTTATGATACCCGTTTTTGTATTTTGAAGGCGCACGGGAGGGGGATTTAGAGTGTATAATAGTCATGAGTCTAGGTGGATTCGATGTATGATTAAGGTCGAGTGTATCATATGTTTCCTACAACATGCAAATCTATGCCTTCAATCATGACATCCAGATCCATAACGCCGGTTCGTAGAATCTCATCATGTGTGCACCTGGTATAACGCGATGAAACAAAAGGAACAATGATCTACCAACGTAGAACAATCCTCGGGGAATGCCCTCACTTCCGCCTCCCCTTCCCCTTATCCTTGCCTCTTGTTTTCAGCTCCACGAACCCGAGCTCTTTCAGTCCCTCCGTGAGCGGCGACGAGTCCCTCATTCCGGGGAAGTCTTTCGCCGGGTACACGCGGAATGGATCAGACCACGCCTCAGCGAGGATGGGCATAGACAGGCCCGTGTCCTCCACATTTCCCCAGTTCATCAATCGGAACTGCAAGCGATACAGACCAGCTGTACGGATGGACAAGTCCGAGAAGATGAAGAACGTAGCGGGCATGCCGCCGCGGCCCCGCGTTCCTTGCGTGTAAGATCCCGGTGGCCCGGCAGGATCGTCGCGGGAGGAGGGGTGAGGCGGCGCTGTGTTCGGGTCTGGGTCTGCTTCGACGTAGAACGGAGACACGAAGGCCTTTCCTGAGAGCAGCGGCGTGGATTGACCCGGGGCCTCGGACCGGTGCGTGCCCCGTCGGTCTTCACGGACGGACGGGCCGTCCCCTTCTGGTGACCGAAGAGACGACGGCGTCACCGGGAAGAGAAGGCAACCCACGGTGAAGCGGGGATCTTTCAGGATGTCCATGTCCTCTTCTAAACTCGGATCGAAGTCGGTCAAGAGCATTTGGATGATGGGCGGCGGGTCGACGGGTCTTCGGTCTCTGTCCCCAGCGCCGCAGGCTCGTGCGGCAATGGGCTGCTGTCGGATATGCAAGCGGTAGCGGGGTGATGTTGATGTTCTCCGCGGTGGAGGTGATGGCGTCGGGGAGGTGTGAAGTAGTTTTTCAAACCCCAAGGGCATGCTCGGAGCTTGCTGGCGCGGATATGGAGTTGAATGTTTCGTACTGGACAGACTTGGTAACAACGCCCCGCTGTTGTCGGAATGCACAGGGCTGGGGAAGGTGGTGGGAGTGCTGCTGTATCTAGTGCTCTCGTTAGACCGTCGCCTGGACTTGAAATTTTGTGGCTCGCTCAATGGCCGCAAGGGAGGGCACGAACAACCCAAAATGCAGAGACAGAAAGATGAAGAAAGAGAAAAAGGGAGAGTTACTGAGAGTCCACATCATTTGATCGCCCTGCAGAGCCTATAGAGCCACGACTCTGACTTGCTGTTTCGAAGTACGGGCTCGAACTCGGCGGATACTCGACGTTTCTCGGCCAAGTGGCCCTCTGTATCCCGTACTGAGGAATGGGGCCGGCGCTTCCTACAGAGTAATGATATCGATGGTCGAGACCGCTGTCCCATCCTTTGCCCTGCATAGAAGACTTGGGTTGTGACGAAGTAGCAATCCTAGGATCATAGCCCTGGCTATCCGGGTAAAGATAGCGTGGAGGCTCTTGGCTCGAGTATGAGTGCATTGGATACTGCGCCAGCCCGTGACTCGCATCGGCAGATGTGCGTGATCTCATCTCGAGTGATTGATTGTCGGGAAAAGGTGGCCATTGTTGGACTGGAGGTCTCGACATCTATGCGGTTCGGCTGGAGACCGAAAACAACGGGTTCCTCTTGGGGTGCTGTTTTGGTGTGTTGCAAAGGCCAGATGAGAAGCGTATTGCGGCAAAGTCGTCAGGACGAACAGAAAGGTGATATGCAGGGCGTCACTAATGCTACGCGAGGCCGAGCAATACCGCGTGTGAGAACAGAGCCGACTAGAGAGCAAGACACGCGGATACGGTGGCTATGTATTAAACATACATCCACCAACGAAGCTGGCCTGCCTGTGCCGACAGTCCTCTTGAATTTAGCTGCCGATGCTCCCTCTGAGCTTTGGAACACCGAAGGAAATCCCGCGGTATGGTGGCACCTTGAACGGGCCTAAAGTGCTGCATCAAATAACGCGCATCTGTTAATACTTCGGCGACTTCCACAAAGGAATGTGTTTATGAGGATCGGGACAAGTGTAGAAGTGCAGAAAGTGACCGAAACCCAAAGACAGGACAAACAATTTTCATGCAAAGGAGGGACGGGACTTACAGTAGATCTTCGAGAACGGACCGTAAGTCTTATAGATATTTATTACAACCCGGCAATGGGTGTGAATAACAAGGGTGTCCGATGACCAAGATCAGTGGAAGAAAGGACGACGCAGCTGAGTGGTCCGCGGTCCTCTGTTGAAATTAAGCGTCGATAACCACTGAGAGAAAGCGGATCTGGGGAAATGGACCGGCTAGTTAGGCGATGGCTGTCCTTTTTTTTGTTGGCTTGAGGGTGTGCGTGTTCGCTGCAGTGTATGTGTGTGGCATTGGCGCCAAAGTTTTTCAACAAGCAGCCGCTGTGCTCTGTTCCTGACAGACTCATCTTCTCCCAATGTTATATACCCGATCCAACGCTCGTTCTTCTCGACGGTATATCCGCTCTCTCTGCATCCCTTCATTCAGCTAGGGCGCAGGGTGGGTTTCCGCTAGTTCCGCTGGGAAGATGCCGATTGTTTGGTGGATCACGATGGACGCGAGAACCAGGACCAGTACGCCCACGGAAGCCAATAAGAGTAGATCCGGGCCATATCGTCGACAGCCTTTTTCATTTTGGTTTTAACATACCCATCGTTCCCATGGTTGGCTGGTCGGAGTTGACACTAAACTTGTTAGCCCGATACTGTTTCCGCAGTAAATTCGGGCCAAACGAGTCAACATTGACCGCTCGCATGGGATCGCCAATCAAGCCAGGGCTTGCTTGCTTTGTTGTTTCCGCCCTAGTGGGTTAAATTTTTTTTTTTTTTTTTTTTTTTTCTTTCCTTCATTTTCATGCACAAGGGAAGGGAAGGTGACGTTCGGGCCAGAAGAGTAAAGATAGTCATTGTTTTTCGGAGCGTCGTTCTTTGGCAATAATCGTCCCGTATCGAATCCGCTGCGGGTAAATGTGATAACCCCAAAGGATTTCCCTTCTTCTCCTGGGCCATCACGCCACCTTAGACAACGAATCGAGACACCTAGGAATGCCATTAGCTAGGAGCAAAGTCAAGCCTACTCCGGGGTACTTAGTCGCCGAAGGCCCCCCGGTCAATGTACTCTGGAGTAGGAGAACCGAGTTGAACAGGACAAAAACGGGATGGAGACTGGGGTATCAAGAAGCAGGGGAGCCTGGTGCAGATCAGTGGCGAGGTACATGAGAGTGACCTGTTGGTATTGAAATGAAGCTATTCATGACGTATAATCGAACTATTTCTATAGGTCGAAATGGGTTGAAACACCACTTGCCCTGGCTGCGAACGTAGCTTGTACCCCTAAAGAGCTGTTTGTATGCTCATGCTTGTGTCTTCGAGGATTGATCTGCACCGTACGGCTTCGGGTGGCTCTCAAGCGCAGGCTGAGGAGACCGAGGACGTATCGGAATGTACTCCGAAAGATGGTAATAGTTGGGCTTTGCTCACATACCATTGAAGTCTCATATCAGAAGATTCTAGGTACGCGGGCATGTGGCTTATCACTTCGGAATGCATCATAAATAATTCCATTTTTGAGCGCCAATAAACGACAGCAAAAGGGGTTTCCTCCGAAATCTGGAGGTATGTGTCGAGTTATTATTGACCGCAGGATGGGCGGGTGTAGCCGACAGGATTTCATCACACTCCATCGCGTTCATAGGGTATTGATATTCATCCACTGGACACTCCCAGGCAGCTTAATAGCCTGCAATGAATCGTGTGTACGCCTGTATTGTCCCGACAGGGTTAGAGGGGGCACCGTTTAGAGCTTAATAAAAGAGTTCCCTTTGGTAGGCGATCTGAAGGGAAACCGAGGGTTTAGGCCATAACAGATGTACATCTATCGAATTAGTGTTAGGGACATGACATGGAAATGTCATGGAGAACTTATGGAGGACATCCGTACGGAGTACGTGTTTCGTAAACGTCGCTGGAGACAGGCATAAGAGAGGGAATGTGCCCAGCCCTACCTAGGTAGTTCTTGCGAGATGAATTCAGAAGGACCATCCCGAAGGAAGCGGCTTGGGCACATCATTGTGGCTCACTGTCGGTGTGGGCTAAGTCAAGTATTCCCGTCACCGCCACATTCTGTGCCGGGTGGGCAGGACACTCGGCCTTCATAGGTCGTATGGAGCATGCAAGTTTGCTACCTAGCGTGGAACGAAGTGTGGCCCATGCATTAGCAGTGCAACCTCCGTTCATTCTTCCCTTAGTTGTTGGATCCTGGCCTACTGCATGCGAATTTGCCTTGCCCATAAATATCTTGGTGATACGTCACACCGTATCAGGCATCGTCGGAGGTCTTTGGTAGCACGCCCCACGATCAGTCGAGGTTAAAACCCTCGAGTAGAAGACCGCAGAGTTTAATTTGTGGGTTTGATCGGGAGATAAAATTCCTCCGTCGTTGAGGGTTCCCCGATTTCCGGGAAATAATAGAGTGTACATAGTATGGGGCGGGAGACTGCATGGCATGCATCCGGTGAGTCCGTTGTAGGCATCTGATATTCCGTACTGCCGAATTGGCATATTATTACGGAGATCCTTTCTAGTGCCAGCCCGGTAAGCCATGGTAGTCCATCCGTCGTCAAGGAAGGTGGACACTTGGACTATCGGAGGCAGCCGTTAGATCTCGACACATATGTAGTTAGATATGCTCCAGTCTAGCCATTCCCAGAGAAGGCAACCCACAGAGAGGGTGTGGTAGTATGTCGGGGGAAAATCAAGAATCGGCCTTGTTGTGGCCTTGGCATGATTGCGTGGATTCAGCAAGGATACCATGTACAACAAAGTGCAGATGGAGGGAAGATGAAGATGGTGTGGTGGTGATGCAGTTGAGAGAAGAAGGAAAAGGAGAAAGTCAAGTGACTGCACGCCCAAAAGGGAAACCTCACCATGACGTCGTTCCCCCTTCTTGCATTAACATTCTCTCCCCAGTTCACCTCCGCTGGTTCTGGTATCTCACAGGCCTCCTCCTTATGCATTTTCCAGCCAGACAAATAGTCCAACAAAGGTCAATTATTCAATGCTCCTCGGACCCGAATTTCACCGTGTTACTTGTGGGTTTTCACTTGCGTCTCTGCAGGGAAATCCAGCAGGCGATCGCTCCCGACTACAGTACCTCTACGGCGAAGATTAGAAACGCCTAGATCATGCAACTCCAAAAATAAAAAAAAATGCACAATCGTGCCAGCTAATAATCGGCTCCATCTATCCGGAATCGATTTCCAACCGACGTCTCTCCCCTCGTGCCTCTTTGGAACAAGCGGCTGGCGAAATGGGTCAGCACGGAGTACTCTGGACAGCCACCCCGTCACTGTCGTACCGAGTAGCGCTTCACAAGCTTCGGTAGACCCATGCTCTGAGCCTCGAATTGCCTACTAAAATCGAAACAGACTACTGCAACTTTAGCACTTCCGTTTCCTGGGTTTCTGCCTCCATGGAGCACAGTTTTGCTGGAGAGACCCACTTGGAGTCAGAGCGCACGCCCGGCAAAATCCCAAATTCTACAATACAGTAGTATAGGGTCCACTCGTGCCTTAGCCCCGGTGTTCGCGTCGGCGGCACTCGGGCGAATGACTGAGTTTCCAGGAACTCGCTATGATGGTCGATCATTGGCGATTGATTTGCGGCCAGAGGACTCCCAGACAGGATCGGGCGGGTCTATCTGCGAATCTACGGAGTAGCCTATCCTATCGTTCCGAAAACCTCCCAGGCAGAGAAACAAAACGGGGGATAGTCGCGGTAGTCGACGCTCTTCGGCACACGCACCCACAAATACCCAGGAAACCATACAAAGATTATCAGAATACGGCAGGATGCACACTCTCCAGCTCTGGCCTCAGCGTCGACACCTTAACAGGCTGTGTAAGAATTGAACACGAGACAACCCACCACCAATAGGGGTTTCAACGGTGTATGCAGGCATGGAGGTTCTGTAACCGGCCCAAGCGACAGAATTCCGGATTCCCAGACCCCAAATTTTGTACAGGTATAGTCCATTGAGGAACAGAGCCGACTGTTACATGATTCGGCTAAGGCTACAAGGCACTAGCCCTCACTGAAGTCCAGGTTAGCCACTCCGATTTCAAGAGAACAGAACTTGGACAGACCCTGCAATTTACTCCGTAGATGATGGTGGAGCATTATTCTACGCTACTTGGTACTCCACTTCTCGGTAACGGAGTAGTTATGTACATAAATTGCCCATCAGTCAGCACTGCCCAGTGGATCCATGGGCACTCAACTGTATCCTTCGCTTCGGCATCCACTTACTATCTTGTCTCCCACAATGGAGTCTTATATGGCAGTCATAATGGACCCATCATGGGGTAGCATTCGCGGCCTGAATTGAGGAATGCCTCTGTGCTTCAGTTGCAAATTGCATGCAAGGGTTGGGCGACAGCTTCGGACTAACCATCATCGGTTTTCATCGGACGTCGTCACCAACGGTAGTGTTACCGGAGCATTTGCACATGGAGGCCTTCAAAGGTTGGATCATCCAGCAGACACACTCGGACTGGCCTCATAATATCCCACACTACGATCATCGGAGGCATTGTCAAGACAGACATGTAGTTTTGGGGTTCCGGAAACAAGACCCAAAGTATCAATTCCCCAACTTATGGAAGCCGTTGCTTATGTCTTCTAATCTATGTACGGAATATGCTCCTATATACACCTTCAAAGCATCAAATAAGCCTATGAGAAATGCGCCACGCTGTCAGGGAGATATGCCACGTCCTGCGTTGATCTCAAAAAGAAAATTCTGCTTCTGGCATCCGAGGAAGGGTGTAGGAAGATCCTGCTCATTCGAGCAGCCCATGGGCTTGATTCGTGCTATGTCGTCGAGATGGGGTAATACCTCAGAAGAATGAGACCTTTGATGCCGGTTGACACTGTCACGGTCTCTGGTCTGGACAATAAGGTATTGGCCGAAGACACGATCCCATGCAACAATGTGCCCAGTTTCTTCCAAGCGGCGAACTCCATCAGATGATTTGGTTTCCACAACGAGATAACCTAGGCCCATCAACAGAAGAAACGGCTCCTGGGTCGGATGATAATAGCCCATTGGTTTCACCCGGATCAAACCCAAGGTGGCCGCTGTCCACGATCTTGGAATGGTGGTTATCAAAAGAGGGTTCTTGCTCTCTGCAAATTTGACAGGACATCTTTGAAGGACCCAGAAAAACCTTCTGCCCCGAAACTTGTTGGAAGACAGTTGGACTGGTATCTGACTTCCCTCAAATTCATCGAGTAGATCACCAATCCGGCCGAGGTTGCTCCATGATCTCATGCGGCCAAGTGCTTGAATTTCGGCAACCAAACGTTCACTGCTACCGAGGCCACCAGGTTCATCGATAGTCATAAGTGGCTTCTCATGGGAGATGGCATCTCGGTCGCCAACAATAGTATGAGACGAACTTTCAGGGTCCCAATTAACGCCGAGTCTCTTCTCCACATGCTCGAGCTGAGATTGAAGGATGTTAAGATACTCTTCCTGCCCGGAGAGTTCCAACAGTCTGCTCTGGATGTCGAATGTCTGGAGTAAGGAACTCAAGCCACGAAAGTCTGACAGGCCAGGCAAGGTACCATTGGCGCACTTGGATACATCTTCCAGAAATTTTAAAGCCTTTTTCTTCTTTCCAATTTGGATGAGTGTTTCCACACATTGATAGGCTGCCTGAAATCTGGATAGACCATCGCCTGACACTTGGTCATATAATGTCCTATGCCACACAGTGTCTAATGTGGACTTGCTCTTAAGCATGACAAGTAAAGACATATACTGGCCAAGGAATTTGGCATCGGTATCGTGACCATCCCACGGCAGTTGGTTATGTAGGCTGCAGTGCAAAGGCGACTCAGGAACGCCTTCTCCGGTTACCAATGTCCGCATTGCATTGGGGTCGTGCTTTGGCGACTGAGCTCTCCTATAACTGAGTGAGTACTGGAGAGCATTTACCACAGCAGTACTCGTCTTCAAGTCAAGCTTTCCAGGGCTCAGCTCCGCGTATCTCTGCAAGTGCCACCGGAGAGCAGAGGCCATGCAATAAAGTGAAGAATAAAACATCCCCAGAATATGCAGCTCCTTAGATATTGGCGCCCTCAGCTTGTGTATCCTTGAAATGATTGCATGAAGAGTTGAAATGACTTCGGTGGGGGATGAAGTCCTGTAGGACGACTCCAACGCCTGTGCAATGAACGAGCAACCAGCCCGTTGTAGAAGCAACGCGTCCTCAGCCGAGTGAACCTTGCTCTCAACTATGAGCCGTAGTCGCCGCAGGGTCACCTTCCCATCTTTTATATCACCCAGTGCAAGTCCATTCGGCTGGTCTGGAACGCTCTGGAGTGACCGGCTCCAAAGAGGAGGTAAAATGCTGGGACTCCCGTCCAAAAATACATTTTTGAGCACTCTGTCCAGAGAACTCTGCAGGGTAGTCCCGGTCAAGGAGAAGCGAGTGATTTGAGACGGCGTGGGCGGGGTGTCGATAGCTTGTTGGCGGGGAGGATGGGCCGAGTGCGACACAAAACGTCGGAGCAGCCGTTGCCTCGACACGGGCAACAGCCTGGCGTAGGAGCAACTATTCATAGTTCATCGGTGAAGCTCGGAGGTCAATTGAAGAGACTGAGATATTGGACGAGTGATGTAGATCGGCGAGCTGTCCGGAATGTTGACAGGAATCCGGGGAACCGTGCAAAGTGGAGAAGTGTTTCCACTCAGGAGATTCAACGAGTTGCGGAGTGTTTGGGTCTAGGAGAGGCAGGCGGTCTGGGAGGCGGTGAGAACGGTCTGCACAGGATCACGGGATCGCTCACTCTGAACTTTCTCCCACCGACATCATCAACTTCATTTCAAGCCTCCACTCCCTCTCACATTTTTATCACCATGGCACCAAAACGCGACTGCGAAGGTTCATCGGAGCTTCCGCCACATGATCAGCAATCTCCCAACCCCGCGGTTGAAGCAAAGGATACGAAGGCTGAAGCCGAGAAAGCACCAGACTCAGAGGCCAGCACTCCCAAAGAGGATGAAGCCGCTTCCAAGGCCCGTCAGAGACAAGAACGATTCAAGGCCCTCCAGGCTCGCGCTGTAAGTCTTTCTCTGTTGAATATTATAAAATGTGGATGTCGACTAATTCCTCGACAGAAATCAGCGGCGGAGCGCAACTTGAAAGAAACAGCTGCAGAGACCCAACGCTTAGCGACCGATCCTGGCCTTTTGAACTCCCTGTCTCGCAAACATGCCTTCGCTTCCCATAACCTACTAAAGGCCGACACAGAGGCTGCAGGGGAGGATTTCGAGCGCAAGCGCGCATGGGACTGGACTGTTGACGAGTCCGAGAAATGGGATAAACGGATGGAGAAGAAACAGCGTCATCGGGATGACGTTGCTTTCCAGGACTACACTCAAGACGCGCGAAAGGTCTACAAGAGACAACTGCGTGAGATGAAACCTGATTTGGAAAATTACGAGAAGGAGAAAATGGCGGCAATCGAGAGAGCTGCCGCCAACGGCGACTTGGAGATCGTGGAGACCAACGACGGCGAAATGATTGCTGTCGATAAGAATGGTTCCTTTTACTCAACTGCTGACTCCGTCGGGTTTACTGAAAACAAGCCTGACCGGGCCGCTGTCGACAAGCTGGTGGCAGACCTGCGCAAGGCCGAAGAGGTTCGGCTCAAGAAGCGCAGGGATCGCCGGGGTGACGACGATGGTGATGTCACTTACATTAACGAAAAGAACAAACAGTTCAACCAAAAGTTGGCGCGCTTCTATAACAAGGTATGTTCTTCCTTGAATGCGCCAGTCGACAATTGCTGACGATTATCCAGTACACTACCGAGATTCGTGACAGCTTTGAACGTGGCACCATGATCTGATGATAGTACATTGATTTGCATATAATACAGTGCAGGACGCCGTTCAGGTCCCGTCGATGTTTTTGGTCACACCCCGAGCGAAGCACCGGAGAGTATGGGTGATTGACATTTCGTCATGAGAATCAAAGCATGCTCTTCCTCCATGCCTTTGTGGCCAGATTTTCGATTTGCTTCGTCCCCACTGCACCACGGATAGACTCGTCTTCCATTGCCTCGATCACCGCCTCTCCTACCATATCCACCTGGAACGGTTTGTCTACCATGGAACCCAGGAAGTCGAGCCTATGACCTATCAGGGCGTTGAATTGCGATCCGATGAACCCACCCAGCGCGATAGGCAACGTGAACTTTCTGCTCGAGTCGTACATGAAAGGAGGCCGCATGAATATACTCCGCAATTCCGGAAGTTTCGATGATATTGTTGTCTCGGCTTCTCGTTTGGTGGAGATGTATCGGCTGGGAAGGATTGGGGCACCGGCCGCCGCAGAGATAAAAACAAATGTTGGAACATGTTCGTAGGAGGACTCTTGGGCCAAGGCAATGGCTATATTTGGCACAGCATGCGTTAGCATTATTCCAAAAATCAACACCGCATCAAGCGGGATATGTACGAACCTGAATCTCTGTTCATAAGCTCATAAGTCAGCTGCCCATCCCTCTCCTTGGGCTGTAATGGCTCCCCTTCTCGTCGTTGTAAAGGATTCTGGCTTCCTAGTTTTGACGAGCTGAAGACTCGCTGCAGTCCGCTGATGAGAGGCTCTCTCCCTTGAACCACGCCTTTGTAGTCCGCCTCCAGCAGGATGCCCATGCTGTGAACAACAGCAGTAGCGCCGGTCAAGAAAGGTTTGTATGATTCTGGTTTCAGCATGTCGGCCTTTGCCCATTCCACCGAACTCGCCCATCCGGGACGCTGGGGAGAGCTAGTGATCGCATCCCATCGTGGTTCTCCGCTCCGACTTTGGCGTGGGAATAAGCATGGATACCGAGTGAAATTTCAAGACAGACTCGTACCTGAGCGATGTAACTGACCAGCCTCGGGCCACAGCTGACTTACAGATCCTTGAGCCTGACAGAATGAGCACATCAGAAGCAAGGCCGAGAGGACCGAAAGTATGCTAACCTAAAAAGCCGTTGCCGCCGGCTACCACGACTCGTTTCGCAGCCATCGCAAATGTGCATGAGATGAAGACGCAATCCAGTAATTTGAATAGACCAATTGATTAGCAGATCACCTCGTGAGCCATGGCGAAGACGGTTTCTCTGGAGCTCTGCGGGAAGCTCGCTGGAACCATTTCCGACGGCGCCTTATCGTCATGCCACTCCGCGCGGTCACGTGCACCCGCAGAGATCGGCCAGCCGCGATTGAAGCTCTTGCGGTTGTCTGCCTTCCACCGTTCTCCCTAATCCCATCAAAGAGCCGTGCTCGTGTTTACGAATCCAGAATGCCGTCCGTGGGAGGCTCGAAACGCGTCAGGGTAAGTTCATCCATGACCTCAACATAGGCCATCCTCCGCTAACCAGACCCCTTCGCAGGGAGTCTCTGTCTTCCGCCCTTTCGGTACGTTATCTCCTGGACACTGGACATTCGCGCCATCGCATCCTGTCCCATACTAACAGTCGCCAGTATTCGGAAGCGAAGCCCAGCCCTTCGATCCCGCAAAGAAACCGTCCCACGTTCCCGCCGACCACACGCACCAGTGGCGCGTCTTTGTGAAGGGCGTCAACGATGAAGACATCTCCTACTGGCTGAAGAAAGTGCAGTTCAAGCTGCATGAGACGTACGCGCAGAACGTGCGCACGATCGAGCAGCCCCCGTTCGAGGTGAGCGAGACAGGCTGGGGAGAATTTGAGATCCAGATCAAGCTGTACTTCGTCCCGGAATCGAGCGAGAAGCCGCAGACGCTCTGGCACAGCTTGAAGCTGCACCCTTATGGGCCGAATGCGGATGCGATCCGCGAGCGTCGCGAGGTGGTCGTGAGCCAAAACTACGAGGAGGTCGTGTTCAACGAGCCTGTCGAGCAGTTTTACGATCTCCTGACGGGTGGCTCGGGGACTCCGCAGCCGCAGCAGAAGGGCAAGGGAAAGAATACGAAGCAGGCGCAGCCCAAGGGCGGTAGGACTGCTGAGATTCCTGCCAACGGAACCCCAGACAATCCGTATAGTCGGGCGGCGGAGAGCAAGGAAATGGATCGGTTGGCGGATGCCAACAAGACGGTGGAGCAGATGATCAAGGAGGAGAAAGAACGTCTCGTGGAGCGGGAGAAGAAGTTGGCGGCCCTCCGTGAAAGCGAAGGGGTCCCTGCGGGAGCTCACACGAAAAAGAGATAAGGCTGGCCGACGTTCATATCAAGATGCACACATCCCATACCTGGCGCTCGCCCTAGGCATGGACGGGTCGCCGTTACAATGGAGCAGTAGGACCTCTTCATTATGAGGGCAATGATACGCAGGCGTCGAGTATCATGGGCTTCTATGAGAGGAGACCCTTGACACGGACCGGTCGAAACCGCTCTTTTGACAGTTGACCTGCTTCGGCCAGGGGATCTACAGTCTCGGCAGGTTCATCTCGCACAATGTGTTTATGTCAATACCGAATATGCGAGATGCGCCACAGTCCGCCGCCATTCGAGATAGTCGATGCGATAACAATACGCAATACGAATTAAGCTATTATTCTTGGGCCCGATTTGAATAATGTTATCAAGGAAGTTGACGAAGAGCATTTAAAGTAGAACTGCATGTTTCGTCCGCCAATTACGTGGGTGTGCCATCTGTACATGCAGCTGTCATGTGCAACCCAGAGGTCCAGGTCATGTACGTGATATCTGAATGCAAGTCTACGCATGTGGAAACTGGATTCTGGAAGAATCCATCGCATATCACTTAACGTCTACTCTGATTGCTGGAATAGTTACCTCGTGGATTCCGCTTCCGCCTCCGTTTCCGTCCCGGGTCCGGCTGTAGACAATCCTACTCCAAATCTCCACCACCGGGGGTTTCCGATACTACTTGAGAAGGTAAGCGGGAATGAGCCCAACTCTTTCATAAATACTCTGTGTTGACCGTGGTTCAATCCGTCTGTCACGTATTCGATGCAATGTCACTGATGCTGCGCGGATATATATGGATCAGACTTTCGGAAGAAGTCACATAAGTCTTGGGAGATTTAGTGATGACTGAATTATACCATTGAGAGGATCTAGATAAACGCCAAGTACATCGCTACAAAATTCTATATAAACATCTATCAAACGTTACTCCGCGTAGCTCGCTGCGGCTTTGGTGGCATCCCGAGTCTGCTTAAGAAACGGGATCAGATCGGTGCCTCCTGTGCCATGCAGCCCGCCCGTAACGTCCTTCGAATGCTTCACATGTTCCGTCGAAGCGGACGCCAAGTTGACCTGCACCGGCACGTCCTTCGGCGGTGCAGTCTTTGCCGCCATGATGATATACCGCGTGACGATCTGGATGTGCGTGTCGCGGAACCGTCCCAACGACATCACGGCGGTGTTGTAGGCGTCCCTTACCGATGATCCAACATTGTGGCTCATCGCATACGGCCGGATATAAGCAATCCGGGCCAACATCTCCAGGAACCGTCGGTGCGGTCCAGGCATGTAGTTTCGCATATCCTGTGTCGTGTCAGTTCCAACCCGGGCAGCTAGTAGATCAACGCGACAGCAATGTGCCTACATACCTGCATAAATCCATTCTTGACGCCGGTTTGCGTCTCTGAGCTGGGTTTCACCTCGCCCGTGGCCGTATGCTCCACGCCGAGGAAGATATCAAACGTCTGGATCAGGGAGCTCTGCGCATTGCTTCCCCCACTGTACTGATGCCACTGTCCTTCGCCGTCGCCAACATCATAAAATACTCCGTTTGGCAGTCCGGCTTTGGCCATGTTCTTACTTCCGGCGAGGAGCGGCCGCAGCTGATGAAAGAACACGGGAGGACGACACTGCTCGTACATCCGTTCCAGGAGCCGGCGTAGCTCCTGCAGACACTCGCTAAACCTATGCAGCAGATTGGCCACGCGGGCGCTATCGTCCACGCTGACGGCGTGGATGGCCTCGAACATCAGCGGGATCACCTGCGCACCCTTGGCCTCGATTGCGACAGATAGCATCAGAAACCATTCTTCATCCTTGGTTCCGGTAAGTGAGGCTGTGACAGATAGAATCTCCGGGTCTGTGAGGTCGGCGTTCTCATCTGGGATGGCGTAGTTCCAGAGGTTTAGGGCCGCGTAGGTGGCACACGGCGGCAGCTCGAGGTGACTGGAGACCTCTAGGAAGGGACGAGCGATCGCAGGAGGAAGAACCTAGGATATTGTGAGAAGATATAAAGCCACAGTCCGTAGTGAGGGATTGTACATCTTTTGGTTTGTCTCCTCCCCAGACGTACGCATGGGTGAGATATGCCAGGAGAAGATACGCTCGTCTCCATTGCGGTTCGTTCTGGAGGCCGGATGTGGAAAGAACCGGCATCTGTTCCACCGAATCCCTGATGGTCTTGTTGCGAATACGCGATGGTAGATCACGGACTAATTCCTCCCATGGCCAGTAGTACGGATCCTCTAGGGACCGCAAAGGAGGGTCATCGGGGAGGAAGCCTGTCCGGAGAGAGACATTGTAAGTGTCCAGCGAGAATTCGGGGCTCAATAACATAATGAAAGGCAGTCAGAGTTGTATATATATATATATAAGTATTTTCGAGATAAGAAATGTGAATGATGCACTTTCAGGGCGTTCTGGGGATTTGCGTTTGATATAGTAAAGGAAACGGGAGCAGGCCGGATGTCGAGCAGCTCCCGTCTGACAATGCGCACGTACTTTTCCACCGAGAATAGCCAGTCTCGAGATTGTCCAGCCCTCTTGATAAGCGCCATTCGTCATAGCGGCATATTTGAAGGAGAAACGGGGCGGCCGGAGTGCCTTTCTCAGAGTAACCCGGATCTGAAGCCGGGAGCGGAACTCGCATCCGATCCGCTCAGGAACCACCATCCACTATAAAAATCGGGATGGTCCCTGGGAACCGGTTGACATCGTGCAATAGCTCAGAGAACTGCTCGTCCCTGGTTGCTTTGGCTCAAACTCCTCCGCCATGTTTGAAAACAACTGTTCCAAGCCGTCATTCCCGGACAATGCAGCGAGCAAGGAGTATGCTGCTTCTCTGGATGCAGCAGATCCATTGGCTTCATTCCGTGACCAATTCATCATCCCTTCTAAAGCGAATATAGCCTGTAAGAAGCTCGCTAAGCCAAGTAAGCTTCCCTTGCTCATCCCGTGTTGATAGTTCCATGTCGCTCTAACAATGGCCGCCAGATCTCTCTTCAGAGCCATGTATCTACTTCTGCGGAAACTCCCTTGGAATCCAGCCAAAGGCAACTGCCAAGTACCTGGAAGCACAGCTCGACACATGGTCATCCATTGGAGTTTGTGGTCACTTCACCAACCTTGAGGACTCCCCGATGAAGTCGTGGCAGCTCCTTGCAGAGCAAGCCGCTGAATCGATGTCCAAGATCGTTGGCGCAGACCCTGCAGAAGTTGCAGCCATGGGAACCCTCACGGCCAATCTCCATCTGCTGATGGCGAGCTTCTATAAGCCTACCGCAACCAAGCATAAGATCCTTATGGACTGGAAAGCCTTTCCCAGCGACCACGTACGTCTTGTCATGCTCGCGGACTTTGACGGTGACTAATGTGAATGCAGTATGCTATTGAGTCGCATATTGCGTGGCACAACCTGGATCCGAAGAAATCCATGGTCCTCATTGGCCCTGATGAGGGAGAATACGAAATCTCCACGGATAAGATCCTGTCGTACATCGACCAGCACGCAGAAGATGCCGCGCTCCTGCTTCTCCCCGGAATCCAATATTATACTGGCCAATTGTTTGACATCGCCAAGATTACTGAGTATGCAAAGTCACGCAACCTCGTTGTTGGGTGGGATTTGGCTCACGCATACGGAAACGTCGAGCTAAAGCTGCATGACTGGAACGTGGACTTTGCTGCCTGGTGCACATACAAATATGGCAATGCCGGACCCGGGGCAATGGCTGGACTCTTCGTCCACGAGAAGCATGGCCAGGTTGATTATAGCCAGGGAGAGGATTCTCCTAAATTCCGCCACCGTTTGACGGGCTGGTACGGCGGAGATAGATCCGTGAGATTCAAAATGGATAACAGTATGTCTAGCAACAATGCAACAACATGTCAGGAAGCTAACGCAATGTATAGAGTTCAAGCCTATCCCGGGAGCTGGTGGCTTCCAGATCTCGAACCCCTCGGCCATTGATCTTTCCTGCCTGTGCGCAGCCCTGTCGGTATTTGATCAGACATCCGTGTCGGAGCTGCGTCGAAAGTCCCTAAAATTAACTGCGTACCTTGAATACCTCCTCCTGAAAGATACCACGGAAGACTCCCGTCCCTTCCGGATCATCACGCCCACAAACCCGGAGGCAAGAGGTGCTCAACTGAGCCTGTTGCTTAAGCCTGGATTGCTGCAGGGCGTATCAGAGAGGCTGCAAGACGCAGGTATCATCTGTGACAAACGGGAACCTGGTGTTGTCCGCGTCGCCCCCGTTCCTTTATACAATACTTACTCTGAGGTGTGGGAATTCGTACAGCAGTTCAGAGCTGCTTTGCAGCTCTAGGTGTTACCTCTGCTATATGGTGGGATGAGTTCCGAGTGAATGCTGTATATAGATCACCGAGGGCGATAGAAGCCCAGTAGATAAAAAGGATAGAACCTTAGAAATAAATATCCTAGAGATCACTAATAAATGTCACGATAACACTAGGACCAATCATACGCATGACAGCGTAATCGTCGAAGATAGTTCTATCAAGTCAAAAGTTGCCAAAGATCTCCCGATTGTCACCTCCACGTAGAAACTCCTGACCCTGAGAGAAGAAGTTTGCAGCAAGAATCGAAAATTCATCATTCATGAAGTCAGGAGCCCTGGGCGACGCCATGGCTGATACACTTCGCAAACCATTCATTGTGGGTGTTTGCACACCATACCGTGTGCTAGGCGAATGCCCAATCCCCTGCTCCGAGTTTAACCGAGTTGGCTCCGGTAGTGGAGATGTTTGGGATACTTCGGCATTAAAAGCAGGTGGCTCTGAATACAACGAGTCGCCGAACATTCGCCGTGCGGAGTCCGAGTCGCTGTTGGAAGAGTATTCGAGAATCTCCCAAAAACGGGAGAGATCGATGAGAAGGCTCTTATTGTGTGCTCCTGATTCAGGCTGGTAAGTTGAAGACACGGCGTCTTCTAATCTTTGCAGCCTCTCCGCCTAGTATTTGGGAGTGTGTTAGCCGAATGCAGGTGTTGTGGCTGGGGACCAACAAACCAGTCGCGCCATATGAGGCCATTTCTGCCCCAAAGTTTGTACAAAGCCAACACATCTAAAGAACCGGTCTCGTTTCTCCTGACGGACCGCCGAATCCTCGGTGAAACTCAACTGTAATTCAATGGTGGCGACCACTGCGGCGCTGTATCCCAACAGTGGATCCGAGACTTTGAAAGACTTTTCCTCAAAATAGTTGATAAAGTAGATGATCCACGTTGTGTGTGAGGAAATCAGATCAGACGTATGCTGTAGAAAAATTTCAGGGATGGTACTCCTGAAGTTCCTCAAACTGAGGGAGAGTAGGAGGGGATGATTAAGGAGGCATAGTATGGTGTGGTACAGGAACTGGTTCAGAAAGAAAGCGCCCCAATATGCGCGGTCTCGTTGCAGCTCCTCGATAGTTCTTTCGCTGAGATTGGCTGGCTTGAATCGATGGTGGTAAGGCATGCGAGTCTCTAGTTCCATCTGGAGCGTTATGATCTTAGAGTAGTCAGACTGAGAAGACCAGGGCGGTACGTTGCTCGGCTTTCCATGATTTCGGACGTATTTAGCGGTCTTCGCAAATACCTCGCTGAGGATAATTACGTATGCAAGTATGCCTTGGTCTTTAAGATCGCTCGAGCGAGTCTCATCGCCCCTACCGTTTGGCGAGGAGGAGCGGGGAGGCAAATCTGGACTTGCAGGATAAGGAGGTGAACGACCATCTGGAAAGTCAAAGTTGTCGAACTCAAAGCCGTGAAGTCGCTTCAAAAGACAGATGCTCCAGAAGCATCTCCTGCGTTCTTCGCGAGTCCTTGGACTCAGCGTGGGATTCGTTTCGGAGCCGAGGTTGGCGCACAGGGCCAAGTTCATGGCTAAGCTGCTGTGAATACTTGAGCGATGGGTGTTGCCATCTAAAGCAGGTTAGTCAGGAGGCACTGTTTCAGCATAGCAGCACTGCTTACTGGTAAAATCAATTAAGCTCAAGAGGCATAGACATTGCAAAGTGGAGAGCTCGACGGGTCCTTCCGAAATTCTTCTCATAACCAGGCCTCGAGCCATTTCTGTATAGCCACTGATTCGCGCCATGAGTCCGTTCATGTCTTTATATTGTTCATCGGAGAACCGAATCGTCAACGCAAGAATAGCGTAGATGACTTCGGGATCACGAGTCTCCAGGCTATTGAGGAAATCATCCCTATGAAACAAAGGGAGAGGCTGCCCGTCGCAATACTGGAGATATAGCTCTGCTATGGACATAACTTTCTCCCATGATGGGAGAGGGGTAAGTGAGTTCACGGCTGCAGGTATCATTGAAGTACTGAGAGTCGATGGCGCCTGTGGCGCCTGAGCCAGCCTATCATGTCTGACAGTATTCTGTCTATCACTAGATCAGCAATGCTATAACCGCCGTCAATGCTCAAGAGGATATACCCTAGTGCATCTAGAACATCTCCTAATTTGGCTTCGAGGCTCCCGAGTCGCCCGTCCTATCGCATCATTAGCGCAAAGGCAGATGCATAAGACCGTGAGAGACCTTACCAATATCTCCGAGATTCTGTCTTCGGTTTGACTAGCAACAGGAGCATGCTCGCCCGAAGAGCCAGATCCAGCCAAGGACGGCCTTAGTCTGTCCTCTGCGTAGGCGCATCTTTGATTCAACCGCGCACAGAGGGAGCAAACCGGCTGCTCCCCTGGGCACTTTGCCTTCTTGCGCCTGAACAGGTAAGCCTGGTGTCTGAAAGCGCATGAAAGAACTCAAGAACCCACCTGCATGGTTCACAGGCCTGTCGAACCCGCTTGGCTGGTCGTTCACCAGAAGTGCGATTCATGTTGGTTGGTGGAATATCTGAACATAGATGTCACTTGAGGGTTACATACGAGCAATCATGGGCTGATATGCATGCATGTACACCTCAAGACAAAATCATGATTGGACAACAGCAAATCAGGCCAATCAGGTGAGACACAGAGGCAAGAGGAGAATTATTGTACATATACGGTCTTCAAGAAAGGAACAAGTGAATTAGCGGGGATAATCTGGAGAGATTCATAACGGTGTTATCGGAAGGAACCTCTGTCGATGACTAAGCGTGTAGCTCCAAAGCCTAATTTTTACCTACGATTATGTTAAAAAACTACTGGCGATGGCTACTGTTACTCAGCTGGATGACTACTAATGGTTACTCGATAAAAGAGAACTATCGCGGTCTCATATACCAAACTCTCAATTGTGTTGGCCGTTTGGCAGCCGTGCCTGGCACTGATTGATCATGTCGAAGACGCAAGGCATATTTCATGACACTGAGCTCCAACATTACACCAGCTCGCATTGATCGAGTGGGAGTATCGCACAAGGTCGTTTAGAAGAAGTATCATAAGACAAAAGAATCAGGCAGAGGAAAGTTCACACATTGACTCCCTAGCTTAACTTATGTACAACGATGAATACCTTCCTCTCAACCCAAAGAACACAGCAATAGAGATACACCGCCAATTAGACACAGGACATGTTGTTTTATGTGATATAACCGACGTAATTCTGGCGAGGATTCCGTCTAGTTCTTGCCGAACCAGGTCTTGTGGCCCTGTACGCAGTGTTAGTCGGGGTGCTGGAAGCGACATATCTCGACCGAGGAATTGCGGCAGAGCGAGAAATCGGATAGGTGTGACTTACGAGGACCATGCGGCACATGGCGTAGGTGGTGGCTATGACAACGTTAGTTTCAGCACGCGATATGACATTATATCGCGGGACTTGACTGACCAATGCCCAGGCCGTAGACCGAGATGAGATAGGGGTACATAACGTAGCCGCTACGAGAGGTCTGAACACCATAGAGGTTAGATTCCCACTGCTAACTCTCCAGATCCGCGGGCTCGACTGCGATTTGACTGACCTTCCACCACTGACGCTTGCCGTCGTGCTGCTGGAAGAGGCGCTGGTAGTAAGGGACGCGGTTCTCACGGAACACGAACCTACAGAGGGAGAATCCCCAAAAAAGTCAGCAAGGTATGTTTCAATTGAGCGAAAGGGGGGTGCGATTCCAGCTGTTAGCCCAATTGAGTGGTATGATGGTACCCCCACGATTGAGGTCGACTGCGGAACGTGAATTGTGCGGGCGGATATAGCAAAGGGCGCAGATCAAGACACATACCCGGCCATACGAGGAACGGTGCGGAACATTTTGACGGTGTTCAGATGCGAACGAGATGGGGTAAAGGTGCGAGGGAGGGACGGTGACAGGATAAAGGGCAAGCAAGCAACAGTCGATGTCGTGAGGTGTGGACCCGGCAGGAAGTCGTGCTGCACGTGACTTCCCTCGAATTTCCGCCTTTAGGATTGCTGCGCTTAGTAAACACTTCCCAAATTGGGATAGTTAGTGTCCCTCGGGCTCTCCGTCATGCCAAAAAGTATCTCCAGCGGACAACAGCAGTCAAACAGACCCCAACACTGTTCTTCTCGCAGCGAAAAGCCGATGATCGCCATATTCTAAGCAACTGCGGAGGAGGAGGATGTTCAGATATCCGTTGAACTTGCCCCCGCCTTCCTCTCACCCCCAATGCGCCCGGCTCTTCTACGACTACTGAAGAGGCCCTCCGCTCTCTCGGTGATCGACTCGCTGATATCAAGACCAGTTGGAATCGAACAGTTGGAATCTCGGTATCGGTCTGAATGCGTCCGGTGCCACTCTCAGAGCGCACAACCGGCGAGATGTGTGGATACCATCGCATTAGAATCCACCAAACAGCCTCCGACGCGGCGGACGAGACCATCCCCCAGTTTTCGCGTTCACGGAATTCAGCCTCCTCCGAGAGAACAGGCACACAAGGATCGGCGCACGTCTTTTCAAGACTCGAACACCCAGCCTGCATCACTTGCATTAGGCTTACGGCCGGACAAATTGGAATTTGAATCGGATATCGGACACACCGATGATATCGGCACGCGCTTAGTTGACGATCCAGCGAATCGACATAATTTCACATTATGGGAAGAGCTGCTCCGCTACCGGCAACGTCACTATGGTGAAAAGGGCACGTTGGATATTTGGGAAGGCATGATGTCCCGGGTCGATGGGATAGAGTTGCCTGTCTCCGGAGAAAGGGCCGATTTCTTCTGGCAGAGCTTTGTCGAGCTCGGACTGAAGCGAGAAGTCATTATGAGAGAGCTGGTCTCTTACGCATACGCGCTGTGGGATAGAACGGGGGCACGCTGGGATGGATTTCATGAGAGTGTTGTCGCTGGTTTCATTGAACGCGGGATGACGCAAAGAGCTGTCGAATGGCATAAGAAGCTCCGGTACCCTCATCTGGCGCACCCAAACGATGTTGTCCGGATTCTCAACGCAGCGCTGATGCTGCACCAACAAAGTGGACGAAGACCTGAATCTCCGGTCAAGCATGTCGTCTCCCCTGGGCTCTCGGCCTTTCAGAACATCTGCCGTGCTACCCCTGGCCACCGAATCTACGGACCTGTCATATCAGCGCTGCTAAAGAGTGACTGCATCGAGGAGGTTTTCCCAATGCACACGTTCATGATAGAACAAGACGACCATCCGTCCTCTTTCGAGCAAATTCGTGCGTTGTTGGAATACGCTGAGTCGTGCGGTCCATCGAATTTTGTTCGCAAGCTACGCAGATATGTCGCCGACCGATTTCCAGATGAAACATACGGAATTAAGCATTCCAGGGACGGAGAACGGTCGTCCCTGCCATCAAAGCAAACAGAGTCATGGCCCCGGGAGAAACCATTCAAAGATGAATTTGGTGCCCGGATCTTTGCGACAAAGGCTCTCAATTTCGACATGATCTTGTCCGGGCTGCGAATGTTTAATGTCCCAGCTATTGGCCCTCATTCGCTACGTGAAATGGCCATCAGAGCTCATGGAGGCCATGACATTCTGGACAAGCTTCAACGACTGGAAAAAGCAGGAATCTCAATTGGAGACAGTGTCTTCTCACGGCTACTTCGCAAGCTGGCTGTGGAGAATCGCAGCATTCTTTTGTCAGATTTGCTCCATAGCGATCAGCACCCTGACATGCTGGAAGATGCACAGGCTCAAGAATCGCTGTTGGTATCGTACTATATCGCGCGTGATTGGCGCCTGTACAACATGACATCCGCCATTCTCAGCGAACTCTGTGATGATGAGGTCGATCTGTTGAACATTCATTTCCGGAAGTATGTGGCTGCCGGCGACTTTGCCTTGGCATCCAAAACGGTTGATGACATGGTTTTGCGGGGGATGACCTTGACGGGCCAAAGCATTGACTACATGGTCAGCCAGGTGCTTGCCCCACGCAGGTTGGGTGTTGGTCCGGTCCAGGGATCAACCATGTCTCCGGTACAAGAGGTCAACTTTGTTTTCCGCATTCTCCAACGTGTGCTTCCAGCGGGTACATCCGTGTCGCCAGATCTCTGGGCAGAGATATTGAAACGACTGGGGATGACGGGGAGTTGGAATGAGCTGCAGCGTTGCTGTGAGTGGCTTGCGCGGCATTATTCCTTCCAAACCAACCGAGCAGAAGTATTTGACGTCTCGAAATATGCCAGTTGTGAAACAGCCACCGTCTTCCGACAGCGCAATCGTCGCATTCTGGAGACTATTTTCAACCGACGGATGCAGGCCGCCATTGTTGCCTGGGGGTTTAGGAAGCGGGTTTCTTCTAAGCCTCGGGATGACCTGATTCCATGGGTCCGGGGGTTAACACTTCTTCGCACACTGGAGAAGATCGGAGTTCATCTCTGGGAGGACTCGATTCGCCGGGCCTGTCGACATCGCCTGGCCGTACTCTACGGTAGCCCGCGACAATCTAGCCGACTGATGAACCGGCTCTTGCGACGAGAGAATCCGTATAGCCTTGGACGTGTGATCAATGATATCAATATTGCCTGGGGAGAACCGCTATTTACTGACGGAGAGCATGGAGATGTAGATGAGTTGGTGAATCCCCCCAGCTCCGGCATGTCGCAGCGGCGAACCCAGCGAACGATCTTCCGGGAGGCGCATTTCCGACGGGGGGCGTTTGTGCGGACGAGATGACAGCATTGTGTACATTATACTCTACCAGATACCTAGACAATTGATACCCGGATGAGACAAGTCTGCCCAGACTGTAGAACGTGTACTGTGTACGACGGAGGTACAGAGAAAGAATCCACGTGACGCGGGATCAACGTGGCTATTGAATTCAAACGCATCAAACTCGGCACCACTGGGTCTGCTCCGCCACTGATCGCATGCGCGGCACGCCAATAGTGGGTGGTTTCATTCTAAGAATAGTTGCAGAGGCAACGCGGCCACCGTCAGACAACCAGGCCATCATGACCTATCATCCTCTGATCAACGCTCCATGCGGCTCACTCTCTTCAGCCCGAGTGGAGTCCCAGGCCGTCGCCATGGTGTCGTGACCGTGGTTTAAGGTCCTCCCGTCGCTGCCGTTGTCATTGTTTTGAACGCTGTGTGGGGATTTTGTTACCTTGGCTCAGGAGTCATCCTGCGCTTTTATTACTTGTCTGCCTGGTTGTATCAAAATCCTTTGGATCTCTTGCGACAAACGATCTGGACTCGTTCTGAAACACGGCGTCATTTAAATCTCCTCTAGCTGACCCGGCGTCGTACAGAGGCCATCGAACTAACCCGATTCTTCTCATACTTTCACCTCCTGAACTCCTTTTCAAGGCCACCAAATCTTTAAAAGATAACGAGGAGCGCTTTTTATCACCTCATATTCGGCATCGCTACAAACAATAAACATGCTAGGACTAGGCGTCTTAGCTCTGCTGCCCTTCGCCGCGGCGAAAGTCCTCCCCCGTCAGACTGCGTGCAACAACTCGCCCGATCTGTGCTCCAAATCTTACGGAGAAATCACTCATCTGGGAGCGCATGACAGCCCGTTCGTGCGAGATGCCTCCACTGACTTTTCGACCTCGGGGAACCAGTGAGTTGCATGCCGATGATGTGATGCGATACCCTCGTGGTATGCTAACATGCTTGCAGATACTACAACACCACCCTGCAACTAGACGCTGGCGTTCGCATGGTGACAGCTCAGGTCCATAAGAAAGACTCAGAATGGCATCTGTGCCATTCGAGTTGTTCCCTTATGGATGCGGGGAAGTTGAGCACCTGGCTGTCAGAGATCAAGAGCTGGCTGGATTCAAATTCGAATGATGGTAACTCTTCCGTGACTTGTTTGATGTTCACGCGGCGATAATGCTAACGACCTGTTGTTCTTAGTTGTTACTGTTCTTCTGGTCAACTCCGACGACGCATCGGCTTCCGAGCTCCATTCGGAATTCACAACCGCCAACATCACCGACTACGCCTACAAGCCCACGTCGCAAACCTCCGCGCCGAGCTCCTGGCCGACACTACAAGAGTTGATCAATGATGGTACTCGTTTGGTCACGTTCGTGGCGTCGCTGAGTTCCTCCAGCAACACGGTCGCTCCATACCTGATGGACGAGTTCACGTTCGTGTGGGAGAACCCGTATGACGTGACCTCTGCCTCGAACTTCTCGTGCCTTCCCGACCGTCCGTCTAGCGTCAAGAACGATCTCAGTTCCGCGCTGGCCTCCAACAGGTTGCCGCTCATGAACCATTTCCTCTACCAGACGAGCATTCTCGACATCCAGTACCCGAATGCCAGCTACGTCTCGACGACGAACGCACCCTCCGGTGGCACCGGAAACCTCGGCGATACCGCGTCCACGTGCAAGAAGAAGTATGGACGTCAGCCCACCTTCATCCTCGTGGACTTCTTCGACAAGGGTCCGGCCATCGACACAGTGGACAGCCTCAACAACGTCACCTCGGCCACCGGTCGTCTCAAGTTGTCGTCCTCCACGCAGACCAGCTCTGCGTCGACCTACTCGAATGTGTTCAAGGGTCTGGTTGAGCTCGTCCAGCAAGCCCAAGAAGGCGCGAAGCCCAGCATGGGCGAGTGGATCTGGGCTGGCGGCGATTGGGGGAATGTGCTTGGGGGCGGTATCGGACTGTGAGGTCATTCTTTCTTCCTGTACATTTTCGTCGCGTCTGCGCGCCGGTAGACGGTAGTATATTTGTTTGTTTATTTGGGAGCAACTCCGTGGGACGGCCATCTCACGACGTTCATTTTGGATTCACACATGGGCATTGGAACGGCGTTTTTAGACATGACATGAGCGGGTTTGTCATGAGTGGAATCTGGGCGATTTGCTTCCTGTGTCCATAGACAATGTTCATGTAGCTAGCACACCTGACGACTTGATAATGAAATCGATCACATGCGCTTCGATCATGGTCCGCACCAGCAAACACAGACGCCCCGTCTTACTCGCCCTTCCCCAGCAACTCACGCACCTTGTTGACCTTGTCTTCAAACGACTGCTCCTTGTCGGTTCTGGACACGATCCCCGTGTCAGCCTGTCGAATGCGCGTAAAGAAGACCGAGAATCAAGCGCAAAGGGAACACCCACCTCGACCCAACGCGGATATCCGTCTGGATGCGGACAATGCCCTGCTGGTGCAAAAGCATATGCGCCTGACCAATGACATGATGAACTTTGTCCCAGGGGCCTTCTATTCTCATGGGGACCAGCCGCGGGGGCGAAACCAACCGGCGCCATCCCGGTCAGCCAATTCTGAATCAAACCATTCCCTCCTTCACTTTCCGCCACGAAGACGACCACGACACTGCGGCGCAGGAGTTCGTGCGACGTGCGCGACGAGCTGCCAGGAGGGAGAATGCGGGGAGACGGGAGGAGCAAACGGACGTACCGAGTGTTGTACCGGCGGAGTGCATGACGTACTTCAGGCCGGATTTCTCGATGAGGCGCTGGACGTCGGCGATCTGGGCGGAGACGGAGGGGGAAGAGGTTCCAATCTGCGAGAGAGGTCAGTATAGGTGATTGGAAGAGAGCGAAGAGAGGGAAGGCTGAGAAGGGCTGTGGTTGTCTTGGATGTGAGTGGTGGGAGAGCGATGCAGCTGGCTTATCACGCGATTCACCGACACGACGGGCTGGATCGGGGGATGGAGGAGGGCTGTGATAAACATGCGCAATGAACGACATACCGGAATCAAGCAGAAATCTGCTGTGCAATGCGCGGGCGTCGGGATTGCGTCCAGGTCTGCAGAAGCCATGACTGTTGGTGGTGGGTGGTTGTTTGGATGATGTAGCGGGGAAGTGGAAGATGGATGAGGGGTGAAAGTACCTTCCTTACTTACAATCTAGGTACTCTGCGGTCCCTCATACACCTACCACTACTACCAGGTACAACAACCACATCCAGCTCCGAGTCTTGTGCACCCATGTTGGATGTGATGCATCCAATAAGTCACATCCCCCGGATCGGCTATCAATCTATCAATCCAATCCCGCTAGTTCGTCCACATCCCTGTCTATCCTTCTTGTCCCAGTTGGATCTAAGCGAACTAAGACAGACCTAGACATACGTTAGACGATTCCAGGCTGCTATCGAAGTATACATCGCTTCATAAGGCTGCGCAGAGTACTTCGGGATATCTACAGGGAATCAGCTCATTCTGATCGCACCCAAACCGAACCGATGAGCCAAATGGGACTCCCCAGACTATAAATTCCCAGCTTCTGTCGCTTCAATCTCTCCAGAAGAATTGAGGATGGTTGATTGACATCCACAATCTCCTCATCGCTGTCAGTGAGTGGTTCTTTGTTTCTGATCCGTCAGCCTAGAGCCCACCAGCCGACCACGGTTCACGGTCTGACCGTCGTACCATTGCTCCTCCACGCCGTTTCATCTCTCATCTTTTCTTTTTCCTGCGACTACGACTTTCCCCGTTTCTCGTCTTTATCTCCCCTCCAAAGAGTCGGGGACTGCCGTGGCGAATCCACTGGCCTCCCGGGCCTTCATTCTGTGCACAACCCTCCGATCGGTCTGACCGTTCCCGCCTAGCCTTCGTTAAGCTCGCCGCGGCGGTTGGATCCTTCGAAAACCGGCCTCGACAACACCAATTGTTACCCCGTGACCTCCGACAGTATTGCGCTGGCCGAATTGCAAGGCGAGCGTTGACCGCCTATCCATAGTTGATCTGCGAGTCATCCGAATCGTAGGTTTGCAAACGTTTGTGTGCCCGACGCCCTGCGCGCACCCACTTCTCCGGTAGCCGCCAGTGGTCCGATAACTCTCACCTACCTTGCGCTCGTCGTCGCCTTCTACTCTACCGCTCAGCTTGCATGTGAGCTGTCTCGGTCGCTCTCTCGACGTCAGATGCGCGCGATTGTCACTCTATCAGAATATTTGGGCTCGGATTCAACCGTCACGTTCTGATTGGCATGGTCGACGCCTAAGAATCGCGACAGCCACGCGCCACCGATGCTGATACCACTAGAACCCTGCACTTATCCCACTTCCTAGATCTTTAAGACCCTCCCCGCTAAACGCGATCGGGTTGAAGGATCTTCTTTTGGTAGATTTCTGGCCGGGGTAGCCTGTCGGTCTGTCCGAGTGAAACGGCCCTAGAGACCGATAATCGAGAGGTCATAGAATCGCTTTTCTTTTTCTCTGGCGCGCACGTTCAATTGGCTCCCCAGACTCGGAGAGACAGCACGCCACGCTGAAGAGGCTCTACCGTCCGTTTCGGGTTCATTGCATCAGCACACACAGGTGTCTTCTTTGGGCCTCTGCTGGTCTGAGCACACAAACTATTTAATCACGGCTTCGGGGACGTCTTGCCCAAAAGTCGTGTTCCTGATCGACGGACTCGGTGATCGTGGTTAACCGTCGTTGCGGCCATGGTTCTTTTACCGAAGATAATTGCAATACACCACTGGACGACTTAACGAATGACAAAGGCCGGCCTGCTTGAGCTCCCACCCGGGGCTCAGCTTCTCTACCTTGCAGAAGGCGGCGCTAACGTCATCTATCGCATTGTGACAACGTCGTCGAGTCCCCTCAGTGGCACCAGAAAAGAGTCCCTGGCGGTGTCCAGCTCCGTCCAGGGCTCATTCGACCCCTACGCCGTTCCCACCCAGTTCAAAGGAAAATTACTTCGGCTGCGGAAGGAGACGAAATCTAGTATTTCGTATCAGGAGATTGTACGGAACTTCGACCAGACCGTTCGGCCCCTATTTAACCCGGACGAACTCATCGACCAGGAGCTCGTGAGTCTCCCCAGGGGTCTTGTAGCACGCTGCAATGATCAGCTCCGCGCAGCCGAGCTGAATGGGAGGCGCCCGAAACGTCGACAAGGCGTGTACCTCTCCGTGACGGAACCATTCGGCCTGCTCATCACGGACATGACGCCGTTCGGCAATCCGGATGCTATCGTTGCGGAGCTGAAGCCCAAATGGCTTCTGCAGTCTCCCACAGCGCCCGCAAACGCCCGTCGTTGTCGCACCTGTGCGCTGCGGGAAATGAAAAACCACGAAGCCCGTCTCGCCGGGAAACCCGAAGACCGATCGTTCTGCCCCTTGGATCTTCCTTCGGACAAGTTCGAAAACGTCTTACGGGCTGTGCGGTTCGTCAAGGGCTGCAAGGATCATGGTCGACTAGCCCGCGTGCTGTACCGCAATAATACAGTCCAAAAGCTCTTGACGCATCAGAAAGTCGAGCGGGATGTTGGGTTGAATGGCCCACCAGCACAGTCCCGAGAGAAGTCTCTCGCAATGACGTTGAGAGATTGCACGATGTTCATCAAGGTATGTCTCCGCCCTGGGCGACTGACCAGAAGGTATGCTGACTACGATAGATGCCGCGAGACGAATCGAGTCCTGTAGAGATCCGCTTTGGTGATTTGGATCTCAAAACGGGAGCCGGGGGCAAGGCCCAATACTGGCTTGACCTGGAGAAGCGGCTGATCTCCGAGGGATGGTACCTGGGAGCGAAGAATAATTCTCATCCGAGCGAGTGTGCATTGCAGGGTCCGCGGGGGCATTTGCAGCCATCCATTTAGCGTTTACCATGTTACCGTTTTTTACCTTCTTTTGCCGCGTCCGCATGGTTTCCTCATTAGATGCGAGATCCTTTGCGACTTGCACGGGATTTAGATTCGTGGGTAATCTTTAATGCTGCTGCATCTGGCTTTGTTGGTTGTTTCGCATGGGTTGGTGGGAGGCTTCGTCGTTTATGTTATTGATTTCGCTTTGATTTCGCTATCAGGCCATGATCAATCATTTCCAAATTTATTAAGTCTTAAATCCGGTATCACCGTTCAATTCAAGGTGCAGTTCTAGAACACTATAGTGTCTACTACTATGGCTGGAAGTGCGTGTACATTAATAAGCTATATCCGTAATTCCGCGCTCTCGGAATGTCTAAAACCCTCATACATCTATCAATTGGTCTTCCCTGCATCTGCATCTACCGTGAACTTATAATCATACATATACCTATAATATATCGATACTATATCTATAGATCTATAAAGACCATGGCGACCCGCATCCTCCGACCAGCTCTCCGTCTTCCCATCCTGCGGAAAACCACTCCTACTGCACCAATCACGGCCATCCCCAGACTACCTATATACAACAGACCATTCTCCTCCAGTCCACCGACACAGCAACCCCACAAGATGGACTCTGCAGACGCCCTGATCGACCTCGCCAAAAACCGGCGCACCATCTACAAGCTGGGCAAGGACAGCCCCGTCCCAGACGCAAAGATCGAAGAGCTCGTGAACGCGGCCATCCTGCACATCCCCAGCTCGTTCAACACGCAGTCGACTCGTCTGGTCGTGCTGCTGCACCGCGAACACGAGAAGCTGTGGGACATTGCCATTGACACGTTCGGCGAGCTCGTCAAGTCCGGCACTGTGCCCGAGGAGACGTGGAAGAAGCAGACGCTGCCCAAGTTGCTGGGGATGAAGGGTGCGGTTGGCACGGTGAGTCTGCGTCTGGGGGAGATGACGGGGGTGTAGCAGCTGACGAGGCGCAGGTCCTGTTCTATGAAGATCCGGCGCATATTAAGCCGTTGTCGGAAAAGTTTGCCACCTACAAGGATCATTTCCAGCCGTGGGCGGATCATTCCAACGCTATGCATCAGTATTTCCGTATGTTGTCGTCTGCCCTAGTCTTGTGTCTTGTGCTTTGTGCTAATGTCGACGTGTCAGTCTGGACTGGCTTGGAGGCCCTGGGTTTCGGCGCAAACCTCCAGCACTATAATCCCCTCATCGACGCCCCCGTCGCCAAGCAGTGGAATGTGCCTGCGGACTGGCGGCTGGTTGCGCAGCTGGTCTTTGGGAGCCCTGAGGGTAGTCCGAACGAGAAGGCGCAGAAGCCGATTGAGGAGCGGGTGAAGATCTATAGAAAGCTTTAGACCCTTGTATAAAGTAGATATTCGCAATGTACATGTTCTTACTGATCAAACCCAAGGATATAGTATACAACTAAGTAAACACCAAAAA
Source organism: Aspergillus pseudoterreus (assembly GCA_002927005.1). NCBI lineage: Eukaryota > Fungi > Ascomycota > Eurotiomycetes > Eurotiales > Aspergillaceae > Aspergillus > Aspergillus pseudoterreus. Next base: position 211,854 of record PIJX01000033.1, read on the forward strand.
CACCAGCCCAGCAATGGGCACCGAAGCGATGGCAATCGTCACAAAGACAGCGCCCACGCGATCTCCTGTCGTGATTTCCGTCTCGACTGTACCGCCGTCGTCCTTCGAGCCCGATCCCGCCGATGGATCGCTGGTACTGTTTCCACCCGTGGTCGCCGTGACAGGCGCCATATCGCCCTCCATTGAAATGAGGTTGGCCGCCAGAATGCTGGTCACGCTCATCTGCTCCTCCAGTCCGCTCCACCCGTCCCATTTCTCCGTGTACCAACGCACCCCGCAGGTGTTGTTGTTGTGTCCGGTGCACGCTTTGGCGGCGGCGACAGCTGAGCCCTGCAGCTTGGGCAGGATGGAGTCGTACGTGGACGGCACGATCAGCGCTGTAAACGCCAGCCACATAGACAGAAGCCCCTTGAAGATAATCTCGTTGTTGTTGCATACTTCTTTCGGCTCGCAGGTGATCTCCGACATGATCTCTCCGCCGTATTTCGTGGGGAAGAACTTGTCCAGGGTGACATTCAAGAGGCCGTTCACCGCGTTAGTCCACTTGGAAACCGTGCCGTTTGTCTAAACAACCATCTGTTAGCCGTCGAGCCGTCCACCGCCGTATGCCGTATACCGGGCAGAACTCACATAGTTATACATATACGCCGCACCGGCCAAATACGCCCCATAATTATACGTCCACTGGTTATTCCCCTGTGTCGTACACCCATTATCGACATCCGTCGAGTCGGCCACGTTCCAGGTCGAATTGCTCAGCAACGGCACCGACGCCGACCAGTCCCAGATCTTCTCCGCCCACTCGGCGTACGTCGCGTTGTTCGTGTATCGCGCCAGCCGCGCCGCCAGCTGGAACAGCCCGCCGTTCGAAATGCTGTTCTTCATCGCGTATCCCGCCTCGTACGCCCAGATCTGCCAGCGCAGCCCGCCGTTGCAGGTCGTCGTGTCCCACCGTCCGACCTGCATGTTGTACACCCCCTGCGCCAGCGACAGCCACGAGTACCCGTCCGTGACGTCCGGGAGCTTCAGCTCCGCGGCGGTCATCGCCGCGAGGCCCCAGAACATTTGGTCGTCGTTGCCCTGGGCTGTTAGCTGCGGAGCGTATATGCGTTCGCGAGGGAGGGCGGGTGGGACATACTAGGTATGTGCTCCAGTTCGAGGGAAAGTAGTTGTCATCGCCGGCCTGCCATTGCATGCCTACCGTCACCTCGTCGTTATATGTCGAATCGCCGGTGAAATGCCAGTACTCGATGAGGGTCATGAACATGGCGCCGCCTTCCCACCACGTGTTCGGGAGTTTGCCCGGGATCTGGCCGGACTCGTTTCCCTGGTAGTGGCGCATCATGCCCCAGGCTGCCGTGCTGGCGGCATCTTTGATCGACTCTGCTGTTGTTAGATGGCGGGACAGGGGAGGGCAGTGGCGGGGGATGGGACGGGATCACGTACGCTCATCGCTGATATCCAAGGAGATTGCAGCGCTGTGCAACGCCTGGCACAGGAGCAAGCCAATCAACGACCATCGGAACCGTGGGAGGGAGAGGAGCATCGTGCAATGCGCATGCCGGTGTTTAGATGATTAGGGCTGGAGGTCATCTGACGGGGACGAGAAGACGGAGGATGATAAAACCGGCCGGGAATGACCCGGGCTGCAGGAACCGGTCCATATTTACATGTCTTAGCCGGATTAAACGACGGATGCAGTGCCGGTGATAAAGGAGGGGCCTGGAACACTAGTTGCCGCGTTGCCAGTGTGAAGTTCTACGTCAGCTGGCGCCAGAGCCTGACATGGATTAGTGGATGGATCCGGATATAGCCCAAGAGGCGGATGGACGCCGGGTTGGTGGTTGAAAGAGGATAGGAAGCCCGAGAATGGATTCTCGAGGCTTCTCGGATTTAGCGGATAGTTAGTGCTCTGCTAATAGAGTGGCGCTGTTGTGATGGAGACATACCGAGTATGTACTAGCATATACTAGCAGAAGCTAAGTCGGCGAGGGCCGTGGTGTTTGTTCAGGGGGTGACAATACTCCGCAACGCAGCATCTTGCGACTTCTGCACCACGAGATAATGTACAGCCGGTCTCCACGTCCCACTGCCAAGCAACAGATTTAAGACGAAGATTCAGGTGCATACGTACGCTGGCGGTAAGCGATAGGACATACGTAAGCGCTGACCAGGCATCCAGATTCAAGCTTTGCGGGTGGAGCCCCTAACCACGCCATGGAAGCCCTAACCGACGTACTGTACAAGAATAACCGCATTGAGTGCATACATGGTGAACTATAGACTGATTCATGGAAAGATAACAGGCCAACCTCCACCTCTCCACATGGTGAATTCTGTCAAATGTACTGTACGTATGTAGTCCAACACCTATAATAACCAGTACTATCCCACTTTTACGCCGAAGTATTCCTCTCCTGTATCAGACCTCCAACCATTCTATCCACCGTCCGTTCCACCAGAAACCACGTTCCCCTCTGCCATGCCCTCCTACCTCCAGTGGGCCGTGGCCCTGTCTCTGGCGGCGCAATGCACCGCGCAGACATACACCAGTTGTAACCCGACGAAGAGTATGCCAGCCCAGTCACCCACCCGCGAAGCCCCTCTAACCGCTCGCAGAGACCTGTCCCGCAGACACAGGCCTGAGCACCTACACGCTCTCCACCGACTTCACCAGCGGCGACTCCGCCTTCAAGCACTGGAACGTCACCGCCGGCTCGGTGACCAGCACCTCGCTGGGCGCCGAGTTCGTCATCAACGAGCAGGGCGACGCACCCACCCTCGAGAGCGAGTTCTACATCTTCTTCGGGTATGTCGAATTCAAGATGCGCGCCTCCAACGGCACGGGCATCGTGAGCACCGTGCTGCTGGAATCGGACGACCTCGACGAGATCGACTGGGTAAGCCCTTCCCCAACACAGGTCCGCATATGCGTGGGCGCAGCACTAACAAGCCACAGGAACAAATCAGCACCTACGACACCCAGATCCAAACCAACTACTTTGGCAAGGGCAACACCACCTCGTACGACCGCGCCACCACCGTCACCGTCGCCTCCCCTGAGGAGACCTTCCACACGTACGCCGTCAACTGGACCGCCGCCACGACGGAGTGGCTCGTTGACGGCACCGTCGTCCGCACCCTCAACTACGCCGACGCCCTCGACGGCGAGAACTACCCGCAGACCCCGATGCGCGTCCGCCTCGGCATGTGGGCCGGCGGCGACCCCGATAACAGCGAGGGGACTATTGAATGGGCCGGCGGCGAGACGGATTACTCGGCTGCCCCGTTCAAGATGTACATCGAGTCAGTCTCGGTCGTTAATTACAACCCGGCCGATGAGTATAAGTATACCGATAAGACCGGGTCATGGAAGAGCATCAAGGCGAGTAACACGACAGACTCGTCGTCGTCGAAGACGACCTCCAACACGACCTCTAAGGCTATCTCGAGCTCATCAGTTGCGATGAATGCGACGGCGTCGTCCTCGTCGTTGGCGTCGGCAACATCTGGGGCTGCGTCGTCCTCCGCTGCAGCGGTGTACAAGGGCGGCGCTGTGGTGTCCGCTACGCCGCTGTTTATGGGTGTTTTGGCTGCGGTTGTTACTGGGATGCTGTACATCTGAGAGCATGAATGCTTACATTTCTCTCTCTTTGTGTCTATTCTTTTTGTATTTAGGTAGCTTAAGCAAGAACAGTGACCATAGTCTCTCACTCAAGCACGTCCGCGTCCGGCCATCGGTGCGGAAGGAAAGTTATACTGGTCGGAGAAGCTGTCTTTGGCGGGTAAAAGGATATCGCAATCGGTAAAGCATTCTCGGAGAGACTGTACAAAGCGTCGAGCCAACTGCTTGAACGACGCCATTTTGGGAGATGTTGGGATGAAGGGAAGTCGAGGGTGTGAAGATCGGTACTTATAATAAGCTATGATCATCATCGCTGTCGGGCCGGACCGAACTACATATTACATATGTAAGAATGACAACATCCGGACCACCGACACTCTTTAGGTATACTTCATCGCACTTAACAATACATCCATTTACCATGGTGCGGCGATAACCATATCGGTATCTCCCCCCTTATCCAAACACACCCCTGATGATGGTCAATCTTTATACCAGGTCCATTCCGGCGCTCCCAAACACTCCCCAATCGTGACCGCTACCAGCACATTAGCACTCCCCTTACCAACAGACACGCCATACGCACCACGTAAGTCCCGACTATCCAGCTCATCCAGAATCATGCGCGTCAGTGTCGTCACCATGGGCTCAATGTCGTGCAGCAACACCACACTCCCGCCGGCATCCAACTGGGCCACGAACTTGTCGAAGCTGTTCCCTATCAACCAGGGGTTGTCGTTCTCGTAGTCCTTTGTGTCGATGTCCGCGCCGATGACGTGATACGCCATCTCTCCCATGACCTTGTTCACAAAGGGCGTGGACTCGAGGTACGGCGGTCGCATATATGTCGGTGCGTATCCCAGAATGTCGCGAATGGCGGTCTCCACGGCGTACATCTTTTTCTGGATCTCTCCGCGCGAGAGATTCGGAAGATGGCCGTGGTCGTAGCTGTGCAGCTGTCTGGTTAGCTATCTTGTAATTGGAGACGGTTGTCTCTGTGGATTTGCAAGTTGTTGGGGTATGGCCTACGTGTGCGCGCCGATCTGGTGCCCGCTTGCAGCCATCTGTCTGAGAGTTTCGGCGTTCGCGGCATACTGGAGACTGGTCCCTACCACGAAGAACGTTGCGTGCGCTTGGTAGTCGTCCAGCAGGGCTATCAGGTCGGCCGTATAGGCCTCCGGGCCGTCGTCAAAGGTCAGAGCGATTGTGCCGGGGACAGTGCATTGTTTGATCACGCTTCCGATGGGGATTATGATTGGGACAGCGGGAGCGGCGAGGATCTGATCCCGGGTAAAAAGGAAGATTAGAAAGAGAAAGAGGGACAACATGGCTTGTGAGATGAGCGTAAGGATGCTGTGACATGGAAAGTGAGTGACTGTGGGATATTTTACATGTAATCATGAACTTGGAGGGACATGATGTGGATAGAAACAATGGGGATCTCGGACTGCGAGACTTGGATGAGGAAGGAGCGAAGCCGGAATGAGAATCCATATGACAAGGCAAGGTCAGTTCCTGCGATGATGATACAGTAACAGCACGTAGGAATGGAAGTGAAAACGTCCCGGCATCCATGCGTCCGCGGTTAAAACATTATAACTATCACTGCTTTCAGACATGTCATTCTCTCCAGACACATTAGTCCCCAACAACCTCGTCACAAATCAATATGAATACATGGAACGTGAAGATATGCAACAGAATTAAACCACCACTTGCTTTCGTTCGTCGGACATCATCTGGAACTCCAATCCAGCGATCACTGTCTCCGGGTGTACTTCTTCATGGAGCGCCGCTGGCCCTTCTGAGCCTCCCGCTCGAGGAACTTGCGCTGTTCCTCAGCCGACATGCTCCGGAGGAGTCGCTCACGCTCCTCCTTCTTGAGCTTCTCCGCCGCCAGCTTGCGCTCCTCCGCCTTCTCCTCCTCGTCGGCGCGACGAAGCTTGCGGATCTCCTCCTCGCGAGTGTTGCGGATCTTGCGCAGCACCTCGGGACGGAAGTGGCCAACCGAGACGAGCTTGTCGGCAAGTCGGAGGAACTGGGAGAACAGGGGCATGGTCGCGGTGTAGCCGGAGGACGAGGGAAGGGTGGTCGAGACTTGAACGCGCTTTCTCGGGGTGGTCTCCTCGAGTCTAAGAGGATTAGATATTTCCTATCAGGTTGTCTTTCCAAGGAGGTGGAAGGGGCTCACTTCGTGGGTTTATCAACAGGCTGATCAGTGATAATCAGGTACTTGAAGTGGTCGCCAGCCTTTTCAATAGCCTGGATAAGTTCCGGGCTAAGAAGGGTGTCGGTGATCTCAGCGCTCTCGGTCATCACGGTCACCCAGGCAGGAAGCTTGGAGTTGTCCTTGGTGAAGGTCATAGAAGCGTCGTAACGCTCCTCACGGAACTTGCGCATGTGGTTCTTGTGCACCACTGCCCAGATAAAGCCGTCATAGCTCGAGTTGTTCACCTTCAGAGAGGAGGTGTCGCCACCGGGAACGGGAACCACATCCTTCTCCTTGCCGTCAAAGGTATATGCGACCGCGTCGCAGGTTTCCGAGGGGGACTCGTAGCTATCGAACAAGAAACCAAGGATCATATCCATATAGTAGATGATGGGGTTGTAGCGCTTGGGCATCTTGATCGAAACGTCGACAAACGCGACATTCTGGCGGCCGGTGGCGTAAGCGGTGTACTCCTGGGCGCTCTTTTCCTTGAGAATTGTCTCGGGGGAGGCGAGCTCCGATGTAATGGCGTTGTCACCGGACTTTGGGACGCCGTCGAAGCCAACGAGGGCGAACTCGCTCTGGAGGACAGGCGCATGGGCTTGGGCCCATTCCTTCGCCCTGCGCCGGTTCTTGCGTGTTCCCCACAGATGGAACACCACAATCAGCAAGATTAAAGGCATGACCATGGCCTCCTGGAGGAAGTCCTGGGGGGAGGTGCGCTCCCACACGCGGTACCATTTCGTATAAGGGACGGGCTTGATGGCCTGGGTGTTATACGCCGGCGTGGACGAAGACGAGGATGCCGCCAAGATGGAGGCAGGAGAGGGCTCCGGAGCTTTCACAAAGTCGGCGAAATCTAACAATCATCCCCAGCAGTGAGTGGGAATTCGTACCAGGGGGGTGCGAGGTTGACCCCGGATTTGGTGAGACGTGCGGGACTTACCATCCTCCACATTGGCCGAGCCCGAGGGCTGAGAGCCGCCAAAAACATTCTTGAAAATACCCGCCATGACGACGAGGGGAGAGGAAGAGAAAGGGAAGAAATTGGGTGGGAGCGAGGGAAGAAACGGCGACGTGGCGGAGGAGAAGAAGGGAAAAGGGAACGATGGTTCGAATTGACGTTCGGCGGAGCGAAGCTAGTCGGTGGAGACGCCAAGCCATCCGGAGATAAGGTCGCTTATTGTGCCTACATCTACTCCGTACTGATCGTGCTAAGACAGTCATCGTGGTAAAAGATTCTTGTTTAAAGCAAAATAACCAAAAAGGAAACGTACAGCTTTTATCCCACCGTCCAATCCTAACCCAAACCCACGCAACCAGACAACACAAAAAGAGCGAGGTGGTATCCTACTACTCGAAAATGCAACGCCAGAAAACACAATCAGCCAGATAGTCCAATGTACAAGCTCTAGAAAGCACGCTGAAAGATCAATAAGACAGTGAAACAGGAATGGAAGGGATTAAACAAGCTCGTATCAGTCATTAAAGGGGCCCAGCCTTGCTGGTGGGAGAACAAAGAAAAGAGATCAAATGAGCGTCGCAGTCGGTCGACTGGTAAATTATTGCCCGTAGGCAGGTGGAGGGCTCTCTTCATGCCCGGGCCGGTTCCAAAAGGCACACGAGTTGGTGCCCATCAGCTTGTCTTCCCGCATACGGCGGGCTATCTCACCCGCAATCCGCTCAACCAGAGCCTGGTCAACGGGGCCGGGAGCTGACTTCTCTGTAAAGGGAAGGATGGTCGACGGCAATTGTCGTGAGGGGCCTGCTTCCTGTTTCTCGCCTTCGTATCGGGATGACTCATGCCGAATGATAGTCCTAGGAGTCGCATCGATATCGTCGACTTCGGCATGACGTCTAGCAGGCTCTGACGAGGACTCTCCGGTCTCGCGCAACACTTCGGTCGCGATGTCGCGACGGAGGGCAGGGCGCGAGATGCTAAAGCGGTGTCGCTCGGGAATCGGCGGGAGGTGGAAGTCGCTATCCGGAGACAGAGGAGGCGTAACCGGATCATCGGGCTGCTCGTTGACCCGAGGGAGTGGAGCGGAGCGCACAGAGGGGGCGCTGGTGGTCTCGGTGAACGAACTCTCATCGGTGACACTGGCGGTCTCGGATTCCGGCTGTTTAGGGCGACGCAGATCAACAACGCGCTTCTTCCTCTTTCGCGCGTGCGCCTTCGAATGCCGACCCGCTCCTAGGTTCAGACCATAGGTACTAAAACTGTGGGTAGACGTCGAAGTCCGGCTATAGGATGATATCGTGCTCGCGTTGTCCTGGAAGGAGGACATTCCGCCTACCTGCGACTGGGTTCTCGAGAGAGCGGGGCTCAGCGGCGAAGTCACGCCGCCAGTGATATCGCCTTGGTCGGATGGAGAGGTCCATGCGCGGTATACAACTTCTTGTATCGATGGCGTGAAGAGCGAGAGGGTTCGTTGCGAATCGGTCAGGGCGGCCAATCGTAGCAGGTTCTTTTGTGAGAACAGAGAATGGGTCTCGACGGACGAGTCTAGCGATAGCGACGCGATTTCGGATTCATTCAGAGCGTTTCCAAGCGCGTCCACTGGGTCTTGCGGAGGACTGGCCAATGGATCTTGACCAGGACCCTCGCCGGCAGTGTTGGTGTTCTGATCCTGATCCTCCTCCCCGGCGCGATATTCTGGGACCCATAATCGGAGCGAGAGACGATGGATGATGGCGGGAAGCTCATCCATAAACAGGATTCGCAGTTGAGCCTCGATTTCTCGTTGCAGGAAGTCGCGCACGAACGGGATGGAATCAAAGGTGGATGAAACTTTGAGCGACTCGAGCGGATCATTTCGGAACACCACGGTGATCCCCTTTTGCTTGGAGAACACCAATATCACGAAGCCGGAGAGCTTAAAATCGGATAACGTGATCTGAAGAGGGATCGTCAAAGGTGTCCTGGATCAGATACAGATTAGCACGGGGGATGGATGCGGCAGACGCGGAAGTGTCACATACGCGGCAGCCAGCGGCAGCGGCGAGGCAAACGACGGTCGGGTAAGGAGGTATGTGTTGAGCGGATTCGCTTGGACGCGTGTTTTCAGGGTGAGAAAGGCATCGCCCGAATAGGACATTTTGAAAATGCCTCTAAACCGATCTTCAGCCAAGTCTCCAATCTCCAAGATTTCCAACTCGGGAGGGATCGAACCGAGATTTAACTCGGTAACGATGATGTCGTCGACGATGATGGGCGGCTTAGGGGATTTATTGAGCGCAGCCGTTAATAGATCTTGAGCGCGAGTGTAGAAACTCGCGTCCGCCATCAACGGCGACCAGTTGAAGTTGAACGCCATGGCCGGTCATGGAGAAGCGGCAGGGAGTGAGCCGACGGCGATTAACGGGAGGCGATGGAATGAGGAGGGACCATCGAGGAGAGATGAGAGACGAGGACGGTGTAGGAATAAGGAGAATATTATAGTAGTATAATATTAAGATCTCAGCGATCTTTAGGTGGAGGGAGAGCGAGGGGATGGGGGGAGGAGAGAGGGAGAGTTGACGATAAGACGGAAGTGAAGGGAAAATGGGAAAAGGGCTGGAAGAAGAAAAAAGCAGGCAGTTCCCGAGGTCACAATCTCCCCAAACGGTAACTCGCGTGATCGACGCTCCACGAGCTTCTGATCTAATTTATTTTATTATATATTTTTTTAAAGGTATTTGTTTATTGAATAAAGAGATAAATATTGATATTTATTCAGTATTCATACCTATGATTTGTTCTGTAAGTCTTCTATACTTCTTGCGATTTCTCTCTATACCGGCTCCCTCACGAACAACTACACGGACCGAGGACAAAGGGGCAATAATTTTAGACCAGAAAATGCAGGGAAACGGGAAGGCCAAGGAAATAACGTCACAACACAGAAATCGTCCTATTATTATGAAGAATAATGCAGCCAGGATCGGAGTCTCCATAACACTAAAAGCGATATGACACTGCCGGTGCGCCAACCCTTCTTCCGATCCGCTCCGATTTTCGCCCTCTCCAGTCTGCCCATCTCCAGGTCCATTATTTTCTCCCCTCCAACGGCGATGCTCAGATGTCCCTCGTACTTTCGCATGATGGCTCCACTGACACGGCTCTATTGCCCTTGATCGGACGGGATATCAAGTCAGACAGCGGCGATGGAAATCGCTTTGGGCCATTGCTCTGGCCCCTCGCCAGCGGGCCAAAAGGAGTATCACTGTAGTCGATCGATGTCCTTCCATTCCCCTGCATATGGAGAATGGTGAGAATGGTGTTGTGATAATCCTAGTTAGTCCTGGATTAACATTTGACTGTGATTACAGCTGGAATCATTCACTTGTCAGTGTCAGTATACACTGCTCCGGAGACCCCGTACGGAGTAGCATTCCAGCGTTCTGGCATATAACCTCAGGAACCCGGACAATGTCATCACCAAAGTAACTGGAACTATGAATGCTCCCCTTTCCGCCCGGGACGACGGACACACTCCGGACATGCCATCCCGTCTACAGTCTTCACGACAACGCTAGTGGCTCCGCCTCATGTTCTGGAAGCTGTTCTACGGAGTACTGTACATGCATGATCGTCCTTCGCTGGACGGCCCGCGGGATACCACTTACTCTTTCTAGTATACAAGGCCGTGGAGTGTCGAGACATCGAATTGATCAGCCATCATCGCTCCCTGGGGAAAATTTGCCGGCCGGGCCATCGCCGATCATCCGTCCGGTAATTGAGTGACTCATTGTCTTTCTCTCATCTTCCATGTCTATCGGTTGTTCTGAAATGCTCTGATCCTTCATCACGAGCTCGCTTAATCCCACCACGCTCGACACATTCTCGTAGTGAACATGCGGCGAGGCCGCCACAGCTAGGCGACTTACTTCGTATGTTTCAAAAAGCATATAGCTGGGTTTCTTTCCAGTGCCACCGAAGCAGGTTAGGCTGGTCCGCCTCAGAGATTAAGTTGAGCCCGTCCATCAAAATATATCTTTGACATAGACTCTTCCAACCCTATGAGCCAGGACTTACCTGGGACAATATGTCTCAGATCGTACATAACCCCGAGCTCAAGTCCGCGAAAAACATTCAAATTGTTTCCCATACTCCAATATCATCGCATACATAGGAAAATCAAGCATCAAACGTCATCAGCAGAAATCGAGTAAATGGTCACGTGCACGCTTATCGCGAAGATTCTGCCGCAGCGGCCGAATCCAGTAGGCGGCAAAGCGACTTCTCTGATTACCTAAGATCAGGCACCCAATGTGGCGCCTCTGATTGGCCATCAAACTAGGATGCAGCTCACCACAGCAACGATGCGCTAGACCTCTTCAGGAAAGGAGTCAATATCTCTCCTTCTCCAGCCAACGGCAACCGTAATCGTTCATCCTGAGCAAGCGACATCCGATACTTGGACGGCCTCTGCGAAGGGAGGAGGACTGGAATCAAACTCAGTTATCAGTACGCCATGTCCACGACATTATCCTCCGCCGTTTCCAGCCCCGCGCAATGGGATGCGCATCCCCCAACGAAGACTCGCACCGTTGCCAAACGTCGAGTATATGGAAAGCGACGAACGGACGCCCCGAGAGCGGTATTCGACCAGCAGACTCCACCCAAGCAGCCGAGTAGTCTTCAGCAAGCCAGTGTTCAGGATGCAGTGGATTCGATCCAAGCTAAGCTGGCAGAAATCAATATCGACGATACGCCAACCGTACGACGCCAAAAAGATATCGTGAAAAAACCGCGGGATGAAAACGACACAGATTCAATCCACAGAAAGGATGCAGAACCTCAGGTCGATGACGCACCAACTGAACTGCCTCAGACGGAAGACCAATTCGTTGCGCCGTCTTCTCCGATGAGCACACCTAGACCACAGAAAAGATACGAGACGATGGTGGCAGTCAGGGTCACTCCTCGTTACTCTATGGTGAGGCGCCGAGTGCAAAGGAAGGAGGCTGGATCGACATCAGGGAATGCGAGCCGGACACGAAAAGTGAAACCTGCCCCTCGATTATCATCTGGCTGTGTAACGGACGAGGGTATAAATGCCTACGCCCGCCCTATTCTGGACGAAGCCATCTCCCCCGTTGCTGCGCAGAGCGTGCAGAAGTTCAGCTCATGGGCGGCCCGGGCTGGAAATTTGTTAGAGGTTGTGAAGATTGCGGAGGGCTCGTATGGAGAAGTCTACAAGCTCCGCCTGCGCGAGGAGGTGTGCAAGAAAGCGATGTCTAAGTCGAAGCTCGCTCGTCTGAAGGCGTACGGTGATGGGGTGTTCAAGATTGTCCCTCTACGCGCACGAAGAGGACCCGGCTCGAAGAAATACACAAGCGTCGACGAAATCGTGTCGGAAGTGAGGATGCTCAAGTACCTGGACCCGATTCCTGGATTTGCCCGCTTCCGAGAGATCCATGTCGTGCAAGGCCGGTTCCCTGAATCATTTCAAGCCGCGTGGGACTACTATAAGGAGACCAAGGACGATTGTCTCAACCCAGATCCGTCTAATAGACGGGCTTATCCTGAGACGCAGCTGTGGGCAATCGTGGAGATGGACGATGCTGGTTGCGAGTTGGAAAAGTTCGCTTGGTCGTCCGTTTTCCAAATCTATGATATATTCTGGGGTGTAGCGATGGCGCTTGCGCGCGCGGAAGAGTATGCCATGTTCGAGGTAAATTCCAAATGAATGCATGATAAAAGGAGTACTGCTGACAGAAAGAAAGCATCGCGACCTACATCTCGGAAACGTGTGCATCAGAAGCACTCGCCCTAATGGTTGTATGGACCCTCCGACAGATCACGATATCATGAGTCGATCATATACCAGCGGCTTCGGACTCAGCACGATCGAAACGACAATTATAGACTACTCGCTCTCCCGAGCGGAGTTGCGTCTATCTGAAGAGTCGCCCGATGCTGTAGACATTGCCTCGTCAGACTTGGACCAGAAGCAAATCTTTGATGCTATCGGCCGCGATGAAGACGAGGTTTTATTGAGGAACACTTATAGATAGTAAGTTTAATCCTTATTTTATCACCACAGAACCCAACATACACGGGAGTGATTTCTAACTGTTTACCTAGTATGCGGGCTCAGCTATATCACGGGAACCCTCTCGAGACCGCAAAGACACGCGACATTCCGGGAATCTGGGAAGAATACGCACCGCGAACCAATCTTATCTGGCTCCTCTTTCTTCTCAAGACCCTACTGAAGAATAGAAAAGCCGAAGTTTCTGAAAGACAACCCTTGTCTCTCTGCTCCCCAAACAAGCAGCCCAAAATAACGAAGACGCCAAAGAGTGGGTGTAAGGATCTGGACTCACCAGAGACCAAAGTCGCCAACCTGAAAAAGGACCTCGAGGATAGGCTGAACGAAGTTCTCCGCCTCTTGGATCTTGAAAATGGCCATCAAGATATATGCTGCGCTGCGGACCTGGTTGCATTCGCCATCGATACCAACTGGTTGGACGAACGGGACTTCTTCTAGAACTGCATAAGATAGAGCGGTTGCATTGGTGATTGTTTTATATATGGTTAGCATGGTGTTGTGGTTCATCTCCTGTACGTATAAGCATAGTCTCATCTTTATGACAACATTTTGAGTCTGGGTCGCCAGATGAGTAGTGTTCGTACGCCCTGGTCAGCATGACGATACTCTTGCGAAGCAGACCCTTCCAGAGAAGTAATCAGTACACTTCTTAGGTATACATGAGGTCACAAAACCTACGTCCTGTGCCCCCAGGGAAGAAATCTCAACGAACAACCCACTGATCATTACATCTCACCGCGTATCGCCCGACACAAGAAAGCACACCATCTGCACCCACACCCCATGCCCAAAATGGGGTCTGCTTTCGAGAACCTTGTCGAAAAAGTCTTCGGCACGAAGTGCACCCAGCGCCTCCGCCAGTGCCTCCACAACCACGACCTCAGCGAGCGGCACAAAGAGGACGATCGGTGGGCAAAGGACATGATCCTGATGGACGTGGAGCTGCGCGAGACGGGCCAACGCGAAGCGTATCTCCGGGAGGAGGTGAAACGGCTGGAAGCGCAAGCCCAGCAGACGGAGCTGTCGACGGAGGAGAAAGCGCAGATGGAGAAATGGCAGGCCGAGATCGAGGAGCTGGCGCGCCAGTACTGGCACCTGGAGCGGGAGTTCTACCGGCGCGAGGCGTCGTGTCCGCCGGGACCGATGCTGCGAGCGTACCAGTCGGGCCGGCAGCGCGGCCCGGACTGGTTCCTGCCGAATAAGTTCCTGCGTACGGACTGTGTCGGCCGCGGGGGCTGCTGTGGGCGCAACTGTGGGTGCTGCGAGAGGAAGCGGTTTGCGGGCGGCCGCGAGATTCGTATGGGCCATTGCACGGTTGAATGTGGCTGCTGTCGCCGGGTCAGGGGCTTTGACTTGAACCATGAAGACAAGACGAGGTTTAAGAAGTTGTTTGATGACGCGGATGTGCAGGTCAACCGGTCGTATAGCAATGACTTGAAGTTGGCTTATATATTCGGGCGGTCGAAGTAAGGTGGACTCCTCGTCTGGGGGCGGATTCCTAACAGTACTAGGTAATAATGGTCGTGCTGGGCTTACACTGTCTTGTTTTGTTTCGAGATTGCGCGATGGCAGCTATGCGGATCTGGTTTAGTTTGTTTAACTAATGGACTTGTTCAGTTTTCCATTGTGTTTTACAAGTGCTAGATCAGCCTGAAACACTCGGAGACGCTATGGGGCCAACAGTTGCGATATAGGGTTCCTGGATAAGCAGCGTGTTGGAAAGTCAATTCGCCAGACAGAAGGTAATGTAACAAATGGTCAGTCCCCACGAAGAAATGCTACTGCTGCGCGTTACTTTCCTGCTGCAGCAATTCGGCCACATCAGCATCCAGATCTCCGCTCGCAAATTTCGCGTAGTCCTCCTCATGCGTCACCTTGCGCTTTTTGGCGTGGAGCCCATTGGGATCTTCCTCGATATGCTCAAACCCCGGCAACGTGAACCCAGTCGCCTGGGGCTGATTTATATCCTGAGGCTCGTGCTTGGGTGACCCGACAGGAGTAAGAGCCTCCACCGGGGGAGGAGTCAAAGCCTCAACCTCAGGACGAGGCACAGCTTCTCCTTCAGTGACGGAATCATTTGAGCTAGTTGCCGTGTTGTGCTCGACCGACAATCCTCGCATGATCCCGTCTTCAACCTTTCGTTTCTTCGATTCCGTCTCTGATTTTCGCTCCGATAGCTGTGCGACTAGAGATTGCTCCCTGGAGAGCGCAGAGCGATTGGTCTCCAGAAGTTTCTCTAGCCCTTCAATCAAAGCTGTCCGCGACTTGATGACCTCCGATACCGAGTTCTCCGCGTTGGCAAGGGCCTTTAGCAACTGACTCAGCCGTGCTGCGTGCACAGGTGGGGTCGGTAACGGAGTGTTGGGATCATTCATTTTATCATACTCCGCGTTGGCGGCGGTAGCAGTCGCACCGGAGGACACCGTAGCTTTTGAGAGGGCGACTTGAAGAGGAACCAAGGGCTGAAGCTCGGACGGCGTTGAGCCAGATGAGCTTGAAAAGAGAGATCCGCCCAACGGGGGCTTTTTACCGGTTGAGCGCGACTTATCAATCTCTGTCGCATGTGAGTGACAGCACGAGTATCTCTGGAGAAAGGAGCGTCTTACCATCCACACGAGCCTCTACAGCTTCCTGGATGGGCAACTCAAAGATGGATCGTTGCCTCCACACCTCGACCACGCGCCGGATCTTCTGCTGGATTTCATTTGACGCACCCTTGTATGCGATCGCCGTAGCTTCGGCAATGATCTAGTGAACGTTAGGGGGAGCGATACCGAAGAGTGGAAAGGACGCACCGGAGAGAAGGCGATGAGAAAATCCTGCTTCTTCCGTGCTCGTGACTGCTGCGCAACCTCTATAGGCGTTGTGAGCTTCTGAAGCTGAATTGGGTAGTGTGCTATAGCTACCGTTCGCAAGATAGATCAGGTTCAGTCGTTTGGGGGCCGGAGAGTCTCGGAGCTTCTGGAGCCATAGCTGTGCAGTCCGTTCTGCATGTCGCCTGTAATTTAGGTAGTATAAAACATCAGCTGCTGTATCGAGGGACGTCGAGAACGATTGGAGCAGTTACCTGTGGAACATGACCCATTGCGCAACTGTAACGATGCCCTCCTGGGTCTCGTTGAGAGCCGAGAGCTTGGCCTTAACCGCATCATCGGTATACGCCATGTTTCAGCAGCCGAAAGAGCCAGAGAGACCACTCCGGTAGTCGGTTTGTTTCTTTTGGATGGCGTGACACAGCTTATCGCCAAGGATGGGGAGCTGTTGGTATGGGTGCTTGTCACTAGGGCCAGGAGTATTCAGTCTCCGGTCAGGATGGAGTGACAAGGGCCAGACACAAGCAACAATCCAACAAAGCCGACAACAAGGCGATTAAACAGGAAGGGGGTCGTGTCAAGGAACAGGGAATGCACGTTCTTTGTTTGGAGAGAGATACAGAGGAGAGCAAGAGCGCGAGAGAGACTAGTGAAGCTCATGGGGTGTCTCACCGCCTGTAGGCGGCAGAATCCCGTCATGATTGCTGTGTTCCGCTTCCAGAACGCCAGCTGGACCCTCACATTCCCGTCTCTAGCCTCCCTCCCCCTTCTCCCTCCCAATACGTACACACTCCTTTGCTTTTATCAAAGAGCCTCCCTTCTCGACACAACCTCCCTTACCTGGCTCTTTCAAACTCTCATCATCATGGCTGACCGATTCCCCTCGTTGGAAGACTTCTCCGCCGGTTAGTACCTCGTTACCACTTCAATTACCACTAACCGGTACTATGATCTCGGTGATACTAAATCCTGCCTCCCCTAGGTCAAACTGAGGTCGCCGACACCAATGGAGCTGCCGACGAGAGCGATTTGCTGGCCCGTGAGCGCGCTGTCCTCGGCGATGATGCCGACCAGTTTGCTAGCGCCCAAGACCACGTCGCTACCTCCGAGAATGTAGATACTGGTGACGATTTACTGGGCGGTGCGGAGGATGCTCCGGCCGCCGTTTCTCACGAGGAAATGTCCGGGTTCGAGTCGTCTTTCCCCGCTATCGAAACGCAGAATGAGGTACATATCTATGTCGTGTCCTCGCTCCAATGGCTCGTGCGCTAATACATGCTTCCCCTGTTTACAGCAAGTTGCGCCCGGCGGAACAATCACCGGTACCGGCGCTCCTTTCCCCCCAACTGGTTATCCCAGCTACAAGGAACCCGAAGAAGAGCCTGAGCCTGTTAGGTGAGTTTGGATGGCCGTTGTTTTCTTGGTTTGTCCTGTTGGTCCCCCTGGGCGGCGGCTAACTTTCGGATGTGCAGGGAATGGCGCGAGAGACGGGATGCAGACATCAGCCGCCGTGCGGAGATCTCGGAGGAGAAAAAGCAATCGACGGTGAAGAAGGCCCGCGAAGACATCGACGACTTCTACGTTTCCTACAACAATAAGACCGACAAGCTTCGCGCTCAGACCCGTGCCGAAGCCGAACAGTTCCTGGCCAACCGTGAAGACACATCTTCTGGTGGTACCAGCTGGGAGCGGATCGCGAAACTCGTTGATATCTCCGGAAAGGGTGCAAGGGGCGGTGCCAGTGGTTCTGGCAAGGAGCGGTTCCGCGAGTTGCTGCTCGATCTGAAGAAGGACCAGAACGCTCCTGGTGCCAGTGGCATCTAAGTGTGAACGAAGCATCCAGAGGTTGCCCCCGACATATGTACATGACTCGGGAGTCTAGATCGGGGATGTGAGGAGATTTGAGCACCCGAAGAGAAGAGTATTTCCTATTTCCAGCGCCTTTTTATCACGACCGGACCCAACATTGCACGTTCTCACCCTCTGCATTGCCATATCTCCTCGGGTTGTGTCCATTTATTTTTTATTCTGTTACCCTGTCTTTTTACTACGGACCCTTTTCTTTCCTAATCGTTATGTAGGTAGATAACGCAAAGTTTGTCCCATGTTTTTGACCAAAATATCGTTCATATTTGCATCCAATCTCCCCATTACTGAACGACGTAGGACGAGACCTGGCTCATTCGCGATTTCAATTCTGTACATGTTGCAAGAATGTAGACGTCACATGCATAGGTGAATTAAATACAGCTATTCAGTTAAATGCAAAAATTCATGAGCTCCATGCATTATCCAGCCAAATTTTTTTTCAGTCCAATTCAGTCACATCACCACCCGGTTCTCCCACCTCTTCCACCTTTTGTTCCCGTTTACCCTCTGCCTCAATCTCTTCCAGCTTCTTCCGGCCCTCTTCTGTGGTTGCATCGATGACTCCCTCCTCGAGGCTGAGCATACCGCTTTGGCCGAGCTTCTCCACAACATCTTCGGCTTCCTCCACGCTCATCTTTCCGAGAACCTTATTCACCTCATCCAGGGACTCTGAAGCCAATGCAGTCTGTAAATCCTTGGGGAAGGACTCAAAGATCTTGCGGGCTTCCACTTCGACGGGTTCAGTGCCCTCTGCCGAAGGAATGTTGATGGTAATCTTGGTGTTCGGATCCACGGCATGGAGCTGGATCTGCTCCACACCAGCCGGATCGTTAGATGCAGAGCTGTTTTTGGCAAGCTCTGCGGCACGGGTTTTGATCTTGTTGTAGGTTTCGTTGACATCGTTGCGGAAGAGGGTTCCAGCTTGATGATCTTTGTTTGTGATGCTGATATAAGATATGTTAGTTAGAGTCTTTTAGGCCATAATGATCGTGGTGACGTACCGCTTGAAGAAAAGGGAGATGCCATCACGGCCCAGCGAGCGACAATACTGCAGCAGCAATCCTTGGTGGACGCACTGGCGAGCGTAGTCTTCTTTTCCTTCCATCTGGCTGTTGAAGGCTTCGACTAACAAACCATCTGTTTCCTTCTCCGCCACAATCTCGGGGTGCTCAGAAATGAATTGAAGCAACGAGCGGTAGTCGTCGCGTCTGATCTTTGCGAAACGCTTGGCCAAATCACTGGCCTTAATATTCTCCGGATCCTCCTCCTCGTCGTCAGCATCAGCTCCGGACTGTTGCGACGAGGCGGCGCCGGGGTTCAAGAGCTCCACCGAGCTTGTTTGTTGCGTGGAAGCGGTGCTCTTGCCCTTGGAATCACCCTTGGCAACGAAGGACGTGTCGAATCCGGTATGCAACATATCGCTGGTAATCTTGCTGCTTTCCTCCTTCTCCAGCTGAGCGAGTCTTTCCATCAATTCCTTTTGTAATCCCAGCACCTTGTCCTTATGTCCCTGCACACCCTTGATGTATTCCGGGAGGAGCTTGTCATCCGGGACATCCCCAATCTCATTCTTGACCTGGTCTACCAGGGAGCCCATCATTTGGGAGTATTTAGGCTGCTCTTTCTCCTGGGTGTGCACGCCTTCTGGGGGTGGAGGCGGCTGATCGTCCGACGGGTTGCTGGCGAATTCCATGAGTGCCTGGAACACAGGTTCCTCCGGGTTGCTGGAAGACCCTTCATGTTGCTTGAGTGATGTGAGAAGCTTGTCGATGCGCAAGAGGAGTCCGTCGTTGACGATACGCTCGTACTTCAGGGTTTCGATCTCATGGCGGCGCTGCATACGCTGCTGATGAATTTGTGCTTGTTTGGCGCGGATAAACGAGCGCTTGTCGACATTGGGATGGACTTCGATATCAGAGTCGTCGGACAGCTCGAGCTGGTCCCATTTACTGTAGTCGAGGACCATTTTGGAGGAGCACCGTACAGTTGCTTACAAGAGGGGTAGAAGTGGGGTGTATAAGGTACTGATGAAGACGAGAGGGAGATGATATGGAGACGAAGTATGTGGGGATATGGTTAATAAAGGAACAAAGACCGATGAGCGAGACAGATCACCGGATCAGCACCATATATTTTTGAATTGCAGACCGGGAGCTGTTGAGGCTGCTGCGCCGCATGGAAAGCTCTCGATCAGCTTCGATGGCGGCAGAATCACAGGGCAGGCGGTGATGGCCGGCAGAACCGGAACGCCGATTATAGGCCGACCGACTGGCGGCGGCACTCGGGGACGTCTTTTGGCGCTGACCAGAGCACCTCGGTTTGTACTCTCAATCTTCCCGCAACAACGTCATCTCCTGTCCCAGAGGCTTCTATTCGCTTTGGGTGCTGTTATGTATGTGATATTCACGACATTCCACTAGGCGAGATATGGCATCTGGCCCTATTCCATGACAACTCTTTGAACAGCCGTCCGATTCCGCTTTGTTCCACGCCCGACAATGCGCGGAGTCAGTGTACTCGCCTCCTGGGCCCCGGGGGTCAGTGCGAGGCCAATTGGTCAGTCCTGGGGAAGGCTGGTGAAGGATGTCTTTCCCGGAGCACGGTATCCTATGCTTGCGCCTGGTACTCACGGCGTCTTGCGCCGACCCTTCTCTGCGAATGCCCGCTCAGCCCGTACTAGCAACGAACTTGGAATATGGGGCCTAGTGTCCAAGAACAACCCCCGATTTGGCGTCCCCCAACCTCGTATCTCCGATGCGACCCGGCCTTTCTCCTCGACACAACGGAAATTAGAAGCGAAACCCCCGGTACCCCCGACCGAGGCACCAAAGGCGAATCCTGCGGCTCCTGGGGGCAAGGAAGCCGAGGGAGTAGACCATGGATTCGAACTATCTGAGAGGGCAGCACAGGCTGCGCAGGTCAATCTCCGTGCGAAACTTCACAAAGATGGTGCTTCGGGAAAGAAAGCTGGTTTCAAGGAAATTTGGAGACTTCTGCTTATCGCGCGCCCTGAGGCAAAGAAGCTTTTCCTGGCTTTCACCTTTCTGTTGATTTCTTCCGGTATTACTATGTCGATTCCGTTTTCTATTGGAAAGATCATGGATGCGGCGACGAAGTCCGCCGGTGAAGGAGGTGCCCACGAACTCTTCGGTCTCAGCGTTCCCATGTTTTACACTGCGTTGGCTGGAATCATGACCATCGGTGCCGCGGCAAACTACGGGCGTATAATTATTCTGCGCATTGTTGGTGAACGTGTCGTCGCGCGGCTTCGGTCAAAGCTTTTCCGCCAGACTTTCATCCAGGACGCCGAGTTCTTCGATGCGAACCGAGTGGGAGATTTGATTTCTCGCCTCAGCTCCGACACTATTATCGTGGGGAAGAGTATCACACAGAACCTGTCGGATGGACTGCGCGCAGGCGTCAGCGGCGCGGCAGGGTTTGGTCTGATGGCATATGTCAGCCTTAAACTGTCAAGTATCCTAGCATTGCTGCTTCCCCCGATTGGCCTTGGTGCCTTCTTCTATGGTCGCGCTATCCGGAATTTGAGCCGAAAGATCCAGAGAAACCTAGGAGATCTGACAAAGATCGCCGAAGAGCGTCTAGGCAATGTGAAAACCAGCCAGTCGTTCGCCGGGGAGGTCATTGAAGTTAACCGGTACAATACTCAAGTACGAAAAATCTTCGAACTTGGGAAGAGGGAATCTTTGATTAGCGCGACATTTTTCAGCTCCGTATGTGGTGAACCGTTCTTCCATCCTACACGTGTTCTAACAAATACTAGACTGGCTTCATGGGCAACATGACGATTTTGGCACTCCTCTATGTTGGGGGTGGCATGGTTCAGTCTGGTGGCATCAGCATTGGAGAGTTAACTTCGTTCCTCATGTACACGGCCTATGCAGGCTCCAGCATGTTCGGGCTGTCCAGCTTCTACTCTGAGCTGATGAAGGGTGTTGGTGCGGCTAGTCGCCTTTTCGAACTACAGGATCGCGAGCCGACGATATCACCCACAAAGGGTCATAAGGTCATCTCTGCCCGTGGTCCCATCCGGTTCGAAAACGTATCTTTCAGTTATCCCACACGGCCTGCTGTCCCCATCTTCAAGGATTTGAACTTTGAGATTCCGCAGGGAACCAATGTTGCCATTGTTGGACCTTCTGGTGGCGGTAAATCAACTATCGCTTCGTTGTTACTTCGGTTCTACAACCCTACCGCGGGCAAAATTCTCATCGATGGAAAGGACATCAGTGCAATGAACGCCAAGTCTCTCCGCAGAAAGATTGGCGTGGTCTCCCAAGAGCCGGTTCTTTTCTCCGGTACTATAGCTGAGAACATCTCATACGGAAGTCCGCAGGCGACGAGATCTGAGATTATTGCCGCAGCTCGCAAGGCAAACTGTCAGTTCATCAGTGACTTTGTAAGTATTCTTGGCACCTGCTTTGTGGGATTTGGCTGACTTTCTTTCAGCCGGATGGCTTGGATACTCAGGTGGGTCCTCGAGGCGCTCAGCTTTCTGGTGGACAGAAGCAGCGTATCGCGATTGCGCGGGCCCTGATCAAGGATCCTGATATCCTCATTCTCGACGAGGCCACATCTGCCCTCGATGCCGAGTCTGAAACTCTTGTGAACAGCGCCCTTGCGGCTCTCCTACGTGGAAACAACACAACGATCAGTATCGCCCACCGTCTTTCTACAATTAAACGGTCTGACACCATTGTTGTTCTTGGGCCCGATGGCAAGGTAGCCGAGCAAGGCTCGTATGAAGAGCTTAGTGCTCGGCCGGATGGTGCCTTCACGAAATTGATGGAGTGGCAGATGAGTGGAGGTGATGTGTCGCAGCCACCGAGTGCTGCTCCCATCAGCCCAGAGACGGAAGAAAAGCTCTGGCAGATGGAGCAAGAGGAGTCCATGGAAGAGGATGTTGATGCTGATGAGTCTCAGGACGAGGAACTGCAAAAGAAGCGGTGATTTGGACCCTCTACGAAAGTTAAGCCGCACATACTCCATATATTCCCCATTCCCTTTTCTCCTCTCTCCTCTTTTCTTTGCATTCCCTTGTATGGGCCATCTATAGATCTTTGTTATTTTACCATTGTGCCTTCTATGTACTCTCTTCCCGATCAGATGGCTGGGATGTATGGAGCGATTTCTTGATGTATCTTTAACAGTCGGTCTCCCTTGGGCGGATGAGATATTGTTGATATACCCGACAGCTAGAAAATGCTGAGATAGAGAGAATGCTACATCTCCGCTTATATTCTGTCGTATAACCATCATCTGGACTGTATAGATGGCCACGATTATCGATAACGTGACCTCGGCTTATCAACGTCAGCTGATAACCATCGCTGTTCCACCTCCGCACGATCACAGGAACACCGCGACTCCCTGATCCCTACCTTCACTCCCTACTTCCGCCGTGTTGTCACTATGGACTGAATTGACTCTGCTTATCCCACTATACTACAAGACGGGGTATTCTGACACCATGGAGCGTATCCGGAGGTGGATCGCTTCACCCGCTCCGACGGCATACGAGCCCATCGAGGAGGACGAGGACAATCGCATGCCTTCGCAGCGTCGACAGCTTTCGCGGTTCTCGAGATTTGAATATGCTGTCTTTTTTCTTCTTGGGATATCCATGCTGTGGGCGTGGTATGTCTACTGATCGTCCCAAAGTAATGGACCCTCTAACGTGGCTGATGAATCTCCAGGAATATGTTCCTCGCTGCTGCGCCGTACTTCTATAGCCGTTTTCACTCGGATGACTGGGCTGCAACTCATTACCAGCCCTTTATCCTCGCCGTATCGACGGTCACGAATCTGGGCTCGTCGTTCATCCTCGCAAAGCTACAGAAAGGCGCCTCCCACCCAAAACGTATCATAATATCTCTGTTGATCAACATCGTTGTCTTCACGTTGCTGGCCTTTTCCACCGTCCTTCTAGGAGACATCTCCGTCAGGGCCTACTTTGCCTTTCTGATGTTCATGGTGTTTGGAGCTAGTCTCGCCACGGGCGTCAACCAGATCGGCGTGTTCGCCTATGTGTCGGGCTTCGGAAGAGAGGAATATACCCAGGCCATCATGGGCGGCCAAGGTGTGGCAGGTGTCCTGCCATGTATCGTTCAGATTCTCTCTGTACTCGCCGTGCCGGGCCAGAAGGAAGCACAGGAACTGCCGCAGCAGTCGTCAAAATCAGCATTCATCTATTTCATTACGTCGACCGGGATGTCGTCTTTCGCGTTAATCGCATTTCTTTCCCTCATGAAACGGCGCTCAAACGCAGAATACGAGTCCCTCGTCGCGCCGGACGATTTCTCGGCAGACCAGACCAACGATAAGTCTGTGGGTCTTTGGACTCTTTTCACTAAGCTCCGTCTTCCTGCTATTGCGATCTTTCTCTGCTTCACTATCACCATGATCTATCCTGTCTTCACGGCAGAGATAGAGTCCGTCCGAGCCGACTCGGACCGCTCCCGTCTGTTCCAGCAAGCGGTGTTTGTTCCGCTTGCGTTCTTCTTCTGGAACGCGGGAGACTTGACAGGGCGGATGCTTGTTCTAATCCCGAAACTCTCGTTAGCCCACCGTCCCTGGGCATTGCTTATACTAGCACTTGCTCGTCTGGGCTTCATCCCGCTCTACCTGCTCTGCAACATCCGTGGCCGCGGTGCTGTTGTCCACAGCGACTTCTTCTATCTTTTCATCGTGCAACTGTTCTTCGGTATCACAAACGGCTATCTGGGAAGTAGCTGCATGATGGGCACCGGTCACTGGGTCTCAGAAGAGGAACGAGAGCCCGCCGGTGGATTCATGAGCCTTATGCTTGTCGCGGGCCTGGCTGCTGGGAGTCTCCTCAGCTTTTTCGTTGTCGGCGCTTAGAGTCGTGCATTACCACCTAGAGTCTCTGGAGCATCATACTATCTATAACGAGATTATGACATTATATACGGCGCATTATGGGACATTCATTGTATTAGGGTTCTCAATAAACAAGATGATTATCACATACGCATGTCAGACAATGACGGCTCACTTGAGCTTCTCACTAACGCCGAACTCAGATGGCGGAGTCGAGCCTACAGCAGGAGTAAGCCCTTCCACGATCAATTCTCGCACATCTGACGGCCCTGTGAAGCGTTTCCGGCCCGTGGTGAACCACGTCACCGCGCTTGAAAGCCCGATCACTCCGATAGCGGCGGATGTATAGTTCATGGATTCCTGGGTGACAGGGTAATCCGACGGGAAGTTGAAGGTGATAGACGCAAACAGCAGGAACACAAGACCGACTACATTGAGCGCCAGCGAGACGGGCATCGGGAGGGAATACGGGCTGTCAAAAGAACCAGCCAGATGCCCGGAGACATATCCCAGCAGTCGGGAGAGCAACGGAAGCGAGTAAGAGACATCTAAAGAATCCGTCAGCAGACAATCAGCAGTTCCATAACCAAACACCACTTACAGAATCCTGTTGTAGCGATGGAAATCACCGTCTCGAATCCAGTCACGGTACCGAAATAGATCGCACTGAGAGCGATCTGCACCGTTATCGAGACGAGAATCGCATACACCGGAATCTTCCGTCTCTCATGCACGGTAGCGAGTGTGCCTGAGAACGGCAGACCGTGGTCGCGTGCAAAGGCGTACAGAGACCGCGAGCCCTCGGCGAGCAAGCTCACCGACGCAACGACCGCGATGACGGTTATCATGCTGGCGAGGAAGCAGGCGGCGACTTTGCTATGCGTGGAGTCGTAGAAGATCTGGATCACGGGCACGCCGGTGCTGGATGCGGCTGTCTCGTCGATATTGCCAATGCAAAAGCACAGGGTGACCAGGAAGACGAAGCCGGTCACGGCGCCGAGGACGACCGACAGGATGATGGCGCGGGGGGCGTCGCGCGAGGCGTGCGTCATCTCCTCGGTCATATGGCTGGGTGCGTCGTAGCAGCACATCCCGAAGAAGCTCTGCAGGATGCCGATGATGCAGGCCATTGCGCTGCCCCAGCCAGTGAAGTTCTGGAAGTCCTTGAAGACGAAGTCCGCGGGTTGTTTGTTGTCGTTGGTTGATAGGAGGGTGATGATGATGATCACGAAGCTGGTGATGTTCCAGAATAGAATAAAGCGAGTGAGACGGTTCAGAAGGTGAGGCATGAAGATATTCACGGCCAGGGCGACTAGCCCGACTAGCCAGGATACTAGAACAGTGTGCCATCGCTCGATTGTATACGACGGGAAGACCAGGTTCGCCTGTCCGAGGATGAAGTTGGACGTGATGAAATTGTTGACGGCGCCCATTGCGAGGATACCTGGAGCGCATTAGTGTGCTGGCTGAATGCCCCGGATAGTCTCCGTCTTACCTGTCAGCATGAACCACCCGGTGATGTAGGACATCTGTCGAGACACCCGTGGCGGTGCTAGTAGGGCGACCCAGGAGTACTGGCCTCCAGCGACGGGCCATCGCGAGCACATCTCCGCCATGGACAGGGCGATAGCCATTGTCACCGTGCATACTCCAATCCAGCCATAGATCATGACCGGGGGTCCTCCGGCGTTCACTCCGACGATGAAGACACCGCTTAGGGCAGTCCAGCTGCTGCATTGTTAGGGCTGTCCGATGTAGACACTGACAGGAATGGGATGGCTCTCGCACCAGGTAACGATGCTGAAGCTGAAGCCGATCATATCAAGAAGACTGAAAGACCGCTTGAATTCTAGAGATCCGGCGTGATTAGCATAATGCGAACCTGCTCATTCTTACATGGCTCACCCTGTTGATACCCCAATTGCTCGAGGGTCACATCCTCGTCGATCGTAGTTTCGAAGACATCGTGTCTCGCCATTTTGTGCGTATCCATGGCGGGATGAATACACAACGAGTAGGCGACTATTGCGCTACGAATCACCGCAGACTTTATATTTCAACTAAGTAACCGCGTATCTATAGGATCGAGTTGATATTGCGCCACTGATAGGCATTTCTCCGAGCTTTATCACGCCGGTTTAATCGGCACTTATCAGCGTCAATGACAAGGAGCCCAATCATAACGACCAGCGTTTCGGACTGTCCGACAGGTAGAATTTCCCTTGCATTCATCAAAAAATGTACTGTATGTAGTACAGCTCTTCGCCAACTGGCTCTGCACGTGACGCTGACCTGCATGCAGTGCAAGAATCCGCTATATAACCGGGATGCTCCCCGGACCGTGCCACCGACATCCAGATTACATTGCCCATGGCTAACCTAGAAAGCCTATTGGAACGGGGTCCGATCTTCCTCGGAGGAATTTTGCTGGTCTCGATTGCATTGTGTGTCTGCAAATCCATTTACCGGGTGTACTTCCACCCGCTGTCCCACGTCCCCGGACCAAAGCTCGCCGCAGCCACATCGTTATGGCTGGCCTACCACACCTTTATCGGAGACGAATGCACCGCTGTCTCTGAACTACACAAGCGGTATGGCCCTGTGCTCCGTGTCGCCCCCAACGACATTGACATCGCCGACGGGGACGCCATCGAGCCGATATATCTCGCTCATGGCGGATTTCCCAAGACACGGGCATACTCCAAATTCGACATCGACGGGCACAAGACCATCTTCTCCTCGTTGACGCTGCCCGAACGGGCCAGTCGCGCCAAAGCCGTCGCGCCGCTGTTTTCAACCGCGTCGATCCGCCAGTCCGAGCAGGCGCTCGGGGTCGTGTTCGATGACTTTGTCGCTCGGACGCGGCGGGAGGCGCAGACGGGGCGTCCGGTTAATGTGCTTAATGCCACGCGGTGCATGGCTATCGACGCGGTCAGCATGTACTTGTTCCAGCAGCGGTACGGTGCTATCCACGAGGGTTCGAAGACCATGTCCGCGTCGCCGTTTGTAGATGCGTATGTGGGCGTCGGCGCGTTCTTCAACCTCGCACATGGCAAGATCAGCGACGCCCTGATGGGATTTATGGATCGCTGGAATACGACAAAGGCGACGGAGACGGCGTTTCGGTTGATGGATGCGTATACAAGTCAGCTCGTGAAGACGGCAGTCCCTAAAAGTGGCAGCTACCAGAGCCGTCTCTTGGAGAGGGAGATCTCCGAGGAGTTGTCGCAAATCGAGCTCAAAGACGTGTGTTTTGCGGGCACAGATTCGACGGGTATGAATATGGCGATGATCATGTGGAATCTTGCAAAGCACCCTGACGTGTGAGTGCACTCTCGCCTTGGAACTTGGTTTTGCTCGCTGACGAATCCCAGTTATGCCCGTCTCCGAAAAGAACTTCAAGACAGTGCAGCACGCGACGAAGACTTGACATCATGTGCTTACCTCCGCGGAGTTGTCAGGGAGGCCCTCCGACTCTCGTGGGCAAACCCGACGCGTCTTCCCCGGGCCGTGCCCTCTGGAGGTTGGAGGTTCAAGGACTACTTCTTTCCGGCTGGAACGAGTGTCGGAGTGGCCGGTTTCCAGCTACATCAGGATGAAGAGGTATTCCCAGAGGCGCAACGGTTCAGACCTGAGCGATGGCTGCAGCCTACGGATGCGATGCTCAACAATTTCTTTGCGTTCGGAAAGGGTACAAGAGCATGCATTGCGCAGAATTTGGGGACGGCTGAGCTCATCTGGGCAACTATCAAGGTTGTTCAGGCGGATTTGCTGCGAGGGGCCAGGATTGTTGACGAAGAGATCCAGATACTGGAGTGGTTTAATTCGAGGGTGAAAGGGGAGAAGATCTTGATCCAGTTTGATGTTCAGAGTTAGGTTGTGCAATGTGTGAATCCAAGAGCTACGGAGCGATTTGCGGTGAATTGCCTGTATTATATTATTACTCTTGTGATCTGAAGAGTGTGTTATCGATATATGTCTGGATCTGCCCACTTCCGCCTCCCGAGCTGGGTCGACCCTAGACGTCGCCTGCGCCGATAGACTGTATCATATGTTCGAGGTAGAAGAGAGGGAGGCTGGTCGTTTGTTGGAGGCGGCGGCGGCGACGACTCCGGTGTGCTGTGTCGTTTTGGTTTAACGAGTAATAGGATGAACATGCCCGCGACTAGAATGACCAACAGGAGAAGAATCTTCCGTTTTACCGTGCGCCGTTGGTAGTTTGTTGCCTGTTGTGTTCAGTGAGCCTGGGACCAGATAGAGTGCTCAATGCAGGTGCAACTTACGATTTTGAGTTCCTTGTCGGCGGCCTTGACCTCCGTGCCCATTCGCTCCACGTTGTAGTCTATTCGATCGAGCATGGTCCCCTGATCGATCACCATAGCCTGTAGCTCACGGAAAATGTCTGATAGCTCAATGATGCCCTTGGCGATATCGTTGATCTCTCTCTCGCGTTGCATAATGGCAGCATCGTTCTGACCTGTAACGAGCCGCTGCGATGTTTGCATCAGAGTTGTTTGTGAGAACGATTTGTCCGCGTCCGATTCCATCAGCGAAGGGTCCGTATAAGGGTTCTGTACAGGCGTGGGGGAGCGGTCGAACGACGGTGCGGAGCCCTCGAGTCCTCGCAACTCTACAAAGGATTGTGTTAGCCGAACAATTCGCAGAGATAGCCCACCGGATAATCTCACTTTTCAAGTAGGTACTCTGTTTCTTCCGAAATCGAGCACTCGCCTCTTGGACCCGAGATGCTAGCGATATTTGAATGTTCTTTGCCATGGTTTCATCGCCGCTGCTCACTCCGCCCTGTTGCTTGGCCTCGCGCACCATGACCTCGATCTTCTGGACCGCCTTCTGACACTGGTGAAACCCACGGGTGACCTCCTGGGTGAGCCGCTCGATGACATGTTCCTCTTGTTTCCGGGCGTCCTCATCTCCGAATCCCGGGAGAAGATGCTTGTGATGAAGCTTGTCCAGTTGCGCAGACTTCTGCGCAATGTCCGCCAGCAGCTCCGTCACCTCTTCCTGGACATCAACCCACCGTGGGGGCAAGATATCCATCTCAATGATTGCGTCTCCATCGTCGTCGAACCCTCCGGACTCCGAGATGAGTCTTCTGCTTTCTTCGGAGGGGGCGAGCGGGTCGGAGAAGCCGTTATAACGTGGCTTCTTGGCGGGATGGTGGGTGAACGACTGGCGGTAGGAGACGTAGCTGTAGAAGAACGGATGGTGAGTTTCATGTCTGTGAGAGGAGTTGCCTGGGTCGAGGTAGAGCTTACAGGTTAGTGCGATCCCGCCACATGGTGACTGGGGTTGGATGGTGGTTGATGATGTTCCAGCGGAGTCTAGGTCGTGGAGATGTTCATCATTGGTTGGGGTGGAGGCTGAAGAGCTAGGCACGGTCGAAGTTGGAGGAGCTAGCACACCGTTGCTGGAGAATAAGAGGGAGAGACAGACTAGAGAGCAGAATTGAAGAGAAAGAAGATGGAGTAGAGGACGGAATGTACTGGGGAAGCCTTATCGAACGGGCTACACTTACCTTCCCCAGCCACGTGAAGGGGTGGCCCCCTTGGGACTAGCGTCATCCGTCCGTGGTTGGTTCCATCATTACTACTACGACGGAGTAGATCTGTATCCTATTCTTCTGCTGCGTTATTCGGTCGAGTATACCTTAGGCTATCTATGCTATAATTTTCTCTTAATTGTTCTTCCCGTCTTAGACGTCTGCGAGTATCGGTTCGCCAAACCCTAGACTCCAATGTGTCCGACGTAACTGACTGCAGGTTCATGCAGAGCTCAAGACTCCAAGTACTTCATGCTCCATCTTATTCAGGTCCATGGACCCTGAAGACCATCCACTTCCTACAAACATGGTTGTAGAGTGGATGCTTTCTCCATCGCATCCTCCGGGATCATATCATACGGCATGGCGGCACCCCAATCATAAGTCATACGCTAATCGATAGCTGAACGATACGGAAAGACGCTTAAAGTCACTAAGGTACACACACACCAGAGACGGGTGGCCTCAAGCTTTCTTTCATTCGTCATGGTGCCGGGATCCACGAGTTGTCGTCAGCCCTAAACCCGGGCTTGTCCAACAGGCACATTCAGCCCTTTGGCGATGATGAGCTACTGTCAGATAAAGGACGTTCGGGCTTGTTTCCACTATGCCTTGGGCGATCGTAGCATTAGTAGTCCTAAAAAAAAAACATAACAATGATAAAAATAATAATATACCAAGGCTACCGTGTTAAGAGTGGCTCTCTTCCACGCGGCTGAAGAGACCAACGTTGGGTCACGGTGGCCGGCAATACGTCACCGCCTAGCGGTCCAGGGCCAACAATTCGTGGAGGGGACGGTACAGACAGTATGGTCTGGTAACAACCCACGTTTCCCCTTAACCTCCTCTTCCCCCTCCGACAACCTACCTAAACATCGCGACTCTCTCTCCTGCTCGACCTTCCCGCTCCATCTCCGTCCTCTCGTATCCTCCTCCACTTTCTTCCTCCTTCCCACTCAACCACCCTTCTCGCCACATCCAACTCCCTTTCCATACTCCCTTCTCCAGACACATTCATCATGGTACGCGTCTTGCCTTCCTTGCAGGCCGACTCCTGTTGGCAAACCCCCGCTTTGCGGGGCAGATCTGCTTGCCATCCTGAGTGGAAGAACTAACATTGCGCTCGCTAGGCCGACTCTTTGACTGAAGAACAGGTCTCCGAATACAAGGAGGCCTTCTCCCTCTTCGTATGTCTTGACTTACCCCTCTTCCCTGAATGGACCATCTCTCCGTGTTCCAGGCTCGTTTCCGAAACACAGGCTAACTGGGATTCTTCTCTGTTTTAGGACAAGGATGGTGATGGTTAGTGCAATTTCCCGCTCCGATTGCCTCATGCGACCGATCGATTGCGTCTATGTCGAATCTCGAGTCTTGACTTTATCTTCTGTTATGGTCGACCCTTTAACACCATGTAGGCCAGATCACCACCAAGGAGTTGGGAACCGTCATGCGCTCGCTGGGGCAGAACCCCTCCGAGTCGGAGCTCCAGGACATGATCAACGAGGTTGATGCTGACAACAACGGCACCATTGACTTCCCTGGTACGTCCCGTCCCACATGAGTCGCGAGAACAGTTGTTGACATTTCCTTGAACAGAGTTCCTCACGATGATGGCCCGCAAGATGAAAGACACCGACTCCGAGGAGGAAATTCGGGAAGCTTTCAAGGTCTTTGACCGCGATAACAACGGTTTCATCTCCGCCGCCGAGCTGCGCCATGTGATGACCTCCATCGGCGAGAAGCTCACCGACGACGAAGTGGATGAGATGATCCGCGAGGCGGACCAGGATGGTGATGGCCGGATCGACTGTACGAGCTCCTTTTTCTCCATCCATCCTGTTACATGACTGACTGCCTTCTAGACAATGAGTTTGTCCAGCTGATGATGCAAAAATAAACCCGCCCTCGTGTTTTCTTCGTTGCGTGCGTTAGTGAAAGGTTGGGAGCAATGAATATATTATGTTATCTCCTATATCCATCGTGTCTGTAGTCTACTCTCACTTGACTGCACCTGTGTGTGCCTGTTCCGACGTTTGTGTTTTGGTTTGTTTCTTCATGTCGGCAGAGGAGAGCCGAGCCATAAACGTGGACCGAGTGAGTCGACGCGTCCCGTATCGTTCTGCTCGGAACATCGCTCCGCATTTGGGTTCTCATTCACCTTTTGCTTTCTTGGTCTCATTGCTCGTATTCCTCATTCTTCCTTCGCGCTCCTCAATGTGTCTAGCCCTCGTCCATTGATTCCAGGTAGAATGCTTGCCCGTCGATGATGAAATCAATTCAATGTCTTTTACCAGACTTCATTGCTATCCCCATGCGCCCAATCCTATACCGTTAAATGCAGATGCAAACCCGTCCCCTACCGATTGAATCGGAAGATCTCCATAAACTGCCTTGCCACATCTACGCCCGCGTCTGGATCAGGGTCCTCCTCAGGCTGAGGCTCCGTCGCACCAGTGACTCCGAGAGACTGTTTCGCCTGCACCTGCAACCGTCGTAGTTGGGCCTTTACCTCCCTCCCAACATCCGGCACGAGAATCGCCTCTCGCGCCCCCTCAATCCCCAAACGACCCCAGAACTCCCGAATCAACGCTGCGACCGCCGCATACTCCGCATCGACATCCGCCTCTGCAATCCCCTCGGGCAAGAACATGACGTCGATCCCGGAATCATCATCAGCGCCAGCACCCTCACCAGACTCGGGCGCATTGCCCGCATGCTGTCGGTGGAGATACTGCGCAGCGATGGCGGCCGTAAGCGTCGGGCCGCGCCATTCCACCTCGACGACGGTGCCGCGGACCCGCGCTGTCGGGGCCGTCTGACGCACGTCGCCGACGCGCACGCGGAAATCGCCCACGTCGTAGACCATCCCGCCGGGCACGGTCACCGTGTGCCGATGGCACCAGAAGGGCTGGCAGGCGTAGACGAAGTGCTGGAAGAGCGTGCTGCAGGAGGGGAGCGGGACGGTCGTCATGACCATTGCGGGGGAGGGTGGTTGCTGCTGGGATGGGGTCGATGTGGGTTGCGCTGGGGTGGGCACTGCCCCTGAATGCTGCTGATGCTGGTGGTGGGCTGTCGTTTGGTCGGGCTGGGAGGTGTAGATGAAGCCGTGGTTGGGGTAGTAGGTTAGAGAGAGGAATTGCATGTATCGGGGCTGCGTGGGCCGTTGCGATGCGGATGCGGGTAGACATGAGGGCGTGTCGCGCATCAGCTTGTGTTCTAGGGCCCAGCGGCCGATGGGCGTGGGCTCATCGGAGAGCCTAGAGTGGAGGCGCTCTGTTACTGTGGACAGAGCTGTGGAGGCGTTGGGGTTGGAGGGGATGAAGAAGACGCTGGGGTGGTTAGTATGAGGGTGGTTTGGGTGGGGGAGGGATGTACCCTGTGATAGGCATTGTGCTGTTGTTGGAGAATGACGCTGCTGATAGCCAAGAGGAGATATAGTCTGGAATGAATGGAGTCGGTTTTCTTAGAAGACTGATATTGACTATGAGATGGTTTGAGTAGGTTGGTATATGAGTAGTGTTGGATCTGGAGGTGGTTAGTGACGTTTGGGTAGAAATCAATGGGCACAGGAGTAACAATTACCACGTCTAGCAAGTACTCTACAGATCCTGAATTGGTTCGAATGGTCAAAGAGGAGTATACAGATAGCCTATACAGTATGATATCGATGATGTCGCATTCTTTGATTGCCCAACTGGGAAGCTGAGGTTGTGATGCAACCCTTGCAAACTAGTCCCTGATTACTCATCCTCACTCTTATTGCGACTCACCAACACACATTCCTTCCACTCAAGCCCCCACGCTGCTTCATTTACTTCCGTCTCAACTTTCTCTCAAATATATGTCAATTGCTCATTCTGTTCATTTGTGTCCTCCAGAGCACAAGAATCACAGGATATCCTCCCCGGGATACGGACCATCCCGAGTCATATACTTGCCGTCGTGCCAAGGAGCGATGAAAGAGGCTGAGACCAGTCCGAAGCCCCTTAACCTCTAGAGCCAGTTAGGCCCCGGCGTCAGGTTAAGAATAGTAAGGGAAATACCCACCAGAGCCCAGACTGAACTTACCTCTCCTCGATCTCCAGGCGCTCAGGGTCCCGAGGGACCACCCGATTACGCAATGCACTGGTCCATTCTATACACCACCAATAATCGGCTGTCTTGTTCGACGGTCTGAACCGCACACCACGCGAATCTCACCCTTTTCTCCATCATCGGCATGCCAATCATTACCGGGCAGGTTTCATTTGACGGCCAGCCCGTTGATGGGACATTCCCAAGAATCTCTCACCATGCTTATTGCCAATCAACGTGACGGAATCGACTCGTCATTCGGCGATCACCGGGGCGCATTGATGCTGTCTCTCCACAAGCATGGGGTGCTGTTCTGGCCTTGATTGCCCCTTGCTGAAGGGTAGTCACCGCGACCTGCAATGTGAGACTACTCAATTCATTATGATCTTTTCTTCTAGCATTCGACCGCTCGACCAACCTCCAATTTCGTTACGAGCATGCTGAATTGTCATTCCTTCAACTTTTCTCTTCCGTTAACTTAAGCTTTGGAGCTTTTGGAGCTCTGTCCCCTCACTCTGGGATCTGTCAACTCGAGATCACACGACTTCTCCTTCACACCAACCATGCTTTGCGTTCGCAAGAGCTATGCCATCCCAACTGTCATCCTACTTTGTCTGACGTACCTTCTTTTCTCAAGTCTACCGCCTGGTGCGGGACAAACGTCGCTGGAAAACGTCGCGGACCTCACTGAATATTACAACACCAAAAATCACGCTGACGATGGCCGTCTTCACTTTATCAAACACTCCGAGAAACACCCCGTCTCCAAATACATCCCTCTCCCGAACGGCTCTCCGTCGCCCATCCCTCGCATTCAGAGCGAATTTCCGGCAGAATCGTGGTGGACGCGAAGGACAAGGGTGAAGCGACAAGAGGCCGTCAAGGCGGCCTTTAAACATGCGTGGAAGGGCTATAGAAATCATGCTTGGATGCATGATGAGCTTTCACCTCTCAGTGGAGGAACCCGCGAATCGTTTGCTGGCTGGGCCGCTACCTTGGTTGACTCGCTCGATTCACTTGTTATCATGGGCTTGATGGACGAATTTGAGGAGGCGTTGGAAGCCGTTGAACACATTGATTTCTCGACGACCCATGCCACCCAGATTAATATCTTCGA
Source organism: Aspergillus pseudoterreus (assembly GCA_002927005.1). Classification (NCBI taxonomy): domain Eukaryota; kingdom Fungi; phylum Ascomycota; class Eurotiomycetes; order Eurotiales; family Aspergillaceae; genus Aspergillus; species Aspergillus pseudoterreus. Next base: position 247,019 of record PIJX01000033.1, read on the forward strand.
GACGACTATCCGCTATCTGGGAGGATTCCTTGGTGCTTATGATTTGACCAACGGCACATACCCTATCCTGCTGAAGAAGGCGACGGAGATTGCGGATATGATATATGCCTCGTTCGACACCGATAACAGAATGCCCCAGTCTCGATGGGACTGGACTAGGTTCGCTCCCACCTCCGCTTAGGAAGCCCTGAGTCTCCGTGTTAATGGGTTCGTAGATCCGCAGAAGGCCTCAACATCCATCCCAGCAAGAACACGATCCTAGCCGAACTGGGATCCCTCAATCTGGAGTTTACCCGAATGACACAATTGACCGGGGACGCCAAGTACTTCGATGCCGTCCAGAGAATCACCGATCTTCTCGAGGAGTCCCAGAAGAAAACTAGAATGCCGGGGTTATGGCCTTTGATGGTCAATGCTGAAGATATGACTTTTCCGGATCCTCGCTTCTCGGTTGGCGGCATGGCCGATTCGACATATGAGTACCTTCCGAAGGAACATATGTTACTGGGAGCACAAACAAAGCAGTACCGTAAAATGTACGATGCTGCGATGGACCCGATCAAGAAGCGGCTGCTGTTCCGCGCAATGACAAAGGATAAAAAGGACGTGTACTTTGCAGGGAACATGCGCGCCCAGTTCACTTACAGCAGGGAGACCCTGGAGCCTCAGGTGGAACACTTGAAGTGCTTCCTGGGGGGCACAGTCGGTATCGGGGCCAAGGTCTTCGACCGCCCTGATGAGTTGTCTATTGCGCGGAAACTCACTGATGGTTGCATCTGGGCATACGACATTATGCCCACGGGGATTATGCCAGAGATCATGTATGTCAGCCCATGCAAGGACCTGAACAACTGCGAGTGGGACGAGGAGCAGTGGTACAAGGACATCCTCAAGCGGTCGGCCAGGGCAGCACAGGAGGAGGATCCTTATTCCGAGGCCAAAGAATTCATCAAGCAACGGGGGCTTCCGCCCGGTGTTACCCAGATTACTGATGCGCAGTACAAATTGAGGTATGGCAGGCCGAGTATCTTTTGCGAATCATTGGCTAATATTACCTAGGCCCGAGGCTATCGAGTCCGTATTTGTCATGTATCGCATCACAGGCGATAAGGAGTTGCAGGACGCTGCGTGGCGTATGTTTAACAACATCGAGAAGATCACTCGATCCGAGTATGGACACGCGGCTATTGACGACGTCCGGAACCCCAAGTCCCCTCAGCTGGACTATATGGAGAGCTTCTGGTTGGCAGAGACTCTGAAGTATTTCTACCTCACCTTCTCGGAGCCCGATCTCGTGAGCTTGGATGAATACGTATTGTACGTCGATCGCGTTTGACCCCCTTGTTGAGATGCTAACGGTTGATATAGGAATACTGAGGCTCACCCATTCAAGCGCCCGACAGCTTAGATGGGATGTGTGGTCGTTTTCTGGCGCCTGGAGTTGCACATCGTTATGCTGGTCCCAATTTGGATACTGAATTAGGGCGCGGAACCAGCGGTATCCGCTCTAGATTCTCTAGATTTCATATATAGTATAATACACTACCTTGTGTCCAAGGCCGTCCGCTGTACAGTGCATAACCATCAGGCCATTTGATGTAAGACTCAGGGCCGCTGATCCAGATAGCGGTCCCAGTATTCCGTCTCACTCGGGACGTCCCCATCCGACTTCTTCCGCTTATACTCAACCGAATACTGTACATCCTTCCGGATAAACATCTTCTGACTGCCATCACTCCCAGCACTGCGCGACCCACCTCGCTCCACAAGCTCGATCGCATCGTCCTGCGCCCGTCCCGGCCGGGTCGCAGCACTCCCCGGCGCAGACTCTTCACTGCGCAGCCGCGCATGCGCCTTGAAGAGGCGCTTCTCCGCGCGCAGGGCACTCCACGTCCGCTTCTCCTCCTGCTCCGCAACTGTCGCCGTCGCGGGCGTCCCCGTCCCGGATCCAGACCCAGACCCGGTCTTCGCATTGCTCCCGTCCTTGGGCGTGCGCGAGGCGCGCGTACTTTCGAGGTTTGAGTCGCCCGCCGTGCCGTAGTTGGTGCTGACGGCGGCCATGAAGGGGCGCAGCACGAAGACGCTGCAGGTGACGAGGGCGTAGTTGAGCTCGACCTGCGACCAGATCGTCGGGCCGACGGCCGAAAGCGTGGGGTCTGTTTCGTAATAGTTTCTATTGAGGGTGTGGACGTTGAAGATGGAGAAGAGGATGAGTCTGGGCTGTTAGTACTGTCTGCGGGGTTTGCGGGCTGGTGGTACGTACGGGAGTCGGCTGAAGAAGGCGAAGCCGATGGTGAGTTTCTTCTTGAGCGGCATGAAGAGGCCGGCGAGGAGGACGACGGCGAGCCCGAAGAGGATGAGTTCGGTGAGGATGTCCATGGAGACGATGAATTTCCACCGGACGAGCTGCGCATATACGGCGGATAGGTTAGATGGTGGGATATAGCTGCGGGAAGGGGGTGAGGGAGACGTACGAAGTTGCTGCATTGCACGCCGTCGGCTGTCCAGGGCCGGTTGAACTCGCAGTTGATGGCGATCATGCAGACGGCCGTGAGGGCCCACGCGGTGCAGAGGACCAGCGTGGCCCACGAGGCGCGGTTGTGCCATTTCTGCGGCGTGAGGCGCAGGTGGATGCCCACGACGCAGCACTTGGAGACGTAGACGGTGATGATGTAGAGGAGGTCGCCGAGGGTGACGAGCTGGTCAGTCAGAAAGGCAGGTCGTTGTGACTTCCGGGGGGTTGCTCGTACCGTTTGGATCCTGTCTAGGAGCGCGTGGTCTACCAAGGTGATGGAGGTCCCGAAGCCGAGCGATACAGCGCCGAAGATCAAGGATGATTGTATGATTGCGACGATCTGCTCGGCGTCAGTGACTGCGTGATGCTGGACCGATGGGGGTTCGCACCGTCGCTCCCAACAGGACAAAGTCGTCCACCGCAAAGGGCGGGTTCAGGACGAGACGCACGTACAGCCGGATCAGGAAGCTGACCAGCGAGATGACCAGGCCCAAGGCGGCGGTGATGATAATCCAGGCGCCGTGGTGTTTGTCGTCGACCACCTGGAACGGCGGCGAATACCCCGGGGGTACATGAGAGCCGTTCATGACCGCCCCAGGACGACTCGACCGAAGGGATGCAACAGAGGATAAATACGTGTCTATCGCATCAGCGCCGACGGTGCAGTTTTATCTCACCCGGGGGGCTCCATGGTCTGTAGTTCGAACGTGGGTTGACCGAGAGGCTTACTTTCCCCCCCCCCCCCCCCCGGTTGTTTTGGGAACAGCGCTGGGCTTCTTATTCGAGGCTAGTCGGGGGTGTGTACTCGAGAGTTCACAGGCAGGCAGGAAACATGCGAGCGTGACACCCTTGGAGGGGATTATCATGGCTGACAGCATTGTGCTCTCCAGGGATCGACTGCAGGCAGGATGATCGACGACGCCAATCAGCACGGCGCCAGAGCTGCAATGGACGTCAGTTCCCTGCCTCATTCGAGCCTAAAGCGCATGGGCAGAATGCATCCCATGTGGGAGGTTGTACTCGGTAGTGACGCGAGGGGGCGCGAGTGCGCGGTATGCTCGTGCTCATTCTCTCGTACGTACAACATACTCCAGCAAGGGCCGATCCATCTCCAAGGAGAAGGGCGAGAGCGGATCTCGCACATGGCATGGCAACCGACACCGCCAGCTCGTGATCGATCATCGATCTGAATTTTGAGCCTGCGTGGGCGGCTGGTGGTCATCCTGGGCGTCTGACCGACAGCGCTGCAGATCCAATCTGCTTGGGACGGAGGGTGACACAAGAACAATAATGATGGCCCCATTGGCAAACAATGGCCGCGGGATGTTCGACTTTGCCGGTGATTCTCTCCGGTCTCGTCCGCGGACTCCCGGGGATGGATGATAATGGATGATGATGATGATGATGATGATGATGATGCTCTTCACAGCACACATTGCACCAGGCAACATTCCAGTCCCCCTTGAATGGGCGATGGATTCTCGTCCGTGGTGTGGAAGACGGCGTCATGCAAGGCGCTCGGGGGAGGCCCAGAATTAACTCCCACCAAAAAGCAAGTCACCGACAATCATTGTCACCGTCATCCCACGGCGTACGTTGCACTTTGCCATGCCCCGTGCAGGGATGGTGCTGGCCGTGCTTTTCCTTTCAAAGGCGGTTTTCCCGCTGGAACCGTGGCTTCTTGCGCTGTGACGGTTTATTAACAGTCTCATCTTGCAGGAAGTCTGCTGCATTTTTGCTTCTTTTCAGAGTCCCATAATTTCTGCCTAGGCAGGTACTTTGATGATTTATGATTTCGTGTATGTCTCATGGGCGGGGTCGTGGTCATTTGTTATGTGCCTGTCTGATTGTCCGTTCAGATAAGGCTCTTCTCACGGCTGATCATGGCATCGCACGACGGGCAGCTCACCGGCAAAACAGAGGCCCAGGTCTGGGTCGATGACAATGCCATGGCGGGCTGTGGCCGGAAAGGCCTGGTCGCCCCGAAATACATGGGGACGGTGGCGGACCAACGTGACATGAGCGTTCTAGGACGCGTGCAAGTGCTGAGGGTTCGTCGCTCCCATCGCGAGACAGTCTCATTCTAATCTTGCAGAGAAATTTCCGGTTTGTCTCGATTCTTGGGTTTGGATGCACGCTGATTGCCACGTGGGAAGTCATTTTGACGTACGTCTTTGATGCCCATGTGGCACGGGTTCACGATGTGACTGACAAGACAGACTGCTGAGCTCGGGTCTGACTGATGGCGGCACTGCTGGACTGATCTGGGGATTCATCATCGTGTCGGCAGGGTTTGTTCTTGTGTTTGCCAGCATTGCTGAAATGGCTTCCATGCAAGTCCCCCGAAGCGGCCTCCTCTATTGTGCTAACGATGCAAAGGGCCCCAACGTCCGGGGGACAGTATCACTGGGTGTCGGAGTTTGCACCGCGTAGCTGCCAGAGATTCCTGAGTTATATTACTGGTATGCCGGATGCATTCTGTCGAAGATGCCTACTGACTATGCCAGGTTGGCTCTGCGCAATGGGATGGCAGTGCGCCATCGTGTCTATCGCGTTTCTCGTCGGGACTATCATTCAAGGCCTCATCGTGCTCAATGATCCATCGTATGAGTTCCAGAGATGGCATGGGACCCTCCTTGTCATCGCAATCACGACCTTCTCCATTCTGTTCAACACCTTCCTGGCGAAGAATCTGCCCATGGTGGAAGCTCTGATCCTCATCTTGCATGTAGTTGGATTGTTTGCGATCATCATTCCTCTGTGGGTGCTTTCGCCTAGGAACAATGCCAAGGCTGTGTTTACCGGTTTCTACAACGGAGGTGGATGGATGAGCGATGGTGTTGCGACTCTGGTCGGACTGTCGACAACCATCACCTCAATGATCGGATATGATTGCTCTGTGCATATGTGTGAGTGATAAGGTCCCGATGTTCGCTGCGAGCCTACTAACATGAACAAGCCGAAGAGATCAAAGATGCATCCGAGACCCTTCCGATGGCCATCATGGCTGCCGTCGGTGTGAACGGTGTCCTCGGGTTCATCATGATCATCACGATATGCTTTACGCTCGGCGATGTCAATGACATTCTCAGTACTCCAACGGGCTACCCCTTCATCCAGGTCTTCTACAACGTCACCCAGAACTATGCCGCAGCCAACACCATGACTGCAATTCTAGTAGTGACCCTGACCGCCAGCACCATCACGGAGGTAGCAACCGCCTCCCGGCAGATTTGGTCCTTTGCCAGAGACCGGGGACTCCCCTTCTCTTCCTTCTTCGCATACGTAAGACGCGGTTGTTGACCTCTGTGGTGATGTATCTTTGAAAGCTAATATCACTAGGTGACTCCCGGATGGAACATCCCTTTAAACTCCGTCATGGTTTCGCTCGCTGTGACCATACTGCTCTCACTGATCAACATCGGCTCCCAAGTAGCCCTGTCGGCCATCATCTCCCTGACAATCACATCGTTGATGTCTGCCTACATTCTCTCCATCGGCTGTGTTCTTCTCAAACGCATACGAGGGGAGCCGCTCCCCGCGCGACGGTGGTCTCTGGGGTGCTTTGGCATGGCGATCAACATCGCAGCGCTCGCATTCTTGTTTCCTATATTCGTCTTTGCGTTCTTCCCTCTTACTAGCCAAGTCAACAAGCAGACGATGAACTGGAGCGTCGTCATGTACGGCGGTGTCATCACGTTTGCCTCCGTTTATTACTGGCTGCGGGGACGGCACCAATTCATCGCGCCGGTGGCTTTGGTGAAGAGAGAAGGGTAGGATCGTGAGGTCGCCAGTGAGGTGGGTGTGTGTTAAGTTTGTATTATGTTGTAAATTATTCGCAAGTTCAGGACATATGATTAGCTTGAATAACTCAGAGAATGCCCAAGGTAAACCTACCCCCCACTGAGCCCCCGTCAGGTTGACTTCTGAATAATTATCACCTCTTGAAGGTAGTGGATAGAAGATAGTTACTTGAAGACGGTATGTTGGGCAGCCTCTTTACGTTAACACAGATCCTACAGGAAGGACAGAACACCTCGTTGTGGTAAACTGGTTCACCCTACTACATGAGCGTAGAATAGAAGATGGCAGAAGTACCCAAACCATCAACGACATTCAACAATCAGAACCCGCTACGCAGTAACATTCAGTCAAGAAGGTCGAGCCCTTCGTCAGAGCTCCTACCGCGCGTGCAACATGTCCAGCAATTCTGTACACTTTTAGCCGAAGATATTAGATGAAGTGATGCTCATGAGACTTACGCCATATCTATATGGAAACTAGCCCTAGTCAGCCGCGGTCTATACATCAGAGCAGGACATAGCTCACCCAACGCGGCGGACAGGACGGTCTATTGCGCCAACAGACACGGTAGCAGGGCATCTGCGCCACCTCGCTGCTCGCTGGGGAGGCACAAACATGTGAGCTCATGAGGCTCAGGAGAACGAAAGATGGTACAAGTTGCATGTTGATGTTTGAACAAGCGACGGAAGATGTATCCTAGGGAGTAGGCTTGATCAATCATACTGTGATGTCTTATTATAGACAAGCCGGTGACTTTCGTCGTATCGGTTCTTTTGGTTTCTTGTGCCACTTGGTGGCCCAATATAAAACTACCCGGGAGTATTATGCGCTACTTCAAAGTCTTCGTGATATATACTCGGTAGTATTTCATGCAGGGGTAGCTATGAAAAGGCTACGCATAATCAGAGACAGATTTTCGATAATATTCCCATTCCAAATGACCTATTGATAGTTATCGCAGCGTCTTCTTGGACTGTCGACCCAGCCAATGTCTATATCTGTTGACAGCATGTCCAGCAAGCCTGGAATCTCTTAGCAGGAACAAATCCAAAGACACTAGAATGTAAGGGATATGACTTACACCGTCCTGTCTTGGATACTGCCACTCAATTAGTCCGGGCCAACAAAGAGATTGGAGCACAACTTACCCATCCAGGCGCGCAGTCCGGTCTCTCAGGATAGCAGGTTCGCTGGCACCTCTCTGCCGTAGGCTCCATTTCTGATGGAGTGGAATACACTAGGTGTGCCATGAGGAGGAGAGATAGGACGGAGTACAACGTGAATTGCATTTTGCTCGCTATAACCAGGACCTTCGGTTCACGATGGGTTGGTGCTCAGATGCGTGATTCAAGGGAAGAGAGAAATGAGCCGCCTATTTATATACAGCGCTCTAGGATAATATGAGTTTACATAGCTTACAAGGGATGTGCTGGCACGTTAGAAACGAGTCTCAGCTTACGGCTCTGTGTAACTAGAGGATAGTTGGAATCGCTATCGTATACATCACGAGGAGGTGCAAATGGCTGACGGCACATTCTTAAGACGGTCGTGTTTTTATCCGTAAGCAAGGGCTGCACGACCGTGTATATAGTACAGGTTTCCTCACTCACACAAAGTGATTGATGGCTTGACATCAGTAGACACAGACAAAATAGTACTGTGGCGCCACTGCATTTCTCGAAATATACTAACCCCGCCATAAAGTAGCTCTAGTGTAGTAATAAGCGCCTGACGTAATAATGACTAGAAAAGGAAGAAAAGTCAGGCAACCAGCGCATGATGTTCCAGTTCTCCTAGGATATAATTCGCACGGCCACATCTGCGACCGAACAGAAGGTATACAGCGGAGAATAACTATTCTACACAGCGACTTACTTCACCAGCCTGAAGATGATCGACCATGTTGCTATATTCGTCCCAAAAGGTCAGCTCGAGACCATAGCTGACTGGTACAAGGTGGCCCTGAGGCCATTGCAATACCGCGAAATTATGCGTCGCCCAGGAGCAGTCGGACTGGGCTACGAAGGTGTCGAGCTGTGGATAACAGAGTGTGAGGACACCTCTGCACCAAAAGCGCATGTTTCGCTGAGAGCGCCCGGTACGTCCAACGAGCTCAGGCAGAGTATTCGAATCTCGTCGCTGATGCTTTCCGACCATGGACAGATCATGCTGCCGTCAATGAATTTCATAACGCCGCGGTCGCGGCCGACGGGGTATGCAATGGAGCTCCTGGCTTTCGCCCCGAGTATAACGAGAGCTACTATGCATCATTTGTTCTAGACCCGCTCGGAAACAACATCGAGGTGGTAGGTCTGTTCACTGCAGGGTTGGACGAGCCTCAGGCTGACATGGCAGGTTGACCAATGCTCGCACGAGGAGGAGTACCGGTAGCTCGTCATTTGACAGGATGCTTTTGAAGTGGTGTGACCTTGATCAACGGAATATGGGACCCGTTGCATTGAATCAGTAGGAGAGATGCTGGTTCCGTGGTTCTGATATAGATTTGGTTGGTTCATACATCATCCAACCGGTGCATGGTTCTGCGGTGGCGGCACATACCAACCAACGGCTGCCAGCCCGACGTATTTGCATCGTCAGTATATCAAAGTAACTTCGAATGTTCAGAGCAAGAGACGCATACGATAGCTTGTAGATCGTAGATACCAAGCCTACTAATCGAGACGTTCCTAGCATTTGACCAAGATGAATAAAGATCAAATCAACCTCTACGTCAAGCGAGGATCCAGAAATGGAATGGAGATTCTCATCCTCCTCAAACACCTAAGGTACGTCCCAATCCCAGCCCAAGGCAAATCTCACCCTCAATTGACTAGGTTGAACTACGCCCTCGAGGTCGTCAACCACACCGAAGAAATCCGCGACGACGCATTCCGCTTCGTCGACATCCATGGCCACCTCCCCATCCTGACCGACACGCACAACGGCAACGGCCACCGGTTCAGCCTTCAAGAGTCCGGGGCGATCGTGCAGTATCTGATCGACCGGTACGACAGCGCCCACACCCTGTCGTATCCAAAAGGATCGCCGGGCGATCTCGAAGTCAGCAACTGGCTGTTTTTCCTGACGTCGCGGCTGGGGCCGAACCACGACGAAGCGGTGCATTTTTCCCTCCGCGCACCGGAGCGAGTGCCGTACGGGATCTCGCGGTTTACGAACGAGACGCTGCAGCTGTACATGGTCCTGGAGAGGCACCTGCAGAAGACCCAGACGCCTTATCTGGTGGATGAACGGTTGTGAGTGGCTACCTTGGTCTTGAGTTTGCTTTGAAGCGCTTATGCTGTTAGCACCATTGCGGACATCGTGCATATCCCGTATATTGCGGGCAGCAAACAGGCCGGGGTTGATATCGAGCAGTTCCCGGCTTTGGGGAAGTGGTTCAATCGGGCGTCGCAATACCCTGCGGTGACGGAGACGATGGAGATATTGGGTAAGGATGCTCTAGCTGTTTGATTGGTGGTAATATTGTATACAAAGGAATTTGTTTCGTTGGTCGATTACCTGTATGATCGTATGCGTCGTAGACAGCACCAGCACCGGATTCGGACTGTGATGATATAAGTTGGTCAGGTGCCCAATAATGCGGTCTTCGTCCGTGGTACAAAGGGAACGGCTGCCGGCCTCTCACCACACATCAGACCACCTGGGCCAGATGATATGAGACTGGCCGGGATGGGTCGACACACTGGTCTGGAACCGCCGCTGGATGTCTTCTCTGATATCATAGAGGGTAATCCCGCAGCACACGGCTCGTTTTAAAAGGACCGCTCCATAGAGATATTTTCAGTCAACCTCACTGCAAGATCATCCAGTGTCACTCAATATAACCAAGAACACATAATGGCCGCTGGCAGCGCCCCTATCCCGGAGAACCTCTACCATGTCATCCTCACAACCTCGCACATCAGCAAGGACCCCAACAACGTGATCGAAAAGGTGCGCATCCCAGGCACCTACGTGTCGCTGCTAGCCGCCAAAGCGGCCGCGCACACCTGCCTCTACGACGCAGGCTACGAGCGGGAGTTCTTCGCCGAGTACGAGACAAAGAAGGAGGTATTTGAGGCGGAGAACCTGCCAGAGCGGCAGGGGCTGGCTGTGTACGCGGTGGCGCAGGACGGGACGCAGTTCCGGGTGCGCATCGACACGACGCCGAACGAGCGACAGCTGCAGACCGACTGCGAAGACGGGCGGGTGTCGGCGCCGCTGTACTATGTGATCCAGACGATCGTGGAGTACGGCAGCGGACCGGAGGCGACGAGCGAGGTGCGGGAGTTGAGCGTGCAGGGGACGTTTGAGAACTACCGCGAGGCGCGGCAGCACGCGGAGACGGTGCTGCTGTCGGAGGAGGACAAGGTGGGCAAGGACAGCTACGCGGCGTATGACGAGGCCGCGGCGGACGCGACGGACTGCGGGTACGGGGAGAATGTGGTGGTGCATGCGACGGGACAGTATGGGGAGAATTATCTGATCAGCGTGATTCAGACGCAGGAGCTCAAGGGGGTGGCTTTGGCAGAGGCCGCCATGCGGATTGGTTAGGCTTGTGTACTTGTAGGCGTATCTGGAGTATGTGGGCTTTTGCTGTTATTGCGAGAAATGGATTAGGGCAAATCGAGCATTTCATAGGAATGATGATGGACGTCTAGTCTTGGTCACGGTGTTCTATGCTAGTTGAGTAGAAATAAGGGCAAGTGCTGACTTGCTCCGGAGTATACATACAGTGCACAAGCTAGTCGATGATCAGGTTGCTATGAATAGGTCAGGAGCTAGGGGTACCTAGGTACGTAAATACGTAGGACGGAGGGCGGAGTATGGTGGAGAGCTTCTAGTATCCCCCTTGCCTCGGAATTACCTAGTTCCAACCCATCGGAGCGTGATCAGATAACCCTGTTGGGGGTATGTACCTGGACTCCGTACGGAGGAATTCCAGAAGGTGCGGAAGACGAAACAGTGGAGACATCAATGTTTTATTATTCAACTAGGGCGGACCAGCTGACCGTCCAGTTGGGCAGACAATGGGTCGGATTACTGCGGAGGGAAATGATGGTGCAGTCAGTCCCTGCAGCCGCTGGGGGGATATCTGATCCTCATTCGGTATCTGATTGATATGATCCAATCGCCGACATCGGATCCCCGCCCGGAAACAAGTGGAATGCATTCTCCTTGGACACACCTATTATTATTACGAAACTAATTACGACCGACGAGAATGATCTTGGTATGACTTGATCAGGAGAAGCAGAACACAGTGATACATGCCCCTTTTACACGGGTTGGATCCGTCTATCCGAGACAGGCGGTGTCATGGTGGGCTGATTCGGAGTGGCAGGGATTCCGTCCCAAAGTAAGTTATCTGATCCGGCTGCTGCATGCCGCATTCGATAGTCATCAAAATAGGAGGGATACGGAGTACGAAGGACAGGATGTTCAGGATCCTACAGGCAACTAATCATAGAATAATTCTAGAATGACGGGGATTCACAAAATTATCAATGTGCCCACAACCTAAGGACAGCTGGCATATGATGGGGCTTAACCGAGGCCACCTCGATTACACCATGATTTCTCGGTCTGGCTGCAACCGGATCAGATTAGATTCGGAACCCTCGGTATTACCAGCCGATACATCAACTCCTCGGAGTGTCCATCCCAGCAGACACATCAAGATATCATATCACCATGATATGATGATACTCCGGAGTAAACATGATGTGTCTTACTCAGATCCAAGATAACCACCGCAAAAGCAAACATTCAGACCCTCCGTTAGCGGCAGATCTAGGTGCTGACCAGCCGGGACTTCTCCACGGAGATCGGCCGTCATCCTATAATGCCATCGCGATAGTAATAATACGATAGAGATTCTTATTTTAGTGATGCGAATTAAGATGACGAATCTCTCTTGACTCGTTTCTTTTCTTTTCCTTTCTCCATCTATCCCCTTTTCTCTTTCCAAGTACCCAGGTCAACAGCAAGCACCCGACAATACGGTACACAGACGTAATAAGGGTGGCGAAATTCGGTCAGTTGTGCGTTTGCCCTCCCGGTTCTTCCCTTTTCCCTCCACTCCGCTTTTTATCTGATGAGAATTATTTCATCCCTCATCCGGACCCCAGTCGCTCGCATTCCCTCCCCCATTACTCACCCTTGCTCAATTCAGCTTCGCCCACAACCCACCACGGAACCGCCATTCCGGTGTCGGATTGCCCAGGCGAATCAATCATCCGACTTGTCTTCTCTTCTGCCTGTCCTAGTCTCATTGACGCTCTGTCTGTGATACTCTTATCCTTATCCACCATTACGGGTCGACTTTTCACCCTCCTGCATTCCCCTACTCTACGTCCATTGATCCTCGCATCTCCCTCCTGGCGAGCGATCTTCTCTCAACCGTCTTCCTCCCTTTTACATCTGCTTTCGCCTATATACACAGTCACAATGGGTAAGCTCCTCCCAATTCCCAGCTCCAAAGCGCTTACCTACCTCATACCCTGTCGCCCCAACACACCCACTGACTATCTCAAACAGTCCACGCAGTACATTCACCACCGTCGAGGCCCATGAGCACGACCTCCTGGTCCTCAACCTCCGTTGCACCCGTCGACCGTGCCATTCCCGTGTCGTCTACCTCGCACCCAGACAATCCCGTGCCCGAGGAACCCCGTGGTGTACGCTCCTTGTCCGTGACCGACACCTCCTTTAGCACTTCCTCTCCCTCATCACACGATACCGAGACCACCGTTGGTTCAGAGACTCCGTCCACGGAACTGACGGAGCCCCAATCCGATGTCGACAACCTTTCCCGGAAGCCTTCCGAGGCGGACAATGGAGCGGCCCACAGACGCCGAGCATCCACGGTGCTCATCTCGCAGAACTCCGATGACATGAGACGGGTATTGGAGTCGGTGGGCAGTGCCGGTACGCAAAAGATCCAGCCACTCTGCTGTGGCGGTGGTTGCTGTAAGAGTCAGCCTCTGGGCAAGTTCCCCGTCACCGGTGTCAACGTCGTCACGCCCCCGGATAACAAGGCCTACAACGACCTCAACTTGAATGTCGAACTCCTCACTTTGGAAAGCGAGCTCACCGGTGTGGAGGAGCTCCCGGAGAAGACCGTGTCCTTCTCGAGCATACCGGCCTCGGCCGTGGATATGGAGCTGGGTCCGGCCGACCACCCGCCGCCGTTCGTGCAGCCCCATCCGCCATACCATGTGTATCGTGCGCCTCTGCATCATGCACGTGAGCTCACCAAGCCTGGCGCGGAGAAGCGCACGTATCACTTTGATATTGATGTGACCGACTACCCGGCCGAGAGCGGTATGGTCGACTTTGTCGTGGGTGGGGCCATCGGAGTGTGTCCCAAGAACAAGGAGGAAGAGGTTGAGGACATTCTCAACCAGCTCGGCATTCCCAAGTCGATTCGTGACAAGAAGGTCTCGGTGCGGACCACCAAAGGCCGCTGGCCGACCATCTGGGGAGATGACCAAGCACGCGAGCTGATCACTACTCGCCGAGAGCTCCTGAGCTGGTGCTCCGATATCCAGAGTTACGCTCCCTCCAAGAGTCTCTTCCGGTTGCTCGCCGAGTACGCAAGTGAACCCAGCGAGAAGCAGATCCTTCTCTTCCTCTCCTCCGCCCAAGGCCAGGGTGCCTTCTGCGATCTCCGCACGGCCTCCCACGTCACCGTGTCCCAGCTCCTGCACGCCTTTCCCTCGACGCATCCTCCGTTGGACCACCTTCTCTCCGTCCTCAATACCTTGATGCCGCGTTTCTACTCCCTGTCCCAAGACCCCCTCCTCTCCTGCTCCCGGAAGGGCACCGATTGCCGCCGCTTGGTTGAGGTGGCCGTCTCGGTCGCCGAATCCAAGGATTGGAAGGGTGGATGGCGCACCGGCGTGGGTTCCGGTTACCTGGAATCGTTGGCTCGTAAGCTCATTGACGCGGAGCAAAAGGGCATTGACCCCAAGACCCTCGACCTCCATGTCCCTATGTTCCGCGGTCTCATGGCCAATCCTCTGGCCAAGCGTTTTGCGTCCGACGGCCCCATGCTTCTCATTGGCGCCGGTGTTGGCATCGCTCCCTTCCGTGGATTCGTCCAGCGTCGGCTGCAGTCTGCTAACTGCGCCAACAAGGTCTGGGTTCTTCAGGGGGTGCGTGACTCCCTGCTGGATGAGCTCTACCGCGGCGAGTGGGGCGTGGAAGAGGAAAAGGTGCGCACCGTAGTGCAGAGTCGGCGCGGCGAGAGCAAGTACGTCCAGGAAGAAGTCCGACACCAGGCCGATCTGGTCTGGTTCGTGATCAACGCTCTGGACGGTCGTGTCTTTGTCTGTGGCAGCGGCAAGGGCATGGGCGATGGCGTCGAACAAGCTCTGGTGGATGTGGCCATGGCCAAGGGAAACCTCAACGAGGAGGAGGCCAAGTTGTTCTGGGAAAATAAAAAGGAAGCTGGACAATACATTGCTGTAAGTGCACCCCATTCGTCGGTCCGAGACCGAGTCTAACAGACGCTTAGGAAACCTGGTAATCATGTATACGCCTGTGGCGCGGACTCAAGTTAAATCTTGTCGGACAGTTCTTGTATATGGTTACATGGTCGGATGTATATTGTGAATTCCTCGGATCTTTTGGGTGTTTAGCGGGGTGGCCTTTTGCTTTTGTTGACCTGGTTGATTCAGGTCTTTACATATCGGTTGCATCATAGATACTGGTAGCAATACATGTTGCATTAGTTCAATCTCTCACGGGTTGATTCTTCTATCCCCATACGCTCGTTCCAAACGCCAAACCACACGCCATACAGTCGGTTGCAACCAATCCTGGTCTTAAGCATATTGGCCTGCCCGAAAGTAGCGGCCACAACGCTGCGCTCGTCTATACGGATGAGTTTTCTGAAGCAAGCCTGTCCGTCTTTTACAACCGAATCCTGTGCTTTGGGGAGTCGCGCGCGTCTCGTGAGTGCTGCCAAAGGGAGACTAACGATGATGATGATGACGACCATGATCATGTTGATAATGATGACTGTCAGTCAGCTTCAACTCTCCGGCCTCCCTCCCAAAGCGATGGGCACCCCGTGCCGATTTGGGGGAATCAGCCTGCAGCGTTCCGGCCTAGTGCAGACAGTAGAACCCGATAGCGGTGCGAGTGCTCTTTGACTAGGTCCTTCTACTCATAGTGTTCTACAGTATGCAATGGAATGCTTATTGCTTGCTGGAACATGTCCTTCTAGAGTGTGTCTGGACTGGTGAGGAGGGTAGATTCGGAAGCCCAGCCAAGTAGGAAGGTCGGAGACAAGGAGTAACTCTGAGGTGGATGAGATAGTATACTCTACACGATTATCGTTATTCGAATTTGTACTTGTAAGTATGATATTGGTATAGGAGCTTTCTTCATTGATAGAGAGAGAGTATCCGGTTGGCTCTCAGTTTATTGAATTAGACACTCCGACTAGTGGCACTACATACGAAGCTCTCTGTGCTATCAGTAGTTCTAGACATAGTAGAATATCGTCTCCGGTTTGGGAGTAGTGAAATCCGAATATAGTTGAGAACAGTGTTGCGTCACCAGATCGAGTATTATAATGAACCACGACCTTCAGTCTTGATGTATGCCCCAGAATAAAGTACCTGAACAAGTTCTCTATTGTGGAATCATGCATCATCGCGCATTCGCTATACGATCAAATCAAGACATTCCTGCCTCACTTTGGCAATCTCTACGACCTCTGCATGGACCGTGGTTACAGTATACTATCTAGACGATTATACTGCGATCCACATGCACCAGGGATACAGTCTCAGATGTGTATGTACCTCGGTGGAATCCCATATCTGCACCCAATTGCCAGCGGACGAACAACCCAACCGCAGCAAACCACGTAACAAGTGCGAGGCCAAGGATGGGTGCCCGGCAAGCAACACATGTAGGGGGTTGCGACGTTGAAAGGGGGCGATGACCAGCCCCTGATGTGAGATGGATGCCGCACTATTGTTCAACGCTTCTCCAACCAGCGGAGCAGCGCACCCCAGAAACTCGCCGCGCTCGCTCCGATCGTGACAATTGTCTTGTCTTGCCGGACCGAACCACATGGGACAAAAACCGGCTCTTCACGCGGCCCCCACGACCATCCCAGATGCTTTACTGCTTTGGGGGCGCGAGATCGCGGATCGGTGTCAATAGTCGCAACTCTGCGCACTGGGCTGGGGGCCAGAGGGGGCAGTTCCAAACAACGGCTGTCCGAGCCCGACACGCAGTAAAACTCGCCAGGCCGTCGATCAGCCGCGCAGGAGGACGAACAGCTGTTCGTGGTGGCCGAGGGATCGGAGGGGCGACTTACTCCAGTTGGAGAATGGGAGCCCCTCCCCTGCGTGTTTCTAGAAGGCATTGCGAGCGGGGGCAGTTTAGCAGTTAGTAGTATCACCTAGTGCCTAGGTCCCTAGTTAGCACAGGGTAGTTAACTAAGTTGCGGCCATTGAAGGTTTGACACTATCTGATGGGACCGCTGCACTATTGAAACGAAAGCCCGTCACGCCAATACCGACAGACAATACAGGGGGGGAAACCTCGGAAATTTCCACTCGTGCTGAGACATTCTGGAACCCGGTGATGTCAGTTTTCGACTGGGATCTCCTAGACGAGGCGAACCATGGTTGCGTCGGGAATGGATGAAGGACGACCCAAGATCGGAGACGAGACGTGGCGCAGTTGGAGGCATCCTTTGAACCGAATTGTTCGGACTGGCGCCGTTAAGCTCTGCGCGACAGAGGCGTCCCATAGAGCGCCAAAGGGGTTCAGCCGTGGGAGCGGCGACAACGCAACCCAAGAACCAGGAAACCACTGCGTCCTTGCGTGATACGACAGATGCGCGATGACAAATTCTGCTCCGGGAGTTTCATCCTTTCACCGTCAACCACTGAGTCAGTGAGACGCGTCCGATATCACAAGCCACCACCGCTCAGCCTCACGGGAGATAGAAGAAGGGGGGAGGGTCAAGGGAGTTTGGTACCGAATGTTCTATCCGGGATTACTTTCCTTGTGAAGTACCTGGATAATATCAGCTGGATTATGGGGTGGATGCCGGGATCTCAACAGTGCAAGACAAAGATCTTCATCGCGATCCACGCACGATTCGCTGTTAGGGTAGATCTGGCCACGCCCGCACAGCTTGACTATTTCGGTAAGTCCCTACGAGGTGGCGTCGATCTGTCATGGACGCCAAAGCGCCCCTTGATGGAGGCCACCGCCATTCTGTACGGAGTATGCCGGTGGTGGTGTGGCTGGGCTGGGCTAGGGGGATGTTGACCCAACTGCATACTCCGTACATGGGCGACGAACTCCTCACAGATACAAAACTCTACCGCTTGAG
Source organism: Aspergillus pseudoterreus (assembly GCA_002927005.1). Lineage (NCBI taxonomy): Eukaryota > Fungi > Ascomycota > Eurotiomycetes > Eurotiales > Aspergillaceae > Aspergillus > Aspergillus pseudoterreus. The sequence continues at coordinate 264,709 of PIJX01000033.1, forward strand.
GAAGGAGTCGGCGTCTGCCATGGAGACACTGGGGTCATCGATCGGACGAATGGGGCCTATTTTTAACCCCATATGGGTCCCTTTTCGCGTGTCAAAAATTGAGGCCGGACAGGACAGGGCACCACTAACCAACTAGAAGTCTAGTATAGCCATGACAAATTACCCACAACGGGTGACAGAACCCACGCCACGAGGCCTGCTCAAATCAGTGCCGGCGATGACGGGGCTACTCGGCTTAGAGTTCGCATGGTCTATGGATGGCATCGTCTTAGACTCTGGGATCATCGTATTCGGCCCTGTGGGTGAACCAACCCTTTCTCGCGCCTCTCCGTCATCCTGCGGCCCTCATACCGTCTGGAGAAAATGGACAATGCCGTTTCGAGTGATGACGCCGGAGATTACAGCCATCATTTGAACTCTTTCTTCAGCCGGTTTCCTGGGTCACGGACACCTGCCGAACCACGCCGGAACCCGTCAAATCAGAGCATTTGACATGCAGTCCCAGGATCCAGGAACCTTGTCCCGAAAATCCTATCCCCATGAATTGGCATGAATTAACATGTATGGGTGAGGTTGGATGACGCTTTGATGCATGGATGGATGCCATCCGTGTGTCACAAGCCGCGTCGATCCGGATGAGACGCACCCTCGATGACTCGCTCCTCGCGTGAACGACAGACCTTTCGTGTACTACTGCGGAAATGACAGCCGCCCTCGTCTCGGCGACTGCGGAACCAGCACGTCGGGATATGAAATATGGCCGGGCTTCCGATCGTCCCAATGTGGGGAGATCATGGCCTTTCACTGGTGCATCGAGTCAATTCACGCGCGCTAAGGATGCCATCTCTGCTGCGCTCTCCATTTTCCAGCTGTGCACGTCGGCCGTGGCGTGACTCCAACCAGATCGCTTGGAACGACTGGGTCTGCTCCATGAGGATCATCTCGTGGGCTGGTGGCACAGTAGTAATAATCAGAGACTATCCGCCGAGATTTTTTCCCCCTTCTCCATCGTCCCAGCCGTCAAGCGTGCACCCATGGATCCAGTCCCACCCCCCTTGTCACCTCATGGCTCTTTAAAAGCTGGACCCGTACTCTAGGTGAAGGTCGCCCCTCAGATTTGCCTCGTGGCCCGGTCGACCATGGAACCAGGGTAACCCAAATGAAGGGCCTGAACCGGCCGAGATTTCGGGTTCGACTTTCCGATCCCTATACGATCATCGTCAGGGAGAGCCACGGCGTTCCTTGGAAAAGGTGCAACCGCATGGATGCTCCTCCTGGTAGACAGGGGAGCCATGACATATGAATGTCACACTTCCATAGGGCAGTACATAGTTATCTACCTAGCTAGGTACAGACGGTGAACAAAGCTGCCCATTGGTGGGCAGAGCGTTCCTTTTGATCACCGCATGTCAATTCCACCAGCCGAGAATGCCTCCTCGCCGACAACGTGAGATGTCATATGCACGGGGCGAATGAATCTTGCATGGCATATGGGCCGTCACACCAATCATTGTCAGCCACTGTTCATTTGCATCAGTTAGTCCGTTCGTTAGTCCCAGGTCAACCGGTTTCCCCTCCAGGCGTGAGGGGGGAGGGGGGGAGCGGTCCTCCGTACTGTATCGTAAACCCTAGTCCTCTTCTGAGGTCCACGGTGATCCTAGTCCCTGATCATGTAGATAGCTGGTCAGTGTCCTTGCCTCTCGCACGAGGATATCGAGCCCTGCCATGAACTATAGATCTATACTTGGCAATGGTTCCCATTCAACCACCTCATGCAAGGTGTCTGTCCGTTCCTTCTCCTTCTCATGTCCCCTTGTCTGGCCGCGATGCTCGCGCCTTGCGGGCAGACGCACCCGTAACCGGTATCTGACATGATTGTACGCCGGTGGTACTCCGTCGAACCATCCCCTTCAGCACCAACAAGTGGGGTCTGTCAGTCGATGGTCGATGGCAAGAAGAACACCTCAGCGATCGGACCTTTGCCTGCCCTGGAACCGAGAATCTTGTTAGTCGGCCAAGGCCCGCTGGCAGCGATTAGTGTTCTGTCACCCAGCTCACAGCCTCACCTCGAGTCCACACACACAACCACCACCCCCCCCTTTTTTTTTTCTTCTTCTTCTGTAGTGCTGGCTGGCTGTCACACCCGTCTGTCAAGCCCGTTGATGTGACGGATCTCGATCAGACATGCCAACTATATCACCATGCAGCAAAAAAAGGCGCGGATGCAGCAAAGGCCGTCGGGATTCAGATTCACCATCCTAATCACCGATCCACCGCACCCAGACACTGGAACACTGGCAATGGCCGGTGGCGATAGTGATTGACGGTCTCGCACTATCTGCTTGAGTTGGTCTCCGCGTCCTTCTGACATGCCCAGCGGTGGACCCAGCCCGAGCGAGGGACCCGGCGATCTCCTCGTAGTTGTATTGAAATGTCTAGTTTCTCTAGAAAATTCGTCACATGCTGGTTATTGTCTATTGATTTATTTTCCGCTTCTATTATTTGCACAGAGACAAAATTGATCCGAATTGAGCCAACCGATTGGTTCTACCTTCGCAATTATCCCAATCCCCAATCTCCCCCAAACCAGCAAAAGACCGCCTTTCGTCCTTGCGCAAAGTCCCTGCCCTAACCGTCTTCAGGCCGGGGCCGACCTAGCCTGACTTGACCTCGTACAGGAACGGTCCGGAGCAGAAAGCCTGCAAGCCAAACCTGTCTGGGTAGGTTTCCCACTCCATCCTTACTGCCGGCCGCAGCAATCCTGGGGCCGGTAGGGCACGCCCGCGACCCCTTCCCTCCCGACCCAAGTCCTACAGTACTACTACTAACTACAGTACTGCCTGGCTTCTGGCGTGCATCGACGCCGAGCATTATTGATTGGACCTCCTTGATGCCGACCTGCCCTCCCCGCTGGAAGCTTTTTCCGCGACTCAGACAGCCGACAGGAGTTAGAATATATTATTTCCAGGTCGACGTCAAAACCCCCCACCGGATAGAGGAAGTACTGTAAATAGTACTAATTTAATCAACCCCATGCGACGACCAAAAGTCAGGATGCCCGGAGGCGCGCCCGCCACCGTCGTAGAGGCTGCCGCGGACTGGAGAAGATCAGAAGATCTCCAACACTAGGCCGGCGTATCAAACAGACTAGCCCTCGTGTTTGAAAAGAGGGACCAGACCAGAAGGACTAGCTTGTTTCTGGAACGCCCCTCGTCTGGCTCCGAGAGAAGAAAAAGGAGAGTTTCAGCGCGGTGGCGAACGCTCGTCAGCCGCCCCGGACGGAGAAATGAGGCCTCCTCATCGTCATCCCTTTCTGGACGCTGAAGCCGACGATATGGGAATCTCCTAAAGGGGAAAGGCGGGGACTTGATGCCTGATGGTCTGGTCTGTACCTACTCCGTACTGGGTATGAGACGGGCTCCGTGGGGATTCAGATTTGCGCCAGCTCGAGTCATGATTGAGCTAGGGAAAAATACGGCTGGAGGGTGGCAGCCGGGTTTTGGGTTGGGTTGTTTTCTTCGCTCGGAAATTAAGACGGGGAGGAATCTAAGGAATCTCACACATGCATACATACATACATACATACATACATACATTCATCGAGAAGGTTACTCCTGCCTACATTCTGTGCATGGATACCGCTATTTTCGTATGCGGGTTACATTTGGTGAGGGATTCCGGGTAGCTGGACTTGGGATAGAGGCGTAGGACCAGGGGGGATGCATACGGAGTAGATACGACGAGACGAGATGAGAGGATTGGGTTGAGGGCTGAGAAGTACTACGAGTGGAACAGACTGGCCATGTGTCAAACAACCTTAAGGAGATGTTAGGGCGAGGACAGAATCAGGATCAGACCTAGGTACTCCGTAGTAAGGCTCCGCTAAGGGCGCCCATGGCTGTATCGACGAGTAAGTGACGGCCGAAGGTAGTTTGTGGCTCCTGATCCACACCACCACGATCGTCGTTGCCATCAGTGGGAGGGACGAGGAGAGTCGAGTGAGTAGTATCGTATATACTTGTAGATGAAGCAGGGTAGATGAATAATATGACAATAGAATAACTCATCTAGAATACCAAAGAAAGAATCAAGACTGAAATAAATAATGAGGATTATGAATAAAGAATCGGATTATGAATAGACGGATGTAGAAGGTTAAATCCCGAAACGGTATTACACAAAACAAATATAATAATAAATAAAATAATAATAAATGAAAGAATAAAACTGAAAAATCAAATCAAAAGTTTAAGAATACAATAAATAAAAAAGAAAATCGATCTGCCCCACTGCCCGATCCAATTGTTGCGCTGGTTCTCTCCCTGCCTTGCATAACCTTGGATCAGCTCGCCGGGGCTCCATCCATCCATCCAGCGTCATCGTGTCAAGCACTGAAGGTACTTATCCCTCTTATTATCTCTACTTTACTCGTTAGTATCTCTTCTTCTTCTTCTTCTTCTTCCTCAGTTTAATATCCTACCTCCTACCTCTCCTCTCCTCTCCTCTTCTACTTCTATCAACTATATCCTTCTCTGCACTCCCACTACTACCATCCCTCCTCTCAACCATCTCAACTATACCCCTCGACTATACTCCTTATACACTTTAATCCTCCATCCAACTCCTAGCCGCAGGCGGCTGTACATCCCGCGCTGGTCTCATCCCTCTCAAGCCTCGATCTTTGTCTATGTCCCAGTACCGCGAACTGGGCGAGCGTTCTGAAGAAATGGCGATTTCATACGCAAGTGGCCTCCCAGCCGATCACTCCCAGGCACTGCCCTCATTCCGCGAGGTAACCCCCAACCGCAACCACTTCTGGACTACAGGACTCTCGAGATTGACCCCTCCAGTTACTACCACCGCATCTGCACGATGAGATCGAATCCACCTCCTACTTCATGTCGCGCCAGAATGCGCGGGATCGGCCTGGGTCCGCCCACCATGACCTGACCTCGCCCCCCCATCGCATGCCGCATTCTTCAGCCCCCAAGCTACCCTTGGGGGAAGCACCCCCGAGGCTGCCGGCGAACGCGCCGCAGACCCCCAATTCCAATCCCCGCTTCGCCTCCCGCGGCCCCAGCCCGATCCTGCCGCCCATTCGCGACCTGCAGTCGCTCCCGGACCGCAGCATGGGCGCCGCCTCGACCGCCCCATTCCCCGACGCGCGAGGCATCGCCCGCCCCGACTCATTCCCGGCTCCGGACTTTCGCAGCGCCCACGGCTACGCGGCAGGCCCGCTGGGCGATCGACGAGCGGCCGAGGCGTATGCGGCCAACGGCGGTCCGCCCGTCATGCACAATCAGGCGCCCTTCCCCTACCCGGGCATGGCGTACCCCAGCGACGGCGGCGAGCAGCTGTCCCCTGCACAGCAGTCGAACTTTGGCATCATGGGCGACGCGGCCGATTCGAAGAATAAGCGGCGCCGCGGTAACCTGCCCAAGCCGGTCACCGATATCCTCCGCGCCTGGTTCCATGAGCATCTCGACCACCCCTACCCCAGCGAGGAGGACAAGCAGATGTTCATGACGCGCACGGGTCTGACGATCAGCCAGGTGAGTTCTGCGCGAGTGAGGGAGTGCAATTGCCGTGAATCGTGCTAACAAGGGCTGTAGATCAGTAATTGGTTCATCAATGCCAGACGGCGCCAGCTGCCGGCGCTGCGGAACCAGATGCGCAACGGCGGTGCCGACCTCGACGCGCAACGCCAGTCGCCGTTTAGTGACGTGGACCAGACGTCCGAGTCGATGCCTTCGCCGCATCAACTCGCCTCCCGGCCCTGAGGGCTACGACCGACCTCTGGCTGACGAATCTCCTTGTGTTTACATTTTTACTTTCTCTGCGTTTAAGATTGACCAGACCGTTTCGAACCCCTTACCATTTTCTAATTGCTTTGCATGGGATCAATCTGGCATGATGATAAGCGTGGGGTGGCCGGGACTTGTTCCGCCATCACGATTTCCTTGGGCATTGTTCTTCATCGATACATGAGATGCATTTCTGGTGTTAGTGGATTCCATCTCGATTCACCGCTAAATCTTTTTCCCTCGACTTTGTTCTTTTTTGTTTGGCGATGGGTGGCTACGGGATCAAGCATAGTTTTTCCATGTACATTAAAAGTACGCATAACGTGACATGCCAACTAGACCGTTAACGTTCAACTATACACTCCGGAGTATACTTTTATTCCTACCACGGAATGCAAGATCGCATTCCCCCGTTACGGTATCTGTTCCGATCGACCCACGGAACGGGGCGGGCATTGCGATCGGAATCCAGCAGAGGCAATGCGTGGCCGACCCTGCGGACGTAAGATTGAGCGTGTGCGTGTAGCGGCCCACCCAACCCATCCGCCGGTCCGACTGACTCGACTCGTCCTGGATAGAGCCAGATGTCAGCCGTCAAAGGTTTGCAATTGCGACGGTATGCTTGGTCCCAGGATGTCGGGTCGGCAGTGGGTGGATGGTCGTTGCCGAGACGCGCACCGCCCATCTACCGAGCGTACCGACAACAGAAAGAGTATCTCCAACTCGCTCCGAGACGACAGCCTCAGACCATGACACCCTGTCAAAAGGGGGTGGCGTCCCGTCCGATCTCACTGCCAAAAGTTATGTCCGGCGCATGCCGATCGAGCGTCCCGCCCGGGGATCCGGTTCCTAAGCTTTGGGGAAGCCCGATATGCTAGCAATGCAGGGAGCAGAGGCCGAAGCCTTCGCTGTGGCTGTCTGTGGCTGTTTGCGGTTGTTGTTTCTTTTGTTTGTTTGCTAACTAGGGTGGTGTCTAGGGTTTTGGACGTGTTCGCCGGGCTTGATGTCAGTGGCGCAAGCTTAATGCACGCCGGCAGGAGTCATGACTCGCCGCCGGGGGTGTGGGTGACTGAATCATGGAGGATGCAATCGCAGGAATGCTGCTCGACTGCGCCACAGCATCGACGACGGCATCTGGAGGCCGATGCGGTGCGATGCGCTGCACCAAGCACGGGGTGGCTAGGCAAGGGTGCGAAAGACAATCGGGTCTGACCACGGATCCCCGATGTACCTGTAGGAATGTAGTATCTATCACATGGCGGTGTAATTTGTAATGTATAGTAAGAAAAAAGAAAGGAACGTGTGGCTTGTGCTGCTGGCATTCCTGGGAAGAGATGCCAGCCCTTACTCCATACGTCTGGAGTTTAGATCCAAGGGATGGATGGCACAAAGTACATACATGCATACGCCAATGCATAAGGATGCGGCCGCATCCTTCACATCCTGGAAGTATTCTCCATGCGGAAAGCCGTGACAGCCTCGCAATGCTTTCCTTTTTGTAGAGTGATCAGTACCGTACTCCATGATACAGACTAACCGGAGTATGATGGAGGATGTAGAATGTAGATGGGCTAGCTCCTGTCATCTGTATAGATGCATCGTGGATAATATCGAGAACGCAGATTATTATGACACTACTACCTACCAGTCTTTGGACTCGAATAATCCTGAACAGCGCCTATCTACTACCTGAGGTATACCTGGTATAACGACCTATCTATGGTGACCGTCCGCCCTCGATCGGACGAACTGTCAACGGCAGATCATCAAGACTAGTACTAACTGCTGTGGCTGGAGCCCTGGAACACCGAATAAACCCGTTGCCCCCCCCCCCCCCCNNTCTCTCTTTTTTTTTTTTTTTAAATGACCCGCCCCCCCCCCATCTCCCCCCTTTCCCCCCCCCCCCCCCTCCCCATCTAGTACTAACTGCGGTGGCTGGGGCCCTGGAACACCCAAAAAACCCCTTGCCCCCCCCCCCCCCCTACATCAGGCATAGTCGCAAAACCTGGATGGCAGGTGAACCTGCTGCAAGGTGCCAGAGAGCGGTAAGGAAAACACTTCCACGAGTTCCGAGCCCTCCGCTCACCAGCCACACTCCGTACAGCTGCGATTCCATCTTGCATGCAGGCATTCCTTGATACCGGACCGTACGCCGCTCAATACCGCGCACGCATGCACGCTCAGTCCTTCCCTGAAATATCTCCCCAGGGCAACGACTGGCTCCGCCGTCTGGCACGACGCTAGCCATGTATGCACCATCCAAAACGGCAATAGACAGATACCTAGGTACATACCAAGCCGTCTCGTCTCGTCTAATCTACCACGTCAGACGCTCTCCTCTCTCCTCTACGCATATTTCGCCACCGTCCGCTTCAAATCAGCCCAATCCGGCAAGTCAAGTCCGCGGTCTAAGGGCGAACAGGATCAACCCCCCCGTCGCCTTATGACGATCCCGCCTACCTAATTCTGTAATAACTACTCGGTAAAATACAAGACACGACAGGTGGCATTGGCATTGGCATCTGCAGGCCATCGGACTCTTCCCACCCCCCAACGGGTACCTCCTCCGCCCAATCACCCGGCGATCCTGCCCGGCTGCCAGACGAACTCGGTTCGTTAGGCTCTCAGGGGGGTGTGTCCTGGTTTCCGGGATTTGGGCCGCTGTCGCACTGCAGATCCATCGCGGTCCGTGCGGGCGACAACCCCGATCGACGGTTGTCAGGCGCGGAGATCGCGGCGGTGGCAGTGGCTGATGGGCATGCGGTGTCGCCCTCCGTGTACGTGTTGGGCTGGTGATTTCTTGGGGGTTCGGTCCCGAAATAGAGGGATGCATTCTGTTGCTGGGAGGTACGATCTGTAATACGCAGTACGGGGGGGTAAGTTGCCAAACATGCCGTGTACTTGACCGCTAGTAGGCTCGGCACAAGGCATCTTGGACGGATGGCCGTTGGATTTTTGTTTTAGAGTGGGGATATGGTTTACAGAGTTGGAACTATTCAAGGTGCGCGTATTCTAGGTCAGATTATCCGTGGGTAGATGCTTTGTCTATGTATATATATATAGGAAGAGTGGGTTTGATACATGGGCATTGTGATAGCACAATGTTTGTAGGTGCAGTTGACAAGCCATATTGTTTCCACTCTATGTATCAATATTCAGATGCTGCAGATCATCATCTCTGGATGTGTTCCTCGACGCCCTCCTACGCAAACTGTAATGAGGGCGACGCGCCCGCTGTAAAGGGAGTAGTCGACGAACATGCAATATTTGCAATTACTCTTGATCTACTGAGGCCTTAAGGCATGGGATATACATCCCAGAACACAGTCTATAGCCAGTTTTAAGGATGATATTACGGTCTCCCGGTCTATACTTGCTGCTATCATACGCTGTGCCGTGTGACGCCCCAAGACATATTCTAGATGCTTCAGGCCAACAGCATACGCGTTCGCAGTGAAGCTGTCTATACATAGTTTTGGGCCTGCGGGTGACTACCCCTGGGAATCTCTGGATCCCCGGCTGTTCAAGTTTCCTGAGAGCACCATGATCCTCAAGAAGTAGTTAAAATCCCTCCCATCGATTGGCCAAGCCATAAATATCGATCAGATCAATTCCCCTCATGTTCATGGTCGGTATTCGCTTTGACTAATTGGTGACATGTTACAAATCACCAATCCGCTGCGTCCTGACCCGGAATATCTCGCCATGTCAATTGCGATATCCTTGCCTGGGGGAAAATTCAGATGTCTGTTATTCTAAATTGAATCATAGGAGCCATGACGCGTGTTCGGTTCATGATATAGATATAAAATTTGGGCCGAATGGGACGACAAATTTAGTATTCGGTCCAGCATAGCCGGTGTTCTTGCACAGCTATCAGAATCATAATACCACTAAAGTGTCGGGTCCATGGCAAGAGGTTCACAGTCAAGCGCCTCGCTACAGTTTGTCCAACGAAACTGGCACTTTCCTAATACACAGAAGATTCAAGACTACGAGTATGTATTTGTGTAGCCCTCCTTCACGCGAGGTATATGTGCGCGGGAAATTGTGCATGCACCGCCATTGGGCTTCGCATGTGCTGCTATATTGTGTACTAACTCGAATACCTCTTGGTGGAACTCTGTGGAGGCAAAGACATCGAACGCCATCCTAACGTGATGTCAACTCCATCGTCAAGGTGCAAGCTATGTAAAGTATAACTGTCTTCTTTCTGTAGATGCTCCAGAAGACCCCAGATATAGGGTCTACTGGTATCTTGTCGCGGAGGCGCCGGAGGAAATCCGAGTCAAGGCAGGTCATGAAAAAGCACACGGCACTTCACTGCTACCTTAACTATCGACTAAGGCGCATTCATACGAGATGCCCAGGGTTGATATCATACTGACATCAACCGGCGGAGTTCCTCCGCAATGACTGTGAACTGTATATTCGCTTTTCTACTTCAAGAATCCCAAGCAAAATCGCATATCGACTCATCGGTGTCACAGCCCAACGACTTGAAGTCTTACGCAAGGCTCTGTAGCCGACGAGGGGCATTTCACTTGGTCTGAATTGATTCCATCCGCATGTAGCAGCAACTAGAACAACCTCCAGTTCAATTAGGGTACCACTGACTGGGCTAGCCTTACATAGAAGGTCCTCCTATTGAAGACAACGGATTACCACCTGACTACCAGGTCCATAAACCAGAAACAAAACAGGTGGGCCTGTAAAAGTCGTCGCACATCTCCTTTTGTCAATGGCAGATGTCGAGAGAAAGGAAATCCGACGCGCAATCTCATTCTAAAAGCTTCTAAAACTTCCTGGTAGATGCTTCTTACTCTCCAGTAGTCTACTTGTGCTTAGCACGCTTGGTATGCTGCGCACGCTTGTTCCTATATTGTGTCAGTATCAACCAAACACTACCGAATACTATCAAATACTACTAAATACTTATAGCTTGCAGTTATTGGCGACAGCCGGCTCGCAATGGGCGCGCTTGGACCCGCGGGGCTCACGGCGGCAGATGGAACAAGGACTATTTAGAGGCTAGTAACCATAACTAGAAGCATTTAGAAGCAACTGATACTTACAGAGTATGCTTCTGCAGCACTTCCTTATTCCACTCCTCCGAGACTTCGGTATGTTCTAGTGTCTCCTCGTCCTTGTTGTAGTTATTCCACTCTTCAGGCTCGTCGTTGGCGTTACTAGTAACAACCAAATCCTTACGGACGGATGAGATAGTTCCCTTTTTGGCCTGGTTTTTTTTTTTTTGTTTGAATCTTTGCTGTATCTTCTGTTAGCTACTAATATTGATCAGAAAATCCCATAGACTACTTACATAACGAACTTGACACTGGTCACGCTAACTTATATCAGAAACAACCGGATGTATGGTAGATATCAGTACCTGCTGTTGACGACCGGACTTCGTCTTTTCGATTTCGCCAGCCTTGATCGCGACACATTTGTGTTGGTCTCGTTGTGCAAGGAGGGAAGGAGTATCTCAGCAACCTCAGATGGCCATGGAAGACATAGACGTCACAAGTAGGCAAGGTAGTGCACCACCTACCATACAATTACCGGTATCGAGGCCGTGAATTCCGCGAATATATTGTTGATAGCCTGAAGACCTTGTTCAGGAATATCCTGGCGATGTCAATGCCGCGTCAGCCCACTGCTCTGCGTCCCAGCCTTCACGGACCAGAACTCTACGCACAGATTTGGAAAACTTGCCCATGTATATAAGGGCCGCGTTGCAGCCAGCTCTCAGGCAACCCCATGACAAATCGATGCATAGCACCTCCATCACGTTGATCGCCATTGTGTTAACCAACATGACCATTACGCTACCATATTAAGGCACTGAGCGTTGTGGAAGGTATAATATACTGCTGAGGACCCAGTTTGACACGTCGGCATGGTTGGAGTTGGCTGTATAGTTGGCGATTGGGCGGCTTGCACCCGCGCAGGATGGGAAACATGGTATACCCAGGGAGGTTATCCTGAACACGCGGCATATAAGAATATGATGCCAGTCGTGCGTAACCCCGACCAAACCAGCCATGTGTAGTGAGGTCATGGACTAGCTCGAAGATTCCACGATGAGACTCCGCCATGGTTAAACTCATGAGGGCACCTCTTCCCGCGTTCAAGGGGAGATGCGAATAATAGTCATGATACCTAATGCGCTCCACAGGAGCACGCTATTCAGTGGTAGGTTGGACAATTCATGTTCGACGCACGGCGGTAATGGGAATCGTGTATGATGTGTGCGAAAATCAGGGCCTCTGCCGTCTTGCGGAAGCCCTAGCGACTAAGCTACTCGCGCCTTGCGCAGCACGCTGTCCATGCTGGACTTCGGATGTCAGACTGGCGTATCGAAGTCTGCGAGACAGGGCTAATCTGTCGAAATATAGGCGAGTTTCGAGCTGATGGAAGTTGCGCCAATTCATATCAGCAAGTAGGTAGACAGATGACGCAGATATATCGTCAGACGCTATATGAGCCTTGAATCAATTATAGAATATGTGAATGAATACTGACTTGAACTTCCTTCGTTTAGAGTGAATTTGTACTATGTAACTTGAAAGAATTCTCTTGATCCTGCCTAAGAGGGTGGCTCTGCCTGTCTGGAAGAATCAATCCGCCATGATAGTAAAAAACACTATAGTTGCCTATGATTGCCTTGGTGCACAACAGGTCTTTGTGCTGCATACAAACAAGCAATCTTGTAGTCCAAATCCGGCAGACAAACCGTTAAGACATCGTCTATCACAGGGGACTTGTGAAACATGATATGCATGCGCCAGAGTCCTTTTAGTCTCTTTGCATATGTAGCAAGGGTGGGACTCATTCCCCTCTACACTCGCAGCTGAGACAATAGTCGGTGAAGGATACGGGCCACTTCCGATCCCTGTCGTCGGGCCCAACGGTCTTCTTCACAAAGCCTGAGTTTCCTAGCGGCCGAGGCACATTTGGCTAAATATGAAATCATGATCTCGGAGCTCCAGCGAAATATACAAGCCGTCTCAAAGTAGAAGAGATGAAGCGTGAGCCCGATAATTCAGACATCATTCAGCAGAGGAAACGGCTTTTGGCCACGATAAATCAATCATCGCTGACTTCTTCGACGAGGAAGAGGTTATTGCACTTGCCTATGATCTCCTTCTGCCGGACAACCGCGACATACACTATCGTGCGTGTTCACGTCACCGGCAGGGGGCGCGCAGAGGATAATTCGTGGAGAAAAACCCGCAGAGTCGTTATAAAATCTCCGACAGGGCTGAACTGAATTCGTACGATGCTGAGCTCCGAGCTCTAGCCAAGGGTATGCGAGGGTTCATTCCGGCCGTGTGTATGAGTCGTTCGGCAGTAGATAAGTAGAGTACTACCGATTCACTCCTTGTCCGATGCCACGACCTTCGGCGACACGACGTCACAGTATGTAGTATAGGTAGGCTGATTTGGTGTCGCAGTTAGCAGAATCTCCTTTTGTTTGCCTGTGTCTTACCTAGAAGTGAATCATATAGTGAGCGGGAGATCACCGAGCATCCATCACCCAGATAATAATAATGCATATAGCTGCGGAGTGGAACAATCCCAATTGTCGCCACAGTCTCCGCCAACGCCATTATAGCGTGCGATTGTTATCAATTGCAACGGCCATTTGCGTGATCAGCCAAAAAGTGTCTTTCTAGAATTTTAAAGAACACGAGGTATTTCACGCCCACTATTTGCGAGTCGTGAGTTATCGTATTCATCGCAGAGCCGGGCTCAATGCTACGGACCGAGTCAGGACCTGCAGGAACATGACTTGCATTCGAGATAAGCCAGGGTCTTCGGGATGTCCAGGTACAGACAGCTTCGGAGGCCTCCGAACACCCAGAGTCAGCCCACCTCCATGATAACAAAGTGTCCTCAACTACTGCAGGGATCCTGGCTATATAACACGAGTATTAAGAAGGAAAAAATCTCTCTCGTCCAACAGTTCTTCAGGTACGTACATGTGATACGCTAACGGCGATGCAACCATCCTATCAACCACCAGACCGGCGGGGTCTGAGCAACGGACACGAGCTGCCAATGATGGCCGCCGTGCCTGGCAACCAACGCGGTCAACAGAAGAAAATAAGCAAGCAGGAGAAGAGGATAGACTTGGCATGCTCTCACCGCTGGACATTGGCGCAAAACCTCCCGCGCATCCGCACGAAATTGCTCCATTTCATCTAAACGGGCTTGGCGGCAGTTAGCCTAGGAACTTCGACCGACGGGGGTCTCTGGCATGTGAAAGACAGCGGGCAGATTAGCGGCATTTGTGGTTCTTCTCAGATCCACGATGGGACCGCAAGGATGCGCAACGGTCTATGAATGGTTTACAGGGGGGTTGGAGAGCCCACTAAGTATTGCTTAAAACCCCTCATCGTCACTGGCTATGGACATCCAAAGGGTGCTTTTGACGTCGGTGGTTAATACCATCCGAGTAACTCCGGTCCATATCTATCCCAGAATGGGAATCTATGCCTTTCAACTAATGTCCCGTTGGTGATATGAGACGCTGGTGAGACTTCGAGGCTCAGCGGCCGTTCACAAATCCGATTGGAGGCATTTCTTGCTTACGGCGCTGTTTCTCTCATTGATAATAGTTAGTGGTTTGTCCATGGTCAGAGCAATCCAGGTCTGCTCAACTGGATCATTCTGGACCATGCTCCCTTGATGTTCCCCGCAGCATGTATGTGCCTGGCAAGGATGGGACTAATGGACTAATGCCAAACCATCTACCAGACCAGGGACCCAGTTCAATCCATGATTTAGGAGTTGGCCGCATGGATAACTTTGCGCTACTCGGGGACTATGCATTGATCAGGCACAATGCCGTTGGTAGCCGGTCCGCCAGGGTACGAGGTTGCATTGCAGGATCCGCTGTTTGAGGTAGAGCAAAAAGTTCAACGGATTTTCCTTTATACAAACTTATAAGGCAATCATTTACCATATTCCGAAGGATCTGATATCTCAAGGATCTACGTGATCGGCTTGCTCCTGCTATCACAACCTTCTCGCCATCGTTTAACGCAAGCCAGCACTGGTCCGTCCTCTGCCGCGTCGTCCGCCAGAGCTAGGGCGATTCCTAAAATAAGAAAGACCCGAACAGGTACGGAGTACGTGGCTAACGCTAAGCAATGGCAATCTCTGCGGACACCACACCTTCTTGTTTGGGGGTTTGCCCGACGGCACTGGCATCGTGAGATGTTCAGTCTCGCGATAAGGCACGAGGCGGCCTTGACAAATTAAACGGCGTCATCACGAGTCGGCCTGCTTCTGCATCGATGTCAATCCACCATCCAAACCCCGCCCCATCGTCCAAGCGGGATACCTTCTCGAACCGGTTTACGTCGGAGGGGCAGCGCCATACGATGCCGTGTGCCAATCGACCCCTCTCGGGGGCTGCAGCACCGCCGGGGGGATGACGACCAGCCTTCTATCTTTCTAGAAGACCCCTAGGTACATGACCTGGTTGCATCGTGTCCCTCTTAGCGCTGCTTTACCCCAGGTCAAGCCTACACCGTCAGCCTAACGAAGTCTATTCCGTCAGTTCCCTCCAAGCTAGCACCATCTCCGCTCCGGGCTCCATTGTGCGTTGTTAAAAAGCGCATTCTCGCCCCACGCAGGTGCCAATGAGTTGTTTGACACCTTGTCTATTTGCTTACTGCAATTACGTACGTGAATGCCGAACAATCGTTATGACCAAAACTCCTGAAGAGACAAAGTATGATGTTCCCTCTTGGGACCATGGATCTATGCATGATGTCCACAATAAGCCCGGCCAGAGGGCTTGCGAGGACCTTGCACGCCCCAAAGGCCGCATTCGGCGCTCCATGACAGCCTGTCATACTTGTCGAAAGCTCAAGACCCGTTGTGACTTGGATCCACGGGGGCATGCGTGCCGGCGCTGTATCTCTTTGAGGTGAGACATGAACAACACCCATCTCTTGGCGTATTGTCTGATTGCCTGTGATAGAATCGATTGCCAGCTGCCCGAGACAACTGAGCGCCCCCAAGATACAGCTTCAACATGGTCAGATGCGACGACGGCCATTCCCTCAATAGAGGAGCGCTTGTCGTCTCTGGAATCAAGTATGAAGGAAATGACGGGGATGCTACACCAATTGCTGGAGCAGTCCCCAACGCTTCATAGAACTTCCATGCCCCAGTTGGCCCACAGTGTTGTAACAGACGACGCAAGGTCCTTGGAAGGAATCCCAAGCCCTCTATGGAGCGTCTTACCCAGACCAGCTCATATAATGCACGAGCTTCAAGCAGACATATTCCGAGAGCCAGACTATGTGCCCGTGGAGACTCCCTACGTGGGCGGTGTTCTAGACCCCAAGCTTGATTCCAAATTGATGCAGATGTATGACGCTTCGCACTCATAATACAATACGCATTCTGACTCCTGCTATAATAGATTTGTGGGACATTTTGGTCCCTGGGTGTCCATATATTTTCCGTCTGATGTCTATAACGATACTAAGCAATCTCAGTCGTTGCTGCATAGCACGGCATGTCTTCTAGCCTCTCGATATATGCCCGGGGTTGCCTCGCCTGTGGTGCAAGCCATGTATCTCCAGATACGACAAGAATTGATGCATTCTCTGTGGGGCCCGCTGCCATTGAAGTTTGAAGTCCTTCAAGCTATCGCTCTCCTGTGCCTATGGCCCACGCATTCTGTCCAGAATGGCCCGCCCATGGACAGCTGGTTATTAAGCGGTATCGCTCTTGACCATGCCTTGATGTCCTTTGATTTCCTCAAAAATGCTCCCTACGAACGCGTAGTGGACAACGACATGGTATCACAGCTGAGACTGTGGAATGCACTATGCTTAGCCCGTGTCCAGTGAGTCCAATCCCCCTTCCTTTTCCTCTGCATACTAACCTATAGTACAGGTCTTCAGTTGCACATGCTCGTCCGTTCCACATCCCCCAGAGATACCTTGACCATTGCCCACGCCTCCTGGAGCATCCAGCTGCAACGTTCGAAGACGGAAAAGTCGTCGCAGAAATACAATTATACCTGATCACTCTGCGCCTGCAAAGAAACTACCAACGCATGAGAGTTTCAGACATCGAGTACGAAGAACTCGAACGGTGGAAGGTAGACTGGGCCCATCTCCTCAGTAAGTCTCCCCCCATCCCTCCCCCCCAACACGATACAGATCCTAACCTCCCCCAGACGGCGAGGAAAACTCCACCATCGAGCTCAACCTCTGGTTCTGCCAAATCCTCCTCCACCGCACCGCCATGAAATTCCAATTCGAGACCGAACGCCTCGGCCTGGAAGTCATCCAGCTCTCGCGGCTGATCGTGTCAAAGGTCCTACAAGCCCGTCTCTCGACGGCGCTGGGTTTCATCGACCACGTCTACGTCATCCTTGGCTACGCAGCGCTCAACCTCTGCGACGCAAACACCCTCGACCCCCTCATCGAGGATATCCAGATGTACCTGCTCCGTCTCTCGCCGAACGAGCGGCACATCACGTACCGCTACTCGTGCATGATTGCGGATTTCAAACAGCGCTGCGCGGAGTCTCAGCTCGCCTTTGGGGATGCGCAGGCGCGGAAGGTGGATGCGGAGCAGATGCAGCTCGTGCAGCCACTGGTTAATGCTATGGGCGAAGGATGTCCGCCGTGGAGCCAGATCATCCCTGATTTCATGGCGCAGTCGTACCCTGATGGGATGTTTGATGGTATTGCGGTGGCGGATGAGAGCCCCGCTGTCTATCGCTCGGCGACTATGTGATGTTGATGTTGGTAATGGCTGCTCGAGCAGGTCTCGCTTGAGGATAGATGATAGACATGACCGCTTTACATCTGCCTCAACTAAGGTAGCTAATGCTATGTTGGTGTAAAAGCGATTATCACCTAACTTGTGTAAATCTCTGAAGTCACCCCTTGAGGGTACTCGGTCCTTGCGTCCCGCACAAGCCAGTAGAAGGCATGAGCCGTGGCTCTTACTCTTCCGGGAGGCCCTAAGCGAAAGGATTCGCTTAAGTAGATACAAAGGCCCAAATCCGGGAACACCGGTATCTACACGACCGACTCGGTAATGATTTTCACTCTTGCATACAATCCTCTCTCTAATTGGTCTGGAACAATGTGATACAAGCTAGCGGAATCCATATGTATACACAACACGGGAAATGCTGGATCACCCTCTGCCACAGCGGCTTCTACGAACTGCCAGTACAGATGCTGGTCGAGTTCAGCTTGGCGCTGGGATACAGCACCCTGGGCAGGCCGCTCTCCATCGGTACGGGGACCTTGCCATCTGAGCCAACCGTCACCGTGGCGCAGGAGTAGATCTCGATTAACTGCGTGCCAGCGGAGTACCCGGTCCCATCGAGCGACAGGGTATACGAGGAGCCGGAGGCACCCTGGTTCGAGAGCACTGTGACGACCTGCAAGCCGTCGGTGCCCTTGCGCATGGCGAGGGTGTTGGTGTCCTGATAGATCGGGTTGTTCTAGAAGATGAAGGGTCCAGTTAGATGCCGGGGACCTCGGGGTCTCGGGTAGAGGGGCTAAAGCATGGAGTGACTGATTCATGCAGGCACATACCTTGTACGTTACATAGCCGGGGTCACGCTTAGCAGCGAAGGTACGCAGAGCGTTGGAGGTGGCGATCAACTCGTACAGCGGGCTGGTTGTCGAGTAGCCGGACAGCCATGTGGCCTCGCGGTTTTCCGGGTCATTTCCACCGGAATAGTGCTGTTCCTGTCCCGCGTAGATGACTGGGATGCCGTCTGCGAAGATCACGAAGGCGGCGACGTTCTTCGCAAGGGACATGTCATCCGTGTAGCTGGGTTGGTTTGTTAGGTTAATGTCTGTAGCTGCCGGTGGACTAGGCTTACGATGCAAATCGCGGGTTGTCGTGGTTCTCAATGAAAGTTCCGAGAAGAGTGGTGTCGGCGCAGGCGGTCTTCATGGTGTTGATCATACTGTAGAGGTCGCTGATACTTCCCGAGGTCGACTTGAACGCATCGAGGAGGGGGTAGTAGCTGCGGAGGATCTTAGTTAATGTTGGCAAGCAGAATTCGGCGCCATTAACTTACACGGGGTAATTGAACACTCCATCCAGATAGTTCTGGTAATCGCAGGTGTAGGATGGGTCGCCATCCAGCACCTCACCGAGGCAATACACGCCAGCAGCATCATTGTAGCCCGGCCAGAAGTCTTTCTGGACATGCTTGACGGTGTCGATGCGGAGACCGTCAACTGGGAGGATCAGTCAGTGCCTGCATGTTGTCTGGCTGAAAAGGACGACAGCTTACTGGAGTAGTTGGCCACCAGCTCACCGACCCAGTCGTACCACATGTTCTGGACATCGGTTTTGGTAGTGTCGAGGTCAGGCAAGGAGACGGTGTCATCGCCAAGCCAGCAATCCTCCACTTGTGTCTGATTGTCATAGTTCTCGATCAGACAGAAGGAATGGAAGTAGTCCTGTGAGTTGAACGGGTTGAAGACGCTATAGTCCACAGAGCTTCCCGCACCATCCCAGCCCTATGTAGCTGTCAGAAACTGTCTGCATATACTCAAGCGGACAAACGAACATAGTGATTGGCAACCACATCGACCATGAGATACATGCCGCGTTTGTGGAGCGCAGTGGCAAGCGCTTTCAGATCATCTGCGGTTCCATAGTGCTCGTTGAGCGCATAGCTAGACGAGTTTAGTACTAAAATATGCCTTCAGGAGGCCGTTAGAGCGCTTACGCATCCTGCTGCCAATATCCATGATAGGCCTCGCCATATGCGGTGTCTTCGGAAAGTTGCTTGGTCACGGGGGTGATCCAGATGGCCGTAAATCCCATGCCTTGGATATAATCAAGCTGTAATTTTGATGTTAGTGCACCGCCAATCTGCGAGAGGCCGAAAGAAGACTTACCTTGTCAATGATACCCTGCCATGTACCACCACAGTATTGCTTCACGGAATTAGTCTTCCTTCCAGATAATCAATTGAAACTGGACTGACAAACCCTTGCAGATGTATCACAGGCTGCTGTAGTGGAGCCATCGGTCTGCGCAAAACGATCCGTGAGGAGGAAGTAAATGGACTGCGACCTCCAGTCGGCAGGTGTTGCCGCAAGAGACGTTGAGGCAATCGCGCCGAGAAGCAAAGGCCACCAAGAACGCATTTTGAATACTCAAAAAGATGCTCCAGCCGATAAAGAGGCAAAGCCAAGTCTGTTTAAGCCTTGTATAACGCAATCTGATCAGCACGTCCATGGGCAGCGCTCTTGTACCCGTTGAAGATACTCCGGGATATCCAAACGGCCCCAAGGCCATGCCACTATTGGCCCATGGCATAGTTTCACCTGAATCAGTGCTCCGAGAGTCGACGCCTGTGATTTGTGCCCGGAACCTGGCGATTGGCAAGTAATCTCCTTCGATTCTCCGTCCCCTGTCCGCGCGATGAAGATCACTTAGATCGTAGGTAAGATCGACACGGCCAACTTCCGCCATCAGGATAGTCGGATAGCCGGAACTCCGTAACGGTCTTTTGCAGGGTGGCCTGGCCTTAGAAGCCCAGAGTCCCTGGTGATGAAACTAGGTAGATGTGCTAAAAGCGCCACGCTCGTCATGCAGGAACATTTTCGGGATTCAAATCATGCAGCCCCGCATTTCTCAGCCCAGTTTCTTGCCAGCGCTGTCTGTCCATCGGAGAAATGTATCCTTGCGCTCAAGACGGATGGATACCCTTGCAAGTGGACAAAAGACCGACACGGCATCCGTCCTCGTCAGAGTTGGTTAGCTAGCATAGTTGGCGTGCAGAATATGGAGGGCTAGATTGACCGGACGTTAATGTCTCGGGGGCTTGTGCTATACAGAACGGAAAGAGCTCGGCAATAATATATACCTCATTATATTAGAGAGACTATGTAAATCACATGCAATGTACAATGTCCGAAGGAGATGGAGAAAAATAGATCTGGGCCCGTCCACTATCGAGAGATGTAGTCCGTCCTAGGCACTCGGCTGTTCCATCGTCCCCCGAGTATCAGGCCTTTTCTAAGACACCAAGCCGTACCGGTAGATCTCAAAGAGAATCTTGCCAGTGGGTGATTGTGATCGGGAATATGATCAAGATGTTGTAATTGCAAATGTGAGAATGATTCGCTCTAGCCGGATTCCCTACAATCCGAGACAGAGGGTCGGTGTCCACCCGTAGGAAATGATCGAGTTGCTTCACCGATCCTTGGTAAACGCCTGAGAAATCGACGAAGGCTAAGGTATTGCGTATTGCTAGTGCAATAACATGGGGGAAGGAGAAGATACATACTTGTCCCAACTCTGCTCTACGAGGTGTCCGCTTCAGCACTGTTGATAATGAAGCGCGTGTCATACCCTACGCACTTCCTCTCAACTCCAGCGTGTGCATCCAGTGATCGACAAGTCAACTCTTTGTGATCTGGGCTGAGGGTTGAATGGACAATCTCCGTGTAGTCTGGGATTTGAGGGAGGCTTCGGGTAATTTCATCAGATCTCTGCTGGCTGAGAGTTTGTGGTCGGAGAGATGACTGAGAGGGGTTTGATGCCAGGTAAGGTGGTCTTGGATGGAGGAGCCATGGTGAATAGGAGAGCGACAATATGGACGAGTGACGTATAAGAAGTAACAAGCTCAACAGTGGGATCAGGAAACAGATGCAGTGACCAGCCCAAGTATATCTAGGCACTTCCTGATGTCACTCTGGCATTAACAGATTGCTGATAGCTTTAAGGAATCTGTTCATTGCTGGGGCCTATAGTGGATCTCGAGACTCTCCTATGAGAAACATGGATACTGCACCTCATACCGCTGAAGAGGGACCATTACATTGTGTTTGATGCACACTATGAAGACCAGGACCGCTCAAAGTATTGTTCACTAACTAACCCTTGTAGATATGACTTAAGTCTGAATTGAAACATCTTCCTGTGAACCACAGACGACCATGAACAGCCCTCAACTCCCTCCAATTCTCACCATGAAATTCTCAATAGCCCTCACTGCCTCCTCATCAGCAGCGCCCTCGACTGTCAATTTCTCAAGTACGAGCGGGGTGAGGGGCGCGGGGAATGGCCCGATTGCGGCAAAGAGAAAGTCTGGGACCTCTTTGACGAGGTCGGCAAATTCACCTCCATGACCTGATGGCATTGAAAAATGAATTCAGAACACCACTTCCATTGATCGGGTCTCACGAGCCCCCCTGGGATTATTGAGGAAGTTGGCTGCGCTTGGGCTGAATATATGATTGCGTAAGTATTCCCGGGTCAATGTCAACGACATGCTACAAGAGTGAGGGAAGGAATGCCATCGTGTTCTGATGTGTCTTTATTCTGTGCGAAAGACTAGAATGTACAAATCATAGCGATGGCTTGCAACGCATTCTTGAAACTATTTTCAATTGACTGCATATATACAGAGGCAGCTCTTACAAGAGACACCACAGATTTATACCGTGGCAAGCAACTAGCTATATCACCTACCACTCCAGGACCCAGTCCTTGGCCCACGCACCCTTACCGGTCAGCTCCTGGAGACCTCCAACAGAAAGAACCTGCGAGGTCGCATTGTAGGTGACCGAGCTGACCTTCTTGCCATTGAACCGGACATTGCGCGGCTCCTTGGCCACGCCAAGGACCGTCACGTTGGCCAGAGCATTCGACTCTTCCCAGTTGCCTTTGGGCGTGGCACGCAGCTTCGAGTGTGCAGCCTGGAATGTGACAAGAAGCGTCTCATCCGGGGTGACGCTTTCGCCGTCATCGAGATAGAGCTCGCCCCAGGCGGTGCCGTCGCTGCTCAGCGAGGTCAGAAGCGACCAAGGAGTTTTACGCGCATCCGTGGTGGTCAGCGCGGGCTCCTGCATCGGGATGACACTGCCACCCCGGACAAAGACCGGGATGTGGCCGAGAGGAGCAGAGAGAGTCGTGTTGACACCCGGCTTCGCGTCAACCGCCATCTGCGTGTACCAGTCGTACCAGACCTCGCCGTTGCCAACACCGGGGAAAACACCCTTGACGGTGTCGACCTGGGGCTCGAGGACCGGGACGACCATGACAGAGGGCCCGACCATAAACTGGGTGTCGATGGCGGCCAGCGAGGGGTCGTTGGGGAACTCCCACGCCAGGGCGCGCATGACCGTCGAGCCCGTGGTGTGGGCGAAGTGGAAAAGAGTGTAGAAGTAGGGGAGAATGGCGTAGCGGACCTTCATGGCCGCCTTGCTCGCGTCAATGACCGACGCCCACCGGTAAGGTTCCTGCGGGATAGCCGAGAGAACATTGTGGTTGCGGTAGAAGGGGAAGAAGGCGGAGAGTTGCATCCAGCGGTTGCAGAGCTCCTCGTCGGAGTTTCCGTTGAAACCGCAGGTATCGGCACCAAACATGGGGATACCGAAGAGAGAGAACGAAAGCGCCTGGGAGATGGAGAAGTACATGGATCCCCACTTGGATATGTTATCGCCGCCCCAGTGACCGGCCCATTTTCCAGAGCCAGCGAACGTGGAACGAGCGATAATGAACGGACGCTTCTCTGGCCACACTCCAAGGAGACCTTGGTAGGTGGCATTGATACCCTGGTGGCCAAACAGACTGTGCACATCGTACTCCTGGACCCCATCAACGTGAGTGGAGTTGGGAGAAATCGCATGGACAGCGAGATCGTGGCCCGTCTGCACATGGTTGATCACGTAGGGAGGGTGGTTCACATTGCGAACGCCCGCAGTGGGCGTGGTACGCAGATAGGAAGTCGTCGTCGACGGAGAGGTTGGAGCTGCAGCAGCCTGGCTGGAAGAACCAGCGGATGCAGAGGCAGCCTCGGTAGCGTTGGTCTTCTCAAAGCCCTCAGGATAGTCGTAGACGACGTTGCCTGGCTCTCCGGGCAGCGCAAATGGTGGGTGAACCGGGTTGAGAGTCAAGTTTCCGGTACCGCAGCTGCCGACACAGAAAGAAGACACTTCAGCCATGTCGTACCAGATACCATCGTATGGCAGTTTCTTCCACCAGGTCACGATCTCGTTGGCCCAGAAGTCCACTGCCTTGGGGTGATGCCAGTCGGGATAGACGGTGTAGCCGGGCCAGACGGCTCCAATGTAGAGGCTGCCATCGGGGTTCTTGATCCAGAGATCATCCGCAGCGCCTCTGGTGTATGTTTCATACCTGGCGACATTATTAGCAAAGGCACAACCGGGTATCATAGGTTTGACATGACTTACGCATCAGAAGCATTCTCAGGGTTCGGGATATAAAGCGCCCCATCAACAATCGGGACCCAGTGGCGTCCACCGTCGTGAAGCTTGTTGAGGAACTCGACACCCTCGTCGTAGGGGAACCGATGGACATCGTTGTCGAAGTTTCGGTAACCGTGCATATAGTCAATATCAGACCTAAAAGTGTTAGAGCAGGAGACCAAGACCCGGGCATCGATTGCATACCAGATGTATTCCAGAGGAATCTCGAACTTCTCAAAGTTCGCCACGACATCCGCCAGCTCGGTCCAGTTGTTGTATCCCCAGCGGCACTGGTGGAAGCCGAGCGTGCTATACTTCTGCATGGCAGGCAGACCAACAGTACTCTTCAGATACTCCTGGGTGACTTGGACCTGGCTTGGGCCGGCGTAGAAAGTAAGATCGATACTTCCACCGAGAGTACGCCATGTCACACCCTTGGGGTTCAGGAGGACCTCCTGTCCATGGGCGTTTCTCAGGAAGACACCATGGGAATAAGACACGTATTCCTCAGAGGCATCAGCCTTGTCAGTCTTGACTAAAGTGTGAGAGCCGTGCTTGTCCACTTTGTAGTATCTGGTGTCCAGATAGAACGGATGCTGGCCGTAAATATTGCTACACGATAACGTCAGTACCAGATGTGCTTGACCCCGTTTGCATCGCTGCTTACCTATCAATCGGATCGCCAATATCCGCCGCATACATGGTCAGAGTGGCATTGCGCAGCAACCGCAGCTGGGCCATCCGCTCACCCAAGCCATACAAGTTGTACTCCTCAGGCAAGGCGCTCACAAACTCGATGAACTGGTTCTCATACACCAAAGTAGAGCCTTCGGTATTGAAGATCTCATCTCCGGTGGCTTTGCGGGTGACCTTGAAATTGAAGGAGGGTTCATTGGACCAAGAGAAAGCAAGATCGCTGCCATGAGCCGAGCCATCCGACGAGGCCTGGGGCCGGGGCACCAGGTCCTCCGAAAGGATGTACCAAGAGGCATTGGACGCGTCAACGTGAGTAGGGGTGATCTGGATGTTCAACCGATCCTTTGCCTGGTACTCGACGGTCAATGTCAAGGCTTCGACATCCGTTCCGTACACATTGCAGGGGTCTCCCGCCAACTCCAGACTAGCCGTAAACCCATGAGAGTTATGATGAACATCCGAAGCCCGATATCCAGGGCACACACTCTGCGCATTCACGGCCTGCGGATCGTCGATGTTGGCGATCAATTGAGCACCGACGTCGGCCGACGCAGGGATGGTGAACTGGGTGTGAGAAGCCGTCGCGGAGGTACTCGGGGCCAGGGTCTGACTCGCCCCATAGACCACCGGGAGCAGGCAGGCACCGGCCAGGAGGTCGGTGATGTCAACCATGCTGAAGAAACGAGGCCGTATTCCCCTCCAGCGTCAGCGTAATGGTGGGTGAGAACAGCACGGTCGTCCTCCCCGACCGAACCACGACATTTTAAAACGAAATTCCTGTTGGTCCGGGTGGCAGCATTCTTCGGATGATTTCACAACAACACTCGTCCTACGCCCCCAACAAGGAAAGAATTCTCCGTCGAATGTCCGGGGGGCTTTACGAGCGGGATGGGGAGAGCCGCAGACGAGAGGGCAAATTACAGGCCGTTGCGGGGTGAGGTCGGGGTATAGGCTTCGCCAGACAGCAGACGAGTCGGACCGAGTGGAGAAGCCCCCAGGCCCCCAGAGGAGAAAAGGGCAATGGGCATGTCGATGACGAGGAACAAGGCGATGGAGGAGGAGAAGATGAGGAGCTGTCAGTGTGTTTGATTGGCTGCTACGCCCGATAAATGCCCGTGGCCTGCGGGACCGTCCACGGTACTATATACGAGGCCGGCCGGAGTACTGTAGATTACAATCCCTCCTCAGCACATGCTTTTCCATGCTATTCCATGGCGTATATCTGCTCCTTGCCATCGCTTGGGGCCTGTCCGGTGAGCGTTTACGGACATGACGTCGTCCTGGACGGTCGAGCAGGGTGTATCAGGCCATTCCTGAACCATACCGTAGACCCTAACACCCCCCGTGGTTGGATACCTCGGCATGGTAACGACCCCGTAATGGTAGGAGGACCCCGGCAGATGCCGACTTCGAGGGAAGAGAGAGAGGGTCGAAAGGATCTGTGATCGTATTCCTGAGCCCGTCTTTCTGCCGATGCCGGACCCGTTATTGGCCGTCTTGTGCGGTCTGGTCTCGGGCTACAAGATGATGCCGTCTTGCGCTTACCGAGTCTGCCGTGAATGAGACGGAGACGGGGTATTCCGTAGACGCTGAATGTGCAGGCAGCATGTGGATTCAACTGGTACCCTATCCATTCGCCTCCCCTCTCTCACGCTGTCCATATTCTCAGACCATATAATGAGCCCACCACCCTGGCTAACCCATCCACCACAACCTTGGAAGGTGTAGTCCGAATGCTCTCGCGGGGCGTCTGGGGCTTGTAAGCGATGGTCTGAGGGCCCAGCCTTTCCTAATCCAGGCCGACGTCCGGCTCTTCAACGCCGTCTCCCAATCGGCTATGCTGCCAGACTGCTGATCGAGCCCAAGGGACAAGCGACGCCTTTATGATCTGACTGGCACCAGCCCATCCCTCTCTTCCTGATTGCTCGATCCCCCTGCATGAGGTCGATTCCAGAAAATCCCGCATCCACCATCCATGTCTGTCGTAAATGAGGATTTCCTCTTTGGGCCGTGTCTCCTGGGGACCTGCGGGTAGGCTAGCGCGTAGGCCACCTCTAGTGGCCTCCGCCAGGTGCCGGTATAGACCGTCCTTCCGGCCTCCGTCCTCCTGCTCCCCCGGATTCAGACGTCCCTGCGTCCAATAATAGGGTCAGGAACGGCGCCGGCTTAACAGACGGACAATATAGACGAGGACAGGCATGGGAATCCTGGGCCCTCGTTTTCCTGCGCACGATACCTTCCATGCGTGTTCTGGAGGAGGATCCACCCGCGACTAACTGGATTCTCTTTAGATCATCGCCAAACCAGTGATAGTAGGCTTACCAGGGTGGGCGTGAAGGCGCGTAGCAGCCTGCATTTGCAGGCCAGCAACCCCGCCACAACTTCCCCAGATCCGTTTGTCCCCTTCATTAATCCTGCCCTCCTCCCCTCCACCCTTGCCCTCACCACCACCTCCAGACGACTCTGGATCCAACGACTATTTCTCTCGGTGATGGCCTCCTTCGTTCTGCCATTCCACCTGCTCACTCGTCTTGCCTTTGTCTCTCGTTGATCTATGTAATGCGCCACGTTTTCTCCACCCTCCTTGCGGATCTGTAACATCATTACCATCCACCGTTTCATACCTCCCCGAATGGAAATGGACTCTGCACCCACCAAGCAAAAGCATTTCAAACAGGCCTGCGACAACTGCCGTCGACGAAAGATCAAATGCTCGCGGGAGCTTCCGTGCGACAAGTGCCAGCGTCTGCTGCTCTCCTGCTCCTACAGCGACGTCTTGCGCCGCAAGGGTCCCAAGTTTCGCACGCTGTATCCCTTGGCGCCGATACACCCTCTCGTGTCACGGCAGCGACAGCAGTCTGATCAATACAGTCTTCCGCCCGACCCGTTGGACAAAGGATGGATCACTGATGCCACGGCATACCCCCTGGACTCGCCCATTTCCCCTCCTTTCACCGTCACCGACGCCCAGTACCTGCCGCCGGATCTCTCGGAGTCATGCATCCCCGCGCCCCCCAGTCTGGATCTGGTCTCCTCGCCAGAGCTGACCGGCTCGCTGCCCGACGCCCTAGTTGATCCCCTGCCTGCTCCGCGGAGGCTCTCGGGCCCGGTGCTCCTGGCTCATGTTAATGTGTTCCTCAAGTACCTGTTCCCGATCATGCCGGTGGTGCGCCGGGAGGAGCTCCAGAATGATTGCCACCATCCCGAGCAACTGACTCCCCAACGGTACGCCTTTCTGGCGGCACTATGTGCATTGACTCATATCCAATTGAAACTGGACGGCTCCAATGGCTCGTCGGTTCCGTCCCATCTCCCACCGGGGGCTGATGGCCAGGCGGTCATGTCCGGCGAGGAGCTGCTGGAAGAAGCGGTTCGAGCCCGGAGAGACTGCGACCCGGTGGATGGCATGAACGTGGAATCTCTTCTGACGTCGTTCTTTTTGTTTGCTTCGTACGGAAATCTCGACCAACAAGATCATGCGTGGTTTTACCTGTCGCAGGCCACGTCCATGGTGTTTACCCTGCGGCTGAACCGGGAATCGACTTATGCCGAGATGAGCCCTGAAGAAGCCGAAGAAAAAAGAAGAGTCTTCTGGCTGTTGTTTATCACCGAAAGGTATGTGACAATGGACTCCCCGACGGTACATCGGCTAACATCCTCTTGCACAGAGGCTACGCATTGCAGCAAGCCAAGCCAGTCATGCTGCGCAATTCCATCCACAAACCCCAGGTGCTCTGCGCGGATGACCCCATCCTGGCCTATGGCTTCATCAACCTCATCAACATCTTCGAGAAACTTACCGTGAACTTGTACGACTGGGTCTCTGCAGGTGGCGGGGACGGCGAGATGCCCCCAACATCGTCCATCCAGTCAAGTCTGTGTAAGGCGATCTCCCTGGAAGGCGTCTCGGAAATTCAAAAGGTCGACATCCTCATCACTCAGCAGTGGCTGCAGGCTATGATGTGGAAGCTCTCAATGACCCGTGCCTCTCAGCCTGGCTCCCGTGATGACGCCGTCCTCCCATTCCACCTACCTGTGCTGGTCGGCAAGGCAGTGATGGGGGTCATCAGCGCTGCATCGCAGGGAGCGGTGGATGCGCATGGAATTGGAATGGTAGGAACATCCATCCGGCATGAAACCTCCTTTACTCACATTGTCTTCAGGAACAAAAACTCTTCGATCTGGGCTCGTCTGTGGCTGACGTCTCCCGGTCCCTGGGATCCAAAGCGGCGCACCGTCTGGCGGAGTCGGCGGTCGATCCTCGTGAGCTCCTCTGGGGGATTGTGTCCACGCTGTCGCGCATCCGCGGCTCCCAGTCATACCTTCTGCCCGCCCTGCTGGAGCGCTGCCAAGGAATCCTCAGTCTGGAATGCCTTCTCTCAGCAGGGAATTTCCTGCCGCCCTTGGAAGATGCGCAGCCCCCGTCGGAAGCAGTCGAATGGGCCGGCGATGAAGCCGACTGGGAATCTTCCAAGGAGGACTCGGGCCTCGAGCCTCGTGGTCTTGAGATATGCATATAGTCACGCCGCTGCAATAGATGGACCCGGCGCAATTGGGTAGTTGCCTGCTTCTGTTCTCATTATATATTCCCTGATATACCACGTCCTCATGTGATGATATGAACCCCATATACCCCTCTCTGTGCGCTAGGTCGTTGCTTAAGATTGCTTGTTTTTTTTCTGTATATAGATCAATGATGATTATGTTTTGATGAAGTCTGTTGGTTTATCTCCCGCACACAATGTCTAGTGTCCATCCTACAACACGGAGGCTACGCTAAGATAGCTCCGGCCCAACAATCTGACGGCGTAAAAGCTGACATACCTTTCAATCAACTAACTAAGCTCCGTCTTCTGCAGGATTCTGCAGAAATTGCTGGAAATGTCAGCATGTGAGTCATCTCCTGAGCCATGAGTCCACATATAAGCTTTCTTCACGAGCATTCAATATCAAAATCAATAGACATACCCATCCTCACACAACGAGATACCTGGAGATACCCATCTACAGACATGGACCTTTTCTACAAAACATCCTCAGACGTGTCCCTACACGCACGCATATCTGACAATTCCTCCGCCCAATCGAAACCCCTTCTAGTCTTCCTCCACTACTGGGGCGGCTCATCCTCCACATGGCACAAGCTCACATCCCCGACGTCTCCGACATCCCTCGCCTCCAGCTACCCCATCTTGGCCGTTGACCTCCGCGGCTGGGGCAAGTCGACCGGTCCAGCGACCGAAGACGGAAGCGCCTATTCCGTCTCCGCCATGGCCGCGGACACGGCATCGCTCCTCGAGCATCTCAGTCACGACCAGAACAGAAGGCACCTTCTGGCTCACGGATTCGTCCTGGTTGGACACTCCATGGGCGCCAAAGTCGCTCTGGGTACGTTAGCCTCCCTCCCAGCCGGTCTCCGACGGCAGCTGCAAGGACTGGTGCTGGTTGCGCCCGCGCCACCGGGGGCTCTGGATCTACCGGCCGAGATGAAGGAGCAGCAGAAAGCCGCGTATGCGTCGGATGCGTCGGTGCGTTGGACGGTCGAGAATGTCCTCGCCAGCCCGGCGAACTTGGACGACGAGGATATGAGATTGGTGGTTCGGGACAGCTTGTCGGGCAGTCAGCTGGCCAAGGAGGCGTGGCCGACGTACGGCATGCGGGAGGATATCTCGGGGCGTGTGAGAGAGACGTTGGCTTCCATGGGGAGTGCCGGACTCTGCGTTCGTATTATTGTTGGGGAGTTGGATGTTGTCGAGCCGAAGGAGCGCGTGGATGCGGAGGTTCGTTGTTTCCTACAAGAATGTGGGATACCGGTTGTGCTAAGGGTTGCTGCTGGCGTGAAGCATTTGGTGCCGCTGGAGTGTCCGGAGGTCATCTACCAAGAGGTCTCTGTATTTTGAGATAATGTTGTCCAGTGCAGCTGGTACCTGTTGTCCATGACATCTTGAGGTCGTTGGAACTACACGATAGAAGTAAATACCCTATAACCCCGACAGGTTGCACACAGTTTTCGCCGAAATCAATCGTTAAGGATCACAAAGCTGCTCATTCTATTGAAAAGACTGTGTCACAGCTTATAGTCTCTGGCTTCTTGGTTCAGCTGGCGTCCGTCAATCAAGCAGACAACCCATCCCACCGAAACTACAACATCTAGATCCTTATGTAGTCCGAGTCAAGCATATCTTTGGCTGTTCAAGCAGCTGACTATGCATCTGCCCGAGAATGAGATCAACGATCAGATAAAGCCGACTGCAGAATTTTCACCGTGGCGGTTGCTGATCGTTGATATCTCCACATCCCTTTTGTCATCCATCTGTCAGCAGCTAGTCAGAGGAAAACGTTTAGCCGGAATTACAGCGTGGAAGAAGTATGGAAGCTGGGCCCGTTAAGTAAAGCAGGCCCACCGACGACCAGAGAATCTAATGCCAAATGTCTGGTACTCGGTCCACATTTCATACAAACGTGTGGCCACTCCGGCGCTTTTCATCTGATAATTCCGCATGGCCTTGCCGGACTGCTTCCGTGGGCCAAGACGGTAACGAGAAAGAATGAGGAAGATCCCGACCCAGTCGGCCGCTGCTGAATATAAGGAGGAAGCTGTTCAGCATTGTCCTGGACCAGAGAAGGACCATTGCTGTCGCAACATCGTCCCTGTGCTCCTTTCAAGATGCGCACATTCCTGACCAGCAGCCTGCTGGCGTCCAGCTGGGCATTCAATGCCCTGGCGCATATCGAGCCTGGCCACCACCGCCCCCAGGAATACGACTACATTGTAGTCGGCGGTGGTCCGTCTGGCATCATCACGGCCGAACGACTCGCAGAAGCGAACAAGTCGGTCATCCTGCTCGAGCGAGGCTACGGCCCGACAGTCGCAACGGGCTCCAACCACACCCTCCCCTGGAACAACACCCTCACGCCGATCGACGTGCCCGGCCTGTCCTTCGACATCGGCAACATGGACCTCTGGAACGACTACATCTGCTCCGACACGGGCGGCACAGCCGCCTGCGTGCTCGGCGGCGGCGTCACCGTCAACTACATGGTGTTTGTGCATCCGCCCGCGCACGACTTCGACGACAAGTGGCCGCAGGGCTGGAAGTGGCGCGACGTCCAGCCCGCAGCGGAGCGACTCTACGCCCGCAACCCAGGCTCTCTGCTGCCCTCGGCCGACGGAAACTACTACGACCAGGGCCTGTACAACATTCTCTCGCGCTTCTTCTCCAGGCTGGGCTGGAAGTCCGTCGACATGATCGCCCAGCCGGACGAGAAGCACGACGTCTACAGCTATCCCGCGTGGAACATCAAGGACCAGCGGCGCGCCGGCCCCGTGCGCACCTACCTGCCGCTCGCGCAGCAGCGCAAGAACTTCGTCCTGCGCACGGGCACCAAGGCCACCCGGCTGATCCGCGAGGGCAGCACGGTGCGCGGCGTCGAGGTCGAGACTGATCGCCGCGGGAAAGAGGTGATCTCTCTTGCGCCGCGCGGCCGCGTGATCCTCGCGGCGGGCGCCTTGTCCACGCCGCGCATCCTCTTCAACTCGGGCATCGGGCCGAGTGCGCAGATCGAAACCGCCCGCCGGAGCGGTGTCGCCGTCCCTCCACGCCGCGAGTGGATTGACCTCCCCGTCGGCGTTGGGCTGAAGGATCACCCCATCTTCTCCATCGTCGTCAAGACCAACGGCACGTTTGCGCCGCTCGACGCGCAGGCCATCTTGAATGGCAGCGCCGTCCGCGACATTCAACTGTATGAGGATGCCGGCTCCGGCGTGCTGACCGAGGGCAAGCACCGGATGATCTTCTTTACATCCCGCATGGCCAGCGACAACCAGACGCGCTACTACCAGGGATCCTGTGCCCCGACGGGTGAAGGCGTCTTCACAATCACCGCGTACATGACGCACGGTATCACCTCGTCTGGTGTGCTCGGGCTGGATGCTAAGCAGAACACGGTCATTGAGAAGTCGCCCTACCTCCAGACGCCGGCGGATCGAGAGGCTGCGCGGGATTTCATCGAGCAGATGGTCGGCGATATCACTGCCCCTGGAACGGGCTTTGAACTCCAGACGTATACCAACACCAGCGCGATTCTGGATTCCTTGACCAGTGGGATTCACTGGACGAGCACGACGAAGATGGGTTCTGATGATGGTCGTCTGAACGGGTCATCTGTGGTTGATACGAACACCAAGGTCTATGGGATGGATAACCTGGTACGTCATTTTCTTCATAGCTCGAGAGTAAACATGCTAATGCGTTGCAGTATATCGTCGACGGGGGCATCCACCCAGACCTCCCCACGGGCAACATTCAAGCTGCGATCATGATTGTTGCTGAGGCCGCAGTCAAGAAGATTTTGGAACAGGAGTAGTTGCTTGGCCATCATGCAGCGTGACAAAGTGGTTTATGTGTATGTATAGTCATTTAGAGTGTAATATCTTTGTATATACGCCCTGCCAGCGAGTACCTAGTCAACACCCATACAGCAGGCGCCAGGCCGGCCATTTTCGTATATATCCAAAACAGATAAGTCAGTGAGAATCAAGGGCATCGCCTCCCCCTTTCGTAGGACCGCACCTCCGCCTTGCAGATTGCGGCTAATAAAAGCCGAGAACGTCGCAATGTCTTAAGGACGGCTCGAGGACTTCCTGCTATAACATCTCCTTTCTGGCAGGCTGCTCTTCTTGCTGTCCGCTCACCCGATGGCGACGCCAGAAAAACCCGACACGGCCGAGGCCGAAGACAAGAGATTCCGTTTCAAGTCACCCTCCGCCAACATTGATCGACTGGCTGCATCGTTCAGAAGCGCATTCTCGAAATGGAACTCCTCCATTCTGGACACATGGATGTGGGAGATTTTCTCCATAACTTTCAGCACTCTTTGCCTTCTCGCCATCGTTGGTATCATCCGGTTCTACGACCAGAAGAAGATGTCACGTCGGAGGCCAAACTCGTTGCCTGTGACATTAGCTCCTTAAATACCAGCAGACAAGGGGATCAAACTGTGCCATGCAATATTACCTTTCCAGATGGATCTTGGATTAAGAGTGATCTCCAGGGATTCTGGAATGGGACTATACCTGGCCAAGTACTCTCCTTGCCATCGGTCCAGGTAAAGGCTATCAATGATCAGTTGAACGGACCATATCTTAACCAGTCAATCTTGGGCGTCAGTAGCCCCGTTTCTGCGTTTGTATTTGTTGAATTGGAGATATACAGTACGCCTAGTTCGGAAACCTTTCCCGTTGAGCTGCTCCAGACGAGGATGAATGTCTCGCGCGCTACGGAATGTGTGCTGTCCCCATGCGTGAGAACGTACAACATGTCTGTCACGGAAGGAGTCTTATCAACACAGACTTCACAACCTGATTTTGGCGAGGTCTATCACCCTGAAAATTACCCTGGCAGGGACCGCGAGCTACAGGGGTCTGTGTTTCTTGACGAGGCGGAATATGAGAAGGCGACATCATGCTGGAAGCCAGAGCATGGAGGGTCTGTCGATGTCATGTTAACAGAGGAAACATGGCCGATTGCGTCCAACTTGTGGAACACCGACACCAAGTTTGCAGATGGGCACGATTTCACTGAGGGCGCAACTGAGCTATTGGGTATATTACCTTAGACATCCTTACTATGGAAAGGTGATGTGATTGTCCTTTATAAACAAGAGGATGAATGTCTTCTGCATCTTCTCTGAGGAACCCACTTGCTAGTAGACCATGACCTTCTTTGAAGTGCTGGGCAATGGTTACAACGATGGTTTCTGAGATCACGCATGCGTTTCTGGGAATATGAATGGATATTGAGAGCAGGTGGCACAATATATAGATATCTCGGCTGGGCCCCCTAATAATATTCTTGACAAGCTCCAAATCGTCCAGATCCTTTGAATTTGAAGGCAAGAGTATTATTTACTATATCTTATCGAACTCATCTTCCCATAGCTTTATTCTCAGCTCCTTGAGGTCTTGAATCAAAGACGACCTATAGCTACCCCCTTAAGCGCTATTCTTCTGATAGAAACAAGAATTGTAGAATAGAACAGAGATTCTGATAGAAGATAAT
Source organism: Aspergillus pseudoterreus (assembly GCA_002927005.1). Lineage (NCBI taxonomy): Eukaryota > Fungi > Ascomycota > Eurotiomycetes > Eurotiales > Aspergillaceae > Aspergillus > Aspergillus pseudoterreus. Next base: position 299,512 of record PIJX01000033.1, read on the forward strand.
AAACGCAATATCCCTGGTATATAGCTAGTCATGCTATATTTATCTGATATATTCTGCTGACATATCTACTTTACTGCTCGCTGCTAGAAACTACGGGCATAAAACGGCTGTTTATACCTACCCAGCCTTCGGGACTCATTATTTTCGCATCCTAAGTGCCACTCATACATTCTACGTGAACCAGCCAAGATAAACCAAATTAGACAGCGGGTGGCTGGCGCCACCGATCTAGTTGAACTAGCATCGCGCTAAACGCCGTCCACATTGGCGGTGAGATAGTAGACATCCCTTATCTCTCCTCCATCAACAACCCCCCTCTCCAGCAATTAACCACGCATACCGAACAACCCCCCATCCAGACCAGCATGTTCAAGAAATACGCCCTCTCCCGCCGGGCATTAAAACCCTACCTCGCCGAATTCTTCGGCACCGCGCTCCTAATCGTCATCGGCGACGGCGTGGTCGCGCAAGCCCTCCTCTCCGACTACCAATACGGCACCTGGCTGTCCATCAACATCGCCTGGGCCGCCGCCGTCGCGCTGTCCGGCTTCTTCAGCGACCCCAGCCCGACCATCAACCCGGCCGTGACGATCTGCATGGCGCTGGTGCGTCCGTCGCCGGGCCAGTGGAAGAAACTGCCCGGCAAGCTGCTCGCCCAGTTCCTCGGCGGCTTTGTCGGCGCGGCCCTCGTGTACGCCAATTACCGCTCCGCCATTGCCGACTGGGACCCCGAGTTCACGATCCCGGGCGGCTCGATTCTGAGCCCGCGCGGCCATCATTCCGCGGGGATCTTCTCGACGTACCCGGCGGCGTTTTTTGCGTCGAATTGGGAGGCTGCGTTTAATGAGTGTCTGGCGGCGGCCGTGCTGATGTTTGGCGTGCTGAGTATCTCGGACCCCGTGAATGGGGTGCGCTTTGCGTCGCCGCAGGTGTCTATGTTCTTGCTTTTGGTGGCCATTGGGGCGGCATTGGGGTGGCAGACGGGCTATGTAGGTGTTCCCCCGGGTTTTTGTGAGGGCGAAGCTGATTGTGACAGGCTATCAACCCGGCGAGAGACTTTGGTCCGCGGCTGTTTTCGGCGTTCGTCTACGGACGAGAGGTTTTCACTGCCGCGAACTATTATTTTGTCGTGCCTATCTTCGCCCCGGTGGTCGGGTGCATTGTCGGCGCTACGGTCTACGATTCTGTGCTCTACGAGGGAGACGACTCGCGGGTGACGTGTGCTGTGACCCGCATCGGCAACGACGGGGCTCTTCGCCTGGACTGAGTATCCCACTGTTGAATTGCTGATCAATTACCGGTGCTGTATGCATAGATGATGTGCTAGTTATGATAGATGATGTTATAGATGATGTGCATAGAATCGTATACTACCCCCTCTCCTTCCGCTCCAGCGCCTCCCGCACTCTAGGTAACACAAACCGCCCATAATCAATCGCATCATTGAGGTTATCATACCCACGGATGGAAATCAACTCCGCCCCGAGCTGCACATAATCCAAAATACTCTCTGCAATCGTCTGCGGCGAGCCGACCAGCGCCGTCGACGCGCCGCGCGCATTCGTCGCCGTCACCGTCGGATACCACAGCGCGCGGTCGTGGACCTCGCCGCGCTTTGCAATCTCCAGCAGTCGCTGCGAGCCGACATTCTGCGGCGGCGGCGGCTGCTCCTTACCCGCGCCATTCACACCGGCGCGGTTCGCCGTCAGCGCGTCCAGGGTGCGGTGCGCCTTCGCCCAGGCCAGCTCGTCCGTTTCCGCCAGGATGGGCCGGAACGTCACCCAGATGCGGGGACGGTCAGCGGGGGCGCGGCCGGCGCGCTCGGCGGCGGCATAGACGCGGTCGATCTGCTCCTTCGTTTCGGCCAGCGGCTCGCCCCAGAGCCCGAAGATGTCGGCGAGGGCGCCGCCGACGGCGTAGGCCTCGTCGGAGGAGCCACCGACGGAGACGGGGATGGAGCCGTGGACGGGGCGCACGCGGCTGCTGAACTGGACGAGGCGGTAGTGCGGGCCGTCCCAGTCGAAGGGGTCGGGGGAGGCCCAGGCGCGGCGCAGAATGCGGATATACTCCTCCAGGCGGGCGTAGCGGGCCGCCTTGGGGACGAAGTCGCCCTCCTTGGCTTGCTCGGCGTCGCTGCCGCCGGCGATGAGGTGGACGACGACGCGGCCGCGGCTGAGCTGGTCGAGGGTGGCCAGGGCTTTGGCGGCGACGGTGGGCGGGAGGGTGTTGGGGCGCAGGGCGATGATGATCTTGAGGTGCTTGGTGGCGGCGGCGATGGTGGCGCCGATGGTGAAGGGGTCGAAGGAGGACGAGTCGTAGGGGACCAGGGTGTAGTTGAAGGCGTAGTCGTCGAGGGTGCGGGCGTAGCGGACGAGGAAGTCCGGGTCGACGCCGGCGTTGGGGATCGGGGAGAGCTCGGTGGAGGGGTTGGGGAAGGTGAGGCTGATGAATTCGGTGGGCATGTTGGATTGTTGTATATTGGGTCCTAGGAGTAGGATGTAGTAAACGTTGTACTAGACGGCTGTTTGTATGCGAGACTTGATCTGTCCTTCGAGGCGTTTTATACCCATGTGTCTGTACCCCGCGGATGACACCAGACACTAATAGATCACGTCTTGCGTCCGGTGTAGGGAGTATACAAGTCGTCATTGCTGACAGCGATGGTGCAAGCACAAGTGGCCAGTGAGGTGGATCTATAGTTATCTGATCAGGACGTTAGATTGTTAGTAAGGCTTATCAATGCTTGATTGTGGCGTGGCATAAGGTGCTATATGGAGAACATGGAAGCCTCTCGATTGTTGCATATATACACTCGCACAGGTGATGTACCCAAGCAAAGATAATAGTCAAGACGCTGCAGCCAAATCATGCATGTCTTGTATCGCCCAAGAAATCATCCAACCTTGATAAACTAAACTCGTAATCTATACGCCGTGATGATTAAACCCCTATGGGCCTGTGGAGGGTGGGTCAAGGCGAACCCGTATCTATAGACAATAAAAAGGGTATGTATGTAAGTGCGGTCCGGGTCCGATGGTTTCAGGACCATCCAGGAACGGACGGCGTGGGCAACCCCCATGAAAACTCATGGCAGGGCAGCGTAGTGCCGATGGTTTGGCCGAGGAAAGGATAGGGGAAAATGGATGCAGAACCGAAAACGCCAAGCCGGACAATGTGAAAGCCAGGAAAAGACAAGGAGCGCGTTCTATCCATCTATCCAGCTCTCCAGATTACTTCGAATATTTCGTCTCCGCGCTCGGGATCGCGGTGCACGTACCACTGGTGCACGTTGTTTCCCTCGACCACCGAGTCTTCCAGAAGATAGCTTATCTTGTCCCAATCCTTGGGGCGCAAGGGACCCATCTCGTGGAGATACGACTCATGGACCGCGCCATTCTGGCCCTCCCAGGTGAGCTCCATGGTCGTGTCGTTCGGATCAACCGGGCTGCTGTATTTGATGATCGAGATTCCATTCGTCAGAATGTATCCGTCGGCGAATTGCCACTGGCGAAGGAGGCAGTCGTCGCCGCACAGTTCGCTCACAACGCTGACCTTGGCCATGTCCATATGGAACCAGGACTTCCAATGGTGCACCGAGAGGGGTGGCTGGCGTCCCGACTCGAAAAATCCCGACACGTCGCCCATGATGTCCAATTGATGCAGACGGTGGTTGATCGTGAGGCGGGTGGAGGTGTGCTGGTAGACGCAGAGAGAAATCCTCCGATCGCCTGTGAAATCCATGTTCTGGCAAGCCTCAAAAATTTCCGGCTGGCTAATTTGCTCCAGAAGGGGCCGGGAAAGGAAGACGCCTGCGCCTCCGAATCCCATCAACCCAAACGCGCCGATCTGTGGAATGCTTTCCGACAGTCCGCCAATGTACATCGGCTGAGTATCATCATAAGCGGCAAGGGCACGCACTAGTTCCGACATGGAAAGGAAGAAAGTGTCATCGTCAATCACGCAGGACCAACGCGTCTGCGGCCGCATGTTCTGCGCGAGATGCGAGATCAACGAAAAGTAGCGACGCTGGTACTCTTCCGTTGACTCGGTCACATGGAGATTAATCCCCAGCGAGTCCGCCTTGGCCTGGACTTCGGGGAGGCGGTGGTCCGGCTCAATGAGAGCGAAGATGCGGGTGCGAGTGTAGCCCGCCCAGTGCGAGAACGCATCCAACGAGTCATTCAACCGGCCCAGCGTGGTGGCAACCCCAAAGTCGATATGAGAGGCGTCGACATTCCTCGGAGGCTTGGGCACCTGAACGGCCACGGCGTGGGGGATCAGACAATCGTCCTGCGAGGGGCCGGTGGCGAGGTAGCCCTGGCGATGCGATGAGGGTTTTTGCTCAAACAGGGGGATGTTCAGCTGCTGTCTCATGGGAAGGGCATCGTTCGAGGAGGGAACGGCAATCATCTCCCGACGAGTGTGTTTGTTCAGTTTGCGGATATCGAGGCGACGGAGGAGGTCGAAGTCGGGTTCGCATTCCACGTCCGAGGTGATGGTGATGTTGGAGATCGTTTCAGTAGTGACATGGTGGTATTCAAGGCGAGGCCACAGGAAGACCGTGAACCCGCTCACCAGGATAATGGCGATCAGAAAGCGCAGGAGCTTTTTCCTCCATACCCAGGAAGAGCTCATCTTCCGGGGTTTCTCCCCAAGCTTGGCGTACATGGAGCTCGGAGGGAGTCCTTTTTGTTGTCTAGATATTATCGATAGATGATGTAAGTGTGCCTGCCTCGATACCACACTACGAGAGCATGGGCATCTCGATCATCCGGCAGGGAACAGGGGGCAGGAAGAAGGAGGGAGGAGGAGGGCGAAACGGTAGTACGGATTAGTGCAGAAGCGAGGTCGGAAGCGAACGATCGGAAGACAAGAGAAATGAAAACGAAAGAGGAAAGAAATTAAACGAGAGCAGATCGTTAACGGATCCAGATGGAGAGGCAAGTACAGAATGGAGATGAAGGCAAAAGAGAGGAGCGTAGTAGAGCCAGCGGCAATACCAGCATCTTAAGGGGGAGAGATCCCCGAGTCAGCCAGCCAAATGGGCGGCAAGAGGCGAACGGCAGAGCAGAGCGACAGTCGATCAACGGGGCGCCGAACCACGGATGGGAGGGAAAAGCACGTCTCTTTTTTTCCTTTTTTTTTTTTTTCGGTGGTTCAGAAGGGGAAGGGTAGTAGGAGCAATCATGGCCAGGCGGAGACGGGTCAACCACGGATGGGCTGGGATGGGCTGCTGGGTGGCTCTGGGCCTTGATGGAGTGGACATGCCACCCCCCTCGTCATCAAATAAAAAAAGATCAAAAATGCAGCTTGTTGTCGTCAGTGCTAACAGTCCGCCCAAGGGAGGTAGGTGATCGGCCGTGGATCCCGAAATAGGAGATTTTTAGTGGCATGGAAAGGGTCCTCATCGGGTGGTGGTGGTGGAAAGGTCGGCCACCATTGAACTTTTAGCTTGAGGATTTCTCTCCTCGTGATAGCACTCGCATTGTTCGAACGATCAGCTGTCGTTCAGCGTTCGTTGGGAAGTCGAACAGCCCCTGTCTCCTGTCCTATCTCCCCCCTGTCGACCGACGGATTCGGACGATGGGTGTCGCATGTCAACGGGCCGTCCAAGACACAGCAGGAATTAAAGGGGTCCCGGCCCTGACCCCGGAAGCCACCGATGATGCAAGACGCGCGGACAGGCATTCCTGGGAGGCCGATCGGTCGGTGGGATGGGCGGCGGGGACCACGGGATGATGACGACGGCTGCTTGGCGCTGAGGATTAATTCAACCGGATCCCATCTTGTGGTCGCGTGTCATTCATTCATGCATGCATGTCTTGGGTGTGGTAGAGCCTTCATGCGTCCGAGTGATGGATCAGAGGGAAGAAAGGATGGACAGAGTAGGAGGGAATTGCAGAATGGAATGTTGGTGTTGTGTTTTGTGTTGGAGGGAATTTGGACGAGTCTCCCAGTGATTGGCCAAGGTTATGCTGGGTGGGTTTCTGACTAATCTGCATCCACATTCATAATTTCACCAGGGCACCATCCCTCTTCATCTCTATCATAGTACTCCGGAGTATATACCTATTCCATCAAGTAATTAAATCCCATGGACAGGATCTTGTTCTGTCTGATGGATGGATCCTATTTCCGTCCTGATAACTCCTGTCCTGCCCTCCTATTCCCCTCTCGTTCCCCGCACTGCATGCAGCCAAACGTACGGAGTATCGCCCTCTTGCCAAGTCATCCTCCTCGTAGGGCTGGCAAGCTACCCTCGCTAGCTTCGGCTCTCGGCCTGTCTCTGAGTAGACTACTAAAAATAATGATAACATGACGATGTCATCGCAAAAAAAAAAAAAAAAAAAAAAGAGAGGCCAAGGAGTGCACCGCAACCCGTCGTGGGATGTCACTCTCCACGATGCAACCCCAACAGGATCTGATCCCTTGAGCCGATTATCGGAACTACCTCTCTCCCCTCCCTTCTCTGCCCTCTTGCTGTCCTAATGACGTCGTGGGGACTAACATTGTAAGGAGTTTGAACTTCTCCATCAGAATACTACCTAGTAGTGATCGCTGGCATACTCCATATCTCTGTCACATTCCAGCATCGTATCGAATCACATGACCCTTCCAACGTGGGATGGTTCAAGATATATATCTGAAGTAGAGAATGACGGGAAGGAGTCCAATGTGCAGTCGGTGTCTGCGACACAGCCCACGATAAGAAAATCCGTCTTATCCAACATCCCTGATCTCGCTGCGAGAGAATTTCCGACCAGTTTAAACACATCACTCATACATTGCCCGAGCCTTATGGAGTTCCGGGGTAGTCCTGCGGAACGTACTGTATGCAACTTGGTGGGAACCCATATATTGCATAGAAAGCCGTAGCAACCATACAACGCTGCCCAGTGTCAAAGGCCAATCGATCCCATAAGGCACCACGATAGCATCTGTCAGAGGCCCTGAACTGTACATATCCTACGGAGTACAGATCGCACCATGGCGTCATGACTAAGCATAGATGACTAAGACAATAAACTAGGGCCGCCCAAACACCCACGTGCGCAATCTTCCCAATGGGGAAATATCGCAGTTCCGCACAGATGGTCACTTCGGGGAGCTCCCGTTCATCACAGGCAGGCCACTATTTTCTTTCTGATCCGAGACCCCTCCGTGGAATGAGGATCACTTACCAGCTTCTTCTCTAAACATATCCGCCTCCACATTCTTTGTGAAACACGGAGACTCGTCCCGGGGGCCCTCGACAAACACTCCCCGATGCCGTCCCAATCGCTGGCCTCGCTGCTCCAGCGGGCGTCCATTGATGATCACGAGGAGGTCCTGCAGTCATCCAACGAAACCCTCGCGAAGTCCAAGTCCGATATCCATGCCCAGCATGTCAAAGTAGTCGCCTTGTTGAAACTTGACCGCTATGAGGATTGCCTGCGCGTGTTTGAAGAGGCCGGAGACAAATTGAAGAGCAGGGCGGCTGTGGAATACGCTTATGCCCTCTACAAGTGTAGTCGGCTGGAGGAGGCGATTGATGTGGTGTCGCAGGTAGCCAACGATCGCGGCGCGCGTCATCTCGAGGCTCAGGTGGTAAGTTCGCCATTCGTCTCCTCTCGCAGGAGGATCCATCCTAAGTTAATTCCTGTCTTCAGACGTATCGTGCCGAAAACTTTCGTCGCACTGCGGAACTATACGAAGCCCTGGCCGATGACAAGTCGGCCATTGCAGTCGAAGAGAACGACCTCCGGATCAACGCCTGGGCCGCCGACGCACAGTTACAGTGGAAGGGTTATCCGGAATTGGTCCGGCATCATCGCCCCACGAGAGACGACTTGGAGGCATTCGAAACTGTCTACAATGCTGCTTGCTTGAGTATTGCAAAGGGGGAATTCGCGCAGGGCGAGATGTTGCTGAAGCGCGCGAAAGGTTCGTCCACCTCAGGTCCTTGGCTATGGCGCTGATTCGCTAACTGCTTCAAGAGCTGTGTCGGACGTCCGAAGACCTTACACCAGAGGACAGGGCGGCTGAGCTGCTTCCGATTGCTGTGCAGCAGCTTTATGTGCTACTCCGCCAGGGCAAGTCCGAAGAGGCTGAATCGATCCTCGCAGAAATCTCCGTCAATGAGTACGCACATCCCTCCCTCGTCGCAGACCAAAACTGACCACACGAAGCATCCCCGAGCTGTCCACGAGAAAAATTGCCCAGAGCAATATAACCCTCCTCCAGAACACATCGTCAAACCCCTACCTGCTGTATAAGGAGCTGAATGCGACTCCCGACTCGACCAACAACGACCGGCTCTTCGATTTCCAGAACAATGTCATGTCGGGCAATATCCACTCGGCCGATCTCCTTGTTCAGAAGTACGATGGTATCATCCGCTCCACGTCTAAAGCTCTCTCGCAAGCGTCCTGTCCCTCCACCGAGCCCAGCGTCAACCTCTTGTCCGTCTACAATGCGGCTGCGCATGCCCAGGGACAGACGGGCGCTAAGGCTTTGAAGGCCATCCTCCCCGTGCTCGAAAGACGGCCGAAGGATATTGGGTTGGTTCTCACCGCAGTCCAGCTGTACGTAAGCACGGGGAACACCACGTCCGCAATCATGACACTGGAACGATCCCTTCATCTCCTGGAAGAGTCCATCTCCGAGCAGGACAAGGAAGTTCGGTTCAACCCGGGCATTCTCAGCATCCTGGTGTCTTTGTATAAGCTGGAAGGCCGCAAGCTCCAGATCTGCGGCGAACTTTCCAAGGCGGCGGCTTACTGGCGTGAGCGGGCTGAGGCACCGGCCTCTCTCCTCCGCGCAGCGGCCGCATCCCTACTACACTCTTCCGATCCGGAAGATCTGATTACGTCTGGGGATCTGTTCAAGTCCCTCTACCAGAAAGACCCGTCCGACCGTTTTGCGATCGCCGGTTACGTCGCGTCCCAAGCGCCCCTGGACTATTCCAAGGTCGAAGCCCACGTGGACTCGCTTCCATCAATCGATGACCTGGTTGGTGACATCGATGTGGCTGCGCTGGAATCTGCTGGGATCGCCCCTTCATCATCTGCGACCGCTGCGGCTGCGGCCGCCATTGCAGGTGCGCGCAAGAGAAGTTCCAACCAGAAGGACGGACACGCAGCCAAGCGTGTGCGCAAGTCCCGTCTTCCGAAAGACTACGACCCCAACAAGAAACCGGACCCTGAGCGCTGGCTGCCTCTGCGCGACCGCTCCACTTACCGCCCCAAAGGACGCAAGGGTAAGCAGCGTGCTGCAGATCGCACGCAGGGTGGGATCGTCAACGAAAAGGCCGAAGAGTCCGCGTCGGCTGCGCCGCAACAGCAGAAGCAGGGTGGAGGGGCTAGTTCCAAGAAGAAGAAGAAGGGCAAGCGGTAGAGGTTTGTGAGTAGATTGCATTGGGATGGTCGTGATGATGATGATGATGCTGTTGATGACGATGACATCTGGACATATACACACCAATATAACTACTGTACTGATCTTTCGAGAGTAATCTTAGACGACGTACTAGCAGCCTCCTGACCAACCATTGCCAGGAGATACTAATCCCAAGCACCTAGGCACTTATTTAGGTAACAACCCCTCAGCTTATGAGCGATGATTTGCGCAGGCGACGTGGAGACGCGGGGGCGGCAGGTGGGCCAGTGCGGAGTGCGGAGGAGGCCGAATGCCCAGACTACCTAGAGCGTGGTCTGCTTCCTGTCCCCATGTTCATCTTCAATTCATCTTTGATCCAGAACATTGTCCTGAGGGAGCTCTGGCAAGCATCATGTCTGCCCATGCGAACATCACGGTCGACATTCATGACCACATCGGCGTCATCAAGGTAAGTCGAAAACCATCTTTAGTATACCTACACACACACACACCCACTGATTCCATGAAGTTCAACAGACCAGACCCCGGGACGTCATGGACAGATTCTCTTCTCACAGACCTTCTCACGGCGTTTCGCCAGCTCGACGAACATCCGCGAACCGTGTCGACCGTTGTGGCTAGTGAAGGCCCATTCCGCTCCATAGTGGATGTTACCACAGGTACCATGCTACGCTACCCCGACAAGGTGTCATCAGACAGGGGGAGACTGACACCTGGTGCAGATATAATTGAAAAGATCGACGCCGACACAAACACACCGACGGTCAAGGTGATCTACATGCGTAAATTTGCAAAAGGTAGTGAGCAATTCCCTCAAAGTATATCAGCCTACACTAACAACTATGACGCCATCTAGAGCTTTTACATTCAATAATCAACCACAAAAAGAACCTCGCCCTTGCCTTGGATGGTCCCCTGGTATGGGGCGGCCCAGTCTGGGTCGAGGGCGTGCTTGACATCCTCGCAGCGGCGACTACCGCCTACCTTGGGATTCCCGATGTGGCCGACTCGCCTGGTCCATTGGAGAGTCTAAAGGAGAACATTGCGCGACTGTCTACAGGGCAGGGGGATCAGGCAGGTCCTGATGTGTCCGGCGGCCCGGGACGGAAGGGATTAGCTGTGGGAGAGAGGTTGTCTGCCGCGCTTGATGCTGTGCACGGGTCTGCGGAACCGTCACTGGATCGAAGAGTATTAGAGGGCCTTATCAGGACGATCCGACGGAATGGGATGGTAAAATCGACATTATGATGGCATGCTGTATACGTTTCATATACCCTTCTACCTGTGGCTCAAAGTGGCTCTCATTACTTCCTCCGGACCGTTCGAGAAGAAGGACTCCAGTATTCCGTATGATCTTCACCTTGACATGCGATTATATATAGTTCTAATGACACGCGGTACCTATATCACAGAGGCATTGTTGTCCGATCAGCAAGAAGCACCGGCGTCTTGATGCAGACCAAGCCTTGAGACCCTGTTTCCGAACAGGGCAAGATAGGTCAAGACGATCTTCCCTTCTCAGTATTGAACATCCACTCTAGGGTTACTCATTGCCTTCGCAGGCAGGGTCGGATAGAAAGGATCCCATCCCTCAACTGAATTCCGGTCTAATACATCTCCATCGAACCACATCATGGCGGCTCTCTCGAATAAGGCGGCGGTGCCTCATCATCGTCACCAAGGCCCCGGTGCTGTTGTGGCTGTTGTTGCTGCAGCTGACCTTCTCCCTGCCTGGCTTGTCTATCCACGCTCCCATTCTGGACAGTGGTCGAATCCCCTGTCGGATTCCCGGATGGCTTGCGGCGCGCAAAACACAGCCAAAGCCCGCCCATGATCGAGAACCCTACTATGGCAGGGAACAGGACTATCACCGCGGTTGGGACGTGGGGACCGGTGTCTTGTTTGGGAGCTGGTGGGTCGAATAGATCTGGGAACGAGTCTTTCGGATCATTGATTGCGAGAGGTGTTGTGGAAGGGGTTGGGCTGTAATGTGCGCTAGACGATGCGTTTGGACTAGCTCTGGCGCTGAGGAGTACTGTAGATGTAGGGGCTGTCTGGAATGGCCGGGCGAAGGTGTCTGCAGATAATTAGCACTAATGCTCAGATTTTGTCCAGGAACGTTGCTATACTAACTCGTGGGAAGAGTCCAGATCAACAGGCCCAGCGCGAGCAAGGTCTGAAGCACCATCATCTTACAAGATATATTAATTATACACCAATTATAAGATGTGTGCTAAGTAATTATAGACGAGTAACGTTTCTGGAAAGGATTAACGGGCTATATAAGAAGGGTCAGGGCCACCTTCCTCCGTACAGCCCGGATGAAGGTGGACTCGTTCATTTCAAGATGCGCCCCGTCGGGCACGATGAACGGGGCAGGGCGCCGTTAGTGTCTTTGCGCAGCATGCTCGTTGTGGCGGATGAGCCGGAGGACGACGCTATGAGAAGCCTTTCTTGGCTCGGTCTTGGTCTTTTCATCAAGATGCATCGGCGCATCCATCGAGTGTGGCTGTTCAGTTTCTCTGGACAATTGCTGTATTAATGTGGATATGATTATTCACTCACCATTCACTATGAGTCGCATCAACCGATGTATTCCACGTCCTGAACTGATCCTGCGCAGTGTCCAGGGCCGAATAGGACCCTACATAAGCCATCCAGGTACAAACTGACCTAATCAGAGGATCGCCTACGTCAATTATGAAGACCGTATTATAGAATGTCTCTAAGGTGTCATGCACCGACAGCCGTGGGTACCTAGTGGTGGAGGTTGTGATGATCAACCAAGCGATAGATCTGAGTTATATCGCAATGACACCTAGGACGAAAAGTCCAGCAGGAAGGGAGGAGTAAAAGAGAAGATGAGAAGCGTGTTCGCTTATTGCGCTTCTTATACAAACACGGTGGAGGCCAACCTGAGCACATTTGAGTCGGTTTCTCGATACCGATGAGTAGCTCCCGTCCGCACCATCTCGCAGATGTCTGTTGTCTATTCATATCGAAAGACTCTTGGTAATGAAAAACATCATCAAAGATGTGGCTTCCGGGCTCTTGTTGTCCTTCCAAGATATCTATGCTGGTTGACGATTACTCGCTTGAGCTATTGATCTACTGGGGATCTGACTTTCCAATATACCTAGTAGACACGTGTGGAGTATATAAGTCACCATTATTATAAGTCTTAGCTAATACCTATCCTTTTCTAACACCGGAGAGCTGGATTCCCAAGTATGCGGGCTATACCCACTCGAAGCCATTTTCTAGTGCATCTGCAATAGATTGATCGTCGCTGCAACGAACAAGGCCAAACCCAATCACGCAGGCTCTTCAAGCGGCCCAGGACCCATGGTTCGCATTGATCACTTTCTAGCCTTCAGCTGAGCACATCAATCTACTATACTCAAGACAAGACTGGGCCATAGACTCTGCAAGCGTGCGCCGATCGCTCCACGATGGCTGCATCTTGCTCAGCTCAAAGTATCAACGTGAATCTGTCCCCCCACCTTTCCCGCGATTCGTGCCATATCCTAATGGAGCTGGGTGGGTTGAGAGGCCTATAAAGGGCCCCTTCCTTCAAGACTGGAGCACGAGGTCTTTTCGGATAGGCATATACTATCGACCTCTGTCCACACCACTGTCACCATGAGAGTCACCCGCTTTTTCTCCATCCTGTCTGCAGTGGCCCTCGCCGCGGCCGAGTCTATTCCCGAGACTGAATACGATGTGATTGTCGTCGGCGGCGGTCCATCAGGCCTCAGTGCCTTGAGTGGTGTCTCCCGCGTCCGACGCATGGCGCTGCTCTTTGACGACCAGCAATACCGCAATGCGCCCACCCGGAACATGCATGATGTGATTGGCAATGATGGTAAGCAGAAACCAATAGGCCGTCTCTTTTCCTCACTGACGGGCGTAGGCACACCGCCGGACGCATTCCGTGCTTTGGCTCGAGAGCAGATATCCAAGTATCCGACGGCCCATTTCAGTAACGCAACTGTCACCTCGATCACGCCAGTTGGGCACGGTAATTTCTCGGCCTTCTCCGTCGCTGACAGTGACGGTAAGACGCACACTGCTCGCAAGGTCGTGCTCGGCACCGGTATGAAGGATATCCTCCCGGATACCCCGGGCCTGCAGGAAGCCTGGGGCAAGGGCATCTTCTGGTGCCCGTGGTGCGACGGCTACGAACATCGGGACCAGCCCTTTGGGATCCTTGGTCCTATCTCAGACATCCTGGGCAGCGTGTTGGAGGTCAACACCCAGTTCACCGACATCATTGCCTTTGTCAACGGCACCCTCACCCCCGAGGGCAAGGCCGCTGCGACGAAGAAGCACGAAGGCTGGGAGGAGCAGTTGCGGGCATGGAACATCAAGCTGGACAACCGCACTGTCACGCGCATTGAGCGTCTCCAGGACGGCGAGACGCACCAGAACAAGACGGCCGATCTGCAGTTCGACAAATTCCTCATCCACTTCACCGAGGGCGACCCTGTCGAGCGCAACGCTTTCATCACGAACTTCCCTGCCGTTCAGCGCTCGACTCTCCCACAGCAGATGCGTCTGAACGTGACCGACGACAAGATTGTTGTCAACTTCAACGGCATGCGCACTAACATGACTGGCGTTTTCGCGGTAGGCGATGCCAACTCCGACGGCAGCACCAACGTGCCTCATGCCATGTTCAGCGGCAAGCGTGCTGCTGTCTACCTCCACGTGGAGATGTCCACCGAGGAGTCTACCTCCAAGGTTGCGAGACGGGACGGAGTCTTGACCCGCCGCAAGCTGGAAAAGGAGGCTGTTCGGATGATCGGGGCGAATCTCGAGCCTCAGTGGGAGCAGGCGCAGAGGAATTCGGCCTGAAGATTACAATACTTGATAACATAATTCGAGGTCTGATTATGCGTAGCCAGATCAATCTCAAGTAGGCAAATAATCGACGCTTAGTGAATGTCAACGATGAGATTGTAGGTAGCTCGTACCGATTGGTGATACCAACTACAATTAATTCCATCCCAAAATCATTCCCAAATCCCCCTCAACAGAAACATTGATAGTCTATATCAGTGGCAAATTGAAAACTGGCACTTCTGAATAGAAACACTGGCAGTGCACTCCATTGCATGGCCAGGCTATCTCCTCGTAGGTACTTGTGTGTCGAACAAGAGACGACTGTATGCCACGCATCGTTGCCCTCTTCCCCGCCAAATAGACCTTTCCGGAAGAAGCTGAAGCTATTACGAGATCTAATGCATGCTGGATGCAAGCTCATGCAAGCTCCCACTTGGGTCACTGTCGATCGATGATTTTCTGCCCGCAGGCACCGAAGGAAAGGATGCGATCAGCGTGGTTCGCATGCCAGCTCATCCACATTTCGTCGCACTGTCCACCTGCTCGTCCCAGCCCTCGATCGTGTCCATTATTGGCACCTAACTGAGTGGAACTTCAGCTATCAAGCAAGGGCATACATACCCTCCCGGGTGCCCGAAACATTCGGAAATCTATGAGCCGATACAGCGAGGCACAGAGCAACCACATATAAAACCGGTCAATTCATCGCCGATGCCTTGTAGCAGCATGAAGTCTGGGGCTGGACGCTTCAATTGGCAGTTGACGCCTGCCCTAGAGGATTCCACTCGTGTCGCCGTGCGGGGAAAGTGATGCCCAGGTGGAGAGTACCTTTCGCGCGCAACATCATCGTGCAGAACAGCCTGTCACCACAGCACGGCACGGAAGGCCCTCCGGCACGGGACGAGAATCCACCACGGCAGCAGGAGATCGAACTAGACAGTAGAGAGAGAATAATGGGTGGCTCGTCGGACGACAGAGGCACTTGCTCAGCTGCTGTCAATCGCGTATACAACACAACCCCCATTGGCAATCAAACCCGAGGGATCATCATCCGGTAGTAGCTAAGCTGATGAAGATACATGTAGATAGAGATCAAGGCCATGTACCATTTGCGCCTGCCGTGAACCTAGCAGTCTATGATGCACGATGATGCTTCGAGGCAAGAACCAGCTTACAAGCGGGTTCATATTG
The DNA here is from genome assembly GCA_002927005.1 of Aspergillus pseudoterreus. NCBI lineage: Eukaryota > Fungi > Ascomycota > Eurotiomycetes > Eurotiales > Aspergillaceae > Aspergillus > Aspergillus pseudoterreus. The sequence continues at coordinate 314,926 of PIJX01000033.1, forward strand.
GCCAGTCGCGGGATCGTGTGCATTGCACATAGACCTCAAGATCACCGCGTTGGGGTCGTGAAGACCGGCAGGACCATGTATATTGCCCATATTGTTCCGTCTTTCTCCACAAACTATGCTCTCGGACTTCCAGAACTACCAGGCGCGAGCGTAGATCCAGCGGAGCTGTATACTAGGCTCAAGCGAAGCGTTCACATACGGGTTCTTATGGCGGGGTTCACCGAGTAGTGCACGATCAGAGCGAGCTTTAGAGGAGACGATGCTATAGGCGACTACCGTGTCCAGCAAAAGTATAAAGAGTCGACAAACTCCAGCCCAGTCTGTTCCGATTCTCAGAAATCAAGCTCCTTGCATAGTAACCTCCAAGTCATTGAACTTTTCCTCATCATGAAGGCTTTCCAACTCCCTCTCTTTGCCGTGCTTCTCCAGGCGTACCTGGCTGCCGCCAAAGTCCCTGCCCTTGAAGTCGGAGACGACGCCAAAATCTCCGAGGATGGTAAGAAAATCAAATACACCGATCCCAACTGCGAGCCCTCCTCCAGCTGGACCTGTGATGCCTCTCGCTCCTGCACCGGGAAGAAGGTCTGGTCTCTGGACGCCAGCAAGGACCACGCTGCTTGCTGCCTGCCCTCGCAGCACCTCAGCGGCAGCGCTGACACCGAGTTCTTCTGCTGCGCCAAAGACCATGAGGTTGCTGGCTCCGCGGATGCCGGGTACAGCTGCTGCCCGACTGGGTCGTCTTACGATGGTGAGAAATGCAAGCCGGTGTGCAAGAACGGGAAGCAGTTGAAGAACGGTAAATGCGTCTGCCCGAAGGGCACCGTCGAGCAGGACGACGGAACCTGCAAGAAGAAGAAAAAGGACGAAGACCCTGACAAGTGCACTTCTGGCCTGGAGACCGGTAAGCCGACCTTCTCTATACCCCAGCCACGGCTTCTAACGAACTAGGCAAATGCTACACCTTCCGCGCCTCCAACGGCCATCTCCTCGGCCGACACAGCGACAACAGATACTACGCCGCCCCGGACAGCATCGAGCAGCGCTTCGGCAAGTTCCAGCTGTGCAAGGATGAGGACTGCAAGGCCGGCCTCCCCATAAACCCCTCCGATGCGCTCTACATCAAGGACATCCACGGCCAGATCAAGACAGGTCACAACCATGGCCAGTGGCTCGACGAGCAGGTCAACGGCAACCATATCTCTGTTACCCCCGACTTTGAGAAGGCCGGCGAATTCTCCATCAGCAAGTGGCCCTGCGGGAAGTATTGCCTTGGTGGATTCGAGCATGGTCTTGGGCCCGCTTGTCCGTCCAACACCCCGGCTATCACGTTCTACTCGGAGGATCCGCAGATGTGTGTGCCGTACGAGCTCACCGAGGTGCCCTGTGATATTAAGGATGACAAGAATAACTGTATCTGGACCAACGGTGCTGATCAGTGCTGTGACAAGATGCATTGCCCTGCTTAAGTGGCTGGACATGGATGGATGGATGGATTCAGCTAGGTGTAAATGGAGGGCAAAGGTCGGGTATTCGCGCAGCCCAAAGGCACTTCAAGCTAGCAGCTCAAAGGTCTCAGCTTTCAATAATGCTGATTGGTGTTTTATAATGGGAAGAACTTTTATCTGTCTGGTCTAAGTCACTGGATGACAGGCTGTAACCCCAATATCACTCGCGGAACCAAGAATATGGACAGTATCTAGAGGGAAGTCTGGGAATCTTGCATCAGTACTCCATAATACATATAAGACTAGCCTTCCAAATGTCATTTTTACATATTATGAGTGGAGATGGAAAGCAAGACCCTTGAATACATCGGTTAAACACCGGTTAATCATCATAGTCTCAGAGCTGTAGAATCGTTTGATCAATTTATCCCCCGTCTGATTTTGTACACGAACCACCGTCGTCCCGACGCAGCAATTCAACCAGACCCCTCAACCCCCGGAATGGCCGGGGGCGTACTCCATTCTGGAGACATTCCGACATCTACCCTGCTCACTGCCAAGGAAGCCCGACGATCAGTATACTCTTGTGGTCTCTTATTGCGGGGAAAACGCGGTGTTCTGCCTTGGCAAGATGCGACAAGACGCTCCGTCGATATACTTCGGAAAATATCCGGGGTAATAGCCCCCGCCAGGTGTGAACAAGACTCTTGTAGTTCCCCCTCCCATAGGACGAGGATGTCTGGCAGTGCTGCTTGGCGGAATCCGCAATAGCATGAGCTGCTTTACCCTCTCTTGGCAGGCTGAAGCACTCGGCATCGGTCATGCAACGTCTCGGTTAAAAGAGGCAGGGGAGATATATAAGAGCATGAGGGGCGTCGGATATATCAGCGTAGTAGCAAGCGACTTGCCCTCATCAAGCTTGCATCTGGTGTGCACCCCATCACCATGGCATCACCCGCAGCCATGGCGTGGCCAAGTGCCCTCCCTGCCTGGTCCAATCTCAATGTCATTCATAATAACACCTTGCCGCCGCGGGCACACTTCTACCTGTATCCCAACGAGAACACTGCCCTCACATTCGACCGCGAGCAGAGCCTTTTCCACAGCCTCAACGGAACCTGGAAGTTCCACTACGATGCCTCGCCCTTCGTGACCCCGGCCTGGGACGCCGACGTCCAGGACTGGGATGACATTATCGTCCCGGGCGTCTGGCAGATGCAAGGATACGGCCGCCCTCACTACACCAACATCGACTACCCCTTTCCCGTCACTCCGCCGAACATCTCGTACGTGAACCCCACGGGCTCGTACTGGCGGGAGTTTGAGGTCCCCGCCGACTGGGACGGACAGCAGATCCGTCTGCGGTATGAGGGTGTGGACAGCGCGTTTCATGTATGGGTCAACGGCGAGGAGGTCGGCTACAGCCAGGGTAGCCGGAACCCCAGCGAGTTCGACATCACCGAATACCTTGTGTCTGGAGAGCAGAATACGCTGGCGACTCGTGTCTACCAGTGGTCTGATGGCTCCTATATTGAGGACCAGGACCAGTGGTGGCTTTCGGGTATATTCAGGGACGTTTATCTTGTTCCGTTTCCTCGGTCTGCGATCACGGATTTTGATGTCGTGCCTGAGGTCGCGGACGACTTCAAGAGTGGTACGCTCAAGATCAACGTCACCGTCCAAGGGGAGGGCGGTGACATGGAAATCAAGCTTCTATCCCCCAAGGGTGACCTTCTCGACACATGGTCTGGGTCTGCAGCCAAGGTATACTCTCACAAGGTCCAGAGCGACGACTTCCATCTCTGGTCCGCCGAGACGCCAAACCTGTACACCGTCCTGATTGAATTCAACGGCCGCACCATCAGCCAGAAGGTCGGCTTCCGCCGCATCGAAATGAGCGGCTCCAACTTTCTCGTCAACGGGAAACCGATCATCCTCTACGGCGTCAACCGCCACGAACACAACCACCTCTCCGGCCGGACAGTCCCGTACGAGGCGATGCGCGCGGACCTGATGCGGATGAAGCGTTCCAATATCAACGCCATCCGGGCTGCGCATCAGCCCCATCATCCATCATTCTATGATGTCGCCGATGAGCTGGGCTTCTACGTCATTGCTGAGGCGGATCTCGAGTGCCATGGCTTTATTAATATCGAGGACACCGAGGAGCAGGCTGCGTCGTGGACGTCGGACAACCCCGAGTGGACCGAGGCGTACCTGGACCGCGCAAAGCAGCTGGTCGAGCGGTATAAGAATCATGCGTCGATCATCTTCTGGTCTCTCGGGAATGAATGCTTCTACGGACAGAATCAGGCTGCCATGTCCAAGTGGATCAAAGAAAGGGATCCCTCGCGCATCGTTCACTACGAACAGGACCGGAAGGCCGAGAGCACGGACATTTACAGCCAGATGTATGCTTCGCCGGACGACATGCGGGAGCACATGCGGAACCATACGGACAAGCCGTTGATTCTGTGCGAGTTCGCACAGTGAGTTACCACACGTTCTTCCTTCCTTTAGACACATGCTGACGATAAGGAAGCGCAATGGGCAACGGACCCGGCGGACTCAAGGAGTACATCGAACTGTTCCGGTCCGAACCACTCTCCCAGGGCGGACTCGTCTGGGAATGGAGCAACCACGGCCTGCTCAAGAAGGAAGGCGACCTCGAATACTACGCATACGGCGGCGACTTTGGCGACGAGCCCAACGACGCGGATTTCGTGATGGACGGTCTGACCCTCTCAGACCACACCCCTACCCCCGGTCTACTGGAGTACGCCAAGGTGATCCAGCCCGTCTCCGTCCGCCTGGCCGAAGACTCGACCAAGATGATCGTCGCCAATCACTACGATTTCCTCGACCTCGGTGGGCTTGACGCTTCCTGGCACATCGTGCAGGACGGCGAGACCACGGAGCCGAAGAACCTGACGCTGCCTCAGGTTCCTGCCGGTGAAAACCGGACGGTGGATTTGCCGGTGGACAAGAGCGAGCTCTCGCACGAGGCGTGGCTCACAGTCGAGTTCCGGCTCAGGGAGGATGGGCCGTGGGCGGACAAGGGCCACGTCGTCGCCTGGGACCAGATGCATCTCCCCGGTCGGTCTTCTGCGAAGCGCTCCGCGGATATCATGCGCCGCAGACAGGCAGGGCTTGACGTACAGCAGAACGGGGCCAATCTCACCGTCCACGGCGGTGAATCGACCTTTGGCTTCGACCTGCTGCAGGGGAACGTCACCTGGGAAGCCAACGGCGTCAACCTCTTCCAGCGCGGACCAGAGCTATACTTCTACCGGGCCATGACGCAGAACGACGAGGCCAGCGCCGGGAACATGGCCGAGTGGGAGGAGACGCGGGTCGGCATGATGGAAACGCAGGTGCGCGACGTCGCCTGGGACACGAGTGATGGCGACCTCGTCGTCCACTACAAGGTCCGCGTTGCGCCCAAGGTGCTCGAGTGGGGCGTCGAGGCCGACCTCGTCTACACCGTGTCCGCGCAGGAGTCTGCGCTCCGCGTCCGGGCGCGCGGCGAGTTCGTCGGCAAGAATACGCCGTCTGTGGTGCCGCGGATCGGGCTGATGGCCGTGCTGCCGGAGGCGTTCGACTCGGTGCGCTGGTTCGGGCGTGGGCCGGGTGAGAACTACAAGGACTCGAAGCAGGCGTGTCGCGTGGGAACATACGACGCGACGGTCGAGGAGCTCTTCACGCACTACGATTATCCACAGGAGAATGGCAACCGGGAGGATCTGCGGTGGTTGCAGGTGTCTAATGGGGCTACGACGCTGGATGTGCGCCGGGGAGAAGACAACGCGGCGTTTAGTTTCACGGCGGGACGGTACATGCCGTTCGATCTGAATGATGCGAAGCACCCGTATGAACTTAAGCCGCTGGATATGACGGTGCTCCATTTGGACTATGATAACCACGGGTTGGGGTCCGCGACTGTTGGACCGTTGCCGTTTGAGCAGTACCGGTGCAAGACTGAGCCGTTTGATTTTACGTTTGAGCTGAGTCTTGCCTAGGGCGTCCATGGTGTGGCTGAGTATGTGATATATCAGTGCTTTGCCAGCAATCTATGTACATAATGCGATGTTGTTTGACAAACGAATTGCCTGACCCGTTTCCTGCTTAACACCTATCATAAGTTTGTCAGTACCTCCTCTCCCAGCGTGAAAATCCATGATCATTCGACATTATCCAATCCATGATTATCATTCGACATTACATACCTCATGCAAACACATTACCACATTTGACAAACAGAACCCCCTAAAACAGCATCGCCGCAGCCCCAAGCGCAGCAGCCGCACCCAACGGCGCCGCAGTAATGAGCGGCCTGTGAGCACCCGCCACGCCCTCCGAAGTCCCCGTAGCCTGGGGCGCATTGAGCCGACTCAGCCCCTCCGTCACCGTGACAGGACTATAGAAAATCTCATCCGTCTCAAAGCTCTGCGTGCTAGTGATGGCCGTCGAGATGTGGCCCGATTTGACATCCGCGGTGATGGTGCACACAGCCGACTCGCTGGTGCGCGTAAACGAGCAGGCGACGTCCTGGCCAACGGACACGGTCACGCCGTAGACTTCGACGGGCATGGTGCGCGCGTAGCTGAGCGTGGTCGGGCCGGCGATGACCTCGTAGGGCGTGTCGATTCTGCAGACCGACTTGGGGGCGCCGCTCATGCAGCCGATTTTGTAGGTGGTTGCGTGCGCGTTCGCGCCGACAATGCTGCCGCCCAGGCTGGTGTAGGTCGAGTAGCTGAGGTATGGGTTGTCGGCGACGGCTTCGAAGATGCTGACCACTGTGGTGCTTTGTGCTGCGGCCACGGCCGCGAGGGCTGGGATCAAGAGGGATGAGAGCTGCATTGTCTTGCTTTGGCTGGGTTGGATGGTATCGCAGAGGCTGAACGGAGTAATACACAGCGCTTGTAGAGATGGGAAAAGTTGGTTGGGTGTGAAAGACTGGGAAGACAGAAAATAGGCCGGCATCAAGGAAAGAGCCCCTTTAAAAGGCTCACAAGCCCTGGTGCTCGAGCAGCCTTTGCCTCCATGTCTTTAGCCGCAAGTTCGCCTTGTCCCAAGGCGAACTAAATCATAGTCCATACAACCTGGCTAGTTAGTGGTGAGACCCTGCCCATGGAATGAATGACACACAGCCAGTTGATTGGCCTGTGTGAGTCAGTGGAACACATCCCACAGAGTCATTTCCTGGGCACAGTCTCCAGCATCGCTTGAAAAGACCCGGGATGGCGGTGACTCAGTAACGGGCGAAGCGAAGGATCTCTGGTGCACTCGACGCACAGTAAAATCCTGTACCTAATATTTTGGGGGCTTGGCTAGCGTCCGGGGGGCGTTGGTAGGTAGCATCTGGCTAGCCGTTGCCAGTGAAAACCTGGTATCTTCGCCACAGACCCGATTTCGAACGGTTTAGTGCTGCTTGGCATATAAGACCCGGTTGCCCGACAGAACTGGAAAGCGACGGAGTCTGTCTGGCTGCGTGAACAGTATCTATCCCCTAGAGAATATCCTTCCACAGCGAGAAGAGCCGATGGCAGCATCAAGTCCCGAAGTCCGAGCATCCAGACCGCAGCGACAAATCTCTCCCTTTTGGTGAGTGCTACTGGCAAATTATGTCCACAGGACTGGGTTTCATGCTCAGCACAGGTCACTGTCGCCTCAGGCCTGAGTATCCGACACTTTTGGGATGACATGCCCGGCACACATCGATTCCAACAACGGCATTCCTTCTCAGTATCGTGACCCTAGTTTTGTTGTCCACAAAGAACCACTGGTCACTCAGAGGTGTCCCTTCAAGTCTTTCCAGTAGAAGATAATCGGTTCCAACAGCGTTTGTCTGATCTGGAGAGTACACGAGGAGTTTGGGGACTGGGACCCCATGAGCGCGGAGAAGCGGGAGGCTGGCAGCTTCACTGGCCACTGCATAATCTTTGGGAACCGTCGTCTTGTGTGGCAGCCTCGCAAGAACTGCATGTCCATCATTAAAGGTGATCTGCAAGACACGGTTAAAGACCCCCTCGGCCAGTTTTGTAGGCCACGCCATCGAGGCGTCGGCCGAGTGAATGGCAGGCTGCCCTTGCAAGGGCGTTCACATCAAATTGGATACGGCGTTCAGCGCGGCGGAGCTCTTCGTTGAATCGAGGTTGACGCGGTCGACAGTGAAATCGACTGGACTTGATTCTCCCTGCATGTCGGGTTTGCAGATCCCGGTCATGGATCCTGTATCAGATAAGATGCTGCATTTCACAGTCACGGGACTACAAATCTATACTAATACGTGATAACCGAGGCTACTAATAAATCAGATACTCAACATTACAACTACCCAAAGTTCCTAGGCCAAGTAATCTAATCTACCTAATCATACGAACGCCGCAGACCATACCAAAACCCAAGCACAACCATACACCGACTATCCCAGCGGTGTCCGAATCGTCCCACACTGCCGATCATACTTGTCGTATATCGTCTGGAACAGTCTCAGATCCTGTAGGGCATCAGCAGCCGTCGTCTTCGCAGCTGTCCCATCCACCAAGAATGTATGTAGCGCCTGCAGCTCGGCCGTCAACGTCTCCTCCCACGTGCTCACTGTCTCGGTACGTCGCAACTCGCCCGTCTCATCCGTGGTCTCGACGACGACGCGCATAGGCTGATCCCACGCGTACGGCAGGCCATACGACATGCTCACCGTCTTGGTGTTCCCGTAGACGGCAATGTGAGCGTCGCAGCGCGGCACGGCGTCGGTGCCCGTCTCGTACATCAGCGTGAACGGGTACTCGCCGCGGCTGACGCGGCCGTCATAGTGCAGCAGGATCGAGTAGAACGGTTCGTTGACGGTGATGTTCGAGATAGCGTCCGGGTCGCCGAATAGGTCCCGCATCAGACCCAGATCGTGGCAGCCCAGCGACGCGAGGAAGTGCGACAGCGCCAGACGTGACCGCGTCAGGTCCTCCCCGCCGAACGCCTCATTGAGGAGCCGCGTAAGGATGGCGCGACCGTCGGCGGTGGGGCCTGAAGGGGTCGTTGGGGCGGTGTTGGGACCGTTGGTCGCGAGCCAGTCCTTCTTTGGGGCGGTGGCGGTGTGAGCAGAGTGCGGGCCAGCGATGTTGCGACACCGCGCGTAGTAAATGCGGTCGAGGCTGGCGACCTCCTTTTTGAAGACGGCGTCGAAGCAAGGGGCGTAGCGGCGGGCGCAGGCGACGAAGACCTTGGCGTGGTTGGGCGCGCGCTGCTCGGCGGCGATGATGCGTTTGGCGCTCTGGATGCTCAGGCTGACGGGGATCTCCACCATGACGTGTTTGCCAGCGTCGAGGGCGGCCACGGTGTATCGCTCGTGGAACTCGTTCGGCATGAAGTTGAGCACGAGGTCGACGTTCGGGTCGCTGATGACGGCTTCAGGGCTGGACGCCAGCTGGGGTCCGCTCGTCTTCTGGGGCGAGCCATTGCTGTTGCGGTTCGGTTGGGTCGCAACGGCGAAGTCGTAGAGGGCGATGACTTGGTAGGATTTGTTGAGGGTTTGGAGGATAGGGAGGTAGAGGTGGCGGATGGACTCGGTTCCTGCGGAGAGGATGCCTACCCGCAGGACGGTCTGTGTCATTTTGTGTGATTTTGTGTGTATCTGGTGTTGGTCAGTTGGAGGCGAAGGATGAATCCAGGGAGGGACATACTGGTCTGAAATAAGTAGTAGATCAGGGCGGTAGCGTCGGTGAATGTAGTTCAGGTTGAGTGCGTTTGACACGAAGCTTCCACGCGCATTCCCGAAGGTGGGAAGTTGTTGAGTAGAACGATTGATGCAAGCGAGAGAGAAAGAAGTTGGACAGCACCTTACTCTGTAGGTATGAACACCGACGGTGTGGCGCATGACGGCGCAAGGGGAATGTGACATCATTGCTGTTTCCGGACGGAGGAGCTGACAGGCGGACGACCATGGTTCAGCTGATGTTCCTGTTATCTCAGCTGTCATCCAGTTGTCATGTTGATGTATTGTCTATATCTCTAGAATTGCCTATTTGGTCTAGTCGTGCAAGTATATACGGAGCAGTGCGTAAAGATATACGGTAGTGACTATTAGTATAGGAGTGGAGAGTCCACTTTCTTACGTAGCTTAAGCTCCAGCAGATCATCTATAAAAAGAACCAAAATAGAATCACCATAGTAGCCTAGTATTAGTACCTACCTAACTAATGTATAGTTAGTTAGTTAGTACCACGATTTGTGGCAGTGTCATTGTGCCCACCAAAACTCCGAAGCGGGGCTTTATATGTTTCTCTCCTCTTCTTTCATCCTCTACTCCGTACGTCGTCATCTCTTCTTCACCCCTCACCTCTCCTCGCCTTCACCTTCATCTCTCTCTTCCACTCCTAATCATAACAACCATGGGGGTAAGTTCGCTTTCACTCCAGAGCCTCCCGTTCAGCCCTCTATCCCAGACAGTCCCCTCTCGAACACAGCTGACTCCTGCACCAGTTTGCTTCGAAAATCGCCAACAGCCAACAAGGCTCTACGCCGGGCGGCTCTGGCGTCTATGCAGGCGCACCTCCGTCTGGTTATACCGGCGGTCCCCCTGCGTCCCTGCAGCCGGGCGGATCAGGTGGCTATAACCAGAATCCTCAGGTAAGTCAGACCAGAAAGGAGAAGAAACTGAGACAGAAATCAAAGTCCAAGCTCAAACTAACAGCATCAGCAACCGCCTCAGCAGTACCAAGCGTATCCCGGCTCGTCGGGCGCTCCGGTAAGATTTCTGCCTTGTGGTCTCCCCTCCTTGACCTGCTCCCCCTCCATCAACCCGGACTCCACATCGCCCACCACACCTTTATTATATCGCACCAGCTCCCGCCTGGAACCTTCACTTTTCTCTTGATCCTACTACCTCTTCTCCCTTTCCCTCAAACCTCACCACCCCCCTCCTCCTCCATCATGTCCCAACCGTATTATAACCCCCACGGTTATCCCCCACAGCTCCGTCCCGGTTCCGCTCAGTCTCCATACCCGCCCTCATCGCCCGCGCCGCAGCAACAGGGTCAGTACCAGGCCTATCCTCCGCCATCCGTTCCGGGCAACAAGCCGGTTCCTGCGCCATCGCCTCAACCCCAGGGCTATCCGGGTGCTCGACCCTCCCCCTCGCCCGCGCCGCAAGGATATCCCCCGTCTCCCTACAGCCAGGCCCCTCCCCCGCCCCAGGGCTATCCGCAGGCCCCCCCATATGGACAACCTCCCCCGGGACCTCCTCCTTCTCAGCAATATGGCGCCCCGGGACAATATCCTCCACAGCCTCCCTCTCATGTACTGAAACTATCTTGATGCCCCTTGTCGTGCTTTCATCGTCATGTTTTTCAATCTCGTTGAATGAGAAGACACCAAGCTAACATTGTCCGTGTCTTTAGTACCCCCCGCAGCAAGCACCGTACCCTGGCGGTCCCGGCCAGCAACCGGGGGCCCCCTATGGTCCTCCTGGGGGAGCCCCTCCGTCCGCGCGGGCGACTGATCAGCAGATAGGCGCCTATCGGCAGCTCCTCATCGCCACCATCCAGGAAAACCAGATCCAATACTTTTATCCTCCCGACAAACTGGATAGACTCGTCCAAAACCTCGCCAACGAGGCTCCCGCCAAGATCAACAAGCTCTGTCATGAGTGGAATGTGCCTCAGGAAGTCGCTACCGATATTATCAAGCTCAGCCTCTTCGATGTTGTCATCTACGTGGACGACAGTGGTTCGATTGAATTCGAGGAACGTGGCATCAGAAAGGAACAGCTTAAACAGATTCTCGGGATCGTTGCGACCGCCGCGTCGACCTTTGACCAGGACGGCATCTCCGTGCGCTTCATGAACTCATCCGAACAGGGTGACGGTATCCGCAACACCGGCGACGTGGAGATGCTTGTTTCGCGCGTCCGCTTCCAGAGCCTGACCCCGCTGGGAACCGGCCTGAAGAACAAGGTGCTGGACCCCATGGTTGTCGGCCCTGCCAAGGCTGGTCGTCTGCAGAAGCCCGTTCTGGTCATCACCATCACCGATGGCCAGCCGGCTGGTGAGCCTATCGACACGGTGGCCAACTCGATCCGCTACGCCGTCGATGAGGTGTCGCGCACGCCCTGCGGACGCGGCGCCGTGTCTTTCCAGTTCTCGCAGGTGGGCAACGATAACAAGGCTCGGGAGTTCCTTCGCTCCCTCGATGAGGACCCCACCATTGGAAATTTGATCGACTGCACATCCAGTAAGTGAGACTCGTCTGAGTGTGTGACGCGAGTAACTGACACGGTATAGACTTTGAAGTTGAACAGGATGAAATGATGCGCGCTGTGCCTCCTGTTCACTTGACTCGGGAACTTTGGGTGAGTAAATCAACGTTATCGAGGCCTCTTGAGACGTTTGATCCGCTGACACGAACCCCAGTGTGCGAAACTGATGCTTGGTGCGATCGATCACTCTTATGATACGAAGGACGAGAAGGCCGCGGGCCAGGGTGGCCCTCCCCCTGGACCACCTCCTGGCCAGTACGGCGGATACAACCAGGGTCCCGGGTATGGACAGCCCGGACCGTATGGCCAGCCTCCTGCCCCCTCCTATGGCCAGCCGGCTCCGTACAACCCCGGTGGTGCTCCGGGAGGCGGCTATGGCCAACCGCAGTACCCGCCTAGCCAGGGCCACCCTCCGGCGCCCGGTTATGGGCAGCAGCAGTATCGTGGATACGGACCTCCTGGCGGAGCGCCTCCTCCCAGCGGCTACCCGCCCCAGGGAGCGTACGGTCAAGGCCCTCCGCCGCCGCCCCGATACTAGACATGATGCGATGACTTATGCATACGGTCTTGTGGACACAAATGGGAGGATGGGGTTGATTTGCTCTTGACATTCTTTATTGACGGCCGAACGAGGGGAAGGCACACCGAAGTGGATAGAAGAATGGAAGGGGATGAGAAGTGATGAGCTGTATTTCACTACGCATGATGCTGTATTCCTATGCGCACCGACGCCTGCTCTTCGAGTTTTGTCGCGCGAAAGCATGAGTCTTTTTCTTACCTGGTCTACCATCCGATCCAAATTGAAATATCCTCCGTGGGCACCATGCGGTAGTTTCGGCTGTGGTGATGCTCCGTTCCGATGTAACGGACTATCAGATGAGGGATTTCTACGAGTAGGAGGATCGACACGAGGCATCGGAGAATAATCTGGAAGAACACGAAGCCCGATGACGTCGGACGAGCCACTAAGGGATGCACGAGGTCACGTGAATTTCTCTCCAGCGGACCATGGAGTGTTGTTATGATGCTGTAGAAGAGGCGAGTGTTCCACAGTGTACCGTAGTGCAGGCGTGGTTCTTACTCATCGGTACCTTCCCAGGAAGAACCAGATTTCCAAAGAGTTTCTGGTGGTTGCGAATCAAGGCACCCAGGCACCCAGGCAGTACTCCTATACTGTAGAGTATAGTACGGAGTAGTAATCACACCAAGAGTGACTGTTGCCACCAGTGCCCCACTTGTCTCTCGTCTTTCGCCATGAACTTGACCGAACTTGTGGATGGTCTATGGAGAGGGAATGACATCCTTGGCTGGGAGGGGACCCAGTGGAGGCACGCCACTGTGAAAGACAGTTCTTGTTGGAGTGCCAGTGGGGGAGGGGCCCTCCGGTTATTTTTGTCCAAGAGTCTGGCGACTGGACAGGACCCATGGATCAGGATTCTACCACATGGTCAGGGCCTTTGGTTGCGGGCGGTTGCGCGGCCTCCAAGCCACCACCACCGTGACTTGGGCCTTTGCTTTGTTGCCTTGGAGAGAGTCCTCGAGGCGATCTCTTCTTTCTGTTCCTGCCGGATCATATTCCTCTAGTCGAGAGTCTCTACCGAAATACTATCATCAGTATCATTATTATTGATTCCTATATTGTTATTGTTATTGGTCTTGCTCGTGTTGTTGGACGAGTATACAGTCTTACCCGATCCGGCAAGGAGGCCAGACTCTCGCCGCCGCCCACGGAAACCCCGTTATTATTATTTTCAGGCTCCCTCAACCGCTCCCGGTCTAGTCCCTTTCTCCCTCACCTTCTCCCCCGTCTTCACTCTCCACGTCGACAATCCCATCTCTCCTCCGTCCTTCTTTTTGACTCCAGACCCATCTCCGTACGATACCCTCTTCACGGTCTCGTCCGTACTGTCGTTATCGTCATCCTCCCGTTGATCGCCGTGTCTCGCGTCCCCACCACTGTCGTTTCCGCTCCACTCGGTCTGGTCGCAACCAGTTTCGCTTCGCAGGATCGAGTTCGACCTGTCCTCTTTAGTGCTCAATTCTCTTCATGTCGACTTAACCACAGGTCCCGACCCTTCGCTCCCCAAGCATGACCCAGGGCTGTTCCAGTCTCGGCATCCGATCTACTCTATCTCTCGGTGCACCCGTCGCACTCGAATTTCGTGACTGTTAGAAACCGGAAAAAAACACACAAAAGCAAGCACAGGCAACAAAACGAACTCCAGCGGCCATTCCCCCTCCGACCTAGGCCATCCGCCTGCGCATATTTCTCCGTCTCTCGCAATGCCCGAACAACATGCGAGATCAGACGTCAATCAGGACCCACCGAGGGCATCCTCGACACAAGAGTCTACAGTGATGGACGAGGAAACACATACTCAAGAGTCTACACCCCCCGAGCTCCCCAGGAGTCAGTCCTTCGATGTCTCCACGCCGCAACACACCTCTAGCCACCCACGCCCCTCGATATCCCCCTCGCGCACGCGGTCGGACTTCGGCCGGCGGCCGTCGCAGCAGAACCGCGTGCGCTTCTCCAGCGACTTGGAACGACCGTCCGTTGAAGAATCCCGCTCCTCGACCTGGGACAGGCGCCCCGGCTCGCGAGGTCTCACCATCGATACCAGCCTCACCCGCCAACCTGGCACCTCTCCCACCCGTGGTCCGGCCTCGACTCTTTCCCCCAGCAATGCGCTGTCGCCAACGTCTCCGCAGAGCCCAGACTCTGTGGGTCGCTCCCGATCCCGCAATCGTGGCTACTCGCTTCGCAGAACGATCTTCGCAAAGAACATCCAGACGCACTCCGGTCCAAATTCACCGGTCGCCATTGAGATGGACCAGACGCCGGCCCGTGAGGAGCCCGAACCGTCATCGGACAGCGGTGATAGCAGCCATGATAGCTCGGGCGAGGATGAAAAGCGCGTGACCCTCGTCACCCAAACGTCAATGCCGGAATCGCACTCCGTCGATGAAACGACAACTTACTTCTCCGAACCGTCGGACGGTCTCAAGGAAGGACGACACCTATCCACAACCTTGTCTTACGAGCAGTGGCTGAAGCGGCGGGCCGCCATCGCCACGATGATGTTGCGCGTGGAGGCCCTCATCGAGACCGTCCGTAAGTTTGTCCTTCGAGTCAAGGAGCTGCCCCCCAGCAAAGATGGTCGCCAGATCGATCTCGATCCGACTCGGACGGAGTCCTTGATCGATGAGAGAACCGGGAAGCCTTACATTGAGAACTGGATCCGGTCCAGTCGATATAGTTTCTGGAGTTTCTTCCCCCGTCAGCTGTTCGCGCAATTCACCAAGTTGGCCAATTTCTATTTCCTGGTTGTGGCCATCTTGCAGATGATCCCGGGGTTGAGTACGACTGGAACATATACCACGTTGATCCCGCTGTTGATCTTCGTGGGGATCTCGATGGGAAAGGAAGGATTTGACGATTGGCGCCGGTACCGCCTAGACAAGGAAGAAAACAACCGAGTCGCAGCTGTTTTGCGTCCTGGAATCAACATGACGCCTGGGTCCTCGCCCAGCGACAGCATCTCTGTGTCCAGCGATGACCGGTGGACATCGGTCAAATGGAAGGATATCCGGGTCGGAGACGTGGTCCGATTGCAGAGGGACCAGCCGGTTCCAGCAGATATGGTTCTTCTACACGCAGATGACCCAAATGGAGTGGCTTATATCGAGACCATGGCCCTCGACGGCGAGACGAATCTCAAGAACAAGCAGCCGTGCCAGGCCGTCGCCAAAGTGTGCGGGTCCGTGGAGAGCATTTGCAGCAATTCCATCCGCTTCGCGGTGGAAGATCCCAACACCGATCTCTACAAGTTCGACGGCAACGTGACCGTCGCTGCGGGCGAGAAGCTGCCCCTGACGAATAACGAAATCCTGTACCGCGGAAGCATCTTACGAAACACCGAACAAGCCATTGGTATGGTCATCTACACCGGCGAAGAATGCAAGATTCGCATGAACGCGAACAAAAACCCGCGCATTAAATCCCCTGCACTCCAGGCCAAGGTTAACCGCGTCGTCATGCTCATTGTGCTGCTCGTTGTCATCCTGGCCGTCGCCTGCACGATTGCGTACAAATACTGGTCGCAGGATGTGGAAAGCCATGCCTGGTACCTGGCCAAGGCCAACGTGAGCTATGGTCCAATCTTCACTTCTTTTCTGATCATGTTCAATACTATGATTCCCATTTCGCTCTATGTGAGTATGGAGATTGTCAAAGTCGCCCAAATGCTCATGTTGAACGCCGATATCGACATGTATGACCCCGAGACGGACACGCCTCTCGAAGCGCGGACATCGACAATCAACGAGGAGCTGGGTCAAGTCAGCTATATCTTTTCCGACAAAACCGGCACCCTGACCAACAACTCGATGCGCTTCCGCAAGATGAGTGTCGCGGGCACAGCGTGGTACCACGACACTGATCTTCGGGAAGAGGCCGCCAAGGCAGGTGATGGCGAGAAATTGATCCACAAGAAACGGAACGCCAAAGGGAAGAAGGCCGTAGGTCGGAAGTCGACTGCCTCCGAGGCTCGGTCCTTCATGGCTCGCGCTTCGACGTCTGTGATGGACACCTCTCGGAAAGACAACCGAGTCCTTCGCAACAACACGCTCGATATGTTGAAGTATATTCAACGCAAGCCCTATACTGTGTTTGCCCGGAAGGCGAAAATGTTCCTCCTGTCCATCGCTCTGTGCCACACCTGTATTCCCGAGACGGATGAATCCGGCGAGATCTCCTTCCAGGCTGCATCGCCTGATGAACTTGCGTTGGTAATGGCCGCTCAGGAGCTCGGGTACCTGGTCAGAGATCGCCAGCCCGGCACCGTGACCATCAGATCCTATCCCAATGGACCGGATGGGACCCCAAGCGATGAAGTCTATCAGGTCCTCGATGTGATTGAATTCTCGAGTACCCGGAAACGCATGTCGGTTATTGTGCGCATGCCTGACCAGCGCATCTGCGTGCTCTGCAAGGGCGCTGATAGTGTTTTGATGAAGTTGCTCAAAAAAGCATCGCTTGCCCAGGAAAAAGCGCTGGAGATCGAGCGGCGCGCCAGCAAGCGCAAGGCTGCCGAAGCCAACCAGGTCATGAGAAGGAATAGCGAGTACCAAAGCCGGAAGGACAGCGGAGTCCGAACCAGCTTCGCTCGGCCGAGTCTCTCTCACCGCCGTTCCAGTGTCTCGGGTCATCGGGTCTCTGCCCTGAGGGACAGCATCGATGTCTGGCTCCGTGATCGTGAGACGGACGGGGGTATCTTGACCAAAGAAAAGGATCCGGAGTACTACAGTCCCCGCCCGTCTGCGCAGCTGGGCCGACAGTCTACGACGTTCTCCGACTCTGGAAGCTCAGTGAATGAGGACGATGATGACGATCTGGTGGAGGAAGCACTCGTCGTCAACGAGTCGGCCGTGTTTGAAAGATGCTTCCAGCATCTGAATGACTTTGCTACGGAGGGTTTACGGACACTCTTGTATGGCCACCGGTTCCTCGATGAGACCACGTATACCAGCTGGAAGGCTGCCTACCGCGAAGCTTCCACGAGCCTGGTTGACCGGCAGGAAAAGATTGAAAGGGTCGGTCAGCAGATTGAGGAGCAGCTTGAACTGACCGGAGCCACTGCGATTGAGGATAAGTTGCAGAAGGGTGTGCCGGAAGCCATCGACAAGCTTCGACGGGCGAATATCAAACTGTGGATGTTGACCGGTGACAAGCGTGAGACGGCCATCAACGTCGGCCACTCGTGTCGTCTGGTGAAGGATTATTCGACCCTTGTCATTCTGGATCAGGAGACTGGCGAGGTGGAGCAGGCTATCGTCAAGCTCACCGCCGACATCAACAAGGGCACCGTTGCGCACTCTGTGGTGGTGGTGGATGGGCAGACGCTGGCGATGATCGAGTCTGATGAGACGTTGAGAGTGCGGTTCTTCAACCTGACGGTTCTGGTTGATTCGGTGATCTGCTGCCGTGCGAGCCCCAAGCAGAAGGCGTTCCTCGTCAAGTCTATTCGGACGCAGGTGAAGGATTCGGTCACGCTGGCCATCGGTGATGGTGCGAACGACATTGCGATGATCCAGGAGGCCCACGTTGGCATTGGGATTACGGGTAAGGAAGGGCTGCAAGCGGCGCGGATTTCCGACTATTCCATCGCGCAGTTCCGGTTCTTGCTGAAACTGCTCCTTGTGCATGGTCGGTGGAACTACATCCGGGCGTGCAAGTACACCCTGGGAACGTTCTGGAAAGAAATGCTGTTCTACCTCACGCAAGCGCTGTACCAGCGGTGGAACGGGTATACCGGCACCAGTCTGTACGAACCCTGGGGCCTGAGTATGTTCAATACGCTCTTTACGTCGCTGGCGGTGATCTTCTTGGGTATCTTCACCAAGGATCTGTCCGCGTCGACCCTCCTCGCCGTCCCGGAACTGTACACCAAAGGACAACGCCATGCCGGGTTCAACATCAAGCTTTACCTGGGGTGGACATTCATGGCGACCTGTGAAGCGATGATTGTGTACTTCCTCATGTTCAGCCTGTGGGAGAACGTTCTTTTTAGCATTACGGGCAGCGACATCTTCTCGGCGGGACTTTTGACGTACTCGGTGTGCGTGATCGTCATCAACACGAAGCTGCAGGCGCTGGAGGTGCATAACAAAACGTACCTGTCCCTTGCCGTGATGATCATCTCGATCGGCGGCTGGTTCATGTGGAACCTGATCTTGTCGAAGCGGTACGATTTCAAGTCGGGCGACGGGATCTACCATGTGATCGGCAACTTTGTGTTCCAGTCGGGCCACGATCTGGGCTTCTGGGCGGTGCTCCTGGTGACGACGGCGGCGGTGCTGCTGTTTGAGATCGTGGTCAGCGCGGTGCGGGCCAACCTGTTCCCGACGGACGTGGATGTGTTCCAGGAGTACGAGCAGGACCTGGACATCCGGAAGCGATTCGAGGAGGCGGCGGCGTCGGAGCTCCAGCAAGGGTGGGACCACGGGACGAAGAAGGCGAGCTTCGAGCTGGCGCGGGAGGCGGCAGAGCTGGCGGCGCGGGAGCAGCAGGTGCAGGAACTGTTGGCGCGGCCGCGGGTGATGCACAAGGCGGCGTCGGGCTCGGGCCGGGTTGAGATGGAGGCGGTGGAATTGCAGGGCCGTGGCGAGGAGACGAGCGGGCGACGGCGATCGGTCGAGATCCAGGAGCTGTTTAGCAAGGGATTTGGGACGATCCGAAAGGGACACCTGAAGTGAGGATTTTTTTTTTTTTTTTCTGGCTGCTTGTCGTTTCTAGCGTCTGGCGTTGGACGGATACCCGTGGAAGTCACTCCTTGAAGGTTCTTACTGTAGATAGTGCATTATTTGTATAAATGGATGTACTCTGTATACGGATGAGGTACCTAGTAGTATCGGCGTACTCCGTGTAGTCCGTGTAGTCCGTAGACGTGGCAGCCTCCACTTGGTGGATAGTAGGAGTAGATAGTTCGCTGGGGATGACTAGCTGGGACTATTGGCACCCACTGGGGCTGTTCATTTTCACGTGGCGGTACAGAGTATATCTATTCAGTTTTGCTGATGCTAGTAAAGGCATCCGGGATCTGATGATGCGGCTGGACCTTGCATCGAAGCATGGTCAAGCAGACGCATTGCGCGAGGTACCAGACCACCTACAGGTACTTTCGTACCGAGTAGGTAGATGTAAGTAAGGTACCAGGTAAGGTAGGAATTAACAGAAAAGGAAGCTCAGTAGCGTAGTCAGGTACTCTCCTACGTCTGTAGACCAACCACCACACGAGCGCGTCTCCACCCGCAACGCTGTCAGGGCCGGTGGCCAATCAGGAGTGTCGGGTGACAAGCCACGGCGGGTACCTGAATGCAGACCCAATTAGGAGGCTTGTTTGGTCGGCACGGGCGGAGTCCACCATGAACTTGACCGAACGGTCTGGATATGTCCTGTTCTCTTCTTAGTCAGGTCTATTAATAGTTAATAGGATTCGTGATTCTTTTCCAGTAGGGATGTACAGTAGGTCGTACTTGGAGTATATTCGACTAAGGTAATGCACCATTCGATCCAAAGAAAAGGAGAGCCCCTGGTAAAACTACCAGCCATAGAGGTGCCGGTGGCAGAGGCAGTGGTAGACCCGCCACCAGCCAAGTTGGAAACGCAGTGGCGGCGATGGCGTAACGAGGCCCAAGTACCGTTCACTCGGCAAACGACGGCTCCACCGGGTTCCTCTCCGTACTAGTTAACTAGTTGTTGTCTTCTTACAGAATGGCTTGGATGGGATTGATCCAGCCTCATCCACCCCATCATCACCATCATCCTCCTCTCCTTCTTCTTATTCTTCTTGTTCGTCATCTTCCTTGCGGATAGTTGTATAGTCTGTCTTCTGCCACCTACCCACATACGGAGGACAATCCTCCTACTTACACCTCCATCGCAGAAAGGCAGGGTGGACCGCCGAACGGTCCAGACATCCGATTGTTTGGTTCAGAGGGCGTCGAGTCGCTCTCATCCGCGATCCACCCTTTGCGGTTCTATGTATAGACGGATGTCATCAGGCTCAGGGTCAGGGTCTGCGGAAATCGTCCCCGACCTGACCACGTCAGTAGGAGTATCTCGAAGTACCTTTTTGCTGCGGTGACTACTGGAGGATACCTCGCATCCTACAGATCCGAGCCTCCCGTTTATTGGCAGAGCACAGATGCAGGGGTCAAGTACAGAAGAAAATACAAAACGAAAATAAATCAAAATAATAACCAGCATCCAACAGTCACCACCGAAGATATCATCCCAACCATCATCAATTATAAATAATAATAATAATCCATCCTACCAACTCATTCCGACCTACGGACTACCAATTACTCGAAGCAGATTATTGAAGACTTTTTGAAGACTTTTCGCCTCGCTTCGAGCCCAAGAACGCCCCACGGAGAAGCCAGGAACCGCCGGTGCCAAACCCGCCAGCGGCGCCTAACCCCGTTGGGACACCCCATCTCCTGATTCTCTCGCGGTGGCTCCCACTCACTCCTCTCTCTCTCTCTCTCTCTCTCTCCTCTTCTCCTCTTCTCCTCTTCCTCTTCCTCTCTCTTCTTCCCTCCCCTCTCCTCTCCCCTCCATCGACCATCTTTTCTTTTCATTCACTCCTTTCTTCCATTCATTCATTCATTCTTTTCATTCCTTCCTTTTCTTCCCTCCGTCGTTCGTTTCACTCTTTCACGTTCGACCTCCCATCGCCAACGCTCTGGTTCTCTTGGACGGTGATCGCTCATTTGTCATCCCATCTCATCTCATCCCATCATCTCTCTCCATCCTATGCGACATCACCCTCCATTCTCCACGACTGCGAAGGCCTCATTTCCATTCGCCCTCAGCTGCATAGGACAGCTGCTTTTTCCCATTTCCTTCCTTTCTTTTCTTTACACGCTTCTGCGACGCGCTCATCCACTCCCCGCCTCGTGTTGCTGGTGTCCAATCTCCCACACCACCACACTTCCATTCGTTTTAACTCCCTCTTCCTTCCTCTCTGGCGCTTGAAGCAGCTGCAGAGATCGGGCATCCATCCTTGACTGTCGGCCGGATCGTCACTTCGTCCCCTCCTTTCCCCATCCAATCTTTTCTCTTAACCCACTTGGTCGATTCTTCCTCTGCTCCCTTCACTTCTCTTCGGTCAATCCCTGCAAACAATGTCTTCTTCGATAGACGCTCCTGATCCGTCGGCCATGTCGACGGCCCCCACCACCACCGCCTCTTCCTCGTCTGCCGCCTCCACTCCCTCGCCCTCCACCTCCAGCGCGACCACCGCCCCCGCCTCGGGCCAACGCCGTCCCCAGCGCAAGAGCAACCTGACCCAGCAGCAGAAGAACAACAAGCGCCAGCGCGCCACCCAGGATCAGCTCGTCACCCTCGAGATGGAGTTCAACAAGAATCCCACCCCCACTGCCGCCACCCGCGAACGCATCGCCCAGGAGATCAACATGACCGAACGCTCCGTGCAGATCTGGTTCCAGAACAGGTACGTTGTCGGAATTCGGAAGTCTGGTGTGTCGTCTAACTCGTCCAGGCGCGCCAAAATCAAGATGCTCGCGAAGAAAAGCATCGAGACCGGTGAAGGCTGCGACTCCATCCCCGAGTCGATGCGCCAGTATCTGGCCATGCAATTCGATCCGAGTAAACCCGGCGCACGAGACCCGTTTGGTCGCACGGGGGCCTTCGGTCCCAATGGCGCATATCCCCCCGACTCGGCCCCCTCTGGCAAAGTTGGTATGTTGGCGTCTCCCAAACCTGATGCGCTTCCCCTAACCATGCGACAGTGATTCACCATTTCACCTGCCGCTCTTTGACCATCGGTAGCTGGCGCCGCATTGGACAGAACGCGATGGACCTGGTGGTTTTCTACTCCCCCGAGAAGGCGTGCATGACCTACTACATCAACAATGACTCCGCCGGCTACAAAATCGAGTACCCGTTTGCCTACATCAAGAACATCACGCTGGAATCGGGCGATCAGACGGCGCAGCCCAACGGAGCGCCCCCGCGCCCGGGCGGTCTCATCGTTGAATTGAACCGCCCGCCGCTCTTCTACATGGATTCCTCCAACTCTGGTGGCTTCTACCAGTGCGGCGACTTCACCGAGGACCAGCAGGCCAGCCAACTGTTGGTACATCACCTCGGCGGCCACCCCAAGGTCCTGAGCGTCCAGCTGGCCAAGCTGGTCTCGTTGGAGTCGTTCCAGAACCGTCTGGCCTACAACAACTTCGCCATGAGTGCGCCCATGTCCCCGCCGTTTATCCAGCGGCCGGCCTCCCAGCCGAATCAGTTTGCCCCGGCGTTTCTGGGCATGTATGCGGAGAACCCCGCGACGCTGAGCCTGCAGCAGGCGGCGCGCGGCCACAAGCGCCAACGCAGCCGTTCGGTGCCCGTAGCCGTCGACTTCTCGGCCATGCAGACCCCCATGTCGTACCAGATGCAGAACCCGTCGCAGTTCAACCAGCCAGATTCGGGCATCTTTGCCCCCGTTCCGCAGTCGACCCATCCCTTGGCGGTGAACCTGCGCATCGATACGTCGGCGCCCTACGGCTTCGACCCGCGCGGCCATCCCATGTCGGCGGCCACCACGAACTCGCCCTCGGACTTTGCCAGTCCCTCCCTCTTCTCGACGGGGCCTCCGGGCGAATCCACGCCGGTCGCCACGAACATCCACCCGCAGTTCAACATGCCCTTTGTGTCCCCGCCGGTGGACTCATCTACGCTCGCCACCCAGGCCGCGTCGCCGTACTCCACGGTCAGCCACGCGGACCCCATGATTGCCGACCAGTCCCCTCCCATGACGAACATGCATGCGTCGCAGGAGATGTACGGCCTGAGCAACGAACATCAACCCAATTTTGCGGACGAGAACATGTCCATGAGCGGCATGTTCCCCAAGCACAATATGAACTTCTCGGTGCCCACCACCATGGACGTCGGAGGCAACACTTTTGATCTTCCCATTCAGACCCTGTCCAACCACCCGTCCCCGGGGGTTCAGGGTGACTACCAAAGCATGACTCCGCTGGAGAATGTCGATCCCAACACGCTGGCTCCTGGGGCGTGAGCGACGCAGCTGCTCCGTCCCGGACGGATCTCTTGAGTCTTCCCACGGCTGTGACAGTACGTGGCTCTCCCTGGACCGACCTCACGGCTCGGCCAGATACCTTGGATCCTATACATATGGTCATTTGATCTACTGGAGATACCCTGCTTTGGCCTTTCCGCGCCTCACTAGACAGTGGCGCGCGCGCGCGACACCTGTTGATGACGATGAGGAGGATATATCGATTCTTTTCTTGTGATATGTTCTCAGCGATTTGGACTTTTGATTTCGTTTGTATTAATACCCTTCTTGTGCGGCTGGTCCTATGTTTACCCATGATTTGTCCCAGCATTTGGCTGGACAGACTTTTCTTCTTCTGTGATATTCCCTTGACCCTTTTTCTTGTTTATATACCTGGTCGGGGCTTAACGTGGTTATGGCAGTACTCAGGCAGATGGCGAGATTGAGTTGATTTTGACAGTTCTGGGTCGGAGGATCAGGAATTTGTTTGCATATTCCCTTTGTGATGGTTCTTGTCTGTTCTTGCTGTTGATCTGATCCGGTAGCTATGGCGCTTGGAGTGTCGCGGAGTTGAGAGATTCGTCGCGATAAGAAGCTTGACAGACTTTTTTTGGACTTGGTAGTATGTTTCTGGTAGGGTAAGGGTATCTTGTAGAAAGTATGTACAGTATGCCAGGCTATCTATCTGATGCCGTCTATCTCATGACTGATTCCATCCGGCTGGAGGCGGCGCCTTCAACCCCCTCGACTCCCGCAGATACCGTTCCACCCACACCTCCATCTTCTCCAGCACATTGCGACGAGGATCCCCGCCCTCGGCAATCCCATCGCGACACCACACACTCCACGACCCCATCCTGGCCGCCATCAGCACATCCGTGCCCAACCGATCCCCCACGACGGCAATCTCATCCGCGCGCGTCACCACCCCGCGCTCCCGAAACCACCGCACCACCGCCTCCCCGCAGAACGGCTTCTTCTCGCACCCGGCCGGCAGCCGGAACACGGGAATCCGCAGACTGGCCAGCCGGTCCTCGAGGTCGGCGATTTCGGCGTCGTAGCGCGGGTGCGACCCGGCGCGGTTCGAGACGATCAGGATCGCGTCCGGGTGCGCGTCGCGGTTGAAGGGTGAGGTCGGCGAGGTGCGTAGATGGTGCAGTTTTTCGTAGATGGGCGGCGGGAGCGTGGTGGTTTTGGATGGGCAGAGGGTGTTGTCTTTGTCGAGGACGAGGGCGCGGATTGTTATTGCGTGGTCTTTCTCGTTGGGGGGGTTTTCATGGTGGAGGGCTTGTTGGAGCGCTGGGCCGAGCTGTTCGGGGAGGGAAGTGATTGTTGGGATGGTGAGGTGCGGGAGGAATTGCGCGGGGGATTTCAGGAGGGTTTGGACGGCGAGCTGGAAGGCGCGCAGGTTGGTGTTGGGGGGGTTCATCTTAGGGCCTGTGTAGGTGTAGGTAGAGTTGTAGGTGGAAGGTGTGTAGGCAGAGGGAGAGAGTACACAGAGGTGAAAGAGATACCGCTTTGGGTTCTTGGCAGAGCCGCAAAACTCTCCTCTCTCCGCTGCCATCAACCCATCATCAAATTGCTTCACCTTTCCTTTCCTTCTTTTCCCTCCCTTTTCTCCCTCCGACGCGCGGCTTTCCATACCGCTTTTCCACCTCATTTATTTTCCTCCCCGTCCCCGGCACAATGGGCAAGCTCACCAGCACGATCGGAATCCCGATCAAGCTCCTCAACGAGGCCCAGGTCCGTCCCATTCAAGAACTACCACGTCTATCAAGTCGATCTTCTAACTGTACCAGGGCCACGTCGTCACGCTTGAAATCACCTCCGGCGTCGTCTACCGCGGAAAGCTCCTCGAGGGTTCGTCCGCCACCCTTCCATTCCCTCTCCGTCTTCGCCCACACACCAGCTAACGCAACCCCAGCCGAGGATAACATGAACGTCCAACTGAAGGATATCACGGTCACGGCACGCGACGGGCGCGTCTCGCATCTCGACCAGGTCTACATTCGCGGCAGTCATGTGCGCTTCTTCATCGTCCCGGATATGCTGCGGTACTTTCATCCTCCCTTTCTCTACCCGACAGTGCACTCTGCAGAGTGCCGTCGATGGCGATAATGATAACGACAGGACTGACAGCTACAGGAACGCCCCGATGTTCCGCTCTCGAGGCCAGCGCGGTCGTGGTGTCGGTCTGGCGCGTGGAAAGGCGACGGTGCAGCGGGCGAGAGGACAGAGACGGGGTTGAGGCGTTGGGCTTTTTCTTTTTCCAATCGGTTGTTTGTTAATGGGTTTGCTTGGGTGAAATTTTATACCCTCTATGACTTGGTCAATCTCTGTAGCGCGTAGGGAGTACTCCGTATGTGTCTAGTGTGTCCCTAAGAGCTACATAGAGCTAAGCTGGAGAAACTCCGTTCCACCTCCGTCTCCCCGCACATCACCACCACTTCTACACCCTCTTCTGCAGTCTCCTTCCACACATCTCAACTCACAATGGCGCAACCAACGCAAATCCGCAACCCCCGCCGTCTCCTCATCCTCGCGCCCACCTCCCACTCGCCCTCCACCATTCCCCCGTTCCTCCACGCCTTGACCGGCGCCCCCGTCGCCGCCGCCACCTTCGCCGGATACACCACGCACCCGCCCCTCCGCCTCCAGAACAAATACTACACAGCAGACGTGCCGATATGGGTCGACGAGATCCCGCTCGACACAGACCACCGCTCTTCCCCTCCAACTCCCCCGTCCACGACAACGCCCGCAGGAGAGAAACCCGCCGTCACCCCGACGCAATGGCAGACCGAATTCTCCAGCCCAGAAGCCCAGGTCGTCCGCGACGCCATCGGCGCGCTGATCATCTGCGTGCGCAATCTCGATGCTCCGGCGCCTCCGCCCCCGTCCGAGGGGGAGGGTGAGAATCCCGCTCCTGAGGCGGTAGATACACGCGCCGACGTCCGTGCGCTGAACGATTTCCTCCGCGCGGTCGGCGCCGTGCGCGCGCTGATCGAAGACGAGCGCGGCGGCGTAGACGAAGTGCCTGCTGTCGTTGTGCTGGTGGGCCGGACCGAGACGCCTGCCGCCGCGACGACTACAACGGAAGACGACGGTCCCGGACTCGACGGCGAGACCCCGTTCTCGGTGCCCTGGTGGGAAGACCAGCTGTTTGAGATGGGGATGGTGGGGGTTGAGGTTGTGGCGTGGGATCCGCGCGCGGGGGAGGCGGAGACGCGGAATCAGTTTGGAGGTTTGTCTTTTCTTTTCCCGTTGATTCTTTGTTCTGTTCTTGCAGGTCTGTTTGGGTGGGTTGCTGACGAACGTAGAATACCAGGGTATGCGGCGTGTGCGCGAAGTCCTCGAGACGCATCAGTGGGCGGCGGCGGAGTCGGATGCGAAGAGTGACGACGGCGACGGCGACGGCGACGAGCTTGAACGCGAGCTGCTGGGGCTGGACGACGAGGCCGGGTTTGATTGGGAGGTTGGGGAGCTGGAGCGAGAGATGGTGGGATTGCGGTTTGCTATGGAGCGTGGGGAGGAGTTTGAGGGTGATGACCAGGGAGAGGGAGACGGCGACGGCGACGATGAGCGCCGCGTAGAGTCGGTCGAGGGGTTGCTCTTGCGGATGCAGGCTATCCGGGGTATGTGATTGCTTCCTTGGCCAGGTTGAGCACTGCTAACGATGGTAGATATGAGCGATGAGCTGCCCGAGCAGGAGCGCAAACGCTTTGCCGCGAGGGCTGTACGAGACATCATGAAGGAGTTATAATGTTATAATATGTATTGCATTGCAATTTGATCTGATACGATCTATGATACAGTCTGCTCGCGATCTGCTGCGCAAGCTCTATCCTCCACTACTCTCGCTTCTTCATCACCTTTCTGCGCTGCGCGATCATGTGCGTGTACAGGATGTACGAGCCTACACTGTTAGCATGCACCTGAGATACTTTTGAGACAACATACCAGGAACATAGATCGCCAGAACGACAATCAAAAACCACCGATACAGCGGATGGAACTCGCCCGCCGGCAGCAGGGCCTTGACCACCATGACGCACTCACTGGTGATGCCCAGCGGATACAGCACGTAGAAGGTGTTATACCTGCCTCGTCAGTCTCCATCCATTCCCATCACAAGAAAAACCTACCTCAACCACGTCCACCACCCCGGCACCCCCGCCCCCAACACCTGCAGCGCAAAGAACCCATACCGAATGCACTCAGTCACCCCCCACGCCGACAGACAGCCCAGAAACGCGTAGTCCCCGGTCTTGGCCACGCCGTCGCCGCCCACAATGCCCGTCCCGTCGCCGCGCTCCTGGAACAGGAACATCACCCCCCACACCAGCAGCAGCCGGCTGGCCACCTGCATGGCCGTCGTGACGACCGGCGCGCGCACCACCCCCAGCAGACTGTGGAGGATCTCAAGCACCGCCAGCGTCTGTGTCGTCGTCAGCAGCGGCGTGTACACCGCGTGGAAGGCGGCGGGCAGGTTGTCCGGCGCGGCGCGGACGGCCTGCGCGCCGCGCAGCGTGCAGGCGGCCCATAGAGCGAAGCTGGTCGCGTTGTAGGCCAGCAGGTAGAGTTTTGTGAGGCCGGTTGGGCCGGATTTGGCGGGTTTGGGGGGCATTGTAGTCTTGGTATTGAGATTGGAGTGTTGTGAGAGGGAAGAAGAGTTGGGTTGTGGTTGTGGTTGTGATTTATGTATGGATGTTTTTGTTGGGACCGAGGTACAAGCTTATGTAATACCTTCAACATTCTTATTCTCACTACTACGACCTCCTACTATATCCCACTATCTTCACTGCTTGGCTACTCTCACTACAATCAGGCTCTCATACGCACTTGGCCGGTGCGCATAGACATCGACAATCTTCATCCCCACTGACTTGAGCAGCTCCTCCCACTGAGTGCGGGTTCGTTCCTGCGACGCAAGCCACGCCAGCATCTGCAGGTCCATCGCTGCCGCCATCCAGTGCACGCCTTGGTCGGGCAAGACCATCTCGTCCAGCAGGAGGACGGACTCGGGTCCCATAGCCGCCGCCGTGTTACGCAGGATCTCCCGGCTCTTGTGGTCCGGGAAGTCATGCAAGACACCGCGCATGTAGTAGAATCGGGCCGCTGTTCACGTCAGCACCTCGCATCAAACAGATCTATGAGCGGACAGTACCTTGAACAGGCTGCGGCTTGAAAATATCACACGCCATGTTCTCCACGCCCGGGATCTCCGGCGCGCGCGCAATCACCTCCGGGAGGTCCTGCAAGACCAACTTCCCCGTCAGCTCCGGATACGCCGCCTGCAGACGGAGACACTCGTGCCCGTTCCCTCCGCCGATATCGACAAAGACCACCTCGTCGTCTCGCGCGGCGCCGCGCTCCTTCATAATCGTCGCGATGCGCGCCCAGTCCGTCAGCGCGGCGCGCTGCATCTGCATGTGCCAGTCGAACATGGCTCCGTATTTCGGGAACGCCCTGAAAAACGCCCACACGTCGCCGTCGATGTCGAAGGCGTCCTGCAGCGCGACCTTGGTTGCATCCGTCGGGTTCGCGTAGTGCATGCGCGCAAACGTCTCCGGCAGCTTGTGGCACACCGGGATGATCAACTCGTAGCTGCGAGCCAAGCGTCAGTCGGCGTCTATCTGGCGAGGGGCGGACACTCACTAGCAGTCGATGTAGCTGCGGCCCTGGGGCGTGCCCAGCGCGCGGGTGACGTTGTTCGCGGCGAACACGTCCACGCCGGTCTCGTCGACTATCTTCTCTGACGCGAGGTACCGCATCAGTCGGCCTGTGGGTGTTAACGGCCTTGCAGTTATGGGCAGAATCAATGTTGCCTACGGAGGAGAACGACATCAGCGCCGGTTGCTTCGGCGAGGGTCTGCACGGGCAGAGCTGATGGACTCGCGGACAGCCGCTCGAAGAGCTCCAGGTCCCGCGCGATCTTCGCGACATGCAGCTGCAGTGGCTGGACGGAGGTCAGTTGTGGTTCCGCTTGGGGCGGTTGGTGTGCTTACTCCCATGGCGATTCGTTGGATGCTCTCTTCGGGTCCCTCGATGGAGATTGAGAGATCGCGCAGGGCTGTTATGAGCCTCGAACGCGTGGGTTCGTCGGCGCTGCTGGCGAGGGCCTGCACTTGGGAGAGGAGTTCTTCCATGATGTGCTGTATGATGCTGGATGTGTGGACTCATGGGGGAACGGGGCGGGTTATGTTGGCCTCGAGAAGTGGTGCATTCTGTATAAGACTGCGACAGGCCATTTGGTGATGCGCGTGATGGTAAGTGTAACTGTAACCTCTCCGGCCATTTTGTAATTCTGTCTTGAGCTCATTTTATGGCCAAGGGTGCTATAGCGATGGTTCTGGCTGATGGATGGATGCTATCTTAGACGAGGGCAAGGAGCTGCTGCCGTCGGCCGAGGTGTTGATGCTGAGGTTCGAATGAGCATTGCAACGCCGAGAAGCCAGTCGGAGTAATTGTAGGTGTCCTTGTGTCGCACGCAAAGGCATCTTGCATAGATATGTTGTTCCGGACCAGTGCCGTCCTAAACATTGTCAACATGAATGGGTTTGTAGTTCGAACTGCAAGAGGCATGGCCGCTTTGATAACACGGCGAAGTGACTTAGCCGCCCTCCTGTGCGGGTGCACCGTACAACAGGACGAATGGGGCCCTTGTTGACGTCTGTTCATATATCAGGTTATCAGACGTGCGTCGTGCTACATGTGCTGCTATGCAGCGCTGCCATGCTAGACCTCGGCTCCCAACGTCTGTGGCAGTTGAAGTAAGGAGGTCGTGTGCACAAGACCGCTCCAGGCGGACGTCAATACGAGTCGCTCCACCGAGTCCTTGATTTAGGACGCTACACACCGCTTCTTGACCTATACATAGTGGAGTCTAACTTCAATCAGCAGATACGCCTGTACAGCTGTAGGTCGCCTCACGCGGCGGACCAGCAAGCAAGGGACTCGACAGAGTTCTGAAGATGTGGCGAATCCAGACACAAGCCCACCGAGTGTTTCATCCGCAAAGTTCGCAGAAAGTTCGAGGAGGCGTATGCAGCGTGGATGGACATGTTTCAGTACCTGCCTCCACGCGTATATGCAGACATATCCGGATGGCATCTGATGAGTCGCAGGCAACGCCTGCAGCATCGCTAGCGATGAACTGTATCGAGCTGATGGCATCCGATGAGTCGCCGGCAACGCCTGCAGCATCGCTAGCGATGAACTATATCGAGTTCTCTCCAATGAGACCTTGCATCGATCGAGCGAGCACTATACGAGCCGTCCAGGATAGATAGGAAAGCCCGCCAACCCGCTCACCATCCCATCGCCATCGCGAGAACAGCTCCACTCCAGCAACAATGACCATCCCCCGCGAACACCCCCAGGACACGCCCTCACCCTCCGTGCTGGCCTTCTGGAGCCAGCACATGCGCTCCGTGATCGGCCCCCTGATGAAAGCAACAGGC
Organism: Aspergillus pseudoterreus; assembly: GCA_002927005.1. Taxonomy (NCBI): domain Eukaryota; kingdom Fungi; phylum Ascomycota; class Eurotiomycetes; order Eurotiales; family Aspergillaceae; genus Aspergillus; species Aspergillus pseudoterreus. The sequence goes on from PIJX01000033.1 coordinate 345,689, forward strand.
TACACAGCGGCAGCGCAAGAGTCCAACCTCCGCTTCCTCGACGAGCACATCGCGCCGACCCTGGGCCCGCACCCCAAAGATCCGCACCCGAACTACGTCGCCCCCTGCGCCGTCGTCGGCACCCCCTTCAACCCCAGCTTCAACGTCTCCAGCACCGGCGCCCCCAAGGTCCGCTTCGACTACGACCTGCTCCCGCCGCTGCACCGCGCCGCATCCGACGACCCATGGGGCGAGCGCGACGCCCGCGCCGTGCTGCGCCGTCTGGCCGCCGCCCTCGGCGCAGACACCCAGTGGCTGGAGTACTTCATGGACCGCCTGTACCTCTCGCCGGCGGAGGCGCAGGCCCTGCTCGCGATCGTCCCCGAGGAGGTCGTCATCCCGTCCGCCATGGTCGGCGTGATGTTTGACGGCGCCCAGCCGCGGCTGAAGGCGTGGGTGCCGACGATGCGCCGCGCCATGGTCGAGGGGCGGTCCTCGAATGCGGTGGCGCTGGAGGCGCTGCGCGGGCTGAGGCCGCTGGGCGAGGCGATTGCGCCCGCCGTCGACGTGCTCGAAGCGTATGGCCCTCCCACCCATCACGTCTGGATGTGTTTGCTAACTGACGGCCGTGCCCCAGCTGGATCACATCAACCACCCAAGACGCGCGCCTCATGCTGATGGGCATGGACTGCGGCGCGCCGCACGACTCCCGGCTGAAGATCTATCTCGTGACGCCGCAGAATTCGTGGGCGACGGTGCGCGACGTCATGACGATGGGCGGGCGCCTGGACGACGCGCCGGCGCGCAAACGGGTCGCGCTGCTGCGCACGATCTGGCCGTATCTGATTAACGAGCCGGACGACGCGCGTGTCGCCGCCGACGAGCACTGGTGCAAGCCCGAGCGGATGCCGCAGCTGGGCTTCTCCGGCTTAATGTACTCGATCGAGATTAAGCCGGGCCGGCCGGTGCCCGAGGCCAAGCTGTACGTACCGCTGTTTCAGTACGCCGAAAGCTCGGCGGTCGCGGAGCGTAATATGGAGGCGGCGCTGACGCTGCTAAATATCGAGTGGGGGACCAGCGGGAGATATCGGCGGACAATGGAGGAGACCTTGTGAGTTGTTGCCCTTCCCCCCCCGCCGCCTGTGTTGCACTCTGTGTGACGGTGGCGCGAGCTGACTGGCTGCAGTGGCAAGGGAAAGGAGTATGGGCAGATATTTGCGGCGTATACGTACTCGGGACGCACGGGGGGGTATATCAATTCGTATGTCAGCATGCCGATTGAGGACGTGCCGGTGAATCCGCTTTTGGGAGACTACGTCTAGGCTGGTTGGACATGTCAGATTGGTCGAGTTGCGAATATAGCTCATTCTCAATTGCTTTCAGTCACACGGGTTTCGATAACTACCGGTCTGTGTAATCCACTCATGTAAATCCCTTCATACTGGACCCCATCAAGGCATAATGACCATCCGCTTGGTCTGCGCTTCTTCCGAGTCCCACACAGTCTGTATGTCCGCCATCGGGACCGCAAACACATCTACTCCAATGGGCCCCATCTTCGCGAGGGCGTTGACTACCTCCGGCATTTCACGGTCGAAGTCCTCCCGGCTTAGGCTCCCCACGCCAGACCCCATAATGATGACTGGCTTCACATTGACCAGCCGCATTGGCAGGTCCATGTGGTCGTATCCGGCCAGCCCGCCGACCACAATGTACTGGATATTCTCACCGGGTGGCGGCGGCTGCAACGCCTGCAACAGCTGCACGGCGGCCGGCCCGCCGACGTAGTCGAGCACGATGTGTACGGGGCCCAGGTCGGCCGGAAGAACGAGAGGGTCCTGCAGGCGGACGCGGGCGTCTAGGCCGTCGACGGCAGCGAGGGCGGCCTCGTTGCGCGCAAGTCCGACCACCCGCGCGGCGCCCAGCTGGCGGGCGACGTTGGCTGCGATACGGCCGCTGGCGCTGGTCGCGCCCAGGATCGCTACTGTACGGCCAGCGCAGCCGCCGATGGCGCGACAGCGCAGCGCTAGCCAACTACTAGCGGTCGGATTGGCTAGGCCGGCGATAGTAGCCGGGTCGACGCCCGCCGGCAGCTTGAAGAGCTGGCTGCGCTCGACGTTGGCGCGCTCTGCGAATACGGGCGCCGCCAGGCTGTTGATAAAATACAGCTCGCCTGTGGCGTCGCGTCCGACCCCGTCAATGCTCGGATCGTATGGCAGCGACGCCCGCATGGCGCTGGGGTGCTTGCCCGCCGCGCGGGCGCGCACCACTCGGGGGACACCGGCGGCCACCACGCTCAGCTGGAGCTGCGTCGGGGACGGCGCGGGCGGATCAGGCGCAGAGACGTATTCAGGGGGTGAGCCCCAGGCAGTAACACGAGCGACCTTCATGGCAAGGGATGGAGAGGAATGAAAGGATGCTTTGGCGAGAGTCTGGGTGCGGCCTTGCGTCAGGGAGAGCAGTGCGCGGCGCATGGGAGCGGTCATGGTGAGCAGCGAAAACGAGGACACGAGGGCAGAGTTGGGCAGAGTTCGGAGGTGAGCTTATGAAGAGCGAGCCACAGCCAGGGATCGCTCGGCCTGCGGGGGGGTAAGAGAGACAGGTCACAAACAAACAAAGCCACCAGACAAAGGATGATGCTGGGAGCGGCAGGCTCGGGCAACAAACAACGTTCAAGACAAACGCAGCCCGGGCAACGATCGATCGATCCCATCAGCAAATGTATGCCGTGAAGAGTCAGATTCTCGTATCGTATGGCGTAGAATTGCCCCTTGCTGCTGGTATGTAACCGGCCAACTGAGGGTGAGGCTGTTGTGTCATTCAGCGGTGTCTGACAGCCCGTACCAAGGTAAGCCAGCCCAGCCTGGATCTAGAAGCAGTCTGGCGGTATAGGTCTATGTCTCGAGTCCACACTGTCTTTCAGCTTTGGTCGTGGCTTGCTCCGAATTGCAATCTGGTCTACAAGTATTACAGAAGTCACATCCCTTGCCGGTGTAGATGGCAGGCTTGGCAGCGTTGAGCCAGTGACCTCCAGGAATGCAGGGCGAGGCGTTGCCAGACCCGTTCGCCATCCAGCTGAAAATCCAAAGACGATCGAGTAACAGCTTCCGAAGGTTTCCTTCGTGCATCCCAACCTGAACCAAGGGGACACAGGCGCATGCAGTGCTGCCACACGGAGCACCACCCGGCCGCATCAAGCGAGACAGGAATGTAGGCAGACAACCTGCTGCCGAAGTACTCGTGCGCCCGTCGCCCATATGCCGATGCTGGGCAGAGTGGAATCCTATTTAGGAACTTCGGCGCCCACGAGCTGAACGGCTTCTCGATTGAGCGGACATTGGCGCAACTCTCCCTCGTTCGTTGTTGTTACGCATTGCATGCCAGTTCCCTAAACCTTGTCCACTCTCATCCGCGTCAATATGACTCGCACGGAGATCCTCTCTAACGGCCATGCCGAGCCGGCGTCGAACGGCATGGTCCAATACCCCTTTGACAATGTCGTCGATGCCCTGCGCGCAGCAGCCAAGACCACCGAAGGCATCATCGCCTACCAGACCAACAACAGTGGCAGCGAGACCACGCCGGCGCAGCACATCTCCTACAAGGAACTGCTGCAGACCGCCGAGGCCAACGCCGCCCTGCTCCAGAGCAAAAACTTGACCACGCCCAAGCAGCCGGTCGTTGTCCACTCCGACAATGCCGTCGACAGCATGATCTGGTACTGGTCTGTGCTCCTGACCGGAGCCATTCCCACCATGACGGGGCCCGGCATGTTCAGCCAGGACGCTGTCGAGCGGAAGAAACATCTCCTCCATCTGCACCGCACGTTAGATGCGCCGCTGTGTCTCACGCGGCGCGCCCTCATGGGGCCGTTCAATGAGAACGCCGGTCTGTTGCAGTGTCTGGCGTTTGAAGACCTCACCCCTAGCCCTGACGGAAGCAATGCCCCCTTGCAGCCGTCCATCCACACCTCCCCCCGGGACGTGGCCGCCCTGATGCTCACTTCCGGCAGCAGTGGCACGGCCAAAGCGGTGCCCATCACGCACCAGCAGGTGCTGGCAGCGCTCCGCGGCAAGACGGCGGTGGCCCAGCTGTCGCATCCGACCAGCCCGTTCCTCTCGTGGGTGCACATGGACCACGTCGCCAACCTCGTGCACTGCCACCTCTTTGCCATCGTGGCGGGCGTGTCGCAGGTGCAGGTCCCCGCGGCCAACGTGCTCGTCGATCCGATGCAGCTGCTCAACCTGCTCAGCCGGCACCGCGTCTCGCGCACCTTTGCACCCAACTTCCTCTTCGCCAAGCTGCGCCGCCAATTCGACGCCGGCCGCACCGACTCGCTCGACGCGGACCTCAACCTCGCGGCCCTGTACCTCGACACCGGCGGCGAGGCGAATGTGATCGACGTCTGCGCCGGTCTGCAGCCCATCCTCGCCCGCTACGGCGCCCCCGCCGACGTCTTCAATCCCTCCTTCGGCATGACCGAGACCTGCGCCGGCTGCATCTTCAACAGCCACTGTCCCAGCTACGACCAGGCCCGGCTGCACGAGTTCGCCTCGCTGGGCACTCCGATGCCGGGCGTGCGGATGCGCATCAGCCGCCTGGACGGGTCGGGCGAGGCCGCCCCCGGCGAGCGCGGTCACCTCGAAATCACCGGCGAGGCCATCTTCCACGGCTACTACAACAACCCGACCGCCACGGCGGACGCCTTCACGGCGGACGGCTGGTTTCGCACGGGGGACCTGGCGTACATCGACGCGGGTGGCCACTTGCACCTCGACGGCCGCACCAAGGAGATGGTCAACATCAACGGGGTCAAGTACCTCCCGCACGAGCTGGACGCGGCGCTGGAGCAGGCGGAGATTCCCGGCGCCACGCCGACGTACTTTTGCTGCTTCGGCACGCGCACGGCGGCGATGGACACGGAGGTGGTGGCGGTGCTGTACCTGCCGGCGTACGACGAGGCGGACGACGCGGCGCGGTTCGAGGCGCAGAGCAGCATCATCCGGCTGATCAGCATGTACACGCACTCGCGGCCGCGGGTGGTGCCGCTGCGGCGCGAGGACATGCCCAAGACGACGCTGGGCAAGCTGTCGCGGGCCAAGCTGCAGGCGGCGCTGGAGGCGGGCCAGTTTGCGGCCTACGAAGCGGCTAACGAGGCGGCCATCCGGCGGCACCGCGACACGATGCGCGGCGAGCCCGCGTCGGCGGAGGAGGCGACCATCCTGTCCATCATCCGCGAGCAGCTGGAAATCCCGGAGGCGGACGACTTTGGCGTGACCGACTCGATCCTGTCGATGGGCGCCACGTCCATGGACCTGGTGGCCATTATGCAACGGGTCAACCGGCAGCTGCAACTGCGCAAGACGCTGGCGCTGACGGACATGCTCAACTATGCGACGGCGCGCGGATTGTGCCAGCGCATCGCGGCGACCAGCGGCACGGGACGGAAGCATGTGTATGACCCGGTGGTGGTGTTGCAGCCGCACGGACGCAAGACGCCGCTGTGGCTGGTGCACCCGGGGGTGGGCGAAGTGCTGGTATTTGTGAACCTGGCGCACCACATCACGGACCGGCCGGTGTACGCGTTCCGGGCCAAGGGGTTCAACGCGGCCGAGGGCGAGACGCCATTCACGTCGCTGGAGGAGGTGTTTGAGACGTACAAGGCGGCGATGAAGGCGCGGCAGCCCCAGGGGCCGTACGCGATCGCGGGCTATTCGTTTGGCGGGATGGTGGCCTTTGAGATTGCGAAGCGGCTGGAGGCGGAGGGAGACGAGGTGCGGTACTGCGGAAGCTGGAACCTGCCGCCGCACATCAAGTGGCGCATGAAACAGCTGCTGTGGGACGAGTGCATCATCCACCTGTTCTACTTTGTCGACCTGATGGACGAGGAGACGGCGTACACGCACAAGCCGAAGCTGTGCGAGTTGGAGCGGCAGGGGCGGCGGCTGGAGGCGGTGCGGTACCTGCGGCAACACAGCAACCCGGCGCGGTGGGATGAGCTGGGGCTCTCGGAGGAGTACTACCTGCTGTGGGTGAACCTGGCCTCCAACATGCAGGGCATGGCGACCGAGTACGAGCCGTCAGGGAACGTGAGGCATCTGGATGTGTTTGTGGCGGATCCGTTGACGCATGTGGCCCGGACGCGCGAGGAGTGGGTGAACGGGCTGTTGGCGGCGTGGAAGGACTTTGTGCGGGAGGGAGTGCGATATCACCATGTGGAGGGAGCGCATTACACGATGCTGAAGCCGGAGTATGTGGCGAATTTTGCCAAGACACTGCGGACGGTGTTGAGGGAGCGGGGGGTGTAGAGAGAGTGTTGCTGTTGTTGTTGTTGTGAGAGGGAGAGGAGAGGAGAGAGAGAGGGAGAGAGAATGATGATGTCGGAAAAGTGATGTCTATACTGCACCCAGACATACACAGGAGGATGTTTAAAAATCCACGGATGGGCTTGGCATGCCCCTCCTGACAGGGCGCAGCGATTGGTGGCGGTAGACCCACCCTGATGTCATATTGTGGGATGGGTCCACATGGATGATGCCGATTGGCGAGAGGGTGACCCTCGCGTTCGTCCCGAAATTGATGAATTTGTCGTTCTCCTTCTTTGCTAGGATAGGACCTCGGGAGTAGACTAGGTAGGTGAATGCAGGAGTCCTATGGAGTCTGTCCCTATAGTCGGTAAATATATTGAACTCGATTGTGTAGAGGATTAAGAAGGGGTGTGAATGGTGGGGTGACGTATATCTACAGAGTATGCCATAGTACCTGTTGGGTTTTGACTTTTGTTAATTAACAGAAGATCGAATGTATAATACATAATATACAATATATAATATATAACACATGAGTGAATAGGATATGCGTATATGTATATTCCATATATCTAGATCTAGATGTAGGATCTATATCTATATGTATGTCGATGTAAGATAGGTACCCAATGTAACTCGATGTACTCTATGTAACTATAAGTATACGTTGTGTGGAGCATGACGACATACCCTCGATCAGCAGCCCTAGTCTAGTCCCGCAGAATCCTCTTCCATCCTAATTCTCTGTCATCTCTCTGCTCCGTCTCCCTTTTTCTCCCCTGTCTCTCTCCTCCTTTTCTCTACTACGACGACGACTACTCTCTATATAGGTAAGAACCCTATGCTCGGTTCTCGGTGGATCCATCCAGAGGGGCTAATATCGGGTCGCCCACATAACTCTCGTCTCTTTCATCTTTCTTCTTCGCCTCCTTTCTCTTTCTCTTCTCCATAGATTGTTTGTTGTTGATCCCCTCATGCCCTAGGGCCTCCTGCCCCTCACAGGTATCTCTTACCCCTCCTCTTCCCTACTCCCCTACTCCCCCTACTCCACCTACTCCTCTTCTGTAGTCCTATCCCATTATCCTATCTATCTCTACTCCCTGCTCGATCCTCTACTATCCTCTCCTCTACTTTCTACTCTACTCTACTCTACTTACTTTACTGAATACTGATCCTCCAGATCGTAATCCGTATTCCTCTCTCCTCTAAATAGCCGCTCGCCTTGGCATTCACCGCTCTTATCCTCCTCCTCCTCCTCCACCACCACCTCTCCCTCTCTCCCTCTATCTCCCGCCCTCTCCCTCCCACACATCCTCACCATGGCGCCCTCCACCAAACCCTCAGAGGAACCGGTACGTCCTTATCCCTCAATCTCGACACCCATATCCCATCGTACTGACTCCACTCCAGGAAAAGGAACTCACCTTTGCCGACATGGAAGACTGCATCGACAAAAACACCTTTGAACAGATCCTCGAAATGGACGACGATGACGACAAGGAATTCAGCCGCGGCATCGTCTTTGGCTTCTTCGAACAGGCCGAGAGCACCTTTGACAAGATGGAGGCGGCCCTGTAAGTCGACTCCACCGTCCCCCCATCCCCCCACCGGAATCCTACTAATCTCCCCCCAGCGCCGACAAAGACCTCCTCGAACTCTCCCAGCTCGGTCACTTCCTCAAAGGCTCCTCCGCCACCCTCGGCCTCACCAAGGTCAAGGAGGCCTGCGAGAAGATCCAACACTTTGGCGCCCGCAAGGACGAAACCGGCACCACCGACGAGCCCGACGACGCCGTCTCCCTCAAACACATCAAGAACACCCTCGCCCAGGCCAAGAAGGACTACAATGAGGTGGAGGCGTTCCTGCGCAAACTATACGAAGGCTCGCCCGCCTCCGACTAAGGGTTTGATCCGCTGCGTGATTGTTCGTCTTTTAACTGCCTAGTGTTGCACATAATTGGGAAATGATTAGAGCGATATGAATCTGTTTTGTTCCAGTCTGAATATACCTGACGGTTTCTGCACGCCTGCATCCGCTATACCAGAGGGCCGTTTGTCGCTTGGAGCCCAGTCTCCTGTTCAAGACGTATGATCCGACCATCATGATTGACGAGGTAGATGATGTCTTTTTTTACCTTTTTTTCTTCTTCTTTTTTTTCTCATGTGCTGCGATTCCAGCCTTTGGATGTATACCCGTGTGGGAGGACGTCGGTCCCGAGTCAATACCAAAAGTTTCACCATCGAGATCCTACACCCTCCTATAACCATCCTATATAGTAAGATCGCACCCCCCGACTGACCTCGAGTCCGCCGTCCCACCCTCCTCGAATGGACAGCACCCGTCTGTCCCACCTCCACCTCGCATCGACGATCCTGGCGGACGCTTGTCTCCTGTAGCGACGGACCGAACTCCGGAGTCCGTCAGTGCAACCCGACGCTGTTTGATCTGGTCTCATTCGAGTCGATATATCGAATCTCCAGCACCCCGCTCCCGCTGCAATCGCCGCTCGGAGCCTCCGTTTGCTGGCTCGCCTCGTAACCGTGGGATATACGTTTGAGCGTCCGGCCCTACGCCTGCTTTTTCGCCGGGAGTGCGCAGGTTACACGCCGGCCGTTGGCGTCTCGCGCACCTGCAGGAGGATGACGAAGGTCGTTGATGTCTGTCTTCCTATCGGCTGGCTTCCTGGTTGTCCGGGCATTCGTCGTGCTTTGCTGCGGGCTAGATGCATTTCTCGACTCGATCTCTCGGCTCCCATGTATACATGTATAATGTACTGATCAACTGATCAGGCGGGCGGCGCATCGAAACAATCAGCCGGCCCTACCGTTTGACTCTACGACGCCTCCGTCTGGACATATACCCATCCCGCTCAACCTATCTCCCACCACTTGCAGACCACACCGGATACGTACAGGTCCCTTCGCCCAGCTGAAGAATCACATCCCGACAGAAACAAGTCCCCCCAACGGCGCCGCAGACAGGTCGATTCGCAATCTGCAAATCACCCGCCTCCGCGTCGTCGTGGACTCCATGCCCAGATATGATGCGCCCCCGTCGAGCCCGGACGTTCGTCGTGTCGGCTGCTGTACCACGCACCCTGTCGGATCGCGGAAGTATTTGATCTTGCGCGAGCTGCCTTCGTTTTGACGGTGCTGGTAGCTTTCTCGTGTCGAACTATCCTTCATTTCTTTACTACAGAATGCCGTCCGTAGGCCCCCGCGCCTCCAAAGAGGAATTCATGCACGCCCTCGGGCTCAGCTCCCACAACCCCCAGCATGAACAGATCTACCGAGCCATGCGGGTACGCCGGTTCCTTTGCAATTGCACACATGCCATTCTATATCTATGGTCTAAACCTACCTATGAAACAGGACGAAGCTATCGCCGTATACAACCGTCTCAACGAAGACACCGCCAACCTCCTCGACAGCGTCGCAACCGACCCATCCACGCGCCCGCCCTTCTTCTGGCATCATATCCGCCCCGAGCGCCAACACTGGGGCATCGCCGAGATCTCCAACAACGCCGGCCCCCTCACGCGACCGCTCTTCGCCAAGGGCTCCACCACCGGCGAATACGGCCCCAACTGGGTGGCCGGCTGGCTCCTGTACAGCGTGTTCCGGTCGAGAGACGTGCGGAACAACCGCAATCGGCGGAAGGCCGATGACCCCGGTACGTGGCGTGGAGTCGAGGGCTGAGGGCCAGACTGACGGAGGGTAGCAGGTCAAGCGGCCAAGTCGCCGAACGCCACCGACACGCCCAAGAAAGAGTACTATGATCCGGTGCGGAATGGGTAGAGAGCTGCGGACGGGATAGTCAAGGGACAGGGTCATAGCATGTTAGGAACAGCATCAGCATTATTCATCATCATCATCCTTGTCGTTGGCGCGATGGGATCCATTCTTCTGGTTTCGCTCCTTCTTCAGCGCCTCGGTGACGCGCTCGTCGCGCTCGTCGCGCTTCTCGTCCCAGTAGACCTCGTACTCGGCCGCAATGCTCTTGATCTCCTTGCGCAGCGTATTGCCCTCGTCGATCAGCGACTCCCACAGCGGCAGATCCACCCCCTTGGTCTGGTACAGCTTTTTCTGCCGCGCGTTGATCGTAAAGTCCAGCGCCGACCGGTACGAGATCTCGCGGTTGTGGTACAGGAACCACAGGTAGCCGCCCATCAGCGTCGACAGACTGACCAGGTACGTCACCGGCTCCATCGTGTCCCAGCCCAGGTCCGTCTCAAACGTCAGCTTGTACACCAGGTACCACCACAGCGCGAGCACGCCGAACCCGCCGAGCGCCACGCGCTGCGCGCCGCGCTGCGCCAGCTCATCGCACTCGTTCTTGATCTCCGCGATCCGCCGGATCTTCTCCGAGATGCGCCGCAGCCGCATCCGCAGGAAATACGTCCGCTCGTCGAACGACGGCACCGCCACGTGCACCTGCCGCACGCCCGCCGCCGCGCCCTCGATGTTCACGATGAACTCGCGCGCCCGCGACGCGTCCCGCACGAAGTCGCCGATTTCGGTGGACATCGACCACCGCACGAACCGCTGCTCCCGGCTGCTGGGCACCGACGATGACGATTCGGCTGGTGCGGGCCGCCGGAGGTAGCTGTACGTGTCGTCGCCTTCGTCGGGACACCGCCGCGCCTGCCGTGCCTCGTCGCCCGCCCCCATGCCGTCCAGCCGCCGCACCTCCGCGTCCGTCTCCTCGTAGACGGTCTTGTGCGGTTTGACCGGTTTGTCTTCGATTTGCAGCGCGATAAACGACACCGTCGGCGGGCGCGGTTCGCCCTGGTTGATCGTGATGGGCGGGACTTCGTTCTGGATGAGGCGTTCCAGGTAGGAGAGGGGCTGTTGGGGGTGGATGAGGATGGCGATTGGCTCGACGTCTACACCAGAGGAGTTAGGATGCATGGAAAATGAAGAGGGCATTCTTGAAGCTCTACCCATGTGTTTGCGGTTGTGATGGGCCGTGGGCAGGGGGATGAGCAGTTTGAACAGCCGCGACGGGGTTGTCAGGAGCTTGCCTGTGGCTGTTAGCATGTGGCCCGGTTGGAGCCTGTTCCAGGCTTACCCTTTGTCATGGCGTCTTCGAGCTGCTGGTGCGTCCGCGAGCTGGCCTCGTCGTTTGTTGCCGTCTTCTCCCTGATCTCGAGTCGTTCCAGCTCGTCCTGTGCATGGCGTTTATGAGCAGCAGAGTAGTGTCTCGTGCATGTTATTCTAGTTAAATTTGTCGACCAATTCGGAACGCATCGAACATTGCTAGAGTATGGCGACGCCTGCGCCGACTTCCAGACAGTGACAGTCGACCGGACGCTCCCTCGCGCCGGCGTCAAACAGGCCATCATGGCCGGAAGCCTACCTAGAACTGACCGCATCATGAGCGGTTAGATGAATTGGGAGGTATGGAGTCATGTAGTGCGGAGTCAGGGGGATTGTGTATATATGCTCGTCGTTGAGGTATGCTTGATGTCAAGCCCCGGACCCTGATGACGGCATGGCTGGGTGACGTCATGATGACTCAGCTATACTAGTTGTGTACGGTGTATATTGAGGTTGTATATGCATGTTCTGGGATCAAGTATGTAGAGGTTCAAACCAATGAGATGCCCATCAGTCTCTATATGATGGTGGAGGCATGAGATTAGCAGCGATGAAGACCTGTCCCTCTAGTAGCTAGGGATAGATAGTCTGGACAAGCATACTGGGAGGTGCAGGTGCAGGTGTAACATCAGATCTCGATGGATATTCATAGGTACATAGGTATGATATCTGATATCACTATGCTACATCCATTGATCTCCGTATGGCCATATCTAATCACATATTGCAAACATTCATTCTCGTACATAAAAGACCGCTGACCACCATGCAAATCACCAATCAATCTGTCGGCCTCACCGTCAAAACAACATCGATCTATCGGATATTCAGTCGTGTCATAAGTCGTATCATCATAACCCCATTGCCTTCCAGCCTGCCAGCCCTCCAGCCCCCCATCCCTCCAATCCATCTACCAACCCAATAGCCACCTAACGAGACATCGCAACAACCCTCGACGCCCGCGCCAACCCGCCCTCATAACTCTCCGGACTACTCCCTCCACTGCGACTCGCACCACTACTCGCACTCGTCGACAGCTCCCCCTCCTCGCCCCCGCCGTAGCGGCCCTTGCGCCCGGTGCCAATGGCCACCGGCAGGCCCTGGAGCACGGCGCCGTGGTCGTGGCCGGCCGGGTACATGCCGTCGTTGACGGAGAAGTTGCGGCAGATCAGGTACGCGCGCATGGCGGCGTTCTCGCGGGCCAGCGTCTCGCTGCCGCACTCCTCGTCCGTCGTGTACTCGCGGTTGTTGACCCGCACCGTGCAGGTGTACCCGGTGCTCAGGGCGGAGATCTCGTACCGCGGTTCGGGCCAGCGGCGGCGGCGGCAGAGGCCTGTCGCTGTTAGATTACTGCTCGGGCGGCTGGCTCGGGAGTGGATTAAAGGGGACGGCATGAGATGGGACGGACTACGTACTCGCAAGGTAGAGGATATAGTACATCGTGTGGCTGGGCCCCCTTCCAATTGATACGTGTGTCGGTGATACTGCACTCAACACCCTGGCAAGCAATCACGCCAGAGACATGCAACCGCCGTTCAACGGCAACGGCAACGGCTGTGATGCCCAATGCCTCGGGGAGGGACTAGGCGAGGACAGGGCGAGGACTGAAACAAACAACCTGGGAGAAGCGGACTAGTGCTGATGGACGACGGGCCAGATGGCGGAGGATAGAGGGATAGGAGAGCAGAAAAAAGAAACACAACCGGATGGGCGTGTTGACATGCTGGCCCATGTATAATGCGCTCGAAGCAACGGGTGGGGCTCTATCAATATTAGCGTTGAGTATGAAGAAAAAATTCGGAAATGATATAAATATAATATTTTTTTTTATTCTATGGATTCTACTAAGACTCCAGTCCCCTGCAATTGAGGCCCCCCCGACTGGCTGAGAGCTCCAATTCCACCCGGACTCGACTCAATTGCGAGCCAAGGAGTCCAGGAGTCCAGAGTCCGCGACGGGGCACCGAACGGAACCATGATGCGCTGGCATGCTCCTCGCCAGTGATCCGCCGCCGGAGATCCATCTCGACCGGGTCCCCTCTGCCACGGTGTAATTCGCCGCCGATCGAGGCGGCTAACACTGACAGGTTGCGCAGGAGCGCCCTCGCTCTCTGGACCGCGGTGATCCTGCAGAAGGAAGCCAGGCTCAGACAGTGGGAGTTGATGTTGTCGTGTTTGCTCAGGACCAAGGAGGGGTACCCCGCAGTGATGAACTGGAAGAAAAGCAAAGAATGATGGGTGTCAGTGGCCACTCGAGATGCGGGTGAGAAAGACGTGGTGACGCTGGGCTAATGCACACCATAGTGATTCAGAGGAGGCGCCCATGTCGCGCAGATAGGTTGTCCGCCTCCTGGGAATCAATAATGGATGGTGATTATGGTGACTCTTAAAGCACAGGCCGTAGCCCGCTAGACGGTTCAAATAATCGACATAACCGGAACCGTAACTCATCGACCCGCGCCCCTCGTCCGTGTTTTGTGTCCAGTCCAGCCAGGCTAGCGACGATCACGATGATCCAATGACTCGGCAGGGAATCCGACGGACACCCTTTGACCGCTTCCTCGGGATCTTTCCCAACATGAGGGACCTAGCTAGGCAGTAAAATGGACGATTGCAACGCGTCCGAAACGGGACGGTGGAAGCGCTTCTAGAAACGGACGGTATGGACGGACAATGTCCGTTTGCCTCGTGAAATCAATAATCGAATCCCGAGACTTTGAATTCGCGCCGGTGCACCTTAATCATATTGGCCAGCCGTTTTCGGGGGTTGACACAGGCGTCGGATGCAATGATGAGTTGGCAGTTGCGCTTCGTGCGGCGGGGAATCCATGTCACCACGCTCGTTGCTGTCCATGGAAGAGGTGTTCAGGCTGCGGACGAGACGAGACGATAACCTTGTGCATTCCATCAGCTAGGCGCCGATTGATCGCTTGGGAAATTTTGTAGGATGGCCAACCGTCGACCTGCTCGTTCGGACGGACTGCAGCATGCGCTGTGTATCGGTCAGCTTGTGGACTGAGAGATGACAGAACGGCTTCAGTCGATATCGATATGGCTCTGCATGCAAGCTATGTTGATTTGATCTCTAGTTTTTCAACCCCATGTCCACTGGATCAAGCGAGGCAAGGATGTGGATCCGTATGTTATTTTGCCCTGAAGGATGGCGGGGTGTTACGCAGAGGAAAGCGTTGCGATGCAAGTAAAGACATGTTGCACGATCAATCTCCCATCGAATACAATCGAATCAGATTCGTGCAACTCGTCCGCACGCAGGGAAGAGGATGAAGATTTAATCGCCGCCCGCGATGCATGTAATCACAGTAGCTGGTGTGACATGCCCGGCCCGTCAATGGTCTTCAGATATGTATGAGTAAGTTACAGGGATTATAGTTGTACATAGAATGGACACTGGCTCGAGTTACTTCTGTTTTTCCCCCTCAACCTCCAACGGTGTATTCTCAAACCAACGACGCATCTCCTCGGCAGCCCGATGAGGAATCACATAGATAGGATGGAACGCCGTAAGCCGATCGCTCTCGTCAAACACATTCACTTCCGAGGCATTCTCCCCCGGTGCCGTCTTGATAGGTAGCGATTTCCACGAGAACGCAGAATGGAACTCCCCCTTTGCGCTCACGCTGACATCCGTGTAGTAGTGGCGGTATTGGGCCATACTCAACCCCGTAAGCGTGTAGCAGGTATGATACGAGTCCACATGTCTACATCCAACGTCAGCATGCTATCAACCATGGCAAGCCCCAGTAGATTGAACTCACTTTCCAGGCTTATCGCGAAGACCTCCATCCTTCCCTTGGCAGCATCCCAGAATATACCGGGTCAAGCCCTCGCGGCTGTACAGATCGCCCACAGAGGTCGCTTGAGGACCTGTTTCCGGCTGGGTGCCGTCCAGAGCCGCCTGGAGCAAAGGCCAGCAACTCCCGACCCAGTGACTGTAACAGCCATCGACTAGCTTGTTGGTCCTTCCGGAGAAGCCTCCTTCGGGAGCGTACTGGCGCGACGAAAGCCACGAGAGCAATAGTGGAACATCCATGCATCTTTCCGCACCGTCAGCAAATGAACGTGCGAGGGGTGTGGCATCTTACCTGGCCATGGAGACCTCTGGTTTGCCGAGAATGCTGAGGCATGCCAAAGCACAGAAGGCGTAAGCCCCGTGGGCTTCTGACCCGGGACTCCCGGAGATACCACCTTCAAATGTCTGACCTGCAGGATGTCATCAGTGGCGTTCGACAGTAGGACGGGCGGTCTTACATCTGGCGAGATATTCAGAAAGGCCAGAGGTGAACGTTTCGAGTCCGGACTGGCGCGCTTCCGATTCTGGGGGTAGAGTGAGTGGGAGGTCCAGGAGTGATATGATCACCATCGCACAATATGCGCCGCTGCCCAGCGTTAACAGACGGAACGAGACCACTATGGGTGGAGGCGTCGTTACCGGACATCTTCTTCCCCGCCCTCACACACCCTGAACCCACCGTCCGGCTGCTTCAACCGGCCCAGCCATTCCCACCTGGAGGAAGTTAGCCGGGAATGCATGGAATTTCGACCTCGACAACTCACATTGCTTTTCGATCAATCAACTGGAAGACTTCTCCACCCCCGACCATGGCGAGCGATAACACGGCTGCATAGCTGGACGCGCAGTGGGACATTTGACCATGTCCGCCACCGAAGCCACCGGTAGGGTTCTGCATGGGTCCGAATGTAGAAATGATCCTAAGAACAGGGTAATCAGCATGGAATTTGGCCCCAAAGCCACCGGCGGCAGTCAGCATTCCCGTCCCGCGGTGATGGTGGGCTTACCGTTGACGAAATTTGGTGACATCCTCCCCCAGCAGACTCAACCCCGCTAGCGCCCAGTAGGCCATCCAGGGCCGACTCGCATCCATGGCCACGAAGCCGGCGGGGTAGTCTTCAAGGGAGTCATAGAGATAGCCGATGTGCTCGTCGCGTTTGAGCGCCTGCACGCCATGTTGGTTAAAGGGGCCTTTTTGGGTCTTGTGGATCCCCTTGAGGAATGGGAGACATTTGTCAACGGTCTCATTCTGGAGCTCTGTCGTCTCGGTGATGAGCGAGTCCTGGAGGACGGGGGGCTGGGTGAAGAGCGCCGGGACGACGCCCGAGTGGGACTGCGGTTCCTCCATGGTGGTCGACTTGCTCCGCGATGGAAGATCACGGGATTTGGCTGCAGAAGGAGCACGGTTGGGCTGCAGACTAGAGTTGGAGCTTCTGCAACTCGGCCTTGATGGTCCCGATGCTGGGCTGGCTGATGAGAAACGGACTTGGCGACGAGTTTTGCCTGTCGTCGCGATGACGGGCATGAACGGCACTTCTTTGGCGGAGAAGAAGGGAGGTGTAGTCTATATCAGTCCTCGCCACGAGGAGTGCCAGGGAGAAGAATGGGGTCGTGGAAAGGCAGTTGGTATTGTTTGGAGCCGAACAACAATGATGCGATGCGAACGTTCCCCGCGGCCATGGTCATTGTTCTCGGTCGAGTGGGGTAGGCGGTCTGCATCCGCCTGACAGAGCACTCGAAGTAATCTACACTTGGTGATGGGATCAATCATGAAGCAACAAAGGCCTCCAGACTATGAACAATCCTAGGTCGTGATTGACCTTGGATGTCCATACACGTGATAGTCCGGGTGATTGTCTACATCAAATGGATCAACACGAGTCTCTGCCTCTGTGCTTAGTCAGCACAGCACCAGTCGACGTTCTATTTCCCTATATGCCTCCCATTCTTTGATCGCATTGAGTACATAGTAATAATAATAATAATGTTACGTGGATTAGATCGAGCCAAGTCGTTGTGGATGGCAGTCTTATCTAGAGCCATTTCACGTCCAGGAGGATGAAGATATATTCTGCTGCAATACCCGGTACCTCAGATCCACTATGACAGGTTCCATCCGTCAAGCGAGCACAAGAACAGCAACCGAGTCAGTAGTCACTCCTGCCTTGCATCTGCGGTCGACAATCTGCCTTATGGCACCCCCTTCCGCCACCATCTGAACCATGAGCTCGCTCAGACCACCGGCTGCTGCAAGAGTGGACGTGCGAGGAGGCTCGATGATTTGCCACTAAGCGCCTACCCGATCGACCAGTCTTTGACTAACTAACTACCCTACCGCACTACCGAAGTTTGCGCGTGCAAGACGAGAACGGGTTCGGGTTCGGTTTGTTTCCACCGCGCGGTGCTATTCTTACGTGCTGGGCGCTGGCGTGGCCGGCTGCGAGTCAGGCGGGCGTGACGGCGGCAGGCGAATCAACGAGAGGAGGCGTTTGCTCCGAGTGGAGGCCACGGGCCTTGATCTCATATGCACGATGCGACCCCTTACGGCGTCTTCCCTGCCGTGTGTAACGCTCGGCCAGCAGTCACGGCCTGCGCACCCGCCAGACGAGGAGGATTGCCGCTTTGGGAGGAGGCCCGTGGAGGCTGCGGGCCATCGGCATGCTTTGGTCTCCAATTGTTGAGAGAACGTTTTGGATGTATCATTCTTCGATCTCCCAACGGGGAAAGGAACGCTGGGAGGGATTCGCACGGTCGTGAGATGGGGACTGAATTTACTTGTAATCTGGAATTGGAGATGGGGAGGCGAATAGGGTTTGCAGTGGGCGGCAGTGGAGATGGCAGTTGGAGGTGGCTTTGGGGACCTTGGATGGAGGATGGATGAGACGACTACTAGGTATAATGGATACTCTATAGTTAGATGGTAGAGATGGAGAGGAATTACCTAGATTGGAATGATGAAGAGAGATCTCGTTATCTCATCATGGATCATGATCATCATCGTCATCATCATCATCCGCCTACGGAGTACGGGACGAAATGGTGTACAGAAGTGGACGAGGAATGGCGCTACTGCATCGTCAGCCGTCTTGTTGGCAATGAAGCCAACATGTGTGCGGCAGTGATTGAGCCATCAGCTAGTAGATCCTGTGCCGTGGTAATAATACGGATCGCCGGGGGGTTTCCGTGTATGAAGGTAATGCCACATCCTCTCAACCGTTTCTTTACTACCGTATCTAGTAGTACTAGGAGCTACTAGTAGTGTTGGCGTGGCATTAACTAGCCCGGGTTCGGGTCGATCCACTGATCTTCTTTCCCGACTAGACTCAACCGTGGTATCATCGTCCATCGATCTAGATAGATATGGGGAGGATACGGAGTATATACAACCACTGTAGCAGATACCTTTTCTATAATCTATATAATCCTATAGAAACTACTACATACAGTACATAGTATTCTATAGGTGCCTATACTGTAAGTACTACTATCGCAGATTGGCATACTCCAAGATCATGCGATACGCCCTGATACTAAGAAACTAACACTAACTAACCAACCCCTCTTCGCTCTTCTCCCCACTTCCTCACCGCTGCTTTGCCTTTTTCCTCTTTTTTCCCTCTTTTTTTTCCCATTTCTCACGATTTTCCTCGGCCGCCCCGGATTCTGGGCTTTCTCTCTTCCGAATACATTCTCCTCTTCCAATCCTCCATCTTCTGCCTCTCTTCTTCCTCTTATTTGTCTTTTGTACCACCCACTCTGCCATCTCCCCCCCCCTGCCCCCGTCTGTTCTTGTTGCTACCACTGCTACTGCTGCCTCCACCGTATCGATTCGTTTTCATGAATTTTGCTTTTTCCTTTTTTCCGGTCATTTGTTCCTTTGCTTTCCCCCCTCCCCCCATTTGATTGATTTTCCCTTCCATCTACTTCTCCATACCCAGGTGGTAGCATCCAACCCTCTTCATCAACAACCCTTCCCCCATTCCACCATGTCAAATGTCGATTTATCTAGTGACGGCTTCATCGGTCTGGACTATGACTCGAGGAATTACATCGCTTCGCAGTCCTGGCCGGTAGCCGTCGACCAGCAGTCAGCCCACCGGTCTGAAGATGCCCGCGACATCTCCCCGTTGCAGACCACCGGTCACCCCTTTGAACCTTCAGATCCCAACCTCATGGTTGACTGGCAATTTCACCATCTGCAACCCCATCTTCAGTATTCCCCCGAGGAGGCCTCCGCCGCCGCCGCTGCCGCCGCCGCCCAGTTCACCACCTCCAGCTATGGCATGCCCATCCAGTCGTCTCCCGTCGATCTGATGGCCGCCCCGCAGGGCCAGATGAGTGCGAGCCTGCTGGACGGCCCCTATCTGCCTCTCGCGGGGCCCGTGGACATGGTCCCCTTCTCCTACCAGGACCTGCACGCCGACCTGATGTCCTTTCCGGACGGTCTGTCCCACATGCCCCCGTATACGGCGGGGCCCCAGAACGTCCTCGACAGCAGCTCCCCCACAGACACCTACCTCGAAGTCCGCTCGTTGACGAGCACGAGCAGCGACAATGGCTGGGCCACCATCGAGCGTCGCTCGGCCGACTACTCCTTCCCGGATCAGGGCATCTTCATCAACCCCACTCAGACGCTGCATGACCGCAGTCTCTCCGAGTCGTCCTATTCGACCTCCTACAGCAGCTTCGTGGATATTGCCAACCCAATCAACTCCCCGGGCTCGGATACCAACTTTGATGTCGCCTTTACCAACCCCATGACCCGCCGCGTGTCTTACGACCACACCTCGCATGGCTCCCAATCGCCCACCGCGGTCAGTCCCGTCGCCATCGTGCGCCCCATCCCCGTCCCCGTGAAGAAGTCGTCCTCGCCCACGCGGTCTTCCGGGTCACAGGCGTCGTCAGCGTCCCCGCCGAGCCGGAGGCCCTCGCGCAAGAGCCCCATTGCGGCCAAGACCGCCGAAACCAAGGTGCGCAAGCAGTCCCAGAACGGCAAGCCCGAGACCGAAAAGCGCATTGGAAAGCGGAAGGGTCCGTTGAAGCCCGATCAGCGGAAGCAGGCAAGCGAGATCCGCAAGCTGCGCGCGTGTCTGCGTTGCAAGTTCCTCAAGAAAACGGTAAGCGTAATACTTCGAGCTCTGTGAATTGTGTCGACTGACTTGCGATTGTAGTGCGACAAAGGTGAGCCCTGTGCGGGTTGCCAGCCGTCCCATGCGCGGTTGTGGCAGGTGCCCTGCACGCGCATCGACATCAAGGAGATCGGCTACTTCATGAAGGACTGGAAGGCCGACTACGAACGTCATATCAGCATGGGATTCTCGGTCGGCAATATCAAGGGCTTCTCCGAGCACGAGCGACTCCTCTTCATCACCCATGGTTACGGCCAGGTCCTCCCCATCAATGCACGGGAGGTCTACGTCCACAACGAGCAGTGCTTCAGCGTGGACTGGGTGGAGACCATGCGGCGGGAGCCCACGGAGCACGAGGTGGAAACCGCCAAGCTGTCTGCCGGTATGGAGGGAATCTCGCAACCCATGTTGTCGGATTACCTCGACCGCCACATCGATGGCAATGGCACCTTTGAGAAGTTCGTGGACGACTACTTTGAGGGGACCCCATTCCTGACGCAGATGCTCAAGACGGCGTTCCGCTACTACTTCCGCACGAAGCTGCCGGTCATCCGCAAGGCGCTGAAGCTCATCATTGCCTACAACCTGACGCTCCATGTCACCCTGGTCGAGGGGCTAGGGGAGGAAGAAGGCCTCCTCGGCAAGATCGAGGACGAGTCGTCCAAGTTCCGGGGCAAGACCATGGCCCCGGTGATGATCAACTTCCAGATCAAGTGTGCCATGGCCAACATGTGGCGTGACCTGCAGAAGGATGTGCTGGAGGAGCTTTCGGCTCTCTACTCCAGCGTGTACAGCGGCGACAAGCTGAAGAACTGGCCGACCATCTTTATCCTGGCGTCGATTCTGTTGGCAGTGTGGGAGGAGATGCAGTTTGACAGCCACTACCGTACTCCGGTGAGTTCCTTGCCCTAGTGTGTATTTGGTCCGGAGACTAACCCCCGAAGGATGCGGCGGCGGTCGACAAGTTCTGCAGCGACATGGAGACGACACCCGTGGGGGTAATTGTGGGCCTGTTCCAGGCGATCTCGCAGAAGCTCCCCGCGTTCACCGATTGGGAGACGCAGAAGCACCACCATCTGCTGCACTCGAACCCGGACGTGTGCACCACGATGACGGAAGTCCGTCAGCATGTCACTCAATATGGTAGGTTTCTTCTAAGACGGTTCGTGATTTTGTTCCTAATTTGCATCCAGAGAGCTATCTGCGCGGTCGCTCGGCCTCAAAGTTCAACCGCAACGACTTTGACTGTCTCTCGAACAAGTTCCTTTCGCGACTGGTAATTCGCGCCAACTAAACGACTTGTGTTTTTTGCCTTGAATGACGGCAATGGATTCACGACACGACACTGACGATGATGACCCTCGCATACATACCGTCCTGAGCGACTCGTTTGTTCGTGTTTTCTATCTCGGTCTTTCTCTCTCTTCTCTTTTTCTCCCTTCCCTGTGATTGTGCTATGCGTTTTGATTTCCTACATGACACTCTTTCTCTTCTCCGTCGTATAACCTTTGTCGCACGTATTTAGCCCCGCGATGATGAGGATCACGAATGTTATGATACTGTATGGTCACGAAATGTCCGCGATGAAGCGCGCTGTGCTGTCTGCTGCTGAGGCTAGTTCTCGCTGGGACGCGGATCGGTTGTTGAATTTGAATTTCCTTGCGCTGTTGTTTTTGGATCTTTGTGGAGTGGAATTGTGTTTCAATATCGGAGTGACGGAGAGATTTGGGTGGAGTGGTATGGGCGTGGTGTACTGAATGAACTTTTTTATTTCTTCATACTATGGACGATTCTGTTCTGTTGCTAGTACCTCGGAGTAAGTATCGTAGTGAGTGGGGGTATGACGGATGCGACGATCACCTGACCCATTTTCCCCCTTGAAGATCCGCTTTCCCCTCTTTTCGACCAACGTCATCGGACTCCATCTCTCCTATCAAACTACTGTAGTCACTAGGTACCTTGGTAATCTGATAGTGAAGGCGCTGGGTAGAGATCACTAGATATCACTAGACATCAGTACGACTGTCAAGACATCCTGACGGTAAATGAAGAGACAACTACAGTACCTACTACCACCTGATAAGGCACTCCCGATGAATCATACAGGGGCTGAGATACCGACTGGTGGCGTCAGTGGCGGGAACGGCCGGAGTCGCCAGGCGGACTCCCAAAGACCGGCCTGAGTCACCAGAGGTACGCCATAAGCGGGCAGTGCCAACTGGAAGTTACTAGAAAGGATCGGCTGGTGACTGGCCGGAAATCGCAGCCAAACAACCGCCCTGGATCACGTTATCGACCTATCACCCTCTCTCACCCTGACTAAGACGCTTTGCCTCCCCTCTTCTTGTCACCCGCCTACTTAAGCCTTCCTCCTTTCATTCTCTCCTCTTCCCTTCTTCTCTTCTCTCTCTTCTTCCTCACCTCACCTTGGTTGACTCCTACCCGTGTCTTCCACCATCACTTCTCCATCTCTCCAACTCTCCATCTCTCTCGATTCCTATCATCTATTTCCTTCTACGCATCTCTCGTCACCATGCAGATCTTCGTCAAGACTCTCACCGGCAAGACCATCACTCTAGAGGTCGAGTCCAGCGACACCATCGACAATGTCAAGTCCAAGATTCAGGACAAGGAGGGTATTCCTCCTGACCAGCAGCGCCTGATTTTCGCGGGTAAACAGCTCGAGGATGGCCGGACTCTGTCCGACTACAACATTCAGAAGGAGTCGACTCTCCATCTCGTCCTCCGTCTCCGTGGTGGCATGCAAATCTGTAAGTTCCGTTGACTCTTTTCGCCACCCAGTGGCGACCCAAGATAACCATTACTAACTCGCCTCAGTCGTCAAGACCCTGACTGGCAAGACCATCACCCTGGAGGTCGAGTCCAGCGACACCATCGATAACGTCAAGTCGAAGATTCAGGATAAGGAAGGTATCCCTCCCGATCAGCAGCGTCTGATCTTCGCTGGTAAGCAGCTGGAGGACGGCCGTACCCTGTCCGATTACAACATCCAGAAGGAATCCACCCTTCACTTGGTTCTGCGTCTGCGCGGTGGTATGCAGATCTTCGTCAAGACCCTGACCGGAAAGACCATTACCCTGGAGGTGGAATCTTCCGACACGATCGACAACGTCAAGTCTAAGATTCAAGACAAGGAGGGCATCCCGCCCGACCAGCAGCGTCTGATCTTCGCCGGCAAACAGCTTGAAGATGGCCGCACCCTCTCCGACTACAACATCCAGAAAGAGTCTACCCTGCACCTGGTCCTTCGTCTGCGTGGTGGTATGCAGATTTTCGTCAAAACCCTCACCGGAAAGACCATCACATTGGAAGTAGAAAGCTCCGACACGATCGACAACGTCAAGTCCAAGATTCAGGACAAGGAGGGCATTCCCCCAGACCAGCAGCGTCTCATCTTCGCTGGTAAGCAGCTGGAAGATGGTCGCACGCTCTCGGACTACAACATCCAGAAGGAGAGCACCCTGCACCTCGTCCTCCGTCTCCGTGGCGGAAACTGATTACGATCTTGATTCCCTTTGCTGTTACGATCCTTGGGTTGGACGGCTCGCATGGCGTTCGGTTGGCTTGAGGACTATGGTTTGATACTGTTGCAAGCATCTGGTGCACCCGAGTTTGGTGCTTTTCTTTCCTTATTATAACCACTTGAATTGAAAGTCTACGGACATATTCTACTGTCTATCATCATGCACAAATCCGTAGTCTGCAAGTCATGCGTAGGATGAGACAAGCAACGTGGCGACCCAACGTGGCGACGGACGGTGGCCACTGGGGAGGGTCACGTGAATATCTTATCATGTAGTCCGATCCCACTCTCCACCACCACCTAGACCTAGACATCACCATCTCCGCAATGTGAGTCGGGATGCCCTCTTATTTCTATCATCTTGCGATCGAACTCTTTGCCCGTCCCCAGCCCAATCTCCTCAGCAGCTACGCCCACGGCGCGGACGATCAGTCGGCAACTTCTCTGGCGTTTGACTCGGCCTGCGAAGCTCTTCTTCCTTTCCAGAAGCGACCGCGGGCTTCAGCACCGTCTGGTCGCGGTCCTCGTCATTTCAACGAACCCTCTCGATGCTCCTCTGCGTCCTCCCATTCTCGCAATACCGACAACACCAGCCCGTGCCCTCTCTACACTACATCCTCCACCCCCGCATCCGACCTCGAGAGCGACCTCCGACTGGACAAAGTCTCCATCGGGTGCATTGATATGATCCCCACGGCACAGGAAATCCCCCCGACGAAGCGCCCCGACCGCAGAGATCTCCCCGACAACCCCGTCGCCACCGGCATCGGCACCGACATTCTCGGCGGCCTCCGCACCAAGGGCCATTACATCCCGCTCGACAAGCAATCCTCCGACAGCGTCTGGGGCATCGTCCATCTGTATCGCGATGTCCACGAGACCCCCTACCTGGTCAAGGAGGACTACCCCCCGGAGTTGAAGGGCTCGGCGGCTGCAGCGGCGCGTCAGTCCTACGATGATTTGGGGAGTGCGTCGTCGACCCCGCCACGGGAGGTGGTCCATCCAGACGATGACTGCACAACGCTATGTATTCTGGCTGTGCCGTCGTATATGTCACCGAGTGACTTTTTGGGGTTTGTCGGCGAGGGGACGAGGGATGACGTGAGCCATTTTCGCATGATTCGGACTGCGCGCGCGAATCGATACATGGTTTTGATGAAATTTCGCAGCGGGAAGAAGGCGCGCGAGTGGCAGAAGGAGTGGAATGGGAAGGTGTTTAACAGCATGGAGGTTTGTTTCCTTTCATATGCATTGGGTGTGCCGGATGCTAACTACTACAGCCTGAAACGTGTCACGTCGTCTTTGTGAAGACAGTCGAAATACAAGCTGTGGACCCCGAATCGCAGCCTCCCGCGACAACGACCACCACTTCCAGCCAACCCATACCGTCCGCGACGCTTTCCACCCGGCCGCTGGCGCCGCGTACCCCGGCGCTCATCGAGCTGCCCACGTGTCCCGTGTGTCTGGAGCGCATGGATGAGACGACGGGTCTGCTGACGATCATCTGCCAGCACGTCTTCCACTGCACCTGTCTGCAGAAGTGGAAGGGTAGCGGGTGTCCGGTGTGCCGGTACACGCAGGACGATCTGCGCAAGACGAGCCAGAGCGCGGGGCCGTCCGGCGACGACGCGGAGCAGCCGCCCGCCGAATGCAACGTGTGTCACTCGGACCTCAACCTGTGGGTGTGTCTGATCTGCGGGCACGTCGGCTGCGGGCGGTACGACGGGGCGCACGCGTTCGCGCACTACAAGGACACGGCGCATGCGTTCGCGATGGACCTCGCCTCGCAGCGCGTGTGGGACTACGTCGGTGACGCCTACGTGCACCGCATCATCCAGAGCAAATCCGATGGCAAGCTGGTCGAGCTGCCGGCCGCCGACCACAGCGCGCTCGACCCGCCCGACTGGTCCGACGCCGTGCCCCGCGAGAAGCTCGAGAACATCAGCGTCGAGTACACGCACCTGCTGACCAGCCAGCTCGAGAGCCAGCGCGCGTACTTTGAGGAGGTGGTCGAGCGCGCCGTCGACAAGGCGTCGCAGGCGAGCGCCGCGGCGGCGGCGGCGCACGAGGCGGCTGAGCGGGCGGACGAGTCTCTGCGCGCGCTGCAGACGCAGTACGACCGGCTCGTCGGCGAGACAGTGCCGGGTCTCGAGCGCGACAAGCTCCGCGCGGAGAAGCGCGCAGACAAAGCCGAGAGCATGGCGCGCAAGCTGGAGAAGGAGTGGCGCGAGGAAAAGACCATGAACGAGAGCCTGATGAAGCGGATTGAGCATCTGTCCAGCGAGGTCGAGACGCTGCGCGTCGCCAACGCCGACCTGACCGAGCAGAACCGCGATCTGACCTTCTTCATCAGCGGGTCGGAGCGGCTGAAGGGACAGAGCGAGGACATCGTCCAGGGGACGGTCAGCGTGCCGGAGCCGTCGACCAAGAAGGGGAAGAAGAAGCGGCGGTAGTTATCACGAATCCAGTCTATTCTAATATACATCTATCCAGTCCAGTCCCTAGTATACAGTAGAATACATAAATCAACTACTCCCCCCTCCGCACAGCCCAGAAATAATTCCCCCACGCCTCACTCCCAGACACAATCCTCCACCCCAACCCCGGAAAATACATCACACCCGCGCACTTCCAGCGCATCCCGCGCAGCGCCTCACCCCCCGCCCGCGCCGCCTTCCCATCCGCAACCCGCATCAGCCCCTCCTGCACCCACCCCTGCAGCTCCGCCGGGTTCACAAACTTGCTCCACTCGTGCGTGCCGCGTGGCACTACGCCGACCGGCCACGGCGCCTCGGCAATCACCTGGTTCACCAGGAACGAGGGCACGCTGCGCGCGATGGTGGACCCGACCAGCCAGCCGCCGGGGCGCACCAGCCGTAGACAATCCGTCAGGAAGCGCAGCGGCGACGAGCTGGCGTTGCTATCTATATGCTCTAGGACTTCGAACAGCGTGACGACATCGTACCCGGCGCCGGCCGCGCCGTCAGAGGCGTCCGCCTCGGCAACGAGCGTCTCGAGCGTGCAGTTGCGGTACTCGAAGCGCCCGGCGCGCAGGTGCGCCGCGACCTTCGGGTCGGCGCGGGCGTGGTCCTTGGCGATGCGGATGAGGGTCGGCGTGGGATCGATGGCGGTGATATGTGCGGCGCGTGTCGCGGTGGCGGGTGTGTTGGGCGTGTTGGCGGAGGGGATGGTGCGGGCGAGCGACTCGGCGAAGATGCCGCCGCCGCAGCCGACGTCGAGGTAGCGGAGGTTGTTTTTGTTGCTGGCGGGGTCCGACGGGAGAGGACGGGGAGGGCCTTCGGCCAGACAGGTTGCGATGAAGTCGTGGCGGAGCGGGTTCATCAGGTGCAGGACGCGCGAGGGGCCCATGGGATCCCACCAGCTGCTGGCGAGGGCGCTGAAGTGGGAGAGCTCATTGGGGGAGACGGAGGAGGTGGAATGGGGGCGGGTTGGGGGTGAGGTTCGGAGATGGAGATTGGGATTGAGTGGGAGTGCGAGGCTCCGTGGGCGTATTGTGGGTTTTAACATGGCGGGGTTGGGTTGGATTTGTGCTTGTGGTTGTGGTTGTAGTGGTGAGAGTGAAGCTTTTGGGTGGTGAGGGCGGACAAACATGCCAAGGTTTGTTTTCTGGATTGGGATAGTATCAGTACTACCTAAGTAGGTATTACTCCATGCTTCTACACGACAGTTTCTGCTTATTTTATGATTCCATATGTCAGTATTTAGTATGGCAATTTGGAATATTGTAGTATTGTCATCGAAGATTCTTGTATGAAGTGGACAACAAAATATATACTAACAATGCTTCCTATCATGTTATCACTTCAGAGCCTTTCATGACTTCTAGATTATCTCAAGTAAATATCTTCGCGCCTAGGCATTACACCCATATGGAGTACATATTATATTACATTATCTCTGCAAACCATCCCCAAAATCAATAGCTAGAAGGCAGCAGACCAGACAGACCGCCAACACTGACGTCCACGGTGATGGTACGGTCAAACGGAGGCAGAGAGCCGAGCATAGGGATCTTGCTCAGATCAGCGCTGACGCCCACGCCCACATTGCCGGACTGGGGGTTCAGCTGGGACACGTCGGCAGCGACGGGCAGCTTGTGCACTAGGGCCTTGACGAGGCTCATGACGGGGACCTGGCTGAGGTCGGTGTCGCGGGTCTGGTGGACGGCGGCCGGGGAGGCGGAGGCAACGGCCACGAGGAGGGTCGTGGCGGTGGCAGCAATGTCGAAACGCATTTTGATGGTTGCTGTTGTTGTTAGCTAGTTCATTCGTTATCCATCTGAGAGGACGTACTGAAAGGTTGGAGATTAAGCGGAAAGAAAGGAATGTAATGGGTTGGGATCGGTTGGATAGGTGACTGAAAGAGTGACTGGGTTCAATGAACCAGAGAGTAGCAGCAGTAAGGAATGAATGAAGGAATGACTTGGTTGAGAATCGACCTGACCCGGAGGAGGCAGCCTTTTATATCTGAATGTTGTGGACCCTTGGTCAAGCGTACTCCATTATCACGATAGGAGTGACCAAACAAGGAGAATCGACAGCGTACAGACTCCATTGCTCCACTGTCTCCTGACTTTGACACTGTCCTCTTCCCCGTCGTCTCCTTACTCTCGTCAGCCCTCCAGCGATAGTCAGCAAACAGTACTATCCTACATGGAGGCTTTTTACAACAGATGTATCTTTCTCTGCGCCAAAACAGACAGCTCTGTCTTATCGACATTCTGCCACGACTGTCCAGACATGACTCGTACTCATCAAGACTCACCTTTTGTTGGGGTTGAGATGCAAATTTGAAATCATCTTCATCGCGCTATATGCAGGTGGGGAAAGAGTCAATCTTGATCGATCAACAGTTTGCCCTGTACTGACCGAATCATGGCGAGCTATTACCGCGCAAGTGGAACCTGCATGCTCGAAAGAAGACGATCGTCAGGGTCCCTCGTGTGTCCATCTGCAAGTAGCGAGTAGAAGATGTGGTGAACCATCGGGTATAGAGATCTGCTCTGTCCCTGCGAACCCTAACTCTAGATCACCTCCGGTCTGGGTAAACATAATGGTGAAGGTTCGTCCGTTCGAAATTAGGGTGAAAGGTTCTCTGCCGATCTAGATGAGTGGATGATGGCGACCTTAATAAACCCTAGATCAGAATAGCAGCGGTGGATATGCTCCATCTCCAAGGCGATTGCAATCTACCTCGTGTCGATCCTCAACCTCTGTCACCGCCAGTATGACATGCTACTCACCGTCCAACAATAACATCAAATATATCTCAGTCTTGTATATTGAGCATGTTGCACATCCTCCAGTTGCATTAATATCGTCTTGTTCGAGTTCCAGCAAAGTCGATTGCACGATGGAGTTCGGCCCACAGCTTAGCTGAGGGATTGTGCGGACCATCACTAGCACCTTCATCAGTGGGTCAGCCCGAATCCAGCTCTATCCGGGCCAAACCCTTTTAACAGTGTCCGTCGTGGAGTTTGTCATGGAGGTGGCATAAGGATACACATCTAGGGATGCAGCTGGAGAGCATCAGGCCAGGCACACGAGCAGTCCGAGTATATCAACCACACATCACCTGCCTTCCAGGTGGGATGAGGTATTGAACTCGGATTGACATTCTTCTTACGTCGGTTTCTCGTGAAGAATTGTAGGCAGATCTCCGATTGTCATCTTTCTGCTTTTGTGCTCTTCATAGTACACTGCTTTGGTCCTGAGTCAGACTCCATCGCGTCACCCATTGATGAAGTTGTCATTATGTGTTCACCGAGTGTTGGATGTCTTTGCCCACTGATGATAGTGGCAGCAGGTCCATAATGGTAGATGCCATACATATAACTGGGATCCTTGGAGTTCTTGTCTTTTGCTACGGAGGAAAACCCTTTCTACCAAGTCTGCCAATGACCTGGATTACGGATTAAGGGACTGTTTCTATACCAGGATGCGTGCTTTGAATAGAGTCTAGTGGGTATCTATATCTTCTCCGCTTGTCATTATCTCCTGTTGGGAGAGTTCGATTGAAGCAGTTGTAGTAAGTTCTTCTGTAGTCTGCCCATTTTTTATCGTTTCTGTTTCGTAGGGGAATGATGGGTTTGTGTGTGAACGTGTGCCTGTCACCTTAAGGTTAATATATGGTGATATATATGTCGTAAATTCGGAGGCCTGGGACGATCTATGGAGGCGTACTATATTCCCTGACATTAATATGTATAGTAAAGGCTAAGACGTCACTCGAGGTCAAACTAGCTCAGGTCCGGGATCTATACTTCTAGTGAGAAGCAACATATTCTGTCATAACTGGACACAGTACCTATTAGCCTTTTCAAGTAGACCCAACTGGGATATTTGTAAGAACAGAGGATCTTAGGAGTCTAGAAAGATATGATGATCCACACTTCTGGTCTCTGGTTTTGCCACTTTGGACATACTACCACTATCACCTCCCAATTGATACAACTTGATGGGACGAGGACTCCATGTTAGACTCGTAAGGCTCGAATGAAGTCCAAATGAGTTTAATATAACTGACATGTTATGAACTAAGGCTACATAGTAGATCCTCCTATGAGTTCATTCGCCAGGCGGACTACCGACGGTGGCGGCGGCATGTAGTAGGATCTAAGGTTTAGATCGGCATGCTCAGATGCGATGATGTCTTCGAACGTCAGCTGCTTTCGTTCGACGTGGTAATCTTCCCGAAATCGGTATCATACAGGGAAACGGGATACAGCGCTTACCGTACGGATACCAGTACCGTACGGCGGTGGAGCGACCCCACTCGGCGGGCTTCGATTCGGCTCTCGCGCTTTTCTAGAAGAACTCAACGAATGGAAAGGGCGCCTTGCCAAGACCGACCCATTGTCGCCGTCTCCACCCACTCCACGGCCTCAATTTCTGGGTGCCAGCATGTCCTCCATAACTACTTACAACCACGCCCCCTTTTTCTGATGCCCAAACAAACGTCTATTGATTTTGGACGCCCCGTGATCCCTCAACGACCGTACAGATGTCGACGGCCCTTGCCGATCTGCGGCTAGACAAAGCCAATGGCGATCGTCAATTCACGGTATGGGAATCTTGGCGTCCGATCACAAGACTCCCGGATAGCTCCTCCGGCGCTTGCTTTGTTTGGGGTCTTTGGAGAGAGGGATACTACAGAGTAATGGACAGATCGTCTGCCACTGCATGATCTGATATATCCACAGCTCCTTCATGCACGCACAGGCGTTGCTGCTTGAAATGCACATCTATCACATATTTAACACTTCTCATTGTTGTTCAAAGAAACTGGGGTATCACAATGCAGATTGACATCGTTTGGCCCCTGCATGGTTGGTTGGACGAACATATCACAGCTCAGATCTGTGTTCCGTCATCTCATTGGTTGCATTGTTGGAGCAATAGTACGGAGTACGCGTACTACTAGTACTCCGTAGAACCTAGCAATCTATGGGGATACTCCGTAGTAAGGCATCTACGTGCCGAGCAGTATCAGAAGACCGCATTGTAGTCTGTGTTTACTCCATAGGCGACGCCAAAGTGGCGCCTCTCCACAACTCCTTACTCGAGAGATGCACAAGCGTCATTTGCCCAGCCCCCTGAAACGTACATGTTGTCGCAATGGCTGGGGTTTCCTGGTCGGGAGTCTTCAGGGGTTTGCCACCCGGGAAACAACAGAAAAAGAAAACACTTGTCACGACTGTATTGTTCGACGATGTTCCTGATGGACATTGCTGTGGACATCCATCATCGGCAAAACATCGTGGAAATTGCGACGATTGATGATCGATGACATCAATCTGGAGATGGGCTTGGGCCTCGTGTGGTCGGTTTTAAAGTTAGACACGGCGCCAACTTTGTAGTGGAATAAGTCGTAATTTAATCCCAGACCCCTACGGGGAGATGAAGGTCTCGCCAGACAGTTCGAATCATCATAGATGAAGCATAGAGTAGATCCTAGATGCCAACGGATGATAGACAATCTCGGCTGATTCCTGCAGACCGCCAATTCGGCCTACCATACGGATGGCGCCACGACAATGCAGTTGGCGATATGGTCACTGCGGGGTAGACTCATGATTGATAAGCGTATGGAATGTAGCTTATCACCTTGATTAGCCTCTGTTCAGTTCTCAAGGGCATATCCGCTGGATATAGATTTTGTCTTGGAAGAAGGATAGATTTAACCGGCGTGGATATTTGGGTTTACAGTCCTGCAGACATCCGCTCAGGCATGGTCAAGCCGAGGGAGTTCCTGAAGATCAAAGCAACGGGAGTACATTGCATCTATGATTTAGTGGAGATCTTGAAGTCTGATATAGTTCTTCCTGGACTTTGTGAGGTGGCCAGAGATGCGTTCACATGCTAATTTCTCCCGATGGAAGGATTGTTTTGTTTCTAGAGTGTAGGTTTTGTTTCAGAAACATGTGGACGGGTGGATATTTGCGCATCTGTTCGACCGGGAGAGACCATATCCGATCGAGTCCAGGAAG
This sequence comes from Aspergillus pseudoterreus, assembly GCA_002927005.1. Taxonomy (NCBI): domain Eukaryota; kingdom Fungi; phylum Ascomycota; class Eurotiomycetes; order Eurotiales; family Aspergillaceae; genus Aspergillus; species Aspergillus pseudoterreus. The sequence continues at coordinate 378,068 of PIJX01000033.1, forward strand.
AGTGAATGGTTCTCGACAATATTCATCAAAGAATGAGAATGTCTGAATGTGCATCCATTCTACTGAGACGACCATTGTTACGCATACAGGATGCAGGCATGTCACAGTACCTAACTGAACGTAGTAGTACTGTACAGTGACAGCCACGCCCGAACGACTTGGGACTAACGTAAGTTGGGGCTCCATAGGGTCAGCTACCTAGTCTGGTAAACCGACCAGGCAGACTGCAACCAGTCTCCATTCATCCCACCGCTTCCAGCGCTCCCGATCCGTGAAAGCCGAGTCCACCATTCGACGGAGAAACAGCCGGATGTACTCCGGGAGAGTAAGAAGAAAGATAATCATCATCATATCCATCCTTTTTCGTGACGGACTATTATTTCAGCATGTTGTTGACGGAGAAAGTCATGTCATCATGATGGATCCAGGAGTTCCCATTAGTCATGTCGTTTCAGACCATTACATCGTCCTTACGCGGTTCCCGCCCGCGGACCGGCCTTACCGTGAATTACATCGTAATCATACACCAAGCCGCGTAATTACGGCGGGAGCTGCCAGTTGCCTCATCATTCATCGTTCTCCTCTCGTGTCCCTAATTCTTCCTCTTCCTCTTCTTATCCCCCTCACCCCCCGGGTATCCATCCCACTGGATCCATCATCATCCCCTATTATCGCATCTCTCTCGCTCTTTTCCTGCATCGGTTACCCCCTGGTGATCCTTGCTTGACTGCCATCCTCCACTACTGTATTATCTCCCGCCACTTTTCCCGAATCCGTCACGGTTCCGCAGCCAAAGCGGGACAACATCCGAGGGTGCACGCTGTGCGATCCCGCCCACAACTACACCTCACTGTCGAGGCGTCCTCTCATTCATGCTATAGCCCTTAGATCCGACTCTCTCTCCTCTTCTTCACCAGCTCTCCTTCTCTGGTGTCCCCTCCCCATCGCGCATTCGCCCGGGACGCAACCACCCCCGTTACCATCCCCTCGGGTTTGGCGGTATTGTCGCCCCGGATCAGGAAAAGGTCTCTTTCTTCGTGACCTCGAACTTCATCAGACTTCCGCGACGCTCCTTTGCTCTACCTGATCTCGACACTCTTCACCCTCTGCTTGGGGACGAGCGACCGACTTTCGCACATACTCTCTCTCTATATTATACTTCGCCGCTGACACCATGAACGGCACCGCGGCACCGATCGACATCGCCACTCGTCAGAGCTCTGTCTCGCCCCCGGGCCAGCAGGCTTCTAACCTGACCTCCGCCCTACAAAAAGCGGGCGAACGGTCAGGGAGTGTTTCTCATGCCAACGGCGCGGCTATCAATATGTTCAAAGCCCCCCCTCCCCGAAAAGATTCCATCGGCGCAGCTACCGCACAATGGGGAAGCGGGACAAAACCCATCTCCGTGTCCGGGTCCAACCGCGATAAGCAACGGCGAGAATCCCTCGCGGGAAGTTTAGTTGGTGGGATGAGTTGGGGTGGTATTTCTGTCGGCAGCTGGATACGAGACGAGTAAGTTGTTTTTCAAACCCTTAAGCGCTGCTGTTGTTCCCGATTGCGCGGGGCGATCGTTCCGACCATCGCGAATGGACACTAACTGTGCCTGCTAGCATCATCATGGCCGGCACATCTCCCTTCACCACATTTCAATCGCCTTCTTTCCACTCATCCTCGTATCTACCCAAATTGGAAGCGAATTTCATGCGTGACTTCTCCTGCTGTGGGGTCACTCTGCCGACGCTCCACGACCTCCTGCAACACTACGAAGAAGCCCACGCCACCAAGTCTCCCCATCAGGGCCATCGTCCCAGCCAAGCTGATGCTCGCGCAGCGATGGCGGCCGCTATGGCGCAACAGCAAAGCCAGCAGAACAACAACCAAGCCCGTGGGATGCAGCCTGACCGGGCGATCGATATGCAGCGCAAGCTGAACCAGAGCGTTCAAACCCCTCAGCACGTTGACATTGACACGATGGACGATATGGAGCTGGACGAGCCAATGGGAGATAACGACGCCTCTTCGCAGCTGTTCTCTCCCCAGTCTCGCGAAGGAAGCCAGGCTCCGTTTGGGAACTCTAATCAGCGGACGCCGCACTTGAATCTCTCAATGCTGTCAAGCAATCAAGGCTTCAAGGGTTCTCAACCGGGTACTCCCGTGGGTTCCGGCCGCCCTCTCTCCCTGCACAATAACCCTACTGTCTCCTCCGTGAACACGCCTACTTTGATGGCCAACCCTCTACAGACCTCTCAGTTCCGCAGCACTCCCGATTCCTCCGCCCCTGGAACCCCGGCCGAACTCGACGAAAGTATGCTTGGGTTCGGGGACCTGTCGATGCAGAACCCTATGATGCAACCCCAGTCGCAGTTCAATCGATTCCCCACCAATAATGACATGGTGGATCTTTGCATTGATGAACCAGCCAAACGCCTGTTCAGCCCAACTGGCGGGATCAATACCCCCAATGCACACTTCAAGCTCAGTGGCGCGCAGTACGGCCCGAACAGTGAGATCGCTCGGCGCATACGGGAGCAGCAGCTGTTGGCCGGCGTTCCTGATACCACCGCCTTGCTGCCCAACGAAGAACCGAAACCGTTCCGTTGTCCAGTCATCGGCTGCGAAAAGGCGTACAAGAACCAGAATGGTCTGAAGTACCACAAGGCTGTAAGTGCCGTCTACTTTTGTTTCTATTGTTTGTCCACGCCTAACTATTCCCTAGCACGGCCACAACAATCAACAGTTGCATGACAACGCGGACGGTACCTTCTCAATTGTTAACCCGGAGACGTCGACCCCGTATCCTGGTACTCTCGGCATGGAGAAGGAGAAGCCTTACCGCTGCGAAGTCTGTGGCAAGCGTTACAAGAATCTTAACGGTCTGAAGTACCACAAGTCGCATTCTCCACCCTGCAATCCCGAGTTCCAACTGGCTGCCGGTCGCAACCTCCAGTTCGGTGGGGGTGTCATGCAGGGTCAGAACATCAACGTTGCTGGGGCTGGCCTCCCTGGCATCGGCGAAGAAGGCCTCTTATAAGAGCGCCGCCCCCGAGGATACACAACACGTTATCTTTCGTTATCCACATAATTACTCGATGACCTGTTTGTTACACTACCCTCATCGACATACGATTTAATGACGGGTTTGGAGGTTTGGAGTTGAATTGGGTATGATCATCCGGTCAATCGCGGTGCTTGGACGACCGTGATTCGACCTGGTAATAGATATGTCCTTTGGGAAGTCCTCACAAGTGACTTGTCATTCCAAGACCTGGTACGCTTATTGGTATGAATTGCTTCGGCCCTTGCTATCTTTTTCGTCTTTCCGTGCGTTATTTTGGTGTGTCTTTGGGAAGGCAGATCTGGTTTGCGTTTGTCCCTTTTTTTCTTTCTCATTCTCCTTAATACATATTGTCCGAGTCTTGTTGCCTTCCATGGTGGCAACGGGTCAAACGAACCAGACGCTCACCTTCTAGGCATTTGTTCGGATGATGATGATATGTCCCTTTCATGCTTTGAACGGCGACTGTTGGATTTCTTCCCATTGGTTGAGACTACAAAAAGAAAAGGAAGAGAGGCCCATCGGTGGTTCATTGGCGTCAATCTGTAGATACGTGGGAGACCGGCTTTTGTTTTTGATTCTTGCTTGCTTGCTTGCTTGCTTACTGCTGTGTTTTTCTGCCTTTGGTGTTTTGGTGAACCTGGGAGTCGAGTTCTTTTTGGCTTCATGCGTTGGGTCTTGTCTGCTTATAGAACATGTTTTCTTGTTTTGATTCCCAGAGTTGTCCTGTTTTCTTTTCTCTTAGGTTTTATGGCACAAAGAAAAGTTTGACTGTTACATTTTCTATCAGTTAAGGGACCTACGTACAATTTCTCTTAAAAAGATGCACTATTCGGATACCAGACTAGGTACTCATCTAGAAAGTACTATCGTTCAAAACCCCATTTCATTCATAATTATTCTAGTACACCACGAAAGATCATGCCGTCCCCTGCGTAAGCGCCATGTGCATCCAAACTGGGAAATCGGAGACCGCATTGAAGATAAAAGAAAACCAAGTCAAAGTCCTTCGTCATAGACGTGCGTGCGGGGATTCGTGAAACAACAAGTCGTCGATAAGGGGTTCCGCTTTGCAGCCGAGAATTCAGAGCCCCGATGGGTGTTCTCGCATATGGAACTAGACTTTTTACAGGAGGTCAAAGGGGTGATTGGAGGGGTAGAATGTAAAGAAGAACCGGATAGTAGGCGTCTCCGAAAGACGCTGGAGTATCTACCACTCGAACTCGCCCTGGCCCTTGTGGAAGACATATCTGTTGCCGTTAGTGCACGTTCCTAAATCGGGTCGTATGGATGAGAGATGACTTACTCTTTGCCTCCCGTCGTAAGAATTCCATCCTTCAAAGTGCACTTCCACTTGTTCTTCACCCGCGCGACCTTGTCATATGTGCAAAGCATGACTTGGCCGACGGCGTCTTCGGCGTCGTGGTCTTCAGCAACCAGATCATCGGGGTCGTCGAGATCGGAATTGATGGCGTCTTCGTCATCTTCGTCCTTGTCATCATCCCCGCCGGGACCATCGACCTGAGCCTTGGGCATGCGAGATACCGAAGACGACACTCGCGACGAGCTCTGGCGTTCTTCGAGAGGGACAAGAAGGCCGCCTCCTTCGTACTGGAGCATGCGCTGTGTTAGATGCTCTCGAAGAGTCCGGTCGGCTTCTCCGCCCTGGCGTTCGGCGGCCTCACGTCTGCGTGCCACTTCCGCCTTCCATTCGGACAAGGCATCATCGGCAGCGCCGTCCGTTTGCGTGTTGTTCATGTGAGGCTGGGGGACGGAAGCATAGCCATGTTCCTGCTTGATCTGCGGGTGCTGACCGTTCGCCATGGGCGGCAGAGCGTTCTGCGGACGCTGCTGACCGGGCATGGTCATCGCCGCTTGCGACTGGGCCTGAAGCTGACTGACCGAGTTGGCGGCTGCCGCACCGTATCGCTGATGAAGCATGTTGGCAGCGCGCTCGCGTGCGGACTGAGGATTGGGCGCATTTCCAGGCATCATGTGATTCGGAGGCAGCGACTGGCCATTGATGCCCGGCTCGGTTTTGATGTGAGGGGCCTGTCCCATGGGGTTGGGGGCGCCAACGGCCGTCGGGGCTTGCAAAGGTGGGACAGTGGATGCCATTGACTGTGGGATCGGCTGATGGGGAGGAGCATTATGTTGATGATGATGTTGTTGCTGTTGATGGAGGGGAGGTTGTTGATGGTGTTGTTGCTGAGGAGGCTGTTGAGTGTGAGGGGAGGGAGTTGGTCGAGGCGCATTAGAGGGAACGGTCGCAGAAGGCGGGAGGATCTGAGGTTGGGGTTGGTTCTGCTGAGGAGTAGGTTGGGGAGGTGGAGGATCCCAGGGGAAATGGGCGACGCCCAGGGAGGAGAGTTTTTTCTGCCAGCTCTGAGGGGGAAGCTAGTTAGTACATAGGTAGATATATGTATGATGTATGATGTATAATGAATGGATGGATGTGAAGAGGAGGTGGTGAGGGCTTGGCAGGTGACTAGAGCGGGTACGGGCGGCCAGCGGCTATAAAGGTCACTCAAAAGCAGGCGGTCCCCCAGAGGCAGTGCCGCCTCCCGCAACTCACCCCCGCTTTATGGCCGGTATCGCCCTTCGTCCCCTTCCAAGCCTTCCCCCCTTGGGCTCTCTTGAAGGGACGTTCTCTTGTCTCTTACCTTGCGCAAATCAAGCAGCGTCTGTTGATCTACTCCACTCTCTTCGAAATCCACCTGCGATGCATCGCAGACTTCCTGGATCACCCGTTCAAACACTGCGCCCTGTCATTGCATCTGGTGTCAGCCTTTAATCCGACAAGCGATGGTGAAGACAGAGTTGATTCGGAATATGACGACCAGTGAGCTTCTGCATCACTCAGACGCCTCTCATCTTCTCGTCCGGGCAAGGGAGGGCTGGCTGTTATTGCTTTGAAATCACTCACCACTTGCTGGTTCGACATGCTTGCGGAGTTCCGGACTCGTAAAGGCGTGTGATGGCGTCACAGAGGATGGAAGAACTGAGTTCTTGCTAACGAAGGAGTTGATCTGAAAACCTGACCAGTCTAACAAGACAGGCAGTTGAGCGTCTCCAGCTTATCCGTCGCAGCAGTCGGTTGCCACGGGCTCATGCGACCTTCAACCTTTGACGGTCACTTTCCCGTCACTGCTGATATCCACTGGATTCGTGTAGAGGGAAGCTCTCCGGGACCGTAAATCGTCAGATCGGGAGATTGAGAGGAAACGAAAGAGCGGACGGCGAGATGAGGCTGGGGGTGGATGGAGAGGCGTTGGCCGAGGGAGTTGGTTGAGGTGAAAGTCGCTCTCTCTGGGCGAAATCCGTTTCCCTTCCCGCCTTGCTTAGTCACCCCGCTTCCCGCATCCTCACTAGCGCCATCTCGCCCTCTGAGTTTATCTTCGTCGATTTACTCCGGAGTACGATTCTCGATCATTCCAGCCATTAAGCCATTACCGCAGCGCAAAATACTCAATACCAATCTCATACTCTATACATCAATCTCAAAACTATTGTATTACTCAGATCAACCAAACGACAACGCCATCCGTGCTCAAACTCCATGTAGAAAACTCAGGTAGACGCCAGAATAACCTGCAATGCCATAGGTATCCAATAAATGCGACCGAAGCCAAAACTCGCCGTCAGGGCAGATCCCAGGGCCCAAATTCACCGAATCGTCATGGACTTGGACATCTGGCCTTTGCTTCCCACGCCTCCCTCGCGGGATGCGGACGCGGTGGTGCCGGGCTTGCGCTCAAAGATCTTCCAGAACTTCAAGCTCTCATCAGCGGCAGCGGTGGCCAGAATCTGACCATCCGGGCTCAGGCAGCTGTGCAACACACGAGTCTCATGTGCGGGAATCTCCACGTTGCGAACTAGGGTCGGGTAACTCCAAATGCTTAGAGAGTTGTCAGGGAAACCACTAGAGCTGACAATCTCACGGTAGTGGTTGCTCCACCGCAGACTTGTGACTTGGGATCCCGTATCAATGCTGTTCGTCCGCGCGCCCGTGGTCGTGTTCCAGAAGTGAATGTGGCGATCGTACGATCCTCCTCCCGTAGCCAGCAGGTTCAGCTGCCAGGGACACCAGCTGAGGGCCTTAACGGCAGCACGGTGGTTGGTCTTGGTGAACTTGGGCGCACTCAAAGACCGAGCATCCCAGATGTTGACCAAGTTGTCGTTGCCACCAGTAGCCAGCTGGGCTCCATCCGGTCTCCACTCCAGACCACAGACTTCAGACGTGTGGGAGACGAGCTCCGCAACCTTGTGCTGGGCCACACGGACATCGTGGTTGAATACAAGACCACTGCGAGCGCCGGTAGACAAGATATGCTTGGACCAGCCCATAACACCCACCCGAGAGTCATGTCCAAACATGCTTCGAAGCTTGGTGCCTTCTTCCACATCCCAAATCTGAACTTCACCAGTTCCCAGGCCAACACCAACGTAGGCCCCGTCGCCGCTCCATTTCACGCTGCTGATGTAGGTATCGGGGGAAGTCTCCAAGAGTCGGTTGACTGATCCCGTGTCTGCCGACCAGACGAAAACACTGCGTTCCAGACCAATAGCCACCTGATTTCCGGAACTCCAGTCGAGGAGATTCAGATAGTAATCGTCGACGAGATCCGGGGCATCTAGCACACGTTCCGGCGAGGTTTGCACGCGACGACGGAACTGAGAACCAGGTGCCTTTGACGGTTTCAGAGGACGGTTGTATTGAGCCCGCAGGTCAATTGGCTTGGACGACTCCGGGGGCGGAGGCTTGAACGCAAGAATGCGAGTCTTCAAATTAACACCACAGGCATCAGCCAAGGAAGACTCATAAGCAACTGCATCCGGTGCAGGCTTAGTGTAGGAAGTGGAAGGCTCATTGTCATCCAGACCGAGGTTCTCAAGGGCAGCGGTGAGGTCTTCGTCGGATCCCCGGCTACCAATGTCGAAAGCGCTCGCTGCATTCGCAAGGACAGACGATCCCTCGTTGCCACTGGTCTTGGGACGCTGGTTCTCCTCTGGCTTTGCGGCACCCGCAGTGTTCAAACCTTCGCTGGCTGCACGGTTGGGAATGAAGCGGTCCGCGGCGTTGTGTGGAATACGAACAGTCGTCTTGCCCGATCTGGTACGAGTGGTAACTTCTTTGCGGACTCGTTCCTTGGGCGGAGACTGTGTAGACGAGGGCCCAGTACCGGTCAACGACCAGTCTGAAACACCGAGCTCGAGATGCTTAGGAGACTTGCGGGTCCGAGCAATATTGGACTTGGGAGACTCGCGGTAGGCGCGGGACGATCGGGCCATGGACTTGGCGAAGTGTGACGAAAGGTTTCCACCGTACACCGAGCGGTGAGATTCCTTGGAACCTTCTGGCTGACGAGGAGGAGTAAACGGAGAGGAGTTGTTGGACGCCATGCTCCCTGTCCGTCCGCGGGGAGAGGGAGTCAGAGGCAACCGACCTCCAGCCGTCTTGGTCGAGAAGATCCCCGTATGGGTCTTGACGGGCGTTGATACTGTGGGAGTAGCCATGTTTCTTTATGTGACTATGCTTTGCGAATGATGAACAATCAACGGCAAAACGAGACGAAAGGAGACTTTTAGATCGCAACCGGGCAGGCCGATCTTATCATCCGGTAAACCAGACCGAGGATGTAGAGAAGCTGTGGACAGCAGCGGGATGACAGAAACCGCAGTATAGAATGCACGAAAAAAGTATATAAAGTGTTAATGGAGGTGGATGAGAGAGATGCAGGAGAGGAAAAGGAGAAGGGAGTGAGAGAAGACGAAGAACTGGAGGGATAAATACTGCGTATAGTTCCTTCTCCCATGGCAACCGTTACTGGAGGTACGCCAGACTAACCCCATTCGGACTAGTTGCCACCTGACAGACGCCCATTCCCTTTTGGGCAAGGCGCCGATCGGTCATCCATTTTGGGTTCCTTTTTTTTTGCCTCGTTTCATTCTCTTTCTTTCTGTTCTCATTCAAACTGAGTTGGCGATGTGATCGCTTCCTCAATCAGCTCTTTAAACACATTCCGTCATTGTCACTCCATATTCTGATCTCCTGAACCCTGATGGCGCGGCCACCCTCCACTCCGACCGCCACTACTGCCCGGAATAGTAGTAACCTGTCGCAGTTCCACGGAGACCCACCTTTTTGGGCCGGGACCGCAAGAGTCTCAACTCCCATGACTCCCCTCCCTGCTGGTCTACAGCAATCGCAGCAGTCCTTCCTCATGCCTCCGAGTCCATCCAGGGGTCGCCGGAGCAGTACGGACTACCGCCCCAGTATCCGGAAGGCGTTGGGCCATGTACCTGCATGCTTGGTCAATGCCTCGGTGACGTATTGCAACGACGATCAAATCTACGCCTTTGGTGGGTTCGACCAGTATACAGACGAAGGTATGCCATTCCTTCCCCTTCGTGTCCGTTGTTCCGGCTCTGATCATCACCCTTCTCGGGTTCTAGTGTACAACCATGTCCTGCGGTTGAATCTCAGCACTCTCCGCTGGGAATTGGTCGATAACTATGGCGATATTCCTGGTGTACGCATGGGTCCGTCTCTCCACCCCGAATTTCCCCTACTAGTAGGATAATTCACCAGCTAATATTCTCTGTTCGAGTCAATAGGCCACACTGCAACCCTATACCAAGGAAATAAGCTCATTGTATTCGGAGGAGAAAATGAACATCGGGAATATCTTTCTGACGTCGTCATTCTCGATATTCAGACTTCGACATGGACACAGCCCGAGATCCGAGGACCCATTCCGCGAGGTAGAGCCCGTCATGCCGCCGTGATCTATGATGAAAAGCTCTTCATCATGGGCGGTGTCACTGGAGAAAACAATATCATCCTCGACGACCTGTCCTACCTGGATTTGAAGACCTGGACGTGGTCCCGAACCTGGAGATTCACCGCTCGGTTTGACCATACCGCTTGGGTTTGGGGTGGTCGTCTATGGATTTTTGGTGGACTGGATCCCGATATGGAACGGACGACAGACATCTGGTGGTTAGACCTCAAAGGGCTCCCCGCTCTTGGGACGACAGCTTCGCAAGGTACCGTGGACCCCCCTGCGACAACCAGCACCATTACTCATAGTCCAGATGGATTGTTTAGTAGCCCAGCACAACCGCTCTCCGGCCGGTCCGGTAGCTACGCGGCCAATTCCGGAAGTGTACAGGTTCGCAACTCCAGCCGTCGGAAGCCGCTAGCCCCCGGAGCTATCTCTTGTCTACGCTTCACATCCGGCCCGCACGTCCCGGCACTGTTCTCAGGAACGCATTTCCATGCCTATGCGTCGGGGGTCTTGCTTGATCTGATCACTCCATCGGAGACAGTGCGTACCTACGAATGCAACCTTTCGTCCTTGGAACTGGATACGTTACGTTGGCAGCGGCTGGCGGATGGGCAGGAGATCTTCAAACCGGGGTCCCGATGGCATTATTGCACAGTCAATGAGAGCGGTACCAAAGCCTGGCTTTTAGGATGTAGCCTGGATGCTGGGGCTACACCAGGCAGCGGCGATGAGAACCACATGAGCGAAGTCCTTTGCATTGACCTCGAAAAGTATGGTTTGTTGGGAAATGATATGGCGTCGCTGTCCCCTAATTCGACCCGAGCCTCCGTGTCCGAACCGTCTGGACTTTCTCTTCTATCTGGCCTTGGTGCCGACCTATCCTCGGTCTTCGATCAGCCTCCTGAGTCCGGCAGTGAGGCTGATTTCATCATTACCGCCAACCCTGATGACCTGGGCGAGGCCGACGACGACGATGCGGCTGGTGCTTCACCCGAAACAGGCTTCCTGCCCGCGGATGCGACCACCTCTCCCCCGATCCACGTGCATCGTATCATTCTCCAACTTCGTTGGCCGCATTTCAAACGGCTATATGCTGCACAAATGGCAGAATACCACTCCAAAAGGATGCACATCCCGGAACCTTACTCCGTTGTCCGTGCGTTTCTCTATTACCTGTACACGGACAGTATTGCCGGTCATCCGGAATACTGTTCGAGCATCATCGATGTGGCGGGGATGCTCGTGATGGCCAACCTCTACGACATGCCGAAACTCCGACTGCTGTGCGTCAACCGGCTGAGTCGCGAGCTGGATGTGGAGAATGCGGCCATCATCTGGGAGCGGGCGGGACGGACGAATGAAGAGTGGCTGATGCGTAGGGCGGCGCAGTTCTGCCTCAGCCACTGGGGCCGGGTGGTGCGGACCGATGGGTTCAAAACGCTCAGTCGCCAGAGCTTAATTGAACTCTGCGAGGTGGTGGACATGGAAGGTCGGATCGTTGCTGGGCCGGAGCTGGAGCTGGTGGGCGCCTTCGGAACCGAGGCCCTGGGCGGCCGAGACGCGAAACGGTCGCAGCTGGCGCTTGGCGGGCCCTTGGCGGACGAGGCGGAAGAAGTCGATGGGGATGAAATGGAGGGGATGGAGATGTCATGAGCTACGATATCGCATGTCCGGCTGGTTCTTGGGCTTTTACGGGATGAGGATGGGGCGTTGGTTGTTGCATTCTAGTTTCTCCGCCTTTTTTTCTTTCTTTGTTTTCTTCTTTCCCTCTACTCGTGTGATTTCTTTTCATCAAACATCATTTTATGAGATTAGAATCTATGATATGGAATCGATTGCATGATGGCGCAGCTGTGCACAGCCTTACAGGAGTGAAGGAAAGAAGTATACAACCCGCCCTAAGCCCAAACGAGCATGTCGGCAAACGGCCCGTCGAACCGCCCTGGTTCTGGTTCTCTTTGTGGTTGTCGTGTCCACTCCAATTCTTCGTCTTATCGCCTCCTTCACCATGGATGGTCGCTTGGGGTCGCCTGGTCGGTGGTTGGACGATCTAGTGAAGCCATCGAAACGGTTTCATCCCCGCTTCTCTTCCGTCGCCGCATCCTCCGCTCCGCGTCCTCCGCGTCGCATTCATTCATTTAAAGGTCCTGACATCTCCCCCAGAATGGCCTTCCCATAGTCCAATCCTCGTCCTTTTGCCTTTGTTTTTCCTTCAATCTCGAGTCCTAAGGATCAATTGCTTTTGAATTTTCAATTATCGTCAACAGACATGGGTTCTGGGTCTAAGCTTCCGTCCGACTTCCTTTGGGGTTTCGCAACGGCCAGGTACGCGCCAATCAGACTGGAACCTTGCCCGATCGCACTAACAATGCCCGTCTAGCTACCAAATCGAAGGTGCAGTCGATGAGGACGGCCGTGGTCCCTCCATCTGGGACACCTTTTGCAAGATCCCGGGTAAAATTGCCGGAGGAGCCAGTGGGGTGGTCGCCTGCGACTCCTACCACCGCACACACGAAGACATTGCCTTGTTGAAGCAATGCGGCGCTCAGGCGTACCGCTTCTCCATCTCCTGGTAAGTCTAGTCTCCCGTGGCTGGAGAGAGCTCCGTGTCCTGACTGTCGCAACATCTAGGTCCCGCGTGATCCCCCTCGGCGGTCGGAACGATCCCATCAATGAGAAGGGTCTGCAGCATTACGTGAAATTCGTCGACGATCTGCTCGATGCTGGCATCGTGCCCCTCGTCACTCTTTTCCACTGGGATCTCCCCGATGAGCTGGACAAGCGTTATGGCGGTCTGCTCAACAAGGAGGAGTTCGTCGCGGACTACGCCCACTATGCGCGCGTCATGTTCAAGGCCCTCGGATCCAAGGTGAAGTACTGGATCACATTTAACGAGCCGTGGTGCAGCAGTGTCCTGGGGTACAACGTCGGCCAGTTCGCCCCCGGCAGAACCAGTGACCGGAACAAGAGCCCTGTGGGTGATGGATCAACGGAGCCGTGGATTGTCGGCCACAACCTGCTGGTTGCCCACGGAGCGGCCGTGAAGATCTACCGCGAGGAGTTCAAAGCGCAAGACGGCGGTGAGATCGGCATCACACTGAACGGTAAGCGTTCCCCATTCCCGGACGAAGCTCTACATCCCCTCTAATCAGCCCTGTACAGGTGACTGGGCTGAGCCCTGGGACCCCGAGAACCCCGCGGACGTCGAAGCCTGCGATCGCAAGATCGAGTTTGCGATCTCCTGGTTCGCCGACCCTATCTACCACGGCAAGTACCCCGACAGCATGGTCAAGCAGCTGGGCAAGCGGCTGCCGCAGTGGACGCCAGAGGACCTCGCACTCGTTCACGGTAGCAACGACTTCTACGGCATGAACCACTACTGCGCCAACTACATCCGGGCCAAGACTGGCGAGCCGGATCCCACCGACGTGGCGGGCAACCTCGAGATCCTGCTGCAGAACAAGGCCGGCGAATGGGTCGGCCCCGAGACGCAGTCGCCCTGGCTGCGGCCGTCAGCCATTGGGTTCCGCAAACTGCTGAAGTGGCTCAGTGAGCGCTACGATTACCCCAAGATCTACGTCACTGAGAACGGCACCAGTCTGAAGGGCGAGAACGATCTGCCGCTGGACCAGCTGCTGGAGGATGAGTTCCGGACACAGTATTTCCGCGATTACATTGGCGCCATGGCGGATGCGTACACCCTGGATGGAGTCAACGTCCGAGCCTACATGGCTTGGAGTTTGATGGAGTAAGTCATCTTGACACGCGCCCTATGGGAGAGAAGACGCTAACCTCTGTCTGCAGTAACTTCGAATGGGCTGAGGGCTATGAAACGCGCTTCGGAGTCACCTACGTCGACTACGAGAACAACCAGAAGAGAATCCCTAAGCAGAGCGCAAAGGCCATTGGGGATATCTTCGCCCAGTACATCGAAAAGAAGTGATTGGATTCTTATGAGACATGAATATTGTACCTTCCCCCCAGCCATTGGCCCAGCAATTGATTATTCCACTGCATCCCACCCGATGGAGTAGACTGTAGGTCAGAGTGCAGTGCTACGGACCGGCAAATTTCACCGAGACGGAGGCATCTCCGTGTCAAACGAGGTAAGCCGCGGATAAATATGTTTAGCCTCACACTGGCCTACATTCCATTCTTAGTACGGAGCGCTTCCTCCGGGAAAACCCCGGCTTTACTTGCGCCACAGATCGGTGCAAGGGCAATAACTACTAAACCACTTAGGTAAATAGTTGGGGGTACTTTGGTCTAAGCTCATTCCCCTTCATACTCTGGTGAGAGAGAAGGTCCAACTGTCATTCCTGGTCTCAGACACAAGTGCAGTTCCTTTTAAGTCACTCATTCAGCATAGGGTGTCATATCCGCTCCCCAAATCCGCAGTCTGCTTGACGTGACCTATTTTGCGCCCTTGGAGCGTGCATATGGTGAGCTTGTCGAAAGCCTAACTCGGAATGGCATCGACCATGTCGAGAAGCTTGAGTTCCTTGCAGCATATCCCGAGGCCCGTCTACAGGCGATCAAAGATACCACTATACAAAGTGGCTTCAAGGCAACAAGGTTGATGCCTGTCGAAGAACAATATTCGGCTAAAAACTCCAAATCGAAATTATGACGGTAGATGGGTGCCTGGATCGCTTGTGGATTACGCTCTTGACTTTTTGCATCACATCTTACGAGCACTCAGTCATCAACCCGTCATAATCAACCATTTTCGTCAAGTTTGTGTCATGCATGTCCGGGCATCCGCTACGGGACCTATCCGTACTCTGGCTTTGAGCTTCGTCCTCTCGTTTGACGTGTGATCCACTTGTATTTAGCCCAGCATGGCTTCGCCTCGTCTCTGTCTGGATGCAGCGGAGCTTGAACAGGAAAGAGACTCAACCATCCTCCAGCGATCACTCAGCTTAAATTCTACCATCTCGACCACCTCCTCCTTCAGCCGCCGTTTCCAAGATGCTCGTTCTCGACCCGACCTCCAGGAAATCAATGAAATCGGCAGTGGCCTACAAGGAGCCGTCTTTGAAGTGGTTGGGCAGCTAGCCGTTATCAAGAAAGAACGACCAGGGAATGAAACCCGACACTCAAATCTCCGGCGCGAGTACAGAAGTCACTGCGCTGTTTCGGCCGCATTCGAACGTTACCAGAGCGCAACTAACAACCTGGTCCATGTTCCCAAACCTCACCAATTTATCTCCACGGCAGACAACGACGCGTTCTGGGACGAAGTCTTTCCGAAACTCCCCCAGGCTTACCGCACGCGCGGGAACGTCATCACCATGGACCGGATTCTTCCACTGCCGAAGGTCGTACGAAAAGCGCTCCTCACTTATCTCTGTCGTCGCGAATGGGATCTTGAAATGGATGAAATCGAGACCCTTCTCAATAACCCCAGCAACAAGCACTGCCTCGCCCGGGTCTACTTGGGCAAGACTAATGGTTCAATCAATCGGGACAACCCAGCCCCGCTGAGGAATTTCAGTCTGCACCTTGGTTTCATGAAGGAACTTGGCATCGAGAACCTCATGCTTGCTACCGAAATGGGCAAAGCATATGCAACCATGCACTGGGGCGCCGCCATCAACGGCGATGATGTGGAGTTTGTGCTTGGTACATCAACCTCTGAAGTACCGAGAGCTCTTGTTGAACCGCCGGAGTTGCAGCGCCGCGCCGTTGGACTCTATCTTTTGGATTTCGGGCAATGCGAGTCTGTTGACTTAAGCCAGGATTGTGATGTCGTCTACCAGGCCTTTAAAGGAGCTATGGTAACGGGTGATAACCAGTCTTTTATCCCTCATTCTTCGACTAGCCCCGAATTGTTCGCCGCGTTTAAGAAGGGGTACATTGAAGCTGGTACTGTCATCCTAAGGGACAAGCGGCTTAGCGACAAGTTTAGCATGGAAGACTTCATGCAAGAGTACGAGGAATACGCTGAGGATCTCGTGTACTAGCTTACCAATGTCAGCAGTACGAGGATTGTGACGATAATAAATTGTTTTGCTTTATAGGTGCTTTCGGTCCAGTCTCGTCTTTGTTTTAACCTTCGTATTGTGCGCTTATAAAGTGACTCAGGTGGAAGATGGGCAGACACGGCCTCTCGATCAAGGAAACGATTTGTCAAGCTAGACATGGATCTTACAGGGCCCCATGAGTGTGTTCACACTTTTGGTGGTCTAGCGGTCATTCTCGATTGACACGATGACTTGAAGAAATCATCCAAAAGCCCACAATTCTCTCCGGCCCAGGAAAACACTCGTTAACAGGCCCAGGGAACGTCATGTGTTTAGCCTTATCATAGTGTAGATATAAAAACAGGCTCTCCTTGGAGGAACATTGTATCCTCACGCAGGCAGTTACGTTGCCTTTGCTTTTCTCTCAGCTCCAGTCGCTTTTTCATGATCCGTGGAATCGCCTGCAATCTCACTAATTCGACAAGGCGTGCAGAACGGCTTCTATCTTCTCTGCGGACCTCAACCCAAAACATAGTGTCCAACTTGTCGAAAAAGTAGACTTCTTTGTGCCCCAGGGTCCATTGGTTCGAGTCGGTCTTTGAGTGGCAGCTGACGGTAGTCTCAAGAAGGCGAACGTAGTCTTTGATAGGCTTTTGACACCCGCTACACCGCACACTGTCTGTTTCCAGGCATTTCATCGTCATGTACGCAAAGGTGGCAGAACGATGTGAGTCAGCCAAACATTTGGCCCAGGAGCTTGGGCCTTCCAGTGCAATGTTCAAACAAGAAGCCGTTTGGCCCCTATATGGCCAGGCAATGCAAAAGAATCTTCCCGTCCGATCCACACCGGTGTGTTCAAGAGTGCGTAGTATCTTTCCCATCATCGTGTAAATGCTGTTGTCACAAATCGTCTTCAGCCTCTCAACAAGCTCTATGGGTGTTAAAGCCTCGTCTCGCAAGAGGGAAATAGCCTTAAGCGTGGAGTCGGATACGCGTCCAAGGGAAAATGCTGGTAGTAGATCAGCTACAAGCGTCCGCAACCGAACTCTCTTAGCTACCCTGGTACAGTAGCTTATCTGGACGCCCCAGAGTCGATCCATCAGCTGGATGAGGTCCGCGTCTGGCCATGCTAGGACAGCTTCCTTCACTGTGCCACCTTTCCGTTTCGTTAACGTTTGCATAAGTTGACCGACGACGAACTGTCCTCCTTGTAGGCCAGCCTGAAGTTGTAGTGTGTCCCACCAGGATCGGGACGTCCCGAGGGTATCCATCGCATTCGCTAGTCTCGTCCAGCAATCACCTTCCACATGGGTACATTGGTCATTCACCAAGAGCAGATCCCCGATCTCAAGTTGCTGCTGAAGACCGATGGGCCCCAACTGCTCTAGACTATTGATAGACTTGGACCAGTGATATTTGCCGTTGTCGCACGCAAAAAGGAACCCGTCCCTAATTCTGACCGCGACAGGAGACTGTCCCGCATCTTTTCGGTAAATGAAGTTTCCTGGGCCCCATGTATCCAAAACATCTTCCAGATAAGCTAAAACGTCGTACTTTCTGGAGACATTCTCTTGTTGTAAATCTTTCCTGTCTGGCGGTCCGCAGTCGGTCCGGAAGGCCAAAACCGGCGCGTCAGTCATGTTGCCCATACAACTGAGGTCCTTGAGCTCTGCCGATATGTGTGGGCAGTCGGAGTCCCCCTTGAGACCGAGAAGTCTTATCCGCCGAAGGGCTAAGTCGAGGAAAAAGGGCTGGATAGGACCAGTATGGGCTTGCATGTATGATACAAAGCCAAGACATAGATACTGTGCCGCAAGTGCGCAGAGGTGCAAACAGTCCAGATCCTGCTGTGAAACCAGATCCGCTATTTCTGGAGACACAAGCTGCAGGACTGCCGTTGCTGCGAACAGTAGTTCACTGGAACAACACTCGTCCGAAGATTGTATGGCTTTGGTAAGGCGAACCACAGTGTCAAAGGGCACAGGTATCAGCTCAGCTGTATACGCATTTGGCGACTGGTGATTGAGACTTGTAATTTTCAGAATTGTAAAGGAGCTGCAGCATAGACCGGCTTCCTGTACCAGACCGATAGCAGTGCACAGACGTGTCAACACAGATAAAATGCGAGCTTTGATCATCCCGAAAGGGTGGGCTTCGTCTTCGTCCGTTGGCAATTTATAAGATACCTTAGCAGCTTGACCTGCTTCACAGAAGTCGACTGAACCGGCCCAGTTTTGCACGTCTCGATCGGTAGGGCATATTCCAGCTAGACCACAGAGCTGTTCAACCATTTCAGTTGTGCTCGTCCCGTCCTCTAGCACCAAATTTCGAGGGACTATCTCATCTCTGGGGTTGTGACAAAAGCTATGCGGACAGTTAGGGATGTGGTGCTCTAGGTCAATCTTGGTCTGGGGCCAGTCTCTCGGCTTAAAATACAACCAGGGTGAATCACAATGGTGATCAAGTAGGAGCTCGGCCAATTCATGGAGGTTGTACCCTATGTTGCTAAGTTGGTGAATCCAAGGATACTCTTTCCAGGTTTGAAAGTCTTCCCCTTCTCTGCTTTGCTGGAGAAGCAGCATCAGCATTTGCTTTCCCTCTGCAGGATTCTCTGCGGCTGCCCTGATCACCTTCTCAGTGATAACGCTGAGCCGAAAAACATATCTGTGCTTCAACAGAAGAGCCATGATCTCAACACCTCCAGAGGTATTCTTTGCTGCAGCTTGGAGCACTTGCTCTGGAATATGAAGCTGATCTCTATCAAGGTCGCAAAGAAGACGCTCTAAAAGACTCTCCATAACTATGGCTCCGCAATTGGGGTTTTCCGCTGCAGTTCGGAGGACTCCTTCAGTAATATCCATCTGAAGGTAGAATAAAGAACAAAGGGTTTGCATGACGTCTGGCGATATGTTGCTTGCAGCAGCTTTAAGCACCTCCTCGGTAATCTGAATGGAATCACCGTACTTCGCATCAAGGAGATACATGATGCGACTGCCGTCACAAGGATGCCTTGCTGCAGATAGGAGTACTCCCTCTGTAATCTGGATCTTGTTATCATATTTTTCCAAGAGAAAACCCATAACTTCAAGTACCCCTCTGTAGTTTTCTGCTGCAGCTTTGAGAGTTCCTTCGGTAATCTGGACCTGGTCACTGAATTTGCGACACAGAAGTTCCATTGTCCCCAATGGTTGGTTTCTTGCAACAGTTTGGAGCAGTTCCTCCGTAATCCGGATTTGGTTACTGTATCTATCCGTAAGGAGACACCATATCTCATATCCTCTGGAGATGTTTTCTGCTGCAGCTCGGAGAACAGCTTCAGTAATTTGGATGTGACCACCGAAGACGTCACAAAGAAAGGCCATGGTTGCTTGTCCTGATTTATTCCTTGCGGCGGCTTTGAGAACTTCCTCCGTGATTCGAATCCGACGACCATACTTCTCGAAAAGAAGCGCGATTATCGCTTCGCTGAATTCTTCCGCGATCAAACAGGTGGAAGTTTCCGACACGACGAATTCCTTCCAATGTCCTTTTAGAAGGAGCGTCATCACCTCTCCTCCACATAGCCAATTCTTTGATGCAGCTCTAATCACGTTCTCGGTGATTATAATCTCGCCTTCTCGCCTCTTAAGCAAAGTCGAGATGAGAATTGGCCCTTCGTAGATATTTCCAGCGGCAGCACAGAGCACATCTTCAGTGATATGAAGGGCCTCTCCGTAATCGTCCAGCATTGAGCTCAATGCCTCAAAACCGTCTAGCGTGTTACGTGCTATCTCTACCGCCATCGCTTGTATTTCGAGACTGTTCTTCTGTCTCTTGTTAGCGGAGAAACACTCGGCTTGAAATGACGACTCACCATTTTTGCTTCCCTGTCTTCAAGTCTAATGTATCAAGTCCTTTGTAAAGAAGATAGGAACGAGATCGAATCCTCCAAAGGTGTGAAGGTGCTTGCTCAGGTAATGCGGGGTAGGCTAGATGTAACGAGTTCAAACAATAGACAGTAAAGCAGTCGTTTCGAGCACCACGAAAAGATGATTGTTTGAGGAAAGTGTCGTCGCGGGAAACAGTCAGGGACGAGTCGGTATGTAGTTGAAAAGTCCTCACACACAAGAGCCCGATTAATTCGAGAGAGTAGGAGCGGAGGGATACTTTTTTTTTTGGAGGCGCAGTCAACTGACAACACGCGCCTAATATCACGGGCGATCAATCGTCTTACATGGGCTGTTTGGCGCGCCAGTAGCCTTCACTAGCCTTCACATGGGCAGACCGTTGGACTACTTATCGCCAGACCGCCAGACTCCCCTGAATAGCCAAAAATACTTTGTCTTGAACTGACAGCCAGCGGTTGCTGTACTGTCTTGTATAACTATAGATAGGCCCACCAAAAAACCTCACCTTGGCTTTGACATGTGAGCAACAGAGCCTTGCAGAGGCGTCAGCCATGTCTCAAGGCAGAGTCAGCCTGCTGAAGCCGCGTTTTATTTCCCAGCCTCTAAGCCCGGATTTACAGCTCCTGCCACGCAGGCAACTACCTGAGTAGACTCTGAGAACAGCACTAGAAATTCCAGATCATCATTCGTAGAGCAGTCCAACAGCAAGTACATCTAATCTAAAGCGCGTATCGAAAGTACTTCGACTCCATATCTGTCAGATCCTTGAACCCATCCAAAACAGCCGCTTCCTCACGCTGTTCCGGCGTTGTCCCCGCCAGCGCAGCACGCTCTCTCCGAACATTATCCACCTTCATCGCCACATACGCCACGAAAGCCAGAACGATCATACCCGCATAGCAGACGAGCAGACCCGCCAGCGCCGAGTAGTACCGCGGCGCTTCACGGGCGAAGAAGATATTCGCGCCCGCCACGTTCCCGCCCGCATACAGGGTGAACCAGAAGCCGTTGGCAAAGGAGCGCTTCGTGTGGCCGGCGACGTTGGTGGAGAGAAGGTTCCAGGAGATGATGACGGGGGCGCCGATAATGTACTGGAGCCAGGTGCAGCCGACGAGAGTCCAGCGGTGTTCGAGGCTGGTGAAGCGGATGCCGAGGAGGCCGCCGAAGGGGATGAGACACACGACGGCGAGCACGATGCAGCGGGAGTC
This sequence comes from Aspergillus pseudoterreus, assembly GCA_002927005.1. Classification (NCBI taxonomy): domain Eukaryota; kingdom Fungi; phylum Ascomycota; class Eurotiomycetes; order Eurotiales; family Aspergillaceae; genus Aspergillus; species Aspergillus pseudoterreus. The sequence continues at coordinate 398,975 of PIJX01000033.1, forward strand.
CTTGACGTAGGTCGAGACCAGGCCGCAGATGGGCACGACGACGGCTTCGATGGCGCCGGTCGGCAGCTGCAGGAGGGTGGCGTAAAGCCCGCTGAAGCCGTAGCCTTTGATGAGCGACGAGGCGAAGTTGGAGACGCCGCCGTTGATGACGCCGCAGCCAATGCCGATCCCGAGGCAGCAGAGCACTTTGATGTCGTAGGCGATCTCCAGCGCCTGGCGCGGCTTGATCTGCTTCGTCTTGACGCCGATCATGTTCTCCGAGACGCGCTGCACGGCCACGATGCGCTGCCGGTGCGTGAGGAATTTCGCCGTCGCCGGGGAATCGGGCATGATCCAGAGGAAGGCAATCCCGGTCACCAGGTTCATCAGGCCGATGGTGAGGAAGATCAGTTGCCAGCTTTTGAGGCTGGTGTCGTGCGAATGGCCGAGGCCGAAGCCCAGCAGGGCTCCTACCATGGTGGCCATTCCGTTGCCGGAAAGCCACAGGCTCATTCGCAGTGGCTGCTCAGATCGCTTGTAGAACATGGAGGTGAAGTTCATCACTGGCGGTTTTGTTAGCTGCTGCGAAATTTGGCGGTTGCGATGCGCGCGGGCTTACTGCATGGGCTGACGCTTGCCTCGGCCATCCCCAAAAGAAAGCGCAGGACCAAAATGCCGGCATAGTTCTTGGCCCCGATGTGCGCAATGACAAGACCCGCCCAGAGGATGATGACTGTGCCCATGTATTTGGCCAGTGGTAGGCGCTGAATCAGGAGATTTGACGGCTGGACCAAATGTTAGATGGTAAGCTCATCTTCCTCTATCTACATCACGTACCACTGCCCAGAAGAGATATCCAAAGTTGAAGATGGCCGCGACCCAGGAGTACCTCTGGCCCTCCAAACCGAGATCGGGGATAAGCGAGTACGCCGAGGCATAATTGAGGGACAACTTGTCTGGAAAGCAATCCTGTCAGCCGAGTGTCTTCTCGAACCCGACGAAACGCAGGGACTCACCCAGAAACTGAATCACGTACGTCACATAGAGCTGATTCTCCACTGTTAATAAAGGCCCTGCGGAGAGTATCCACGCAGCACACTCACAATGGGCAGTATCCGCCAATCCAGCAATTTGCGTACTTCGGCGCCCTCGCGCTCCAGCTCCTCGGGCGTCAATTGATCGACTTCGGCATAGAGCTCAGCTCCGATATCTCGGATTTCCCCGGTGATCTCCCCGGCTGCCACCTCCTTCGTGTTGCTGGTGAGCGGGTCTTCCTTGGGTTCCTTAATGTCCGACATGGCGATGGGGTGCAAGTGGATAACTTCTCCACTTGAATAGTCAGGAGGATATTAGAAGACAGTGGAGGCCACCCTTGTAGCTTATGTCGATTTGCTTTTATACTGAAGCTGTGCATTCCAGATAACACGACACCCCGCGTTGCTATCAGCGAGGAGATAAGGACCAAGGATGTTATCTCTTGGCTCCTCGTCCAGCGCCTATCGACATGACGGGCTCGCTCATTGTTCGCTCATTGTCCGAGAGAATACGAAGCAGTGCTGGCGGACTTCTGTCCGTTGTGCAGGGCGATTGCTATGGGACGGGTTGATCCACCAGGCTCGAGACGGTCTAGAAGAAGTTAGGGTTAGCCGTCCGCAGCGGACTTTTGTCCGCTCGAGATCTCCTCATCTCCAAGCGGCAGGAAAGACATAGAATGGGAAAGGCCATGCGAGTAGAACCGTGTCCACCGTCTGGTGACCATTGTCACTCTATATAGTGGTCATCTCCCGTTTCTGTTGTCAAATTGCCCCAGTATTCAATCCGCCTGCAACCGCCACATAAGCTGCCATGGAGCCTGTAAGCGTCTACTACTCCCGACCTTAAGCACACACTCACCCTGCAACAGCCCAGACAATTCAACCTGATCGATGCCAGCATTTCCGAGATCCAAACCGCGCTCGACTCCGGGTTGATCACCAGTACGGAACTGGTGGCGCGCTATCTCCGCCGCATCAGTGTGTACGATGCCTCGACGCTCAAGCTAAGCGCCATCCCCGTCATCAACCCAGCGGTATTCGACGAAGCAGCGGCATCCGATGCACGACGCGCAGCCGGGCTGCCAGCACGGCCCCTCGAGGGCATCCCGTACCTCGTCAAAGACAGCATCAAGGTGAAGGGAATGACCGTCGCCTGCGGATCGCCCGCCTTTGAGAATCTCGTTGCCACCGAAGACGCCGCATGCGTGCAGGTCCTACGCGACGCCGGCGCCGTGCTGCTGGGGAGAACCAACATGCCCGCCATGGCGTACGGCGGCATGCAGCGGGGCTGCTACGGTCGTGCCGAAAGCCCATACAATCCGGAGTACTTGACAGCCGCGTATGCGTCCGGCTCATCGAACGGGTCTGCGACAGCGACCACGGCCAACTTCTGCGCCTTCAGCTTGGGCAGCGAGACCGTGTCCTCGGGCCGGTCGCCGGCTTCAAATAACTCCATCATCGCCTACACCCCGTCGAAAGGCCTGCTCCCCCTCCGCGGGGTGTGGCCTCTGTATCCGACCTGCGACGTGCTAGTGCCGCATACGCGCACCATGTCCGACCTGTTCCGCGTTCTCGATGTCCTCGCCGTGGTCGACCAGACGCCCACCGGCGACTTCTGGAACGAGCAGAAAATCATCCCCCTGCCATCCATCGACACTCTCCGCCCGCAGACGTTCCAAGAGCTCGAAAACGGATCGTCGCTGCGAGGCAAGCGCCTGGGTGTCCCCACCATGTTCATCGGCGGCGCAAACCCCCTCCCGGACAAGGTCTGCACCCGGCCCTCCATCCAGAAGCTCTGGGAGACGACCAGACGTGCGCTCGAGGCGTGCGGCGCCACGGTGGTGGAGGTGGACTTCCCCGTCGTGACGGTATACGAAGCGAAAGCCCACACCGGCGAGATCGTGAACGTCAAGGATCTCCCCGCAGACTGGCATTCGAAGGAGCGATGCCAGGTGGTCGCTCATGCGTGGGACGATTTCCTCATCGCAAACGCCCAGCCGGGCCTGGAGTCGCTGTCCTGCGTGGATCCGGACATGATCTTCCCGCTGGCGCCGGGGTCGCTGCGAGGAACTCCCGACGCCGCAAACCAGCTGCGATGGCACGAGATGGTCGAATACCCCAAGGCCAAACCGGGGTCCATCTTCGAAATCGCCGGCTTGGAGCAGGCGCTGAAAGCCCTCGAGGCCGCTCGAAAGGAGACCTTTGAGAAGTGGATGGACGGCCTGGGCCTCGACGCCGTCGTCTTCCCGGCCAACGGCGACATCGGCCGCGCGAACGCGGATGTGGACCCGGATTCGTCGTTGTACGCCTGGCGCAACGGGGTGAAGTACTCGAATGGTAACCGCGAAATCCGTCATCTGGGCATCCCGACTATCTCCGTCCCGATGGGCCTCATGGAGGACACCGGAATGCCGGTGAACTTGACTTTTGCCGGAAAGGCGTATGACGATATGGAGCTGCTGCGATATGCTTATGCTTTTGAAGAGGCAACCAAGTATCGTCGACTGCCGTCCCTGGTGCCTGCGTTGGATTCCGATGTTGTTTCAAAGACGGGTTCCTCTCCGGAGAGCGCGCAGAAGGACAGACCTAACATTGAGATTAAATCCCAGATCAAAGACGTGGCGAACTCGACAGTGAACCTTGAAATCCGGGGGACGTTGGAAAGCAGAGGAAACGGGGAGCTGAAGAGCCTTTCTTGTTACGTCAATGGGGATGCCGTTGCAGTGCAGATTGATGGCAACTCGTGGCAAGTGACAACGACTTATCCAGAGTCATCGCGTGATGGAAAATGGTCACGATGGTCTAGCCCTGCGTTGGCGCAAACAATCGTGATCCTCGAGGCTCATACCACTACGGACGTCGTCGCTGGGAGATTGCTGCTGCTTTGAAGCGCATTATTGTGTATCAAATATTATGTACGCGAAATGACCATACACCAAATGAACGCCGTCGATATACATCCCTATCCCAGTCTATCCCGAAGGCTGGTATATCATGTCTTCAATCATCTCTAGGACTGCCTTATGTATATACTGTTTCTTCAGCTGAGACAAATAGTTCTCCAATTGGTCGGCAGTGCAGGAATCGGTTGGAGTATACGAAGGATATTCCTTGAGCCAGGATCCACGCTGAAGAAGGTATTCAAAGACCCTAGGATACGGAACAGCATCGGGCCAACGATCCGCGAAGTGTGACAGTGTAACGGCACAGCTGTACAAGGCTTGGGTCGCTTGCTGGGTAAACTCACGTCCGCGAGGAGCGACCCAGAACATATATAGCAGCATGATGCCCGACCGGAACTGGAAGACGAGCTGACGGTTTGTCAGTATAATCTCCTGGCCATTTCAGACTTTCCCGGAGGCAGCTTACCGCAGACCAAGTATAGCACATCACTTGACCTTCTTCCTGGAGACGGCGAAAACTCAAACAAACTTCGACGCTAGCAGATAGAATATCCTCGATGTCTTCGTCCTTCAACTGACGGCGCTTTTCTTGCATTAATATTATGATACTGTAGTCGTAGAGATTCGCCATCCACAAAGGATGCAGGTATGTGCTGGGTGATCCGCCGATGCTATATCGAGGTATCTCATCTCTCCACGCAGTCAACTCTGATTTGAGAATGGAGTCGCTCGATTCCTGCTGCGGACGAGATTCATCCCAGTGTCGGCGGATGTTGGATTGGATCTTGCGCAACTTGAACAAGTGCCTCAATGCCTTGCTCGTGCCAGATGAGGAGGGCATCTCGTTGCCGAGGGTATAGATCTGTCTCGGTTAGCAGTAGCTCAAAGCTTTGTAGTTGTGGAATGGCCTTTCTTACATCGTCATCGATAGCCTTGTAAGCTGCAGAAACCGGTCGCTCCCATCCAGACACAACAATCTCGTTCAACATGTAACACGTAATGAACAACGACTCGGTGATGATCCCGTCGGTCCCTATTGTAGGACTTGGTGCATCGCCTATATTCGAGGATGCGTGTTTTCTAATCTCCGCCATGGACGCAATGCAGAACGGCACGATGGAAGAAACCGTCGTCGCCATCTCCTCGGACGAAGGACACTGCAAGGCGTATAAAATCATGAATATAGACGCCTGTATCTGGAGAATGGTGGAGGGATGTTCCATCACAAAGGGGTAGTAGACCAAGGCGGAAGTGTAAAACTCTGCTGCGCGCATCGAATGGCCGTGATCCGGCTGGAAGGCGTTACATGACAGAGCTCCCACTGCATATACCATCTGCACGAAGAAACCCTTCCACTGATCCGTCTCCGCCTCGACACTCCATTCCTGGCGCCAGGATCTCCACGTGTCCCAGTCAAGAAATGGCCACACCCAGTGGTTGATGGAGAAGTAGACATTTGTGTAGATTTCCTCCAGCCATGAGGAGAACTCCCCCGTGAAGGCGAGCGTATGCGGCGAGCCAGTGTGCTGATCGATGCTCATATCATCTTGGTAAATTTCATATGCAAGCCTTGAAATCAACGGTTCCTCTAACCGCTGCGGCTGGGTCCGGGGATCAGGTAGCAGCACGAGGTCGTGCCCTGTGCCTGAAGCATGCCCCGGGTATTGATCTGCCCCAGAGACCGGATAACTCCCAGGGTGCAAAAGCAACTGATGAAGTATCACACGCCATCCCCCAGGGCTACGGTTGAGAGGGAGCTTGTCGAGCGACATGTCCTCAACATGGTGAGGTTCGTCCACGGGATCGGTTTGGACGCCCATATCGCGGACCGGTGGCGACGTTTGGGGGACATTCTGCCCATCTTCAAGCTCGGCCACGCGCGATTCCAGATATTTCAGGTATTTGAGCGGAACGGTGATGTCTTCTCCATCTTTGTTGGATTTGACGGGCAGACATTCAGTGCCGCGACGCCTACATTCTCCACATGTGGGCTTCACATGGTCACATTTGCGCTTCAACCGGAAGCATCGCGCACAGGCTAACAATCTGGGCGGTTTGGGACTCCGAGGCATGGGTTGGGACGGACAAGGCCGACAGACGCGACAGGCATCTCATATACAAGAACAGCGCTGGGGGATGGAGAGGGAGGAGGAAGAGCGAAGGATTGGAATGAAGAAGGATGGAAGAAGATAAGGCCCGGATCCACTTCGGCTTTTATGATTTGGTTCTGGGGGTTCGGCGGGGAAACGCCTTTATCATTGCCGAGCTCATACATCGTCCATATCATATCATACAACCCGTTCGCGCAACTGTAGGTACCTGGAAACTCGTAGCGCCTGCGCCGTCGGCACGTCCATCATGAACCATATCACCCCTTCACCCACTTCTGCTCCATTGGATCATACCCGATGACCTTCAAGTCCACGTTCAACGTCTTCAACATCACCTCCATCGTAAACTCCTGTCGACCAAACAATCAGTAAGGAGACTCTCCACACAACCTCCTAAGCACAAGAAGAAAGGACATACCTCATCCTCCAATTCCTTCGGATCCTCCTTCTTCCCCTCGCTCACCTCAACCCGATCGCTCATCTCCGCCTTGCGCATCTCCAGTTCCTCCCGATCCACCCCAAATTCCTCAGCTTCTCCATCTCCATACCATGCCTCCATCTCCTCGCGCTCCCACTGCGCCGCCTCGATCCGCATGCGCTCCTTCCAGGCCTTCATGCCCCCCATGCGCGACACCCGTTCCTGCGCCCCCGTGAAGACCTCCTCCGCCGCGCTCTGGCTGACGGATCTCCACTTCGCAATGAGCGCCTCGAGATCGGCGGCTTTGTTCGACGACTCGATGCGCAGAGCCTGCTGCGCGGTGTCCAGTTCTGAGCGGAGGGCCGCCAGCCGGGTCTGCAAGGCGCGTTGCTGTTTCTGGAGGTCCAGAACGGCTGGGTCAGAGAGGATGGGCTTCTTTGTGGGCGTAAGGTGGCTGCTGGGGAGCTTTCGTTTGGAGGGAGGTTGGGTAGGAGGATGGAAGGAGTGGCGGGTGGAAGACGTCGAGAGGGGAGTCGTCGGTTCGAGAGGGTGAGCCTGTGTAGGTTCAGTGCGTGTTGAGCTCGATAGCGATGCGTGTCCTTGTGAAGAGTCCTCGTTTTCCTTCTTTCCGGCCTCTGACTCGTTCTCGGGGGTCTGGGGTGGGCGGCGAAGCGGAGACTTGAACGGCTTGGAGAGCCCCGACGCAGAGTGTTCAACGCGACGGCGTTTCCCGTTGAGGTTCATTGAAGCCATAGCCTTGCCTCTGTGGTCTCAGAATCAGACTGTCACATTGCTGAGATCAATTCCGTGGGGGAGTGCGTTGGAGTCACGAGGTGGTCGAAGAGGATGGTGAGAATGTTGAATCTTCAGGTGGAGGAACATTATCGATAAAGCTGTCCTGGGTTGATAAGATAAGCCTTATGCACCAACAACTGCGCTCATCTACAAGTACTACATCACACAGCCTAGGTAGGTAAACAACTTTAGTACCTTTCGAAACATCAGTTGGTTCGTAGATTCTATCCTATACAAAACACAAAAGCAATATGGGGAATCATGCATCAGCCATCAATGCCCTACACCTCCCGCCAACCACTGCGCAAACTCGGGCTCTCCAGGACGAGGGAAGAACCCGCGGTCGTTCTCGTTCTGTCCGGCATTGCCCGCGTTGTTGTCATTTTGCTGTGGCCGGTTGCGTTGCTGTCGCATGTACACTAGGACGATTAACGTCGCCGCCAAAGCCACGATGATTAGACCCTCCAAGACACTCTCGTCGATCTCGAGCTCCAAATCGTCATAGTAGCCATCCTCGTGGCGCGAATCCGAAGACGATAGGATATCGTCCTCCTCCTCCTGGGCTCGTTTGTACATCTGTGCCCGGTAATTGGCCTCCTCCTCTTCGTCATTCTCAAGGAACGCGGCAACCCATTCCTTGAAGGACCGGCGTGGTTTGGTCTCTGCGAAGCGCGTGAGTACATATTCCAGAAGAACTGAGTATCAGGTCCTACCTTCGTCGTCTTGGATGGGGTTGATGTTGCCGTTGGTTATCCGGTTCCAGTAGCTGCGCAGCCGCAGTTTCAGCAAACTCAGTTTCACCGGAAGATAGGCCTCCGCGCTCGTCTCCAAGGCCAGATCATAATATCGCTTGGCCATATGGAAGTCCTGATGCACCGCAATACCATTTTCGTGCATCCACCCAAGGTTCCAATACGCTTGTGCACTGTAGTGGGCCTCGGCTGCCGTATGGTAGCAAGTCGAAGCCTTCTCAGCATCAGCCGCGATGCCGGTCCCACTCAGGTAATAGTCGCCCATCTTGATCAACGAGTCAATATTGGCCTGTTTGGAAGAACGCGTCCAATAAATTAGAGCCAATGCGGCATTCCGTAAGAGAGGCGATCGCGGCTTCTTGAGCCCAGGCACGATCGAATCAAGAGACAGCAACGAGCGCTGCTCATCAAGCAGGAATGCTACGTTGGCTTGGGCATTCTCGTATCCCTGTTCTGCGGCCATCATAGCTGCAACGAGAGCCCGTTCCTTGTCACCGGTTTCATAAGCTGTGTTCGCTTCACCAAACGCAGAGTGGATCGCCTCCGCGCGCTCCGCAACCATTTTGTAATACGAAGCCGCCATGCCGCAGTGTCGTTGCCGGCCAACCCCATTGTTCGACAGCTCAGCAAGGTAGTAGAAGGCCTCCATCCATCCCCAGCGCGCAGCCAGCTCGAAATACCGCGTGGCTGTTGGGACATCGCCTTGGTCCAGGAACAGCGCACCCAAGCGCGTCTCCGCCGCGGGCAAGTCCTGATCCGCCGCAGATTTGAAGTATGAAGCAGCCCGGAATGCGTCCTGCGGAACACCGTAGCCGTGGAGATACATGAGACCCATCTCATGCTGACAGAGGGCGTCGCCGTTGGCGACTCCCCGCTTAAACCAGGTCAACGCAGTTGCAAAGTTCTGCTCCACCCCCTCTCCACGAAGGTACATCAAGCCGATATGGCCGGCGGCTTTCGAAGCCAACTTCTCCACGCCGAGAGGGTGGTTGGGGTTGACCGATCCATCCTTGTTCCAGTACCGTTTCGTGATCAACTTGAAGTACTTCATCGCCTTTCGGAAGTTCCTCGGCAGACCGCGGGTGCCTTCGTAATGCATCTTTCCGAGACTAAACGTCGCCTTCAGTTCACCCTTGCGGGACATCAGATCCAAGTACTCCAGAACATCCTCCAAGCTAGCATCAGTGCTGGATTGCGCGGAGTCGCGGAGCGCATTGGGTCCGGAGCTAGACACGCTGGCCCCCTCTCCATAAACGCCACCCTCTTCATCCGCCCACCGATACGACTCCCGCATCATGTTGCGGCCGCCCGGCGGACCAGATCGGAAGTACTCGATGGCCTTGTCTGCGACCTTCTTGTAGTAGTATGTAGCCTCGTCACAGTTTTTCGGCGTCCCGATGCCAGCGTGGTTACGGTACGCCAGCGTCATTTCCGATCTCGTGTTCCCTGCCTCGGCCGCAAAGGTATGGTACAACATAGCCTTCGCCTGGTCGCGCTCCACTCCGCCGCCAATTCCCGTCGCGTACATGAACCCGATCATATACTGCGCCGTGCTGTTGCCAGTCAAGGAGGCAAGGTGCTGGTACCAGTGGAACGCTTCCCGGAAATCGCGAGGGTGTGTGAAGTTGCCGTGGAAGTTCATCTCCGCGAGGAGGAACATTGCGTCGGGGTCGTGGTCATCCTGCGCGGCGATTCTCAATTCTTGGACGGCCTTCGCGACCTTGGGGTGGATCTTCTGTCTCTGTATACTATCCGAAGACGGTCCGTTCATGAACAAAATGCGGAATAACTCTTTGGCGTAATATAAGGTGTTTCCCGTAAGGCCCGATGGCTTCTCGGGAATGGCGACAGCGATCTTGGGGTCATTAAGGATTTTAAGGGCATTGTCGACATGTTCTGGTATCAAAGAAAAAGATATGTTAGACTCTGTCAGTCGATGTCTCGGCGGAAGAGTCTCACCATTTCGAGGTCGAGTATCCGGTTGCTCGGAGGATGCGCCTAGAGGCTGCTGTTGCTCTGGCGTGACGCCTACTGGCGGCGTATCAAATGTGTCATTGGCCTGAATGAGGATCGCCTGTACAAGCACTGTATGGTTGTCAAGAGGTGTCAGCTTTGGACTTATTGAGAGGGAAGCTCCGCAATGGACTACTTACGAAGCGCCCAGGGCAAGAGGCGCCACAGCCACAAGTTCTTCATGTTGATGGAAAGAACTTAGTCGAGAGAGATAGAAGTGAGAAGCACATGGCGACTCGGATTAGAACGTCACCAAGCGGAGGTGAAGTAGATGGGACAGTCGAGCTTAGGTTGAGTTCGAGTAGTTTACCGACCACGAGCCGCCCCAAAGCGGAACGGGCCACCTGTCCATGCGGAGCTTCATTTTGCCGAACACGCCCTGGTCAAGGCAACTAATTCCTCTCAATTCTACGTGGTGATTCAAGAAGCACGTCCAATATTCCAAGATATCAAATCTGTTTTATTATTTTATGTTTTTTTTTTTTTACAACATTTCTCTCTTTTGTCCATAACCCCAGTTGTACTAAGCTGTGTACACGAAAGAACAGTGACCGCATCATTAAATAACTCTCCAAAGAAATGACCATCATCATGCAAGCCCAAGGGGGAATCACGTTCATTTTCCCTTCCTCTCCTCCTGCTCTAAAGGCCTGGTTCGCGGAGCTCTTCATATCTAAAAGAAAACGGACAAACAAACGCTTGGTATTTCAATGTGAAGGGGTAGGAGGAAACAGCAGCAACAACCACACACGCAATTTCAGTAGGTTGGCTCGGAGACGAACAGTCGAATAAACGGGATAAAGCCCATGCGAGGGGTTAAGACGTCGAAGAACATACATTTATGGGAGAAAGTAATGGGGAAAGGCTTCACACGCCCAAATTCTGAAAAGAAATAACCAACCAATTCCGTAACGTAAAATGCAACATGTCTTTTTTTTAATGGGCGGTCCGATGCGTGGGTGATAGTACAATGATACAGTGAAAGTTTGACAGGCTTGGTTTCACTGACGCGGAGAGCTACAGGTGAAGTCAGTAAGATGTCACTCTTGATTCGAACCATAAGTCAAACTTACGTAGGGCTGTACGTAGGCGACGTCGGACTGTAGGCCCCTCCAGGCGACGTCGGTGAGCCACCAATGTTTGGTGAAGTTGGCGAGTAAGACTGGGGACTGGTCGGAGACCAACCAGGCGAGGTCGGGGTGTACTTGGGAGACGTTGGCGATGTAGGAGACATGTTTCGACCAGCACCGAGCGCAGGGCTAGTAGGACTGTAGCTCGGGGATGTCGGGCTGAACACTGGCGAAGCAGGACTGAGGTTTGGCGACGTGGGGCTGTAGTTCGGCGATGTCGGTGAGAAGCCCGGTGACGTTGGAGAGTACGACGGTGAAGTCGGAGAGGCCTGTCCATACGCAGGTGACGTAGGGGAGTAAGCAGGCGATGTCGGTCCGAACGCCGGGCTTGCGGGCGAGAATCCCGGCGAGGTCATCCGAGGGCTGGTGATACCCATGCCAGGGGACGTAGGGGAGTAGCTGGACGACGGAGAGTAGCTGGGGGACGTGGCGCCGCCGCTGAAAGGACTGCCAGGGGAGTAGCCCAACGGGCTAGTGGGCGCGGGGCTGAACCCGCCCCCGAATCCTGCAGTAGGTTGATACTCCGTAAAGCCACCGGGTGATTCAGCGCCTGCCTGCCGGATAGGGGAGAAGTTCGAATCCGGGTCGGGGGTACCAATGTACGCGCTCTCCTGCATTGGTGAACCAGTGTCGTACTGCGTCGCAGCACCGTCCGAGATGATTGCGTCCTTTGCGCCGATCGCACCCATCACACCGTAGCGGGCGTTGTTCGAAACGACCGTGTTGAGGAGGTTCTGGTCAAGATAGATGTCGAACTCTCCAGTACCAGCAGGTGCCATTTGTCCCAGAATCAAGTTCTCTGACACACCACGGCAGTCATCCAATTCTCCGAAAGCAGCTGCCTCCAAAAGAATCTCCACAGTCTCTTCGAAAGAACACCGCATAAGAGCACCGTTGTCAGCACGATTGATACCGTGGCGAGTGACGGGAGTCAGGTAACCCCGCACAGTCATCACGTCAACCAGAAGGGCCAAATGACGATGGTTGACGTAGGAACCATCGAAAGCCAGCACCTGTGTCAACTCGCGAAGAACAGCTGTCCGGGCTGCTTCGATACCGAAGACCTCGAACACCTCGATAAACTGGTTGGAGTATGTGCGAGTGGCATCCACCCCGGGAATCGCCAGAACCTCACCAAGAGACGAACCACTTGTCTCCAACACCCATTCCTTGCAGAGAGGATCGGTCTTGCTGACGAACAATGACCCATCTTCAAGAACGCGTACCTTGCTCTTCTCGTTGATGAACGCACGCTCCACACCCGGCACACCACGAAGAGTGAGGGTATCCAAGAGATGCTGCTCCAGCTTCTTGAGCGTAACGTCATACTCAATATCATCGTCATCTTCATCATCCTTGTAATCCTGGATCTGACGGATACGGATAACCTGCTCGTCGGCGTTGTTGTCACTGAAAATGACAGCAATGTCTTTGGGATAGGCCTGCTTGATCCTCGTAGCAACGTCCTGGACAGTGAGTCCCTTATCGAGAAGCTTGGGACGACTAAGAATTATACGGAGCAGCCACTTAGACTGGCGCGTCGAATCATCCGTGACATCTTCGGGAATGATGAAGTACGATTCGACCATGTCCCGATCGTTTTCAATGACCGTAGTCTGGATATCCGGATCATAGTAGATCTCAGTAGCCTCGGTCACGGAACGCAAGCTCGTGTGTTCGACAGCGCTCCGCAGTTGCTTGGCACTTTCCTTGTCATGGCATGTGTATGGCTCTTGGTAAACGGTCATGGAGGGTGTCTTGATGTTGGTGGCGACGTTAAGAATTTCCTTGAGACGAGGAACACCAAGAGTAACGTTCTTAGACGACACACCAGCAAAGTGGAAGGTGTTCAGCGTCATCTGTGTAGCCGGCTCACCAATAGACTGCGCCGCAAGCACACCAACCATCTCTCCCGGACTGGCAGCAGCCTTGGCAAACCGAGTTTCGATGGCTCCAAGAACGTGTTGGAAGGCCAGCTTGTTCATGGAATATTCGGTAACGAGTCTTCGGAACGCAAGGCGGCTGCGCAGTTGCGCCTTGAAGAGCAGTGTCGCATTCTCCTGGGCTTCAACCGAAATAATATCGTCGCCACGCACAATCTTCAGGCGATCAAGTAGAGACTGGACCTGAGGAATGACTTCCGCAGGATGCAAATCACTAATGGTTCCTTCACGGATACGGAATGTACTCCGGGCAGTTTCGAGAATGCGCTGCACATTGATCGGAAGCTGCATCATCTCTTCGTCCTCCTTGGCGACAGTCCGAAGGAACGCTCGGTCCTTGAGAAGCTGCTCCCACTCTTCATCCAGATATCTTTGGACCTCCACGTCACCCGCAATTTCATTAGCCTGCTCCAAGATCTCCGGTCCCAGGCTGCGCTCAGGATCCATGAGATCGACGCGGAAGCGGTCCCGGAATTTGTCATCGGAACACTTGATAATATCAACCCTTTGGTTCTCAATGTGAGCGCCGTCGAGACCATCCTCTCCGTAGACGAACTGAATGACATCGCCCAGAGAGTTACGAACGGTACCATCATACTTGACCATAACTTCTTCCAGGGCCTTGACCAGCTTACGCTGAATGTAACCAGTCTCGGCCGTTTTGACGGCGGTATCGATAAGACCCTCACGACCAGCCATCGCGTGGAAGAAGAACTCGGTAGGAGTAAGACCACGGAGGTAGGAGTTCTCGACGAAGCCACGGGACTCGGGCGAATAATCGTCCTTCGTGAAGTGCGGCAAAGTACGGTACTTGAAGCCGAAAGGAATACGCTTACCCTCGACGGATTGTTGGCCCACCACCGCCGTCATCTGTGAGATATTGATGGTGGATCCCTTGGAACCGGACCGAGCCATCTGGATGGCGTTGTTAAGATCCTTCAAACTCTTCTCCGTCTCGCTACCAGCTTCATCACGGGCGTTGTTCAAAGCACGAGAGACCTTACTCTCAAAGGTCTCTCGGACATTCATACCAGGCAAAGGCTCAAGAGTATTCTCAGTAGCACTGGCAGTGATAGCTTCGACCTCCTTCTTCCTGACACGCACACAGTTCTCGATTCTCTGGATTGTGAGAGCATCTGGAATAGTATCACCAATTCCGATACTGAAGCCATTATGGAGCAGCCAATAATTCACGATGGACTGGGCGCCGTTGAAGAATGCCACCGCAGTACCGGGTCCGTACTCGTTGAAGATGGTATGGATAACACCTCCACCGCTGGCACCAACAGTCTTCTTGGAAAACATTCCATACATCAACTGTCCACCATGGATAAGGAGACCACCATCGTTCAGAGGTGAGAACTTCTCCGACAAGGCAGAGTTATCCTTGTCAACGCGCAACAGATTCAGTCCTGAAGGCAGAGCCATGCTGATCATCTGCTTTCCAGTCCATCTGGGTCTAGGCTTCAAGATCGCTGGTGGCGGGATAACGCCATCCCAATCAGGAACCCACATCATCATGTTCATGACCTGGTCCTTGGTCAGGAAGATGTCACGCCGGCAGATCTTGTAGATACCACAAAGAGTATCTTGCACAATACCCATGAGGGGACCGTTTCGCTGGGGAGAAACAATGTTCATCGGAACCAAGGCGAGCTGACTGAGTTCTGCTCGCGACTCTTCGCTCTGAGGAACATGCAAGTTCATTTCATCACCATCGAAATCGGCGTTGTATGGCGTGGTCACGGACAAGTTCAGTCGGAAGGTAGAGTATGGCATCACACGAACACGGTGACCCATCATGGACTCTTTGTGCAGAGAGGGCTGACGATTAAAAAGAATAACATCGCCATCCATGATGTGTCGCTCGACCTTCCATCCGTACAACAACTGTTGACCTCCAGCTCTCTTGGCGTGACGCAAGTCAATGCGTTCGCCGTTGTCTCGGACGATGTATCGGGCTCCGGGGTGTTCGTTCGGGCCGTTCATGACAAGCTGTTGTAATTTTTCGATGTTGTACGGCGTAACAACCTCGGGATAGGTCAAGGTTCGCGCAATGCTCTTGGGGACACCGACCTCGTCAAGAGACAAGTTGGGGTCACCGGTAATGACGGTACGTGCAGAGAAATCCACACGCTTACCCATCAAATTCTGTCGCAGACGACCTTCCTTACCCTTCAGACGACTGCGGATGGCCTTGACCGGTCGGTTGGACTTTTGCATAGCCTTCGGTTGACCAGCAATATCGTTGTCCATGTACGTGGCGACATGGTACTGGAGTAAGGATTCGAATTCGCGTACGACGTGTTCGGGGGCGCCTTCCTGTTCACATCTCTGGACATTCTGGTTCGCGCGGACAATTTCAGCCAACTTATACGTCAAGTCATCCTCACCACGCTGTCCGCTGGTGCTGCCACCAACGAGGACACTGGGCCGCACTGGCGGGGGAGGGACGGGAAGAACTGTGATGACCATCCACTCAGGACGAGCATAGTCATTGCTCAGGCCCATGATGCGAACATCTTCGTGAGAGATGTTGCGGAAGACATTCAAAGCCATCTGAGGGGTGATGGTCTTCTTCTCTGGCTGCTGCATGTCATCTTCATCCAGCATCTTGTTCGGCTTCCATGTTCCGACTAACGTAATTCCCTCTTTGCGGATCGTAGGCTGGGAGTTACCGCACCCGCCGTGGTGTCTCACGGGCTTAGAGCTCTCTTTCGAAAACGGGTCGTCATCGTCCGGAGGAGGGTCGGCCTGGCAGATCAAGATATCCTTCGAAATCCGCCAGATGTGATCGAAACGTCGCTTAGGGTCCCTCATACGCAGGGCTTCCAGGAACTTGGGATCAGACTGAATCTAGGTCAGCAAAAACATGCCATGAGATTTGCCATCCCAATAGGGATGACTAACCGAGTCGGCTTTGATCTTGCCACAGTTGTGGCAGACCGTCTCAAGAAGTTTCTTGATTTTGGTCAAGAAACCTGTCATGCGCAATCAGCAACGAATACAAAGATATAATTTCATCAGATTGTATCCCATACCGATGTGGAAAACGGGAGTGGCAAGCTCGATATGTCCGAAATGACCGGGACACTCTTTCTGGCCTTCCTCACAAGTCTCACAGTTCCACTGCCGATCGATCGTACCCAGGCGAGGATCATTCAAACCCTTTGTGCGCGGCCGCTGTCTTTGTTCATCCTGTTGCGTTGCGATCCCGTTAGCAACCACCAGAGCCCGGTTATCGGGAAAGAAGGACAAACCATCGTCTCAGGATATTCCACATGGACCACGCTCATCCGCTTAATCTCCTCTGGGGAGAATAGGCCAAACTGGATCTCCTTGATGGTGCGCAAAGGCGCCTTGGAGTAGGGGAAGTAGACGTTTGACATGGTGACGGTTCGCGGAGGGCAACTCGGGGAGGAGGGTTGTGTCGCGAATCGGAGTGGTGAGAATGGAGGTGACAGCGAGAAACCGATTTAGACCGGTCGACTGGGCCCGAATACAGACGTTGAGAAGCGACGAACGAAGAATTTGCAAGCTGCTGGCCGGCTGGAGGCCTTTGGCAGCCCTTGCCACGAGGGCGCCCGCGACCCGATCCTCCGACTTCGTGAAGCGCGAAAAAGGGCGGAAGAAAAAGAGGACGCTGTCGATCAGAGCAAGTTCTCCAGCTCGCGAAGCGATATTCGCGATGCAAGACGCGATGGTGGTGGGGGATGGGCGATGGAAGGAAGCGTGTTGAGGCGATGAAAGGGAGATGGTTGAACGTCAGGTCAGTCGCCGATGGGGCTCGAGTTTTCTGAGCCGCGCAGCCTGGTTGGCAGGAAGGGCGATGGCTGACTAAAGCTCCAGCGGGAAAGTCAAGTCTCAGCGGCGTGATTGGTGGAATGGGCAGTATCAGTCGGCATGTGGGGTTGCCGTCGCTCACTTTTAAATGCCCCTCTCACCGCCCGGCAGTCTTCGTGTTGCCTCACAAAGAAGGCCCTTGGGATGACCATCACAGTCTCCAGGCAATCAGTCAGTCGCCTCAAAGAGCGCTGGATGATTGTTCTCAGTCGTCTTTTCGGGCCTCCTCTTCGGGCTGGGCTTCTGCCCATTTCCACTTCACCCTACCGTCACGCCCTCTTTACCCCGTTCTCAGGCGCTTCCCCGTGATTATTACGCGCAATGAATTTATCTCTCATTGATCCCTTTGTCCTGGCTCAGGACTACCCAGATACGTTGTCCGAGAAACTTAGTGAGATGCTCTAGTGTTTTGGTTCTGCATTCATTTCCCACTAACAGTCCCAGGAAGCGGCCACGCGACATGCCTCCGTTTCAACCGTAAAGGCGACTATCTAGCGTCCGGCCGGGTTCGTTCCTTCTGCGCGCCATCTCCGTTCCCAATGTGCACTGACACCGGATTACAGGCAGATGGCACGGTGGTGATCTTTGATATCGAAACGAACGGGGTTGCCCGCAAGCTACGAGGCCATACGAGACAGATCCAATCTCTCAGGTACTACATACGCATCTGATCAACCGGAACGAAGACTGACCCTACGCCTGTGTCCACAGTTGGTCTAGAGACGGTCGATATCTTCTCACCTCCTCTCAAGATTGGAAGTGCATCCTCTGGGATTTGAAAGATGGCTCCCGGGTTCGCACTGTTCGATTCGAAGCTCCTGTATATATCGCCGAACTCCACCCCTATAACCAGTACGTCCAACAGCTGCCGATTCGATATCAACCAATGTGCTCATTCAACCTTTTGTGTATAGTCTACTCTTCGTCGCGTCTCTATTCGAAGATCAGCCTGTCCTCGTCGATGTCTCGTCACCCAAACCGATCAAACGAATCCTCCCCTCCGCCCCGTTTCGCCCTCCACCGCCCGAGGACGAAGAAGTCGATCCGGCTGTCGCCGCCAAACAAGCAGCGCAAGACGCGAAACATTCCACCTGCGTGACCATATTCACCGCCCTGGGAAATCACATCATCGCCGGGACGTCCAAGGGCTGGATCAACATCATCGAGACGCAAACCTGCACCACTATCCACTCGACCCGCCTCTGCAACGGAGTAGTTATATTACTTCGCCTCGCCAGCAATGGCCGCGACCTGCTGGTTAACAGCTCTGACCGCGTCATTCGCACCATCCTGATGCCCGACCTCTCGCAGCTGGGTATTGACCTCGAACCCGCCCACATCAAGCTCCAGGTCGAACACAAATTCCAAGACGTGGTGAATCGCCTGAGCTGGAACCACGTGACATTCTCCTCAACCAGTGAATTTGTCACAGCGTCGACTTTCATGAACCCCGACATATACGTCTGGGAGCGGAGCCACGGCTCCCTAGTGAAGATTCTCGAGGGTCCGCGCGAGGAACTGGGGGTGGTGGAGTGGCACCCTTCACGACCGTTCGTGGTAGCATGTGGCCTCGAAACGGGCTGCATTTACACCTGGTCGATTGTGACGCCCCAGAAATGGTCAGCTTTGGCGCCGGATTTCGGCGAGGTAGAAGAGAACGTCGAATACGTTGAGCGCGAAGACGAATTCGACATCCATCCGGCCGAAGAAATTCACCAGCGCCGGCTAGATCAGGAGGACGAAGTCCCCGATGTTCTCACTATCGAGCCGCATAAAAGTGGCGGGGACGACGACATGGAATCCTTTCGAATGCCAGTTCTGTTGGACATCTCTGATAGTGAAAGTGAAGAGGATATTGTCGCTGTAGGCCCGGGGACCATGCGAAGGCGCAGTCCCGGCGCTGGTCGGGATTATGAAGATACGGCGAGTGGCAAGAATAACACGTCTCGTCAGAAGGGTCGCCGGCGATGAGTTTTGGGGACCCCGGTGTATCCCGCTATTATTATGCGATGTTCGAAAGCGTCCTTTCCTGGGTCTTGGTCGGCGTTTCGGTGGGCTTTTGGGGTGGTTGGTGTTTCTGCTTCTGTATCTTACTCGCGTATGTAGACACGCATCTTATGAAGCATCAATTGTATAGCCGGAATAGTCTCCGTCGGCCCAGTAGAAGGAATAGGACAAGGGAGATTCAGCTTGTTTTAGTTGATTCGATTTGTTTTTCCTTCATCAGTAGATGTAGTGTCTAGGGTATCTCGGGTTCCAAACTCGTGGCGACACAGTACGAGTGTTTCACCGGGTCCGTTAAGGATGGGTAACCATAAATAAGCCCAGGGCCGTCGGGTGGAGATGCGTCTCAACTACAGCCGCATGTGCAAGGGAAGTTGAGGGACATGTTTTGAGGGTACGAGAACTGAGAGATTCAAGACGGGTCAATCTCAATTAACCGCTCTCTGACGCAGGGTCAACCACTCATGGGAGATTCCGCGGACTCGCTCTTAATCCTTTCGTGAAAGCGAAAGAATTGGTATGAGTTGAGCAGAGTTTGTTTGTATAGTCTTTCATCCTGGTAGCTGACATTACAGCGTGATTGGACACAGCGGGCAGACACTCACTTTAGACCCGTATACGCAAAGTGAGAAGCTCCCGCAAGACGTCGGGAATATCTGGACGTCGCAGCCAGTGCGTTGCACGGTTCGGCTACCAGAATGCAACAGCATTGCTGGGGCCCCAAGGCTAGTATGAGGCCGCGATAGCACAGGCACTACGGAGAGTTACCCTCGATCGCAGTCGCTCGGGGAGCCAGGGGAAGAGAGGAGCGAAACAGGGATTCCATTATCCACTCTTGGACAAGAAATCCTAGCGCGACTTTGATGTTCTCGGTCTCGCGCTAGTTGATCGCTGGTTGTCAGTTGACAGGAGGCTTCCGAGCTTGGTAGATATGTAAAATGTTATAGGCATGGATGTCCTTGTTGAAAGCCTCCGACCTGACCTCGGACGCGATACGCCGGATTTTTTCCCTATCCCAACCGAAAACCCGGCTGAACGGGGCCAGACTGAGGGTTTCGATACTCTCCGTAATGGCGAGATGGTACCAACGTGCGACCATTTTCTCGTGCTCGTCCTGGTGCCAAGGATTCAAGGGCAATCCAACCATCTGATGATCGATTTCAGTGAAGCCGGCGTCCTGCAAATCTTTGATGGTTTCCCGGGAGTTGTGGGCGATTGGTCGCATGGTCTCCTGCGTGGCTCGTTTCAAGTATTGGTACCATTCGCGAAGCGCCAGTCCGTCCAAGGATCGGTCGTCACAACGGGGTTCGAAATCGATCTCCACTTGCTCAAACCAAGCACCCGGTCGAAGGTGGGCGAAGATCCTCCGGTAGAGGTTTGGCCATCCTAACACGCTTCCGCAGCCCATTTGGAGGTGGATCAAGTCCCAGGAGTCTTCCCCCATCGCCCAGGGGCTTTCGTAATCGAAAGGAGCGTAGAATTCGCAGTTTTTGGGGTGGTTTGGGGGCTGGATCGGAGCAAGATCTACCCCGACGACGAAAGCATCGGGGTATTTGTTGGCCACGTCAATTGCCCAGATCCCTGTCCCACATCCCAAATCCAAGAACCGACCGTTTCGCGGGTGAGGTGCGTAGATCAGACCGTCCGATACCCTCGCCTCGGTGAACAACTTGTGGAAAAGATCGAGGCGGTCCTGCTCCTCGTCATCGCACGGCAGCATATAGACTCCTTTTCGATACGCATGGTATAGCCGTCCATTTTCTTCATAGTACTGCTTCTCTGGACTCCTGGGATACAAGATTAATCACCCAACAGGAAAAGTGAACTGGGTAGAACAATCCACATAGAATGGAAATAAGGGGACGGGGGTGAATTACTTGGTGTATATCGATGGGGAACCATTGTTCGTCCAATTGCTGTAGCCAGGATTATGTTCTCGTGCATCCAAGTCCCGGTCCGTTATGACGTGGATGTCCATAGCATCGGAATTGGTTCTCGAGCGGCCAGAAGCCGACGATTGGGAGCCAAACTTATTGTAAGACGGAGGGGTCATGGTGACAGGTTGTCCCGGGCCGTGTCCGTTCCCAAACATGAGGCCTCCGAGTCAATGCGGAGCCCTCCCAGGCAACAAGCCGAACAGAGGTTAAGACGAAAGCAGTTCGAATGCCGGAGACAAGCCGAGACCGAACCGGGGAGAGCTGTCGATATGAAGAACACCAGGAGATCAGGATATAGATCAGAGACCGGAGGGCCGTCCTGGATAACAGGCGGCCACAGACAAGTCTGAGGGCCTGACAATGGATGAAAGCAAGGCGTTCAATCAAATATCAGGCTGACTGCGCCTCATGCGAAATTGCTCGGATGGTGAGGCGGGGGACGGGCGATGCAGCTGGAGGTGTTCCGACAAGACGAATTCGGAGTTGGACGACGGTCTGATGCCGGCGACTTTAGACAAAATCGAAAATCAAATAAATCAATCAAGCCGTGGAGCAGGTTGGGATGAGACGAACGCCCAAGAGAAAAAGAAACCGAAACCAAAATCCCATGCACGAAAGCAACTGCGGCGCAATGGGATGGGCGCCGCGATGAAAATAACGGAGGCGTCGAAGAAAGTAGAAGGGAAGCGCGGCCAAAGAGGCGGTGTCACGTCGCAGGCGGTTTATGTACTGGGCGCAGGTCCCACGGCTTTGACGGGCGAGAAATGTCAGGGCAAACTAGCCATGGATCAGAGGCCGATCCAGGGTCAGCTCCGGTGATTGGGACGTCTGGTTTCGAGCCGCAGGATGGATGGAAGAAGCCGATCCCTGGGGGCCAGAGAATCCCACTTAATTAGTCGGCGGAGGTCGATTGGGTTCGGTTCTGCGTACCTCTTTTTTTTTATGGGACAGGAGACACAAGGAAAAGAGAGATCCCACCGTGAACTCGGGTTCTGGAGGGATGGAGGGGCAAGAGGGGAAGATATGTTTGAGAGTGTGTGTGTGCGTGTGTGTCAACAGCACGACTCGAAACACACGATAGATCGGACGTTGGAGGAGAGGATAGGGGGCGTTCCTGCTGCAGGAATAATAGTGATGATAATTAATAAGAAAGAAACAAATCTTAATGCCGGGGAGAACAAGAGCTAGTTATGCGTGGAAGAATCATAACATAGGTACCTGACCTGACGTACGGGAGGTCCCCTGTATTTAAAGTACGGACGGGACTTACCAGTACAAGATGGAAGTACCTACCTCTCTAAGCTCCCAGGTACCTAGGTACAACCTCACCTCATATAATAATAATAATACTAGGTCAACGGTAGGGATGATAGGAAAGTTTATAAGGTCATGGCTGTCTTGCCGCCGTGAATATTATTATTAGCACCTAGCTACAGGTAGTTACCTAGTCTAGTAGTCTAGTCTTCTTGCTCCCCCGTTGGGTTCCACGCGCCGGGAAACAAATGGGGTGGGAGAAATTGGACAGAAAAAAAAAATAAAAAATAAAGAAAAATAGAAAAAAAGAGAATAGAAGCCCAGAAAAAAGCGGGGCGATTCCTGAGGACTGTAGAATAACGATAGTTACAATCAATCGACTGTCTACCTACCGGTTACTCTGTACCTATTAGCAGTACATACGGAGAAGTAAGTAGTAAGTAGGTACCTAGGTAGGTAGTATAGTACGGAGGAGGTATGAAGTAGGCAGGCTACGGTACGGGAAATTGATTAATTTTGTTATTCTTAGCAATCATCCATGATCATGTTTGGGTGGGTTCGTCCGAAACCGAAAGGTCCCTGGAGAACCGCCATCTCCCCGACAAGGTAGGGCGCTTCGCAGCCAGAGTCATTGGTCGCGGGGGCGATCCCAGCCATGGATGGAACTTGGTGGACGAATTTGTTCTATTCTTGTGTCTCACCATTCCTATATAGATTACGGAGTAATCGGTAGGCGAGATATCGCTAGGTATATGTACATTCCATTCATGTATAAAGGGTATGCATGTCGGGTACCTGTACGTCGTCCGTACATCCGCTCCCTCGGTGACATTTATCTATCTGTCACCGGCCCTTTTTTTTCAAATTTTTTTCTCTTTTATTTTTCTATATTTATTTCTCTCCCCCCCTTTTTTTCCCCCTAATGGACTACCCAAGTGCTCGGGCCTGGCGTCAATCACTGTCGCCCAGAACCAAGTGGCGGGAAACTATTTGACGGTACTTAACCCAGACCAACATGAACGATAACCTTTCGTCCGATAGATTAAAACTAATCAACTCGTATGAATAGCGCACCCGCATGCGGAAAATCATCCCGTCCTGCAGAATGGGGGAGTGAACAGGAGAACTGATCATGTTAACAAGTACTCCGGAGTAAGAAGAGATTCGGGAGCGTAGGGGAAAGTCTCCTAAGCCAACAGTACCTGTATTCCGTAGAACTTAACGTTCAATCAGATGGGTCCAACAATCTCCTCGTTGCTGATAGGACTCCGTGCGATTACTCTTCTCGGTAACTGCCGCTCATTCTCGGCACGACGGGGCTCCGACCAGTAGGAGGGTTTTGTTGGAAAAAAATGGAAAGGAAAAAGAAAAACATGCCAAACGCTTTCTAGGAAATGATCCACTGTTGCTGACGATGAAAGTGACTTCCGGGTGGTGACGGCCCGCCTCCCACACGTACCTTAGTTTGGGGCGAATGTTACGGAGCACATTCTAGGAACCTTAGTAAGGTAGTACAGGTGCTACTAGATTTAGTTAGTCGGTACCTGGGAGGTACGTGAAGGTACGTACCAGTACCGACCTCACCTAACCTACGGAGTACCTTTGGTAGGTACCTGATTTAGGCGAGGTAACTTCCAGGTAACAAGCTGATCGAAGTCGATCGGATGGTCACGATTTATTGGGAGTACCCCCCGTGGCTCGCCCGTTGTTGCCCACCGTCCAAGGCAACCCCCACTCCCCACTCCCTAGTTACTAGCTAGCTAGGTACAATTGTTCCGGTACCAACACAGTGGTTGCAGGATGTGAAGCTTCGGACGTGGCTCCTCTTCGAGCGCTCCCTCCGTAGCGCCCGAGAAAAAGGCGAATCTGGAAGGTGTTGGTTGGAATTCGGCCCCAAAGTCAAATTTCTCCTATTCTCCTTCCTTTTCTTCCCAAAATCCTCCCAGGAATTGTACTTTACAGCCGCTCAAGTGGATCACCCCTTGGTTCTTACAAAGGGGCCGCAGACGATGATAACAATTATCCTTGCCGACTAGACTAGGTAGGTATGAAGCCCTTTAGGATTCTTTTATTTCATTTATTTTATTTTATTTTCCTCCCTCTCATTAGAAAGACCCACTACCCTTAACGGACTAAAAATCCTGGTCCTCTACGATCTGCCCTCTATTCCCGGGATATCATGATGGATCGGACATACCGCCTCAGCTCATCGAGGACAATCCCTGATTCAGAAACACGTCCTGACTATGTACTGCTCGCGCAGGAGGGGGGGCAATCCTGCGGCCATCCACCATGGGGGGAGAGCCCCATTAGCTGGCCCTTTCATTGGTGATACCTACCTGGTACTTTGTATAAGGTCGGGTACCTCTGTGGCTCTCTAGGTAGTTATCTATGGACCATCCCACGGATATTACCCTAACATCCTTCCCATCGGAATGACTTGCATCCGTCTCGGTTCTTTGATGTCTCCCGGCTTCTTTCACGAATTGCCCAGTAACTTGTCCGACAAGGTCTGATCCCCATGTTGATCATTTCACCGCTTACCAAACCCTCGGGTCCGAGCAATGCATGGAGGCCAAGTAATCTGCGTTTCTGCATGTATCGTTCACCGCGTCCTATCGGTAGGACACACCGCAGCCATCTGCCCTTTGGACAGTGATACGGTGGCGGAGGGTTCGTTTGTTCGCGATGGGCGATCCATCTACATACATACCTAGCTCAGGGAGTCTCAATCCTTCCCTCTGTCGGCATATGTCCACCTGAAATCCCGCTCCGTGAGACCGAGGTTGAGTTCATGACGAGGATCATGTGCAGAATACAATCAGCACTACCACATCCGACCGAGAATCGCCCAGTACCTGATGGTATCATTGTTCGATCTGAACTGAAAGTCTCCAATACCTTAGGCAGCTACCTAACCTACGATCTCAGTCAACAACGTCTTACGTAAGAAAACCATCTCCCTCACCATCATCACCAGGACACCAGGTAAGCCAGGTAACAATCCGTTACTTTACCTACGGTGTAGCACCAGGAGTACTACTTACAGGTACTAGCACAGACGCTACAGAACTCAGAGAAAACAGTATCCAATCGTTCCTCTGTTAGTGTCTCCTTTCGAAACCGATCACTGTTTGACCCTCTTCCGGGCGCTTCTCCACCACTAGTAAATAAGGGAAGCTAACCCGTCCCCCGTTGCAGTTGCGGGATTATCATGATGGAACACGCATGCATCCACCCAGGGAACTAAACTCACACCATCTATCGCCTTGCAGGAGGCTAGCCAGATTGAACGGTACTGTAAGCACCATCTCCCCGTCTGTTTCTGTTTTCTCTCCGATGTACCCCACCTCGATCGGATATATCTACCGCTCTTGTTTTATTCGCCTCGAAGTGACTATGTACATTCAGCTTCTCTTGATCTTTCCTCTTGGAAACTTTCGACCTGAGCCACTGATCCGTGGAATCTACCTGCGCAGCTCAAATTCCCCCTCTCTAGCAGAGTTTGGTACCATATCATCGTTTGCGCATAAGCGCCTGACTGGAACCCAAAGCGAACCCCTCCAGCTCATGTGCTTCAGCCACGCCAAACTTGGCTGGCATCGCTGCGATCGACCGTGTGATTCCAGTCTCAGAGGAACAGTAGCATCACCACACTGGGGGGTGACTCCGACTAGAAGATCGACGCTTCCTTCCAATCGCGATGCAGAGCCACGCGCCTCGCTCCGCGTATCCTGCCAGCCCCGGCCTTCCGTTCCGTCGATCCGGAGCTTGAAGGCGCGTAATAGGTACCTATACACGTGGTGGTACGAAGTATATTCCGCGCTCTTCTTACTCCTCCAGGTGGGAAAGGGGAGCGAAGGGAGGAAGGACCCCTTTCGAAAGGACGCGATTTGGCCGTGACATTTCCCAAGCTTTCTTTTGGAGTGCATTCTTCGACCCATTGCAAGACTTCCATGCAGCTACTACCAGCTACTAACTTTGTGGGACTAGGTACAGACATACTACTGTCCTAGTTGCATGAGAGTGCCCAGCCGACCAACACACCTTTGGACTCCTGTCCTTATTCGACAATAACTGTTGGTGGCCCGAGATGGGAGATGGCGGATCCCTTCATCGCCAGATCATTTCATGCTGGGATAGGTAGAGCCGTGCCTATCAATCGGCTTGCCCAGAAGGGCATACTGCTCATTCCTGGCGACGACAGAACCACCGGGTTCTTTTTGCGGCAGTGCATATGTGCCTAATTAGGTTCCATTTAGGCACTGGTCGGGGCTGTCATCACAGCCTGTCAATTTGCCTGCTTTTCGTGTCCACCTAAGGCTCCACACACCTATAATTCTCGCAAATAACCTCCCTTCAGGATTGCCAATTCCCCTGCGACCTGGTTCTATCCATGCAAATTCTACGGAGGACCGCCACGATAGGTCCCCTAACGCTGAGACTACCTAACTTTCACTCTTCGGCAGCCAGCAACCAGCCAATAAAGAGGCGAAGGGTCGCCTCGTCCTGCGCCATCGGTGCATTCCAGTGGCAATTTCCGTGGATGCTGGCCCCTTCACCTACTCCGTAGTGGGGTCGCGTCCAAGTGATCGCGTGGTGGTTGCTGCACGAAGACATGCGCCTAGCGGAGTAGATGCGGCAGATATTAGTGCCGGTCGTGCATGCGTCCATTGGCTGTCGCGCTCACCTGGAATTTCCCTTTTCGGTAAGAATGACCATCGTTTGCGCAGCATAGGTAGTCCACACACGTTCTCGGTATCACTAACTACCTGCTCCGTACTCTTTCTGCAACGGCCTGGGCCGCCTCGTAGCCTCGACGGCGGGGTCCTCAGAAGATCCACTGGTGCAAGTCAATCCTGAAAGGGTGAAAGAGCTGTGGAGGCACGACTCCAGACTCGATTTGACATACAGAGTGCATTCTGTGGTGTCCTTGCTCTGACACATTAGGTGTACTTACTCCGTACAAGCAAACAGAAAAAGCAAGGTCCACGAGAGGAGGTTCACAGGAGGTTATCCATCGTAAATTATGTACAGCCACACTGAACTGCATTGAATTGATGTGACTATTTATGTACCTTATGTACCACAGCACTCAATACCTCTGTGAGGTTGTTCCGTGGAAGCCAGAATCGTCAGGCAGCAATCGAAGGGAGAAGGGAAAAAAAGAAAAAAGACAAAAAAAAAATCTTGGCTTCCCGCCGCGCCAAAACATCAAAAGTATCATCACAGGGTATCGCCTCGCAGGAAGCAAACGAAGTCTGCACGCCTCTCAGAATCCAAGAGATCTTGCATTGAGCATCCATTTCTCCTCGGATTCCTATCAGAGATAGCCACGTCAAGACGGGAAGTGAGAGAGAGAGACGTTAGTAGCCAACCCAGCGTCAGCCACCAGACCTGCATCATTCTGGAGAAGGAAACCAGCAACAAAACACCCATCCGACTGACGGGATAGAGCAACCCATCACGTCCCGTTCTTTGTTTATCGGCCCAGGGATCGCAACCTTCTTTGTTCCCGGCACGGGAATTGACCTTCATCGGGAAATATCACTAGCGGTTTCTGCCGCGTGATCAAAGTAGACGGCCATGCATACGCTCCAGGCCACGGCTTCTTCGTCCCTCTCCCTAGCGGAGGGAAACTACATCTACTCGATTGCGGCGGCATCTCCGGGATCGTTTGCCGCTATCTCCTCGGATGACTCTCTCCGCGTGTTTGATGCCGCGGGTCTCGCTGGTGTGTCGGTCGTTGCGGCCGACACTCACACAGGAGTCACGTCGTTGCGGTCGTATAGCGTGGACCAGCAATTGCTGGCGACGGGCGGCAGGGATGGGAAGGTGAAGCTGTGGGATCTCCGGAGTGGAAAGAAGAACTCGGCGGTGATGGAGGTCGAAACATGTAAGTTGCGTGTGTGCCTTTCCCTGTCGCGGGGAACAGTGCCTGCATGGGCCGAATTCCAATGATCTGCTCCCTCTATTCCTGCATCTGCGGGTGATTGCCTGCTGACGTCAAATCTGCGCCAGCGAAGGAAGCCCCCGTATTGTCGGTAGCTTGTTGCCCCCAGACCAACAGCCTCGTTGCGGGAACCGAGCTGGTCTCCTCCCAGGCCATCGTTCAGTTCTGGTGAGTGCATCGCCCCGATCCGTGGGATTCTGACTTTCAGGGCTGCTAACTGACGCCAAAGGGATGTCAGATCCCCCGGCCAGCCCAGACTCCAGTATGTCGAGAGTCACAACGACGACGTGACCGAGGTGTGTATCTACGCTTTTAGGCCCTGCAGATCCCAAGATGCTGATTGCCCTCCAGCTTCAATACCACCCGACCCGGCCTGATATCTTGCTATCGGGGAGCACGGACGGTCTGGTCAACATTTACAACACTACCATCGCCGACGAGGACGATGCCCTGGTGCAGGTCATCAACCACGGCTCCGTTCATCATGCCGGCTTCCTTACCGAGAAGACCATCTACGCGCTCAGCCACGATGAGGTGTTCTCGATCCACCCGGCCACCGACCCGGACGAACAAACACAGGAGCCCGATCCCGTGCAGTTCGGCGACCTGAGACAGCCTCTGGACTGCGAGTACATCGCGCAGCTCTGTATCGGCAGCCAGGGGCCGTATATTGCCGCCGGGAATAAGATGTATGCCGCCCCACTGGTTCTTGCTGTGCTGTAGGCTAACTCATGCAGGGACAAACGGTTGGACCTGATTCCGCTCGTCGCGGACCCAACCTGGCGATTTAACCAGGAGAATCTGTGGCGTCTGCCGGGCGGCCATGGCGAGGAGGTTGTGCGGTCTGTGTATCTGGACGAGCAGGTATGTTTGATGCGTTTGTTTGTGGACAGGCGGTACTAATATGTGGCAGTCTCAGTCGGTCTTTACCGGTGGTGAGGATGGGTTCGTGCGGGTGTGGAAGGCTGGTGGAGAGGAGATGGAGACAGAGTCACCAGTGAAGGCATCGCGACCAGAGAAGAAGAATAAGGACAAGGGGAGGTTTAGACCGTACTAGTTGGGTAGACAAAAGTGATCTGCTTGAAATCTTCTATATTAGTGTGGATGGTATCAGAGGAAGAATAATATATATTGCAACGCACTAGTCGTGAACCAAACCGACCTTAAGTAATCAAAACAGCAAGACATATAGATAAATTAAAACAGAATAATCAATACGTCTTGCATTTAGACCTTAATTCTGTAAAAGGAGGAAAAGAAGAAGATTGGGGAAAAAGAATCGCGCTGGGGATCGAACCTCTGCCTCGGCTGGCGTGCGGACGAAAAAAACCATTAGGCCAAATGCCAGAGGGGTCCAGCCGCGCCAGGAACTAATGCCCTTAGTCTTGGTCAACTCTCCATGTAGCAGTCCCACCACCTGGACTTTTATCGCTATCTTTTCTTCCATGATTTTTCTGCCCTTCCTCCGACGCCGTGGTTGCGCTCCTCAGAATCTGCAGTCTATCGTGATTCTTCCTGTTTAATTGCATAAAATCCTACCTGCAGCGATTAGCACTACTATCATATCTCCGCCCGACTCGATCATTATCCTCCACACCACCAGCGACAAACCCTGCATGCGCCGCACCTGAACAACCTCACCTACCTACCCACACCACAATCCCTCCTACGCACCACACCTCCAACCACCAATCCGTCACACACATACCGAGATCCAAAATGGACGCCCAAGCCTACCTCCTCCGTCACGGCTGGTCCGGACCGGGCAACCCGCTAAACCCCAACCGCCGACCCGGCACCCACGGCGGGCTAGGCCTCACGAAACCGATCCTCGTGGCGCGCCGACAAGGCAACCACGGCGTGGGCAAGAAGACAACGAAAGACCCGACGAACCAATGGTGGCTGCGCGGGTTCGAGGATGCGCTCAAGGACGTCGGGCAGGCGGACCGCGCGCCCGCGACGGCGACGCCGAACGCGCTGACGAGCGAGCTGTACCGGTTCTTTGTGCGGGGGGAGGTTGTGCCCGGCACGATCGGGGGGCATTCGGCCGCTGCGGTTGCGGCTGGGTCTGGGACTGATGGGGCGGTGTCGAAGAAGAGGAAGGCTGGTGAGGAGGGGGAGGAAGGTGGCTCGGTGAAGAAGGTGAAGAAGGTGAAGAAGGAGAAGGAGAGTAGGGAGGAGCGGCGGGCGCGGAAGGAAGAGAAGAGACGACGGAGGGAGGAGAAGGAGAAGAAGAGGGCTGAGAAGGCGCTGCGCAAGGAGATGAAGAAGCAGAAGAAGGAAGAGCGTCGTCCCGAGGATGACTATCCGACGCCGCCGTCGTCGACGGAGCAGGATCAGTCCGATTCTACGGGGCGCGATGAGTCGTCTGCCTCGTCTGCCTCTGAGTCGAAGGAGAAACGGAAGGAGAAGAAGGAAAAGAAGAAGGCGGAGAAGAAGGACAAGGAGAGCAAGAAGAGGAAGAAGGAGGAGTCTGCGGCGGACGACAGCTTCAGATTGAAATCGAAAAAGTCCAAGGATGGGAAGAAGACCGCCTAACTGAGATACCTACATATGCTGTTTGTTCGTCGTTGATTTACGGAACGCAGGTGGGCGTATATAGATCTAGAGATACCCATTTAGACTTGGCATAAAAGCATTATCATTTCCGATTCAGGCTATCATTCATGTCTAAACATCCGTTGGGAGCTTCCCAGGCTTGCCCGAGATGATCCAGGGCCGTCGTTCCCAGAACTCGTCCTTGATGATGTCGACATGCTCGACCACCACCTGTGCTTTCCGGCGCAGTTTCTTCAGTTTCTCCTGCTGTGAGCGTGACACGTTGGCATCTTGTGTTGTGTACTCCTCCTGTTCTGCAACTTTTCCTCCAGCGGGCTTTGCTTCTTCGAGTTGATACTGTTCCGCGTTCAGCGTGTGGATTGGGAAGCGCAGGAAGAGAAATTACCTGACGATATAACACGCTGCCTTTCTTGTAGATCTCCTCTTCATTGTTGTAGTTGATTCCGAATCGCTTGAACAGGATTTCATTCTTGTCTGATGATACCGTGCCCTGATGTATCCGGCATTAGAAATCACCCAGCGCAAACTTTGAAGCTGGAATCTCACCTTCAGTTCTTGCTCTGCATCGGTATTACTCATGCCCCCTTGTTGGACCATGGTCCAGAAGGTGGTGTTGTAGAGATTGTTGATGTGGCCTTTCTCGCATGAGTAACCTGATCAGATGACAGGGTAAGATACTTACAATCCACCTGTCTCCAACTCATATAATCGCGGAAGATCCGCGTGTTGGGATAGACAACTGCCCTTCCATCGAACGAAGGCAGATGCGGTGGTTGGAGGGGAGTATCAGGGAAATATGTCCCCCACTGGTAGACATAATGTGCCGTGAACGTGGATACGATGGTGGTGACCAGCTTCCTGACCAAGGGATTAGTCGCCTTGTCCTTTTCCAGAAAATAGGGTCACCTACGCGCTTCGGCGTTCAAATAACTGGCAATTAGGATGGAACACAAAGCTGCGCACGTGTCAATATGCTTCGGCAGAGTGAATCGATGATGAAGCGTTGACAGACCTATATTCATCGCTTATGCCGTATGCAATGCATATATCTGGCAGATCCTTCATGACTTCCACCGCAGCAGCATTCATCAGATCTAACGCCCGACGATCATTGGGTTTCTTAAAGCCATAACGATCGGTAAGTCTAGACTGCGTTAGTATAATGCGAGTGACTTGGCAGACCAAATCGGTCTGGAGGGACGAGATCTATGACCAAGGAACTCACTTGTGAAAGCCTCTGCCGTCTATCCGCACCACAATCCAAGTGTTGGGTAGCAGAATATCCGGCTGTTCGAATGCTTTGACATATTCGTATCTAACCCAGTTCAGCGAAGTTCCATTTAACGCTGTGTACAAGCATACTTTGAGTTTGCCATTTTATGAGTTCCCCTGATCTATTTCGATTTGTTAGAAGGAGGGGTTCAGCGTGGAGAATCTTTGCGACAGTTGGGCTGGAGAAGAAAGTTGTGCGGGAACGTCAAATTCGTCCTCATTATTTGGGCGGTGCGAAGCGTCCCGAGATGCCAGTCGCCCACAGTCAACATCTACAAAGTACATGAAAATCCCAATGTTCTAGGCCAAATCTATTTATGTCTTGCTCTTTAATTGACTGTAGATAATTAACAGCAGTTCCATGGACCCAAGATCGAGGTACTACCCCAGACCAGTGAAACTCCCATAGATCCAGAACTCTATGGATCCCTTGAGATGCTTATCATGAGGCATCAATAATGAGCATCAGATTCGCCTCTTCACCGTACGATAGGTTGCTTCGCCGTCACCCACATGCTCTCCGCCGTGGTCAAGACCGTGCCGGCACCATCGACAATCTCTGCCTCGGTGAACCATTTCCGTCCCTCTCGCCGGATCAGCCGTGATCGAAGAAGGATATCGCTCGGTGCAAACACCGGTGCGTGATAGCACAGCGACATGTTCGCCGTGTAGTGCTTATCCCTCGGTCCCGGCTGACATGTCTGATGATGATGCAACAAGACCACGAACCGCATGATCTCATCAAAGAGGACCGCCTGGAAGCCGCCGTGAGTGATAGTAGGGTGTTCTTCAAGAGCATAACCTAAAGACATCAGGCAGATCGCATCTGGATGGGTTCTGAGCTCTTGCCGAGACTCCAGGCTATGGGATCGGCCGGAGCGCGGTGCTTGGATGTCTCTCAGTCGGAGTGACAGGACGTGAGGGATTGTAGAATCGGAGTTGACAGTCTGGCCGAAGAAACGATTTTCTCCCGTGTGTTCATTGAAGTGCCGAGGGAAGAATGGGACAATCTCGTAGTGTTTGTTCTCAATGACCTTGCGGGTCCACTCAATGGAGGAAAAATAATCGGCTGTCCTCTCAGGCGGGCTGTTTCTCTCCAAGAAACTACCAAGGAAGTTTGACTGTTCCTCATATCTAAGCGACTTGCTGCTGGAGTAGTGGAAGATTCCACCCGCAGGGCGTCTCCGTGTGGAGGTAATCCGGGGTCGAGGAAGAAGAGCGAATATGCCAGACATCTGTCGACGAGGAACTAGAATGTAGGTTATAATCGTTATAACACTTTACTGTACTTCGCTGGATCTTCGAACGCTGTGAGACATGGGAGAAACCTAAACGTCCTGTAGGATCCCCCGCATGTTAGCTCTGACATCCGAATCCCGAGGATAGAGGCGAACCAAGCCACTAGAACATACTACGGCTACCCTGCAGTATTTTTGTTCTGGACGTAAGTGCGGAAGCTACTATAGAAGGAGGAGACGTGTTTTGGATGCAACCTGGGGACAGGACAAAGCCGACTACTATGTACTCATTATGCGATGTAGAGGGGCTGCAGGGAAGCTATCGGACTATGACGCGCTCATGTCCGACCCGAAGGCCAATTCATGCTCCAAACAGGCTTGCTGGGGCAGTAGCAGGACCAGGAATAGAAGCATTCTACGAGATTCTGGAATAGATGTGGAAGTCGATGGTTAGATGGAATGAGCAGCTGCCTACTATTGTTCTCCCTGTCATACCTACTAAAACAAGATAGACCAGATTTAAACTATAACACAGTTGAACTATCAGTTATCCATAACCATTAGGGATACTCGAAGGCGGCTTTTAATAGCCTACAAAAATAGTCCGTAAATCTGCTCTCTTCATCTGTAGAGCAGCAGGGTTGTATATACACTCTATACTCTATGAATGGCTGGTTCATCTAACTCGGATGTAGCGCATCTCTCCAGTCTTCGATGTAAATTTTCGATAGTATCAAGTAATCATCTATAGCTTTTTGAATGGTTTCACATCCGTCTTCAGACGAATAAAAAGAGCCATTGCCGCCGAGCTCAGAGCCATACCGCCAGCATAGAAAATCGCAGGCCGGTAGGCACCGACGCCATTTCCTTCTCCGCCGGACGCGTCGAGTATGTATCCCGCAATCGGGGCACCCTGAGAAGTAGTCAGTATTCCAGAAACCGATAAAAGCAAGACTGACGCAAATGAAGAAAACACATGAAACACGTACAAGAAGATATCCACCCGCCCAGCCTGTCACGACCATGCCCATTGCAACCGTCACCCTCGCGGAGCCAAATACATTCCCAACAACAGTTGGCATTGTCGAGAAAAAGCCGCCGTTGGACATTCCGTTGATAATGACGAAGACGATAAGCGGCCCGATGGACGTCGAGACCGGCCACAATACTAGCATACTCATGGCACTGAGGAGGAGAGATAAGAACAGAGTGTTTAATGGACCAGCAAGATCGCTGCAGAACCCGCAGATCAGCCGTCCCACTGCGGAGGAAAAGTTGAATGCAGCAACTACTCCTGCACCTGCACTGGAGGACATCCCCAGGGAGTCCGTGTACAGAGGCAGGAAGAATGGAGGGACCAGCAAAGGGAACGTGGCTATGGCTCCTGTCGCGAAAAGGATGACGAAGCGGATGTCTCGGAAAAGTCGCCTGGAATGCAGGTAAGTAAGGGATCACAACGTGGGATTTGACACATGGCTTACCATTCAACAAACGCAGTGCGAGGAATGGGTACCCGTTGTTTGATCAGGTACGCTGCAGGAATACCAGTGCCCCATGTGATAAATCCAAGGATCCTGAACGTCCACGCGGTGCCAACGCTGCTCAGGAGAGCATCTAGAATAAAACTGATGACGGCTCCCCCGAGACCGCCAGCAGCATAGACAATCCCGTTCGCGATTCCGCGCTTGGCTTTGAAATACTGCGCGGGGATCACCGAAACCACCATGAAACAGAGACTGATGGGCATCATTAGCACATACACTCAAAGGATATCCAACTAAGATTACCGTACCTGATCCCAATTCCCATGACCACACCAGAGGTTACGAACAAGCTGCCAATGTTCTTGATGGCCACGCTACTCAGGACTTCACCCAGGCCGACGAAGAAAATTCCCACCATCGCCGCAACCCTGGTCCCCACCTTTCGAATGATACGCGCATTGAGAATGCCCAAGAACGAGATGCAGGCTGTGGCAAGGGAACCGACAAATGCTAGGGTAGAAGACGAGGACACGCCTTCTTTGACCAGCGCCGCTTGCAGAACACCCCAGCAGTAGGATGTCCCGATGAACCACCAGGTGATGACTGCGCAGCCTGAAATGACGACCCAGGCATAGCCTCCATCAGGCACCTCGGCGTCAGCAATGAGGGAAGCTTGCATCAAATCATCGGAATTGAGCTCGGGGGTGGAATCCCCAGCCGGCCGCGGAAATCTCTCCCCCGCCGCCCTGCTTTCTTG
The DNA here is from genome assembly GCA_002927005.1 of Aspergillus pseudoterreus. Classification (NCBI taxonomy): domain Eukaryota; kingdom Fungi; phylum Ascomycota; class Eurotiomycetes; order Eurotiales; family Aspergillaceae; genus Aspergillus; species Aspergillus pseudoterreus. The sequence continues at coordinate 434,354 of PIJX01000033.1, forward strand.
CAGCTCAATACCAGTGGACTGAGCATTTGATGCCATGGCGCTCCGTTGCAGACAGTGTACTCCGTAGCCAATGGGGGTTCGCCTGGTTGATTGCTAGGACAGAAGCCCTGGCAATCCTGAATTTAAAAAAGTGCCAGAGGGACCGAGTGTAAGCGAGAACTCCAACTCTTGTGGGTCAACGATTGATCAGGATGGAGTAGTTAACTGTCATTGGAGTCATCGTAGTAATCATCGTACGCCCTATCGATGACATCGACTATTTCCGGCATGCCTGAGGCTGCGGATTGCCTAGAGCGGTCTAGTCGGCTGAAGTGTACCAAAGTTGCCGTTTTAGGAAAGTCGAGATACAGGTTGCTCGTCTATAGTCCACCACCATCTAGAGTGCATGCCCAGTTCTAAAATCTCTACCAAGCTTCAGAGCTCGAAATATTTAACTGCAGCAGCCATCACCTCATAAAAGACTTGTAACACCCAGCGCACTAAAGCATGTAATAATCAATGGACGAAGCTATGCATGGACAGGAAGCCTAGAGATCCCAAATTCTCAAGTATCCATCCACATCTGGTACAACGATAAATTTGGGATCCCTTGAACAAACCATCTCCGAGACAGGACACCTGTCTATTCTATCCCCCACCCCCCGTGTGAACAGCTGCTTGAGATTGCTTTCGAAATCATACACCTCCACGGTTCCCTCTCTGACCTGGAACACCAACTTCCGGCCACCTTCTATAAACTGAACGGCTCGAGTGGTAGCAAAGCGACGCATTAGGGGATTATCAAATGCTAGACACCATCGCATCCGCTCCTCTCCCGTGTATGGATCCCAGATACAAAGCTTTCCTTCATTAGCCCCACTGGCTAGCATGACCCCATCTTGTCTCCAGGATAGAGAACGTGGTGGGAGATGAAACCCATCAAAGCAAGACATTGGCTGCTCCGTAGCAATGTTGTAGACGTGCACATATGTGTTCGGGTTTCCCTGGCTGATGGCAAGGTACCTTTGATCCGGAGAGAAGGATCCGCTCCAGAGCTGGCCGCCAAAAGGGCCTAAGATGTGAAGACAGGATCCAGAACTGGCATCCCAGACCCGTGCTGTGCCATCCCATGCGACAGATGCGACCATCTTGTTATCGGGGGCCATGGCAGCCCACATTACCCTGTCCGTGTGGCCCAACAGTTTGTGTCGAACGGATCTAGTTTCGATATCCCATATATTGACACAGGGAAGGGAGGCAGCCTCCCGTGCCTCTTCTTGGGTTGTTTCGTTCTGACTGAAGAAGATCATCGTCTTGCCGTCTGGACTGAATGAGCCCAGCTCGCCCTCGAAGCGTAGTCTGTGTTCTTGCCCGTGGCTTGACATAGCTGCGAGTTTTCCGTCCTGGTCCAGCTCCCATAGAATGACCACGGTATTCTCATCTTCACCAGATTGTGATGCCAGAACATAGCGGCTAGATTCGCCATTTCCGTTCTTAACAAAATCTGGTGCAAACTTGACCGTCTCGATCTGCTCGCCAACTGCCAACACTTCGAGACGCTCCTTCGTAGCAACATCGAAGACGTGTACTTCTTCGTCAACCCCAACTGCAACAAATCTATCATCGGGACTAAGAGTGGGCGTCGTTGCTGCTCCGTCCAGGCGAATCTTCGCTCTCTCTTGACCCCATCGTTTCGGATGGCGTGGAGCCCAGGCTGCAGGCACTCCAGAGGGAGAAGTAAAATCATGCTCAAGGGCGTAGGTGAAATTCTCCACGAATTTTCTTCCGTTCATTGACATGGACATTCTGTATGGCTTGTACTGTATCTGATCTGATGTATCACTTTGTGAGATTCAAGTTGGGGGAGCCAGCATGGCAAGCCGACAGCGATATGTTCGCGCGATTTAAGCTTGTCAAGGACTGAGACGTATGACAGAGCAATGCCAGCAGTGACGTAACACTCGAGAAATGGCTCCACTTATACAAGAGACCGGAGAAGGCCATACGGTAGGGGTATCTTTGTTCACAGGGGCAATGTCTCGGCCATGGCTTAGTAGTGTTTACCTAGGTAGATGCTCCATGAGAAGCCGTTGGGGAGGTTAAGTAGTCAATTGGCCGGCCAACCCTGTCAAAACAGACTTTTGAGGCATTTATCCAGCACAGCCCCAGTATGACTCTTCCATGAGATTGCATCCCTGTCGCAACATCGGCTCAAATAATAAGTAGCCTTGCTAAGGAATGTCGCCCCAAGGATAATCTGCAATAGAAGACTAGGGTAAGGCATCCTTCGAGAGGCTTACTGCCCTGTCTGGAGCCTAGACAAGCAACACGGAAGGTGTATTAAGTCCGATATTACCCAAACGGATATGGAGAATCAACCAACAAGCTTTTAGCTAATGGAAGCCAAAAAGCTTATAGGAACAAGCATTATCTGCTTCGACGGTGTGGATCACACTATTATAGATATACCAATTATGTCACGACAGAATACCAATTTGTAGCTGCCTAGAATATGGCCTGGATCCCGGTTGGGCGTGGGATGAATCAACAGAATAATTACCACAGCAGCCGCTTCGCTTACAGCTCGGAAGTATTTGGAATCATTCTAGGTAGTGGTTAGGGGCCCCTTGGCTAGCCTATACTACGTGGGGGCGACCACGGTGTCGACTGATCTTGATCTTTGATTAATTTCCTCTCTGTGCTTTGTATTCAACTCAAGGTGCACTCTTCTGCTCTTCGCTGGCTATGCCCTCCGCGTACTAGTTGCAGTCTGATTTCGGACAAATTTGCCAGAATATAGTAGGAATAACGCGCCATATGTGATCCTATGTAGTGCATGCAACTCTAGACTGTGGCACCATCTTGTTGACAATCATTCCGATAAGTAATTGATCACAGTTTAGATCCAGCCCAACTGTGTGTCAGACCTCTCATAGAGGAGAATGGTCCCCTTGTTCCTAGACTAGCACGCCAAAGGTACCTATAATACATGGCCAACAGGCCATGCGACTAGTATACGACTTAGGAAAAACGATTCCAGTTCCTGATACTATCTATCCCCTTGTCAAGAACGAACCTAGTACCTAAAGATAAGGACTTAGACAAGCCTTGCTAGTCAGAACGATAAAGTTATCAGCTGTAGGAACGCAGGATATCTGTACCTATACAGTTAGTCTCCACCATCAATTCCCTAGACAGCAGCATGGTGATATCAGCTAAAGGCTCGAATCCATAGCTGTGTGGACCATCTAATAAAACGAATCCACTTTCCCCTAGCCTAACACCAAGAGTGCGTGATACATGACCCAACCGGCTATGCAAGCAACGTATGGCATATAGCACGGGCAACTCTGGTCTCCAACACTGTGATACCCCCAGACATAGCCACTCTTCATGGCAGGACCCTACGAATTACAAAAATCGCGCACCTCAAGTAGGAACTAACATGGGCTTCGGTGATACTTGAATCGAATCGTAGATAGGTAGCCTGCCTCAGAACGCCAGGATATTTAAGCGCATTGGTAGAACGAAGAAACTGATTCTTGTTCATCAAACTACATCTCTATCTCTTCTAGCTACTCCAATACCCCGTCACAGTTCTTTATCAAAACCTCATCATGAAGCCATACTTCACACTGACACTGCTGGCGTGGTCTTGCATGTCTATGGTAGCATCGGCACTTCCCCAGAATATGGGCAACCTCACCATATATGGGCCTGAGGAGCTAAACAGTCAACAAATACTTTTCTGTCCTGTTTGAACAACACCGGCACCGACTATCGACTCTATGTCGAAGAATTCGGAACAACTATTGCCTTACCACCAACCAACCGAACCATTGACTTCGAGGGTGAAGATCAGGCACTTTTTGAGTGCATCGTCGAGGTGAACCTTCAGATGGAAGTGGCTGTCGAATCGACATTATACGACCAAGGCGAATCTCAAAGTGTGAGGCCCAGCAGCCTTGTCACATATGAGTGGCTGAGTGAACATGGTGCGCTCGGCAAAAAGCCAGTTGGCTCGCGGCCCCCGAAAACGATGGGTGCTTCATTCACAGCAGATGCGAGATCGATCATACCAAGGCAGTCCTTGGTATACTGGGCCTATCCAGCAAGCGACACGGGCTGTGAAAACAGTGACCTCATAGCGTCCTACGCCCACCACTGTCATAATTCCGCCTCGGCATATAAGAGCATCCAGTTCGAAAACTCCGCTGAGCATGAATACTTGAAAGTGGAGATGTGGCCGCACCATCAATGTAAGAAAGGAGACAGCAGAAGTCTCGTGATTCATCCTGGTACCCTGGGCAGTTGTCAGAAGAAAACAACATACTCCTGGGATGGCTCGTTCTCCAGATGCAGGTCATGCTAAGTCGGGAGCTGGTGAGCCCCGTAATGAGCATATCGTACTTGGTTGGGGATGAAGTGATATGTCTCCCATGCCTTCCATTCGTTGTGTCATATCGCCCTACTGTCGATACATATCATGTTTGTGGATTTGGAGCTTTCTAGTCATGAGATGACTATGACATTCCTTACCAGCGTCCAAGAGTTTCAATATTGAACCACACCTTTTTATTCTATACCTCATACCATACCGTACTGAAGGACACATAAAAAGTCCAGAGTTTGTAATGAACAGCCGATTCTTAGCAATTTATAAATTGCCTAAGCGTTAGATACCTGCCACCTTTCTCATGCCACACCAAGGATGTCCTGTTTCTTTGCACAACTTACCAGCTCTCTCATACCAATCTCTTTCTCGTGATAGTACCGTTCTCACTCTACACGACCTTTCAGAATTATTTTCGTGCTATGAGCCCCGAACGACTCTCGTTCAAGATGACTGATGAACCAGATAAGACGAGACAAAAGCCCGCGAGAAGATGTAAGAATCTAGATCGTCGAAGACGAAAGACGACGAGGAGAGGCTCTCCAACTTGCTGCGAGGTAGTTGAGCTTAACACGGATAAGCTAACCCCAAAGTGTCATCCACAGGGCGCGCGGGCCCTAGACCCACGTGGATGATTCAACATCCAACTCTCACCTTTTCCGTATTCCTGTCGATCTACCCAGCTGCTCCCTGACGACCATATCATTCTGAAAAACCTCCGACACGCCAGGGGGAACACGTCGATGGAGGACGTGCATCACCATGTCCCCCAAATCTGCGATGTGCTGTCATTGCCGCACCTGGAAGCCACAGGCACTTACCAGAATCACGACGATATCGACTCTCTCCTGAATCAGATCGTGGAAGAACAGTCGCACAGCGCCGTCGACTTTGATACGGCTTCAACACAGATACATGGCAATTTCGTCAACCTACCTCTGGAGGATTTTAATTGGGACCCTTGGTCTTCCTGTCAGATCGACTTCGCCGAAGGACTGGACTCCACCCAGGATCTCGTTTCCAACGCATCATTCCAATCCGACACGCGTCGTCCAGACGAGGCGGTCGTAAAGACCAAGACTTACCAACGTCTTCCGCCCCAAGCCGTGAAGGTCCTACGGGCATGGCTCTACCAGCATCGGAAATATCCCTACCCGACAGACCGGGAGAAGGACGAGCTGGCCGAACAAACGGGATTAGATAAAACACAAATCTCCAACTGGTTCAGCAACACGCGGAGACGCAAACTCACCCGTCTCCCCAGCATGGAGGACCCTCCCGTGGACGTCTCCCTGCTGTCGCCATTAGAACGATGGCGGAACTCCCCGCCCGAAAGCGAAGCCGCCGCGACCTCGGACATCGTGCGCGCATTGGCGGACAGCACGCCCTACTCCGGATCCGACTGCAGCACGACCTATACGCACAACGCCCCGGATGCGTGGTCCAGCAACGGCTCGAGCAACTCGTTCGTCGTGGGCGCCCCCTCCGTCAGCAGCTTCGAGCACAGCCAACACAGCCAGTCGTCCAATTCCGAAATCTCGTTCAGCCAGGCTCGCCGCGCCCTGCGTAGACCACCAACCCCTATCCCAATTAGTATGGGCTCTCGCCGACGCCGGCGCCCGCGGAAGTCAGCAACCACCTGGAACAGGCGGTCGACCGCGCAGGGCAAACGCGCCTACCAGTGTACCTTTTGCTCGGATACGTTCCGCACAAAGTACGACTGGCAGCGGCACGAGAAGGCGCTCCATATCCCCGTGGACACCTGGTGCTGCGCACCGCATGGTGGCATCGTCGAGGTTGATGGCAGCAAGGTCTGTGCGTTCTGCCAGGCGACGGACGCAGACTACGCCCACCTCGAAGCTGCCCATAACTATCTTCTCTGTCGGGAGAAGGGCCCGGAACAACGCGCGTTCCCGCGCAAGGACCATCTCAAACAGCACCTCAAACTGACACACAACGTGGATTACCATGCATCCATGGACGCATGGCGCGCTTCGAGAACAGACATCGTGTCCCGGTGTGGGTTTTGTGATGCGCGCCTGTCAACCTGGGATGAGCGCGTGGAACACCTCGCGGAGCATTTCAAAAACGGCGTCGATATGGATCAATGGAAGGGTGGGTGGGGATTCGAGCCCGATGTGCAGAACCTGGTGGAAAACGCCATCCCGCCGTACCTTCTTGGATATGAGCGTCAAACCATGGACCCATGGAAGACGTCGGATGCATTTGGGACCACCGGGAACGAAGAAGAATCTCAGTTTCCCGAGACGCATGTCCCCAATGGACTGACAAGATACACTAATCTCCACCGCGAGCTGATCGCCTATCTCAGAGCAGAGATGGAATCAGGGGTGTACCCTTCAGACTTGACCATCCAGGATACAGCACGTCAGATCGCTTATGGGGAGAACGACCGGTGGAACCAGACGTATGCCGATGATGCTCGATGGTTGACGTATATCAAACAGCAAGCTGGTCTGATCCAAGGTGCCGAGTCCAGTTTCACGATACCCAGCAATGCGCCTGTGGGATGGACGGGTTAAAGATAATGGCTTAGAAGGGCGAACGGAGTATACATGGCACGATACTATATGTACGATCTCGTTATGACATAGACTTGTTTTCTCTAGCCATTGGTGGCATTGAATATGGGGAGTTTCTCTCTTTCTTAATAAAAGTCAGATTTTGTCTTCGTGGAGAGACTGATCCTTAAGCTTATCCGAAAGCATTCTCTGTTCAATGTAACATTTACCAGGCACGCCATACCTGCTATCGTCGTGAATCACGTATACAAAGGCTATGCAAGATAATCCAATTGGCTGTCCAAAACCACCATATTTAGTGATATGTTTAGTCTGGGGATGTATATAAGAAATTGCGCAGAGATGGTATAGACTGGTAGTGGTAGACAAACCACACATGGAATCTATCGGGATAGACAAAAAGAAATGTAAAAGAATGCGGATGCTAATATGAAAGTGAGGATCATGACTTGATCTCCTCTTCTTCAGGGATCTCGTCGTCACCAAGTTCACTGGCAATTTCACTAGCCCGTTCACTGGGTCGCTCACTTGTCTCGCTGGCGGCCTTGTCCGACTTTCTCGATTTGCGGCTGAAGAATCCCAGGCTAGTTCGGCTGGACTTATCGGCCGATGGAATACTAGACCCTGCGCTGTCCACGCTCTTGGCAAGTTGAGCCTCGGCGACGCTGTCTTCGTCAATATCACCCTGGGACGCGTCACTCTTCTTCGAGAACAACCCCGAACGGTCCTTCCATGAGCTGAATTTGCCTGAGCTGCCTTTACGCGTAATCTTCCGAATGAATGACTCTTTCGAGCTGTTGTTGTCGGCAGATGCGGCAGATGGCATGCGCTCCAAGGACTCGTAGGAATCCCGCGTAAAGATAGACAAAGAACGTGAATCCTTCGAGGCACGGGATTCAGATGGAGATCCGTCGTCCATTAGGAAGTCGAACGGCGCATCCAAGTCCCTATCCTTTCCTTTGTCCTTCTCCTTATCCTTGTCCGATTTCCTACTACCAAAAATTGTCTTGAACGTAGGTGCGGCCGGGTTCAACTTCGGGGTCACAGGACGATGCGAAGAAGATGGACGGGTACCAATAGGGGCTTGTAACGGTCGACCCTGTCTTTCAAAGGACGAGTCCTGGAGAAAATCAGGTTCCCCAGTAAGGCTTAGAGGTAAATGGCCGGATGAACCATATTGTGTAGATGGTCGGCGGGAGTGTACCCTTGACCACGTTGATGGGGACGCCCAGTCAAACCCCAAGGGACTTCGATGGCCCGGCTTTTCAGCCGAAGGCCAGCCAAAGTGCCTATTGTCCGTAGACGGGTGAGGAAGTTGATTGTCAAAGGAGAAGGTCGAGGATGGTCTCGGTGACAACGAGCCGCGCCGAACAGTGCCCAAGATCGAGGAAGGATCAATAGGGTCATGTCTGGGGCTAAATTGATTGTATCCAGTGTTGAGGTCAGGGTTTTCACTAGATTTTGCCAAATTGCTCCCACTGCCGAAACCAAATCGGCTAGGAGAGAAGATACTAGAGATGGCAGCACGACGGGATGGGAGATGATCAGACGAGCTGTCTGCTGTGACGCTCGCCGTGTTGCTCCTTGGAAGCAATGTTATAGGGTTTGCCCAGTTACCCGTATAACTTAGGCGACGGCGCCTAGCTCCAATAGGGTCCATTTCCTCCAGATTTCGAGGGAATGACTGGCTTTGGCCTGGTTTCAAAGTACCCAGTAAGGGCGGCTCATCTGCCAGAGTCTTCCCGCGGGCCCGATGGAAGCCGAACAGACCCGATAGACGGCGCGACGCACTCTTCGGAGCCTCGCTCGCATCACCCAAAGTTACTGGCTGCGACTCCGGTTCCTGGGCTGGAATTTCATGGGGGCTGCCAAACATGCTTTCAGGTAGACTGCTGGATGAGTCTGGAGAGGGGGGACCATGAGTAAAAGACTCAAGTGGATTGGATTGATCTGCATTTGAAAATCGGGGACGAATGATCGGACGGGGAAGTTCAGGCGACTCTTCATCCCCGAGGAGGTCGGACGGCAGTAATGCATCGGCGCGTGGACTCATTTGGGGATTGTTGAAGGATATTTCCAGTTCGGCACGAGAGAGGTCGGGCTGACCTGACAGACCGGGTATGGTCATCCCGTTGTTGATGTTAAAGAATGTCGAACTCGGCGGGAAAGTCGGGGAGTTCGTCGAAGGAGCTTTGTAATTGATACTGTTGGAGAATGAAGGCTCCATGGCGGGAAAGTTCATCGGAGAAGAGACATTGCTTGTGAGTGAGCTGCGATGACGACGGGGACGAATAGTCGCCGTGTTCGACAAGTCGAGATCCAAGGCCGGCAGGGAGAATGGCCCTGAGCTTCCCGGTCGTTGAGTCGTCAGCCACTTGAAGTGTTCCTGCGCCTCCTGATACTGCTGCTGAACCTGGGCGTGGAGGCTGACAAGGGATGCATATTGCGTATGTAGATTGCTCAGTTTCAACTCCCACTGCCGCGCGCGTTCGTTGTCAATGCGGTCCAGCTCCTTGCCATCCTCGCCGTCTGGGCCCTGGTTGTTCTTCCTTTCCTCCTCCAGCTTCTTGACACGCCCACCTTTGTCTTGGATCTCGTCGTCGATAACTTTCATCTCAGCCTGCTCCTTAGCAATCTTCTCACGGACCGCATCCGCTCGTTTCTTGCCTTCCTCTTCCACACGAGCTTTCTCCTCCTTTGCGTGAGTAGCATCGGCAGCCATCCGGACCACCTTTTCTTGCCACCGAACGATGTCGTCCTTTCGCTTCTGACGTTCGGATTCCTTCTGTTGCAGCAACCGCTCACGCTTCGCCTTCTCGCTTTGAACCGAGCGATTGACGCTCTCCAGCTTATAGACCTGCTTTTTCAAATCGCCGCTGGCCTCGTCCTTTTCCTTCACGCGCTTTCTCAGCTCATCCCGCTGCTTCTCGAGTTCTTTAAGAAGGGTTATATGTTCCTCCTCTTCATCGGCGGCTTGTTTCTCCACGGTCTCGTTCTCATGCTGCAACAGTTTCAAACGTTCGGCTAGTTCCTCCAAGCTTTCGTCTCGATCGTCAGACCCGGGGACTCTCTGCAAATCGTCTACATGGCCGTGCAAAGTTTCCACACCGCTCGCAGCTGGAGACTGTTTCCTCCCAGCCGGAGCGCGCTTGCTTTGTAATTGACCTCCGCTGTGTTCCCGAGCCATGATGGGCGCGGAAGGGGCAGCCAGTCCGGTCGTAGAGCGAGGGATGGAAGCGCGGATGGTGATATTGCTGTTGGAAGCATTCTGTTGGGATTGCGAGAGAGGAAGGGACTTGGTTCGCACGTGGACAACGGCGCTAGGGGTTTGAAAATTCGCCGCGCTCACCGAGCACACACATATGTGGTATATATTTCCGGGAATGAGATTCAGAATTTCCACAGCAGTCTCGGCTCGTTTCGATTCGCCCACTAAGGAGTCCTGAGTTAGTCCTGGATGCGCCAGTTGACCGAAGGAAGGGGTAGATGAGAAAGTACCTTTCGCTCCATTCACTTGAATGATGTGCTTGTGAATTGAATTATGAAATTCCGGTTGTTTCCAAGCGATGCGAATTTCCCGCGCAGTAATCTCTTCAAGGGTCAACTCTGGTGGCGGAGGGATGTCCAGGCCGAGTTTTTCGACCAAGACCTCGTTTGGCGTCTGGCAGACCTGCCACGCCCGGTAGAGTAGCCTGACGGACCGGTCAGCGATGTCCAGGAGAAAGACGACGAGAGGACGACGACAGGCTTACCAGATCAGAGCCCAAAGAATGGTGACCGCCAGGAAGAGAGCCATGACGCCTCGTACCCTCACTCGGGGGACCACGCTAGGGTAGGCGTCAAACGAAAAATACAACGGCTCATACATCCCCGCGTCGGAGACCCATGGAGACGGGTGCGAGGAAATAATGAACAGGGCAAGGGACAGAAAAGAGAGGAATGAGAGAATTCAACTCCCCATCGCACTTGACTCTCTCTGTTCCCGCTGGAGCGGTCGGCAGTGGGGAGGTCATGTGATTCAAGAGACTAGCTAAGTCAGCCTGCAGAAGCTGAGTCAGCGCCGATGGCTCAAAAAAGAAGCTCCCCGCACGCCGGACCCGAAAGGGTTTAGCGGCGTCGGGGCCACCGGGTTCGACCGAGGAATCAAACGAACGGCGTCGTTGTTGGGCTGTTGAGTCTCTCCCAACACTTATAGATTAGTCTCAATCTCCTTCCCTCCCGTCGTCGGTGTTGTTCGCATCAGCTTCCTCTCTCAGCGTGGTATCGTTCGCCTTTTTTGTCTTGTTGTCGCCATCCCTGGTCTCGCTCGTTCACCCTCCCGCAGTGGCTGGCTGGTACGACTGATGTCTCTCAGCCTCTGTCACATGGGCCGTACCTAGGCGGCAAGTCTTGTCTGCTGCTCCGACTAACGTTCGGAATTCTTCCCTTCCACCTCTTCCCTCGAGTCTCCCGCTAGGTGCCTCTCTTGTGTCACCGGTCCTTTCGTTTTTCGATTTAGTGAATATTCCCTCGGGGAATTTCCCCGTCGATTTTTGCGCGATGCAATACGTCCGAAGTATCAGTGGTTCCGTCTCCAAGACGTGGAACTCGATTAATCCAGCCACCTTGAGCGGTGCCATCGATGTTATCGTGATCGAACAGGAAGATGGTGAGATTTCACGGAGATCCCCTTCTGCAGGCTAGAACGTGCGATTCTGACTGGTTGCGTTACAGGGACCCTCGCCTGCTCCCCTTTCCACGTCCGTTTCGGCAAGTTCTCGCTGCTCCGACCTTACGAAAAGAAGGTACACTCACATGCCGTTTGATTCGGGTAGGAGACTTACTAACTTGTGTCCAGGTGGAGTTTAAGGTGAATGGCGTTAAACAAAACTATTCAATGAAGCTCGGAGAAGGCGGGGAGGCGTTCTTTGTCTTTGAGACGACAGATGAGATCCCCGCCTCGTTGCAGACGTCACCCCTGGTGTCGCCGACGGCCAGCCCGAAAATGCGCAGTGAGGAGAGTCTCCCATCGTCGCTCCAAGAACCAGAATATCTGGACTTGGATCGATCGTCTCCTGGTGGCGGGACCCTGGATACCAAGTCTGACTCCAACGTTCCGATAATGTCGAGGCCGACTCGAGCGTCGAGTGATCTAGGTATGACGGGATATCCACGCCAATTTCTATATGTCACTATACTCATACTTAAATAGGTGCTATCACACCCTTATCGCGATCCCCGGAGAGCTCAGACCTGAGCCGGTCTCGCTTAGGGTCGTTCAGTGATGAGCCTAAGTTTGACCGGACAATGTCCGACAATGTTCTGCTGGCCAAGTCCCATCTTCCCAGTACCGCGGATCAAACCTATGGAGCGCAGCCATCGTCCTCGACCGAGGAATCTACTGCTGGCGGTCGTTCTCGGAGCCCACCACCGCTCTCACCCCAGGAGGCGGTCTCGCGTGCGATCTCCTTGTCCAAGAAATTGTCCGGATCGAATATTCCCACGCATGTCACCGAAACCGGCGATCTAATGCTCGACATGACTGGCTACAAAAGTAATGAAGAGGATGCCCTGCGAGCCGAAGTGGTCGCACGGAAAATTCTCGCGGAAGAGCTGGAAGGCCCCTATGATATTGGAGCTCTCATCGGAGCGGATGAGCACGGGAACCTGTGGATCTATAGCAGCGAGGATGCGAAAGAGGCCGCCAACCGTCGCGCCACGTTTAATGCAATGAGACCGAGCTCGGCAATGAGCGAAAATGCTGTGTCAGACCCGGGTTATCACAGTGACAGCGACCAGTCCATTGGGAACACATCCATGCAGCCCAGGCATTATCGCACGCAATCCGACGTTCAGCCGGGGTTCCCTACACCACCGCAATCCCCAACACCGGGGGAGACAACGCGCAACTATGCGAAGACGTTGCGTTTGACCAGTGACCAGCTCAAGGCCTTGAATCTCAAGCCGGGCGCGAATGAGATGTCGTTTAGTGTCAACCGGGCTACGTGTACCGCGACGATGTATCTGTGGAATGGCAACACACCGATTGTGATCTCCGATATTGATGGAACTATCACTAAGTGAGTTCCATGAAATGACCCTCCATGGTACCAGTACTAATTTTGCAACAGGTCGGATGCGCTTGGTCATGTGTTGAACATGATTGGACGGGACTGGACGCACGCCGGTGTCGCCAAGTTGTATACTGACATCGTCAATAATGGGTACAACATCATGTACCTCACCAGTCGTTCTGTTGGCCAAGCCGACACGACACGAGCTTATCTGTATGGAGTATGCCAAGATGGCTTCCGACTACCCAAGGGACCTGTCATCATGAGCCCTGACCGGACGATCGCTGCCCTGAGACGGGAGATTTACTTGCGGAAGCCCGAAGTTTTCAAGATGGCATGCCTACGGGACATCCTGAACCTATTCAATGGAAAGGAGAACCCGTTCTATGCCGGATTCGGGAACCGTCTTACGGACGCTCTCAGCTATCGATCAGTGAACATCCCGTCCACTAGGATCTTCACGATCAACTCGAATGCCGAAGTGTCCCTAGACCTCTTGAGCTTGAACAAATACAAGAGCAGCTATGTGACCATGGGTGAACTTTTGGATCATTTCTTCCCGCCTACGAGCCTGCTTGTCCAGGCAGGTGGGGAGGAATATACTGACTTCACTTACTGGCGCGAGCCTCCCCCGGATATCGAAGATTTCTCCAGCACGGACAGTGAAGAGGAGGACGAAGATTACGAGGAGCAGGAAGAAGAAGACGAGGACGAGGAGGAATACGAGGAGGGAGAATTGAGTGAAGAAGAGGGCAGCGACGTTGATGAAGCTGCCGAGGAAGACCTTGGGGCCAGTTTCCTTTCACAGGGCTCGGTAGACCAGTCCAGCGCGGTTGATGGCCAGAGCCTTTACGTGGAAGAGGACGAAGAGGCGTCGCCGGTTGACGAGGTTGACCAACTGGAGCCGAAGTTAAAGTCCGTTGACTTGGCTTCTGCATCAACTGCGGCCGACCGCACAGCATAATCTCGACTGAGATCGTATAGCGCGTGTGCCTTCGTTGCTTGGACGTCTCATTGGTGTTGAGATGCATTTGCATTCCGGGTGTTCTCACTTTCGTCTTGCATCATAGGAGTTTGCTTTTGTGTTTTGTGGCTATTTTGGTGGGTTGGAGCGTTGTGTGTATACGAAGCAGTCCGATAGACTAGAGCATTTGACTTATGACATAATAATGGAGGTTGTTGATGCCCCCAGCGATCTATACATTACGAGAGCGTGCGCTACAATGTCCTCTTCTTCATTATGTGCTCTGTCATCTGTGCTGCTTTTTGTCTGAGTAGACTTGACCACAGTCCAAGTCCACCCTGAGTGGTCAAGGTATTAGGTAGGCTGGCTGCCTCGTCCACCAAGACCACCCGGGAATTTGGCTATTGTTGCGAGCACTGCATACTACCTGGTAGGTTTGGATCCGATGAGAATTGAGAAGCTTGCCTGGTCCCTGGGTTTATGGATACGACTCATAATGATTGAAACGGGAACATTGAAATTTGCGACAAACGTGAAAGACGAGCCATCTTTACTCGGCTATGTGGAAAGACTTGGAGCTAACACAAACATGCCTCAATAGTGTCCTTCCCACAATAGAACTTCAGATGCTCTTCCAAGGGTATAACAATCCTTTGCTCTGCCTCATCGCGGAATCGGTCATCCATCAATGATGCACAAGAACAATCTAAACCGAAGCGCACTGCACTGTTGTACAGTGGTCCAGCATCCATCTCCTTCACAAGTCGACTAGCTGTCATGAATTCAGAATACTCTGGGGACTTGGATATGTTAGCTGCCACCCATGCAGTACTTATCACAGGATAGAAGAACACACCTGAGAAGCCTCGCTTTCACTTTGCAAATTCTTGATCGATTCATGGTACCATAACTCAATGAGGACGATAGCTAACGAGAAGAGGCACGGTATGGATCGACTCAAAGCCCGCGACTTCAACATAGCCGCTTTCTGCTTGTTTGATCCAAACCCACGCCTGACTAGTGGGTGTTCGAAATTTACCACTCCCGCAGATCGCACAAAATGTATGTCATCTGATCCCCAATGATCAGAAAGCCATTGTGTGGTGTGGAGCTGCATGACTGATGATGCAAGCTTCAAACCGAGTCTGGATCTATGCTCACGTCTGAAGGTTTTGTCGCAGAGGACTTCAGATAGAGATACCGTCTGTGGCCGTGTGAATGTTTCCGAAAGGACCTGATCTGCTTTCACAGCACGGAGACGATGTCGCTTTCCACAACTAACCACAACTCCGAACCAGTCATTCGAATCCTGCCGCTCTCCAATTGTGGTGCAAAGGTCTGAGATTTCCTGATATGCCGATTCAGTCGCGCCCTCAAGGCAGAATTGGACTCTCTTCTGAGGGGTGTTGGCATCTGCAGTATGGCTAACGACGCAATGGTCTGCGACAAAATCATATGGTTGCACGTGCATTTCTCGCCAGCTGCAAACTGATGGCGTTGCTTCCTGATAGTGTGCTTGTTCAAATGTGAAGGCAAGATGAAAATAGAACCCTTTGGTCGTAGTTCGCGCACTTCTGATATCGAGCCGAATGTTCACCTCGTGATTCAGGGCGCATCGACAGTTTGGAGGCGTCGGGAATTTGGCGTCTAAGATCTCATACAGGTCTGCAGCATGAGACCGGATCTGTTTATAATGACGGGTCCCTCTGCGGAGAGGGCGACGGCTTATAGAAACCGATCGATTCTGATCCGTCAAGCGGGCCAGGAAGTTGTTCAAATTGCTTGCACGTTGCAGACACTCTGCGATTTCGTCTTGCTTGATCATAAGAATGATCTTTTTCCATTGTCTACTCCGGGTACCGCGGTCAAGTATTGCCGGCTGTGGCTTTGTAAGTCAGGTATATATCACTGTAAGAGGGGGGTCGTGATATTTGGCTTGTTTGCTCTGCCAGTCTAGCATCTATCCCACTGTATATTGGCCGAAAAGGTGACTCTACTTACCGAACCATCGGCCCGAATACCAAGCCACTCTTGGATCTTCGATAGTTCTTCATTCATGTCCTCCACGGTTTCAAGATACCGTCGTACGGTGTCCTCATTGATAATGTCTTGACTCCACTGTGCCCTTGTCCACTTCATGCCAGGATCTTGCATCATGTCGAGGATCTCACCCTCGCTGTAGCCAGATTGAGTTGCCACATTTTCTAAGAACAGCTTGCAAGAATTGTGGAAACTGGTCTGTTCTCGTCCAAGATCTCGAATCATACGCTTCAGGACGTGCTGATATCTCAGAATGCTTTTAATGACGCCCCTTTCCTCGGCGTAGAATTTCAAGCCCTCCACTAGCACCGGAAATATGGCTAGGGCTAATCCTACCGCCTCGAACCCGGTAGGCATCGCGTTGAGGGGCTAAGACCACACTGACAACTAGCCTCGATGAAGCAAATAGAAAGTATCCGCAGGGCCGTGATTGTGAAGGAGCTGGGCTTGGAGGTACTGTAAGCAAGCGTGTGCCCTGCTTACTTTGACAAGGCTGAGAGCATACCCCGCTTCTCGCCTTGTCCATCGATTTCCCTAATCCATACCAAACAGTCTGATTCCTGCTCGATCCACCTAACTGGAGGCCAACGGCTCCCTACTTTGTCTCCTAGCGCCCTGTACTCTACAACTTCTGGGTGTTGGTGTGTACAGTATTCACGCCATCAGAGTCGTCAGCTGCGACAGGGCCGTGTTCGTGGAAGATCCAAAATGGCTGCAAGTGATACGTCGGAAGTCCAGGGTGAAAGAGAGGTCGTATCTATCTCATCCATGCTCACCCTCTGTTTCCACGAGATCAACACCATTCTCGGGCTTATTGACGAGCGTGATGGGAGAAGCGAACTGATACACACAGTTCAAGATGAGCTTGGCCGTCTTAGAGTATGGGCAGGCGGCTTCGGAGCTCATCGCAAACCGAATGACCGACTATCCCTCGACCACCGACTGCGCGAGGCTCAAGAGCTACATCAGGAAGTCAGGAGCCATCTATCTGATATTTGCACATCTGCTCGGAACGGTAACGCTTGATATCGCTTTGCACAGCTGCACGCACCTGACAGGGTTCTAGTCCACACTCTGCTTAGAGGGAATGAAGAGTCAACATCTACTGAGGATGCTTTTTTGTCCGATGATTCCGACGCCGACGGGTTTTGGGATGCACTGCAAAGTGAAGAGGGCCCTTCAGAAATAGAGGAACTCCTTCTGGACGTTAACCATACCATTTCTAGTCTGTAGGTGGCCAGGAAACACCCAAAAGTTTAGGCATGTCTAAAGGAGCGTCTTCAGGTACAAATTCTCCCTCACGTTACAAAATCCCGCCCATCGAGACCGATCGAAGCAGGCTGCCCGCATCGATATGAGCCACTATTATGTCCATGACATTCGACATGTAGCCGATAAATTCGGTCTCTCAACAGAAAGCCCACTGGCTCAGCGCCTGGGTAAAGCGAACACAAAGCGCCGTCAGCTCCTTGCATATAACAGGGACCACAGCGAGAGGATTTCCAAATATGTTGACATCGTTAGCGAAAGAGCAGCAGACAGGGAAAGCAGGTCAACCAGCAGTGCTCCGAGAGATGCTACTTCTTCGCAGTGGACGCAAGACACGACGGCTTCTACCATTCGACCCATCGACTTCGAGGTCCCATCGGATGCAGGACGAACAAGATTCTCTTCCACTTCTTCGACTGGAGAGGACCAACGCAAACTGCTCACTATTCCTTTGCCACCGGAGTATGAGAAATCTTCGCAGGACGTGCCTTTTATGTGCCCTTATTGCTATCAGTGGATCCAGCTAGAAAACTTCGAGGATGACTGGGAATATCACGTATACAGCGATCTCCGCCCTTACATCTGCACATTCGGAAACTGTGCCCAAGCAAGCCAACTCTACGATAGCTACACCGAATGGAGTGAACACGAATGGCAGTTCCATCGTCGCGAGTGGGCATGCCATATTTGTCCGAACATATTCAGCAGCGGCGGGGACTTTAGAGCTCATCTGCGAGATGACCATGCTGGATCAATTCCAGAGAATCAATTGGATATGATAATTCAGTTGTCTGGTAGACCTGTCACCTCGCCACAACAATGCAGTCTCTGTAACAAAGCACCGGTGGGCGATCTTGGTCGTTTCCAAAAACACCTGGCGCGTCACTTGCGGCAGCTGTCCCTCTTTGTACTGCCAAACTCAGAGTACGAGGATACTGATGAAGGATCTGAGACTGATTGCGAGCGCGGCTTAAGCGATATCGACTCCAGGAATGCCATACTGTCAAACAGTGGAAGTCGCAGGTCTGTGAACTCTTGGGAATACGATGAAGAAACCCATGAGGTAACACTGGAGGCTCACAACGCCTCTGGACTTGCTGCTGCTCCTACACAAGGTGCAGCAGGAGATAGTGGGGAGGAGTCCAAGAGTTCCGCGCCTGGTCTTAGAAGAGACGACCCACGGGTCACGCCCACTAATGACCACGGTGTGGGTTACAATATAGAGCGTCTGGCCGATGAAGTGGCTCAGCTGGAAGTGAATACAGAAAGTAACAAAAGCCATACAGCTATCGATTATACCGGGTTTACGCTTTTCATGTCTGAGCTACCGGATCAGAAGGCTACCTGGGCCAATGCCGAGAGAACCCCGATGAAGATGTCCCATGCTCAGCTGGAGGATCTGGTACAGAAACGTGCGAAGGAGGTCTCGGCCGCCAATCAGTATGAGAGCCTATCACCAGAGCAGCGCACCGCGGTGGACGAGTTAATCAAGGAGCTCCAGAGCGATTTCGGCATATGCACCTTCGCGTATATCAAGGTGTATCAAAACATAGACCCGCAGGATGATTATTTTCATACACCTTGCATGGAAGTCATCTTGTCACGACAGCTAGAAAAAAGACTCCACGATCACCAAGCTGGTACGAGTGAAGCGGGCAGTCATCCGGTATCACAAGTACCAAGGCCACCTCCGGACGCCAAAAGTCCAGAAGGGACATATAGAAAGCAACATTATATGTCCGGTTTCGGCGGAACCTACCTCTATATTTGTGTATGTCTTGGAGACACACCCAAACCAGAATCTAGACCTTGCATAAGAAACATGCACTAATTGTCCGGCAGTGTCAATGCCACGATGGCCCAAAAGTCTATAATGTTCAGCCACAGTGTATCAACTGCCTCCACTCGGCTTGCTCCAATTGTACTCATGTGAAGTGAACAAAGTAATATCTACAGCCAAGACCTCTGGAAAGAAATATATACGCTGCATCATGCTATTCTTGGAACCCAAGATGTTAGGGTTATGCAGCCGCATGGCGTGTGACGAATACTTCCACTGGCGTCTCGTCCTGCCTTCTATTTCCAATGCGTCAACCTACTTCACTATTTTCGGAAAGCCGTTATCTCAAGACTGAATTTGGATATTTATCCTCGCTCATAAGAATGAAGAATCAGTCGATTCCGAAGGCTCCAATTGTACAGCGCAAGTTTAGTGATATCGGCATACGCTGCGGCCGAGACTTGTGGACAAATTCGCTCCATTCATGCCAGAATACGGGTTAGAGAATCTATAGTCCACGCGGATTGTGCCGCCGTCGCCAGACATCTCTTCTGTTCTGGCAGCCATTGTAGACAGGTATGGGGAGGCAGAAAAACAACTATCTGATCCGCGTCTCATTAACATATCTATAAGCTAGAAATATATCTAAATATAGCTGCCTCGTGTTCTTATAGGATTATCGCTTGCCTCCATGCTCTTGTATAAGTAATAATGGCTGTTCTGCACATTTCGGTTGCTATTTATTATCTTTTTTATAGCTACTTTTGTCCGTAGATACTATGCGCCTGCGATAGCAGCGATAGAGATTATATATAGTATAATTAAGCTAAGCACAGGACTTCCAGGATAGGGTTCGCTGCAGTCGTACTTGGTTGTACGCTCAAAAGAACATACATTAGAAACCACGTTGTATTGTCACCTCTGTTGTACATACCTGGCAATGCCGCCGGCAAGATGAATCATTGTTGTGTCTGGGAGGTGGACTGATGTCACTAGAGGGCTGAGTGAATTATCCAGCACAGGATGCTGCGACACTATCTATTGTAGCTCCAGGTTCCCATCGATGGTTGGGATATCTATGTCTGCATCACACCGGGTTCATATCGGTTATGAGTATCAAACGAACCACCCTGGATGCATGTTGCAAGCCCTCGAGTTGTTAGCTAACATTCTCCGGATCATTAAGGAGTCGATTGACGACATTGTTGTCTCAGGTATAGAGCCGATTGCCGTCATGATTGCCATGCTCATTTGTGTAGAAGTTGGGTTACACTCCTTGGGCACTCGCTTTTCTTTTTCACTTTCTTCATTCCTATTGCATTTCAAATAACTGTAGCTCTGGGAAGTTTCAACACTTCTGTCAATAGATGGAGACAAAGAAAAAAAAAAAAAAAAAAAAAGACACAAATGGATTACTTCAAGAATGCAAACACATTTCAGCAAGGAAAACCAGCAAGTATAGCATACCAATACCATCACACTATTCTAATGTCCACGTTATGGGGGAACCTGCACCCCACAGTCATACAAGACTTTTGGGGGCACCGGTGGCCGCTGAAACAGTTCTCATTATCACATTGCAAGCCCTCTGGACAGGCACTCAACCGAGCGATCCACATCAGATCAATAAGATCCTGACCAGTGAGCCGTTGCCCATGCCAATGGGTGCAGCTCTCTCCATAATAACATGTGCCCAATATATGAAACTGATTGCAGAATTTCTGTTGTTTCAGGGCATCGAC
This sequence comes from Aspergillus pseudoterreus, assembly GCA_002927005.1. NCBI lineage: Eukaryota > Fungi > Ascomycota > Eurotiomycetes > Eurotiales > Aspergillaceae > Aspergillus > Aspergillus pseudoterreus. The sequence continues at coordinate 455,117 of PIJX01000033.1, forward strand.
CTTAAATTTCGGAGACGTCTTCAATGGGGCATCAACACGTTCACCTTTCGCATTTTGACAAATGGCCAGCCTCGGAGAGCCAGTTTTCGATGTCCTTGCGGACAATTTAGCTAACGAGGAACTGTCTTCTGGCACTGGTGGAGCTGATTTTGCGATAGAGGCATAGTTCGGGGTTGGTGTCCGCGGTGGCGTGACCGTTGGAGGCACCGTTATGTCACCGAATGACACTCGTCTAGACAGCTTCCTCTTCCGAAAGACGTCTGGGAATGTTGTTGTTTTGAACTCACCTACCAGGTCTCTGAGTTCTGGGGCGAATGGTGGGCCTTCTACCAGTGAAATGTTGCCGGAGCCGCGATGGTGTCCCAGAATACGGGCGTAGCCATTGTCCGCGGATCCACCGAAGACGATATGTTGGCAATGAATGTCGAGTAAATATTGCTCGAAAAGAGCTTGCAGATATGTCAACCACCTGTCGACCCTCAGATTACGGGTTAGCACTCACCTCCAATCTTCACGTCAGCACATTCCTTCCCACGACCTGCATCCACAAAGTCACACAGAGGGGTTTCCATATTGAATCCTTGAATAAACTCTCGCAGCACATCCTTGGAACCGACAATGCTGCTATCGTGATATACCTTGGCCAGCCCAGCCACATTTGCAAACACATGGATCCTGTATTGGATGTTGGGGCTGGCATTGGGCTTGACCTCGCGGATATGAGTTTGGACTGCTTCAATGAGAGCTTTTGCTGCGGAGCGGCCACCTTGATTTCCACCCTGAACAAAGGTGTCCACAAACTAAGCGTTTTGTTAGCCAAGTTGAGGACGGTCATCATCGTTGGATGATTATGCTCACGTTCATGTGGTCGCCGTCTACAAGGACTGATACAAACTGTAACCTTGCCTAGATGAATGCATTTAGCAGCACACCTTGGACCGAAGATTCGGTGGCCGGAAACAATCTGAGGACATACCTCCTTGCGCTTGTTCTCATTCAGCTCAGTCTTACACTCGGTGGCGTCATCTTTGAAAACCTGAACCAATCTTTTCTGGTTTTCATGTTCGTTCTTCTCATCTTTGAGCTCTGCTTCAAGGATTTGAATATGGGAGAAAAGTCTCTATAATAAAATAGTTCTTAGTTGACCGCGGGCCGCACTTCTGTATGGGAAACGTACCTCGATGATGGCGTCTTTACTATCCTCGGTAACCTTCAAGGCCTCATACTTTCTTCTCAACTCGATGAGGTCCGACATTGTGCTCACTTCCGTTGGGGCAAGAGCTGAGGACAAAGAGAAAGAAGAGACTTACCCTCTGCTTTATTTATGGTGAACACTCTTTTCTGCGGAGATCAAGGCAGAGCGACATAACCCCCAACATCTGCTGCCACGTCACATTGAACCATTGCAGATGCGTAGAGCCTTGTGTGCCACCAGCCATTCAGGTAGGAGATGCCTGTTGGTTTTAAGATCATTGGTGTTTGCGGTTTCCCACCTTTCAGCCTCGTCCCATGAGTGGCGGTTGCAGGGTTTATGGCGAAGCGCCATATTCACTCACAAGAACCAAGTGCACTAGCTAGCTGTTTTTTCGCTTTTGGAGTAAGAAAGCCATCCCCAGAGCCTTGATTATAATCAAACCCACGGAAAATGAATGGAATGGCATGGCTACGGCCACTAGAGACTGCTCCTGGTCTTCTTGACAGACGGATGCGTACTCTGGGGATTTAGACAAGGCTAAAGAAACATACCTCCCAAAAGTTTTAAAAGTCAGACCTAGGGCTTGTGCCCATAGCTTTGAGCTAATCACTATAGTTGTGACCACCACGGGAAGAGCCTACTCCCCTTGTGAACGCAGTTATGGCCTCTTGCACTTACCAGATGCTCACCTTTACTATCAAAACAATGTCTCAACGCGTGATATGTAGGGCTTGGTCTACTGACCCTCTGTTAATAAATTAGGAATCTCTCCAAGTAGAGTGTTGCAGGATTACCTTGAGTGTCACTAAGCCTCAGAATAGTGGCTGTTCTAAAACCACTTCGCTTGACTAGGAACACCACTGGATCCAGTTATGAGGCTGTGTATTATAATTGGGCTTTTAATGTATGTCTCGAACGATGAATAACTCTCTAGCTCAATTGTTTGAAGGCTAGCCAGTTCTATCGCGCCTAATACTGCTTATTAAAGACTGGTAGATATTATTATATTCTTTCACAGTTTCGCTTAATTCTTTAAATATAATCTTGGTAAGCTTAATATTCTAATACAGAATAATATGACGGAGGTCTATTAGACGATCTAGTAAAGAGTAAGATCAATATTACCGCGTAGATTCTGTATTAAGTAGCGGGTGACGACTTTAAGCCGGCTGAGAATCATAGTATTGCGGGGATACTGGAGTCTTTGGACTGTGTAGCGCGTGTGCCTTTATTACTTGAACATCTTATTACCGTTGAGATATATTTGTATTTTACGTGCTCTTACTTTTGTCTTATATTATAGACGTTTGCCTTTATATTTTATAGCTATTTTATTAGATTGGAGTGTTGTATACAAAGCTGTCCAATAGACTAGTTAGTCAAAGTATTTGACTTAAGACATAATAATGGAGGTTGCCCATGCCCCCAGCGAATCAGCGATCTATCTCTTCGGCTGTGCCGGTCTTATGAGTATACGCACTCCAACACCCTATATGTTCATTATGTGTTCTGTGACCGATAGACGACGATGCATATGCACTCGATTTTATAGACGCCTCTGTTCTGACAAAGCTGGTCAGCTTAGGGCGTCCGCAAATCTACCTACGTGTCGTTATGTCTGTGCCGCGGATGCGAGAGACCAAAGTCCCATCGCATTCGATCTTCTATGAACTCTTAGTACGATTTTCTCTACTCACGGTCGAGTTGCCGCTTTCGCCGGGCTGGTCATTCAGGCTGTATTAGATCGATGTCAGCTCTGTCGAGTAGCTATAGTTATCAATGGGCCTTTATAGACACTAGGAGGTGACTTCGCACTTTTAGGCGTGATCGGGTTTAGCGTCCTCCAGGAGGGCGATGCGGATGACGGACGAATTATTGCTCAATGCGAGGGCTTGGCCTGATGGCATTGGCGGTCCACCTTCTATACTACTCTCCTGTATACCTCTGACAGAAACCATGCTCAGTATGGTATATACCATCGTTTCTCTACGTATTCCTCACTGCGGCAAAGTGCATCCGTCCTCACCCTCTACTTGTTCGACCAACGATAGCCCCCTAGGTGAACATGGCCCCTAAAGCGACAGCCTACTTGTACGGCCATGTGTATACCGTGGATGAGAGGAAGCCGTGGGTAGAAGCTTTCATCGTGTCCGCACTAGGGCGCTTTGAAGCCATTGGAACAAACGACGAGATCCTGAACCTGGCCAAAAGCCGAAACCTGCCCACGTACGACCTAGAGAATGCCTTTGTGATGCCCGGCATCCACGACGCACACACCCACCTGCTGCTGGCCTCGATGCAAAAGCTGAACGAGATCGATATCGGGTCAGACAGTACGGCGGCGTCAATTGCAGAGAAGATCAAGAAAGGACGGAGTGCCTGTGTCTGCGCGCACGCCCATGTTCGCGGAGACTGGCTGATCGCCAACTTCTACGCTGGGCAGAACTTCCCAGACGGGAAGATTGACCGGAAATACTTGGATGACGCCTTCCCAGACCGCCCATTGCTCGTCCGAGATGTTTCCTGTCACAATGTCGCCATGAATAGCGCCGGCCTCAAGCATGCTGGGTATAATCTCACAGAAGAGACGGATCCTGACGGCGGGAAATATATGCGTCGACCGGACGGGAGCTTGACGGGAGAGCTGGTGGAAGCTGCCGCCGCACAGGCTCTGACCAGGCTCCCCCAACCGCCTGTCTCGTATGTGAAGGAAGCTATTCTGTATGGGATACGCATGTCTCAGCGATTTGGAATTACTTCGGTTCAAGAGGCATCCGCGAACACCATCTATCTGCGGGCTCTTCGCGAATTGGAACAAGAAGGTCGACTCGATATGGATGTTTTCCCCCACATTGTCGATGCCCCGACCTTGTTCGCTGCTGAAAGCCCGGAGTCCTTGCAGCATCTGATCAGTACCGCCAATTCGTTTCGCAGTGAACATGTGCACACTCGTTTTGTCAAATTCTGGATGGACGGCGCACCGTTACCACCTCACTTCACACATTGCGACCTGGGGCCGGATGGGACCCCTGATGAGAATCGGTTGCTAATAGGTTTTGATGCCTTGTTAGGTGCCATCACACAGCATGACGCCATGGGGATGACCTGTAAAATTCACTGTGCCGGCGAGGGTTCTGTCAGACGTGCACTAGACGTCCTAGGAATCGTCCGGCAATCAAACCCTACAGGCCCACGGCATGAATTGGCTCATTGCAATGCAGTCCACCAAGGTGAGACAAGTCCAGATTGAAGCAAAACATCCGCTAACGTGGAGTCATTCATTGCAGATGATATCTTCCGGATGGCAAAGCTCCGAATCACTGCCGAGATGTCACCTGCAATTTTTCACGAGACAGAGCTCACATCCAACTTCCCTCATATTTTCAGATGGCCGTTTAAGGAGCTCAAGGATGCTGGAGTTCATGTAACCGTCGGTTCTGACTGGTTCCTGCCCCCGACGCCAGACCTCTTTCCCGCTCTGTCAGCCATTGTGGAACGGTTTGGCCCAGAAACAGGCAAAACGGCCAAAGAGGTCGGCGGCGAGAAAGTCTGTCGGATGATCACGTTGGCTGGAGCAGAGGCTGTAGGTAAAGAGAAAGAGATGGGCAGTATTGAATTTGGCAAGAAGGCGAACTTCATTGTGGTTGATCGAGATTTGAGCCGAGGGGAATTTGCCAATGCGAAAGTGCTCAAAACTTGGTTCGAGGGGAAGATAGTCTGGGAAGACGGAAAGACAACTGTCTGATTCGCATCTCAGTAACGTCTGGAAGAGCCCTTGGGGCTGCTTTACTTGATGAGTTATTTGTTCTTTTGGGCCAACAAGATCTTTGAATTAGGGCCGAGCTTGAACGGTTCATAATTATCCCCCTGTGAGATGTGCCGGCATCGGCAGACCTACAGACACAACATTAAACTCAGCAGCAGAGCGACAAGAAGTACTCTCCGCAGACTCGAATGCATCGTGCCAGCAGCAGCTCCTTCCTTACTATCAGTGACGGCTGTCTCCGCAGCGTACGTATAGTACAGACTAGCAGCCGTCTGTGTACCTAGCAGATCGGAAGCGGTGGTACTCGGCACTTTGGCCGCGGAGTCAGTCTTAGCCCATTCCTGTGCGAATGGGTAGAATCCCGTTGTCTGGGGGTTGGCGCCACAGTATGAACTGGATACGGCGCTCACATAACTCTCGGGGAACCAGTGATAGCCTGCGGGAGTTCAGCTATGTAGCCTTGCCAGCAGGTGCAGTTGAGAAAACGTACCCTCAATCCCACCGTGTTTCCGAAAACACTCCTGACAACCGATGGATGAGTCGAAGAATGGATAGATGTCACAAAAGCATTGCTGCTGAATGTCCCAGTCGCCCGAGTACGGCAGGAGACCTTGGAATGTTCCGTTCGTGTTTTGAAAATAGCAATTGGAATTGATAGCGGCCTGTCGCTTGCACGGGGGATCGTTGATCAAGTAGGTGGGCTTGGGAGTGAGGGTTGCTGTCGCCTCATCTCTCTTGTCATGATTGTGGTGTGATAGCGCTCTAAAGGGCAGGTAACACTCATTGTAGAGGTCAATGTCGAGGTCTGTGAGGCCAGAATACTGAGAGGACAACAGGTAGAACTTGGAGAGATACACGGCGTTTGGGAAGACAGGGTATTCTTGAGAGCCAGTGTAGAAGGGAGTGCTGCTGGATGATGTGCTGGTGCCAGGGAGCGCAGCAGAGTCATAGGACGACATTGATGTCATTGTCATGGTGGAGGAGACCCTTTGAATATGGGGCTTAGAACTACTAGTCAAAGTGAAGCAGATTGGGAGAATGGTTGTGTTGGGGCTGTCACGGGTTCGACATGTTCGGTTAGGGTAGGGTGTCTGACAGTAACTAGATCGGGCTTAGGGGCCATTCGCTACAGAGTAATTTGTAGGTGACGGTGCAAACTCCCTGCCTCAAGCCTTTGCAGGCTGACCAGTCCCATCGCGCCCGACACTGCTCGTTGAAGACTGGTAGATGCCATTATATCCTTCCACAGCTTCGCCCAATTCCTCAAATACAATCTGGGCGAGCTTGGCGTTTCGATACAGAACGACGCCGTGGGGGATTCCTGACTTCGATCAAGGCACCGAGAGCACCTTCATACCCGGCGTCGACGACACCAGCAGTGACTCCGACCCCGGACCGCCAGAGCGATGACCTCGGGAAAATGCTTCCCATGCAATTCCGTGGCACTGGAACGGTTTCGTTGAAGTCGACCAGATAAGCGCCAGGGTGCAGTGTGATGGCGTGGCTGGTACTATCAAACGACAAGCCGGAGGCTTTGGACGCCTGGCGTTTCGTATTATCGAAGTCGATGGTCGCTGCGGAGGTCCATTGGGAGATCTGACGAAGAGTAAGATCGATGCCGCATGGTTGTTGCTGGGTGACACCGTGGAGATTCCGCACTAATTGGCGGGTGACGACTTCAAGCCCGGTGAGGATTATGGCGTTGGAGGGTTACGGAGCCGTGTAACGCGTTTGGTGAGGATGGGCAGAGGGAAGAATGAGATGGATGACAGGTCTGAATTGGGGATCAGCAAGAACAACACGCGCAAACTGTAGGACAAAGCACGCCACTCAATGCGGGTTAGCGCCGCAGATGTGTTACTATCTTCAAATACTTGCCCCCTTTGGATAGGTAATTAGGTATCTCATGGATTTTGAGGGTTAGCTCAGTTCGACAGAAATTCTCGATATTGTTCTCGATATCTAGAGGATTTACCACTACGCCGCTTCCAGTAGATCACCGCCACTGCAGGACACAAAGAGTATACAGGGGCAAGGACATCTACCTAGCTCTGAAATGAGGGGATTTTTCTTCCATCTTACCTTGTCTAATCGAGTATCTCTCTTTCAAGATTGCCTATACATATCAGAGGGACGTAGCTAGAATCTAATGTATCTATATAGAGCTGACATTTAACGACAACTGCGGAGGAAGAACATGACAGAAAACAAAACGCCATAAGCAGATACCATAACAGGAGCACTATCACATCACTACCATTATCCTGCTGAAATCTGCTTCATGAATTGGTGGAAGGTCCCATGAATCCTCATTTCGGCAGATGAACACGCATATGCTCCTCCAGGTTATCCTTGCGGTTGAACACCCTTCCACAGCCAGGCAGAGGACACTTGTGCGCGCCAGGGTTGACATGCTTGCTTTCAATGTGTCGCATCAGCTCTGCTTTGCGTCCAAAAGTGCCAGTGTAATCGCAGTCATTTCGATCGCATCGGAAGCGCTGGGTGCTGGATCTACACGAAAGACCGTCAATATACACTGAACTAGACGAGCAATGAGATGTGTGCATGACCTACCCAGACTTGGAAGCGCTGTTTCGACGCGATCTGCGGGCTCTTGCTCCAGTCCTGCCTCTGTGTGCCGGTATAAGATGGTTGGGGGTGTTGTCTACATTTCCACCGGTCGGAGGGTGGTGATTCGCTGTTGCGCCCTCGGTTGAAGCGGGAGGCATTAAGCTCTGTGGGGCGTCCCGGTTGGGTTCCATACTAGCAGGAGCAGGAGCCAGAGCAGTGGCAGCTGAAGTATCCAATACAAACAATCCAGTCGGGCATTGATCGAATAATGAAGGGTCAAACAGAAATGGGTCAAAAATGGACGAAGGATCAACCGTATCGGGAGGCATTGAGTTGTCCTCTCCATACCAGCACTCGGGGCTTCCCCAAGCAAAGTTTCCCGAACGACCGTCCATTGTAAGAATCTAGGAGGCTGAAATACAAGATTGCAGATAAACAGAAAAGTGGAAGAGGGGCTTTATAAGAAGTCGTTCAAGATCAAGGAGCAGACATCGTTACGGGAAAAGAGAATCAAGCTGGGACAGCTTCTACTTTATATTTAGAGAGCAGGCTGCGGAGTGAGGCCACTCGCACAGAGTAAAGGCAACGAACGCGCAGGAGATTTTGTCACCAAGCCAGTGAAAATACCGGTAGCCAGACGTATAGATTGAACAAAGGAGATTTTGTCACCAAGCCAATGAAGATCCCGATAGCCATACGCGCAGATCGAAGCCTTGGAAGGAAATTCTGTTAACAAGCCAATAAAGATACCGGCAGACATACCCACAGAAGGAAGAAAAGAGATTTCCCCAGCAAACCAATGGAGATACCGGAAACCACCAGGTACAGATTACCCAGGCAAAGACAGGAGATTTTGACAGCAAGCAATCAAAAGCCTTTATAAGAATGACTCAGCACAATGAGCGAATTATACCTGTTATAGACCATGTATTAGCCCGGTTTCAGTACAAGATCTACTGGGGTCTCAGACCATCATCCTCATGGGAAGAGGCGGTGATTCTCTTGGCATCTCAGCCTCGCTCTCGCCAGGCAAATACAAAAGGACGTAGCGGCCAGGGCTCAACCCAACTTTTGCGTCTCTCAGGCCGACATCGGTTGCCCTTGACAGCCACGGATTATGCCGACTGGGAAGACCACAAGGCCGAAATCGAGCGTCTCTATGTCCGGCAGGATAAGACCCTCAAAAAGGTGATGGAGATACTCCGAAAAAGGCGGAACTTTCACAAAACATACTATCTTCCTACCTCCCTTCGAATAGCCCTATGCTGACTCGGCGCAGAAAAAAAGAGTATGAAAATACATTTAAGAAATGGGGTTAGCGAAAGAACAAGCTCTCCTCGAACAAGTAGAAAATCATTAACCGGAAAATTAGTAAACGAAAGCAGCTTAGGCGGAATAGTGAAGTATACGTGGATGGCATCCGGTATCCGCCAGATAAGGTGCAGCGTGGCATCAGACAAGGGCCCATCTCGGCAGCAGAGATGTATTCAGGTAATATTTGGACATACGAAATAATGATGGCGTACTAACTATACCTAGTCTCTTCTCTCCAGACCCCGGAAGGTGTTGTTGTATGCTCTCCTGCACCGACAGCCGAGTTAGAATGGCCCCACGAGCTTCCTTGGCTTCAATTCCTTTAATGGATGAACGGACAAGGTAGGGATGTATTGCTCCATTGATTGTCTGTAGTCATGCTAAGCCAATTAGAACATAGGATTCCCTTTCCTACATCATCGGCAGTACTTCCTGTGCATAGCCATGGGCAAGCTGTTGCTGCTCACGCCATGGTACAAGCTTTCCAGTCTTTTCTGCCACACAGGGACCTACAAACAGGCTCTAATATGGACGAAGCGACCAGACTGGAAGGGGTCCTACAAGTGCTCATGCCGGAGGAACAAGACGAAGGACATCGGATGACATCCGAAGTACTATATAGTCCCAGCAATAGCGTGGGACTACAGGAGCGTTTCAAGCTGCTCTTCTACCTCCTGTCCAACAATTTCTCATTGCATTTAATGAACGGACCCCGACCTCGCGATTTCAGTGAGCCAGACATGGCAAAACAAGATGACCTGGTCCTCAACGTTCTCCACATCTCGGGGCTTATCACTTTGGAAAATATGAAACATCTGTTTGTAATGCCTGGATTGACCCCGAGACTTATTTTAGAGAAGATCTTTGGGAGCGTAGTAAGGTCTTCTGACTCGGAAACGATAACAGTTATGCTCGAGGCCGGAATGGACCCGCAGACTCCTGTTGCGCCAGAAGATTATGGCTGGGGCATCGCGATGACTCTTTTGGAATACTTTTGTGACTACGAGCCATCTGTACGCATAGTAAAGTTATTGCTATTGTACAATGCGGACGTTAACGCATACCGACAGTCTCTCTGCCTTCTTTCCGCTTTGTTCAAACAGAACTCAGATTTGATCGACATGCTCTTATCCCACGGAGCAAACATTAATATTTGTTTGGAGGAGCTTGAGTTAAGCATATGCCGCCATGGCCGTATATACTCTAAATATATTCTTGATCCTCTCAGACCATCCTTAGACCGTCTTCTTGTCCACGATATCAACAATGCAAAAGTCAGGAAACGGCTGGCAACAATACTTGCAATATCTATTACAGTACGCAGTGCCGACTGGGTACGAATGCTACTTGCACGTGATGCAGATGTTAATTCGTTGCACGAGGTGGAGTTTGAATGCCGCTATTTCCAGACAACAGCTGTTGGTCTAGCGGCGAAGACTGGGAATATAGAAATACTTCGAATGCTTCTTACAGCCAATGTTGCATCAGACCCGCAAAGCACCAACAACCCTTACATTATCCAACCTCTCACACTTGCCGCTGATTGTGGATATGCTAATATTATATTACTACTGATCGACTGTGGCTGTGATATTAACACCGCGGATTACTGCAGTGGAACTAGGAAAATACTGTTTGATCGAGCACTGCAGAGAGGAATGTTGGAAATTTGCGAATACTTGCTACGAATGGGAGCAACAGTAAAAAAAGAAATTGTACAGCGCTTCTATGGCGGGAGGCTCTGCTCTCTTGTCGTGGAAAACGATGTCGATTGAATTTTGCAGCTGCCACTTCAGCAAATTGACCTGAATTATTGGTCGGTTAATCAATTCAACACGGACAGTTACAGATACCGCAGGCTAATCGACGGTACAGCTCTCGGGATAGCTATAGAAGAAGGGTGTACCTAGATAATCGAAATACTCCTGAAGGCTGGAGTAACAAATATAGGGAGTCCGTTGGATGAGATTAGGGGCGTGGAAACGGCACAGTATTTGAACTATGTTGGGTTGCTACTAAGGGTATTGGACTCTAGCGGGCAGAATTTCTTGGTTTCTGCAATTGACGCCGATAACGATACTTTGGTCGAATACCTACTTCCTCATTTGCCAGCTAGGAAGTTGAGCCAAAGACGCACTTGGAAAAGAGATGGGAATGACTGGTATCCGTCGACTAGAACTCCCTTGGAGGCCGCAGTTAGGAAAGGAAAATCAGCAATAATGGAGGCGCTTCTTGCCTGTGGTGCTCGCATTACCGATGTCGAACTAACGGCGGCGGTGCATAGAGGCCTGTTCTATGATAATGTGCTGCTTCTCAGACGGATTGTGAGCTTGAGATTACCTTTGAGATGCAAAGCCCCGATGGCTCTTGCGGATGCTCTCAGAGCAGAGTACCGTACGTTGGTCGAGATTCTGCTCTGCTCCGGCCTTGACCTAACAGGCTGGGAATATTTAAGGGTCCTAGAGATAGTCGCAATGATCGATGATGAAAAACTTTTCTAATGGATACTCATGACTACTCAGTGGTCCAAAGAGGTGCTGGGATCTGCTTTCACGGAGAGCATATTGCATGGAAGGAGGGCAAGGATGCAATACTTGTACGATGCTGGGGCGGATCTTAACAAGTCTATTTCGGACCAACTCCGAGGTCATTGGTTTCCCCTTCAAATCGCTGTCGAAAAAAAGGATATCTCTGTTATTAAGACTCTCCTTGAATACGGCTGTGATCCCGACGAATCAACCAAATTCAGTGCGGAGCGTACACCTTTGCAAGCAGCGGCAGAGGATGGCAATATCGAAATTGCCAACCTTCTTCTTGGAGCCGGCGCAGATCCCGATGCGGTTCCAATTTATCGCGTCGACGGGGTACTTATTCGTCGTGATACAACCGCATTACAGTCAGCAGTACGACGGGGGCATATGGAGCTTGTGGAAAGATTACTAGATGCCGGGGCTGATGTCAACAGCGCGCCTGGCTGGGAATCTGGAGCCACGGCTTTGCAATTTGCTGCCATCCAGGGGTTCATTAGACTTGCTCGCAGGCTGCTGGAACTGGGTGCAGATGTTAACGCCGGTAGAGCAGCTGAGTATGGAAGAACGGCCTTGGAGGGTGCTGCAGAGCATGGCCGTCTTGATATGCTCCAATTCCTTCTGGCCAATAGGGCGTTGATAGATGGACGTGGTCGGAGGCAGTATATCAGGGCCGTCAAGCTCGCTGAATGGAATGGATATTCGACCATAGCAACCTTTCTTCGATCTCACGGCCAATGGACAGCGGTCGATACCCAACGAGCTGATATGGAGGACTATGAAACTGATCCTAAATCGGAGCCAGACTACGAGAACGATCTTGCCTGGGATTACAAAGTCCCATGGGATTTGCTCGTCGAACGGTTTCGGTCGAAAATGAAGCATGGAGCAGTGTGTATCCCCTAAATCCACGAAGTATCGCGCCACTGATTTCCAATCTGCAGGGATTTCTCTTCAGGCTCGGAACTAAAGCCTTCACAGTCTGATCAACCTTCTGAATTATAGTGGTTATGTTGGTTTTTATCGCTGGAGTTCACGTTTTCATTTCAGAACACTCTCAAAAAATGATGAATACCTTGTTCTTTCATTGAATTTAATAATCATCCGGAGTAATCAGAATGATATTAGAGTCTCATATATTTTTTAGTAAGGTCTGTGCCTCGAAATATCAGGATTCGGGAGACAGATGCATTAGTTTTGTGTGATTGTCCTTACGCTAGAGAGCAACATTTCTACGCCAAAGCGCCCTAGAATCCTCTATGCAACTGACTAGAGATGGCTACGGGGGGAACGGGGCGGAAACGATCCCGAACGAATCAAGAAAGACCAAAAGACAGGTACCTACAGGTACAGGAATGCGGACACTATCTGGGATGCTCTCGTGGTCACCCACTCAAGTACTATCCTGGCCTGTGGTGTGAACCATGCCTGCAGAGCAGTTCGCTTCTGTTTTGCGAGGGCCAATCATCATCACGGCAGGATCTTTTCTAAGATGCAGCACCTATGGCGGCGGCGAAGTACACACGCTAAAGCGCCACGCCAGTCCGTTGATTTGAGCCTCAGGGGGCGTGTGACCAAGCAGTGCGTGGCATGTTGATATTATTCCATCACACCCACGTACCTGTTGGAATTTCGGTGTACGGGGATGCTTCCTATTCGCCCAAACAAACGGCGATTCATTGAGGTTCCGGGCGAGATATGACCTGTCGAATTCAAGGCTTTCCAGGTGGCTTGGGCATGAGGCTGACCAGTAGAAGAATATGCCGGCGCACAACGACTGGGATCAAAAGTACCTGAGCAAGTCATGGATGATTAGGGGGTGAAGGGAAAGGGGCAGAGGAAATCTCTGTTGTCACCAACGAGATAAATAGGCCCTTGGCTGCTCGCAGCGTAATGGCGCCTTCAGCCTGTGTTTTCCCTCTCACTCCCCTATTCTGAGGTCCTCAGCCTTGGGAGTGCCTATCTACAGGTCCCGCACAGCCCACTGCCTGTATCCATTCCGCCCAATTTGTACCATCGAGGCTACAATCCACCATGTCCTTCGGTAGACTGCAGGCGGCACTTGCGGCAGCGACAAGTGATATCACACTGGCAGCGGCCAATATCAATTTTGATTTTACATTGGTGAAGAATGAGGCACCGAAGGAATATCATAGCCTGGGAAGCGCGCTATCAAAAACAAGCAAAGAACAGGCAGAGTTTGGGTCCGCCCATATTACCGCTCGAAGATTAGGTGCTCTCTTTGGGGACATCTGTCCGTCAACTCCGAAGCTCATCAAAGCTTATGGGACCCGAGTCTCAGAGATAGCTGAAGCAACGAAAACATCCGTACCAGCGGCAGAGGGCTTCTTTTCCGAATACACAGGGGTGAATGGGACATCAATCTGGGCCGCAGCTACCAGCTCCACTTCTGCACTTCAGCTGCAGCTTTTGGCTTGCATGCTGGCGCGAATATGGGGGCCCCAAGAAGCCATCGCCACATGGGTCGAGCTGGTACAAGAGAGAAGGATGGAAATCATCCAACGGTGCGAGAGGGGAGAACAGATGCACATCGGGACGTTGAACGCAGCCGCCCAGGCGGACAACATCTCCAGGACCAGTCTCGCAGAGTGGGATGACAGTGCTCGCGCCTGGCTTCGCATTGCCGACAGAGAAAAGTTATTGCAACAGAAGCAGCTTACGTTGATAATCTTGAACCTCCGAAAGGCAGTGACACCGGACAAGTCTGTCTTCCCCGGTGTGCTGGGCGTCTGGAAAACGGCACTTGAGTCAATGGAAAACCTGATCAATGGCATGCCACAGGCCGTCAATGACGGCTCCGTTCTCATCGCGCTAGGGTCATGGCATATTTACCCCGACTTGATCGTGCTGGGAAAGAATCCCGCCGAGGTCCATTTCAAGGACTCCCTTATCAAGCCAGGGGGGGTAGTCACCACCGGGTTTGACCAGGCCCATGGCAATTGTCCGCAGGGGGTGTATTGGTCCTTGTCCTTGAAGCACTTCCATCACTATGGAGGAGCGGCCCAAAAGGAGGCGTTATTTCATCCAGATGGAGCCCGCGTGACTTTCGATCAATTCTGTTTCGCAGCCTTTGGTTGCCTTCTCGGCCATTGGGCAGTCAAGTGGGATGAAGTACATCTGGCTGCCCGGCTCTTCGTTTCCATCCAAAAGACGCTGGAAAGCTTTATTGGCAGCGACATGGCATCCCCTAAGAAAACGGAAATTTCCAGGTATCTCCGCGACCCATGCCAATGGTGGAATATCATGGTTCGCGCGGCGTCAGCCTATCTTGACACCAAGTGCGAAGACCAGGAGACGGCAGAGAGACTGGTGAAACTAGGAATGCGACGCGCACACCTGTTTATCCCTGTGGATGAGGTCAAGAATATCTCGCCTTTTTTTGGTTGCCTATCTCCAGATTCCATTCTGCGCTGTCTGAAAGGGTCGGATGAGAGGGTGTCATACTTGCGATCTATTGCCATTTCGCCCACCGATGCGAAGCGGGACTCTGCCATCATTAAATATTTCGAGGATTTACACGACACACCGTGCTTTGCAACAGTATGGACTGTTCCTGTTGCTTCTTGCAAACGGAAACGCTCTGATGGACAGAGTGCCCCCCAGCTCATGCATTGTCGATGGGTTGATGCCAAATCTAGCCCGAAATCCGACCACCCATCGGAACGGGTTGTATCTCTCCGGGATGTTCCTCGTTTCCGCAATAGGATTGAAAATGGGAGTATAGTATCGTACGAGTTTTTGGATTCTCGGAATGGTTGCTACCTGCTCCCAACGTTTGGCCTTCCAACCCTGGCAACCATATGCCAGCCTGTCTCAGCACCCAAATTGGCGATAAAACCGACTACGCTTGAAGACTATATTCAAATGATTGAATTGGATCTTTTTCGGGCTGACCGACTTTTAGACCACATTCTTAAGAGTGTGAAGGCTGATGGGATTCACCCAACGTTGGGATGTTTATCCTGGGCCAGTACGATTTATAGATCAATACCCGATGCCAGTGTGTCCCTTGCAATTCTTGACAGACCATTATATCGCGCGATGTGGGCCGATTCGATCTTTTCGGCAATTGAAGAGAAGCGTGAGCCCATAATTACTCGTGAGACAGCTTTGTCATGCGTGGCCTATATGGAAGAAGAGGTGGACTCAGATCCTCGTCAGCTGGGAAGGGTTTTTGCCATGGCCTACAAGGAGTGCATATATATCACGATGAAGGTACTTTCACCCCATCCACATCACCTAGCTTCCAACCCCGAATGGCTCCTTCTGACCAGATTTCAGTGCACCTGCGATCCCTCAGAGTACCGCGAGCCGTACGAGCTTCGTCGACTTCTTGGGACCATTGGTAAGCCAGGCATTACAATGATGATTCCTCCCCATGCTCCAATGGTACGTAGGCCAGACCCATCGTCATGGAAAGTGCTCAGCACCAATATCTTCAATGGGCGTGCCGAGGACCACTTTTCCAATACCTCGGTGCACCTCGCCTTTACGGATTATTACGTTCCATTGCATGAGCACAACTCCCACTCCAGAGAGCATCAGGTATATTTCCTGGAGTCGGTAGCCTCCGTCCATGATTCTGGGACGTGGGTCGGTGACATCGACATCCTCCAAGCAGTCGAGGATGAACGGATCTTCCGTTTAACCTATGTGCCCTGCTCCAGAGCCCATGACATAGAGGATCGCCCGACTCCGCTTGTATCTGCAGAAACGTGGGTCGACCTGCTTGACCCGCCGGATGAGGCTCTTGTGTTCAGGGCAAATGGAAACTGGATCGCAAGGCTGGCCGCTGTGGCGATCGCAGCGCAGATTTTCCCTGGAGAGCGCATCTCGATCTGTCCCAACAACATGTGCTGGAGCTGCACAGCGACCGAGGAGGATTTTATATCCTTCACTATCCCCAAGTTGTTAATTTTTTGAGGGTGTGGAACCTGGGCTATGCTTTGAGGCTAATGAGCTTCTTTGCTGATGCCCTACGAGGTCCTTTGGTGTCTTGTGTGACATGTTACTATGAAGATGTCAACGTGTGAGAGGCTCCACGCCTGGATCATTAACTGCCATTTGCGACAGACATGAAACCTTGCCAGTGTCCCGAAGTTGGATGGTGTTGACGAGAGTCTGAGGCCATTATCGCAGCTGATGTATATCACTCTAAATGATCACATTGGATGGTATTCGTTGAATGAACTGTTACTGGCTCTAGACAATCAATGTTTTATCATATGTCATTCTCTTCGTATAGAGACATCTGATGGAGTTCTTTTGTACAAGTCCCGAATAGGCATAGCGCGACCGCCCTTTGCGGCTGCTCGACCGCATTTCAACGCATCAACTTCATCCTTCCATCAGGTACCTTACAGCCATTCGACTTCTTCCCGTCAACATCCTTTCCTGCTCTTCCATACCTTCAGCCTCTGCGGCAACCAAAATCCCGCCTTTGACATCACTACCATTTCCGTTCGCCCATGTCGGGAGCTCACTTGATCAAACCCTGATCCATCACCTCATCCCCAGAAAGAGAACCTCTCTCGACACACCACACCTCCAACCTCACAATGGCCTCACCAAGCCAGTCGCAGAACGCCGCGGGCTCGACACAACCGCTCACCCCTCCCGCCGAATCCTCCACCACTGCCAACACCACCTCGCAACCACAGCCCGCACCTCCCTCCGCTCCCACCATGAACACCACAACCCCCAGCGCCGCAGCACCACTCTCCCAACCCACCCAAATCCCCTCGACCTCCCTCAAAGACAACGGCAAGTCGCGCCGGCCGCGCGACGTCCGCCTCGTGCACATGCTGCTCGCCTCGCTCGGCGTCACCGCCTACCAGGAGCGCGTGCCGCTGCAGCTCCTCGATTTCGCCTACCGCTACACCTCCGGCGTGCTGCAGGACGCCGTGTATCTCGCGACGGAGGGCTACGCCGGCGTGACCGACGGCGCGGGCGGCGTCTCGTCCCGCGGTCCGCCCGAGGTGAACAGCGTCTCGCTGCCGGCGCTGCGGCTCAGCATCGCCTCCCGTCTGCACTACCAGTTCCAGACGGGCTTGCCGAAGGAGTTCCTTATGGATGTCGCGGCGGAGCGGAACCGTGTCGCGCTTCCGGGCGCGACGCGTGGATATGACCAGGCCCAGGCGAGTAAGCCGCCCGCGCATCAGAGTGTTATGATGGGTGGGATGCGGTTGCCGCCGGAACGGTTCTGTCTGACAGGTACCGGGTGGAATATGCGCGAGGATTGGGACAGTGAGGGTGAGGAGGAGGTGGTTGCGGAGGATGCGGGCAAGGAGAATGCGGCTGCGGCTGCGGAGGGGAAGAATGAGGGCGAGGAGGGTGGCGAGGACGAGGATGAGGCGGAGGACGGCAAGATGGAGGATATTTTCGGCGAGGATACGGCGATGGGCGAGGGAGACGGCGGAGACGGGGACGGCGATGGGGACAAGCCCATGACGGATGTGTAGCTGGCTGTGACGATGGGCAATGGCGTTGGGGGGTTACAAGAGTCAGGAGTTATAAGAGTGAGATTGGCTTCGTTCGTGAGACTTTCGATCTACTGTACATAATGATATACGACGGACCATCCGGATAATGCAAGACCAAACCAAAAGGGGAAAATGAACGCCTCGACCACATCCAATATACAATGCAGACCCTCGACCAAAACCGAAGGTCAAACCGACAAACACCCATACACAGGGTCAACCGTATCATACCACAGAATCACCCCTGCCTCGCCCGCCGCGCCTCGTCCTCCCTCATCAGTCGAATCACCTCCGCCCGCCGCTGCTCCACGCGAGCGAGCTCCTCCTCGCGCTGTCGTCGCCGCTCCTCATGCGTCGCGAACCATTCCTCCCGCGCGCGGTCCTCCTCCTCCGGCTTCGCATGGGCCACCATGCACGAGTTCATAGCCAGGCGCTGCGATCGACACACCCACGTCGCGGTGACGGTGCGGTTGACGGCGCATTCAGCGAAGGCTACGAAGGACCAGTTAGCAGCTGGTTAGACATCACATCTCCGGCAAGGTACCAGAGGGCGCCAGTACGTACCCTTGATCTCGGCGGCGCAGTGGCTGCGCACGCGCTTGTAGTATATTTGCTTCACCTCGGCTTCCTGCGTGGCGGAGAGGGGGAGCGGGTTGCGGAGGTTGTATTTGCGAGGAGTAGATGTCGTCGAGGCGTCTGATGGGGTATCTGACGTTGCGGTCATGGTGTCTGTCCTGCTGCTAGCTCGGTGCTTGGTGTCCTATCGGGGTGGTCGTGTTGTGGTGGTGTGTCGGAGGACCGGCTACGGGGTGGGAAGTCTGCGGCGTAGGACTCGATCTAGCATCAATTGAAACACTAGAGGGTCGACAGAAGGATCGGCCTGTGGAATGGGGGCGGGTTGTTGCTGCAGAGCGACGGCGGTGGTGTTGATGAAGTTGGCGCGGGAGCGAAGTGGTTTTCCTTTTGGTCTCCGCCTTGTCCGACCCCGAACTTTTTTTCTTCATCAACTCCCTCACCACTACCACCTCCCTCACAACCACCACTTCCTTTGTCAAGAATTACACCGTGACTCTCTATATTCTTTACATCTATCTACCTGAATAAAGGCCCCAATCAAAATGTCCTCCATGCGCAACGCCGTCCACAGACGGCAGCACCGCGAGCGAGGCCAGCTCGAAGGCCGCGAAAAATGGGGAATCCTCGAAAAGCACAAGGTACAATCCTCCCAGCTCACTGCGACACGAACCCATCGCTAACAGAATATACGATAGGACTACTCCCTCCGAGCGAAAGACTACAACCAGAAAAAAGCCAAGCTGAAGCGCCTGCAAGAAAAAGCCAACGACCGCAACCCGGATGAATTCGCCTTTGGGATGATGTCCGCGCACTCGCAGCGCGCGGGCCGCCACGGCGCGGCTGCCCGCGACTCCGCCGCCGCGCGCGGCCTCAGCCACGAGGCGATCAAGCTGCTCAAGACCCAGGACGCCGGGTACCTGCGCACGGTGGGCGAGCGCGTGCGCCGGCAGATGGAGAAGCTGGAGGAGGAGGTGCGGCTGCAGGATGGGATGGGGCAGTTCCTGGGCGAGGGGGATGAGTCGAGGGCGACGAAGGAGAAGAAGAAAACGGTGGTGGACGACGACGACGATTTCGATTTCGATTTCGACGACGAGGATTGGCCGGCGGTCGTGAAGCCGCAGAAGGTTGTGTATGCGGATGATCGGCGGGAACAGACGGAGCTGAAGCAGAGCAGGCTGCGGGCGCAACAGAGCGCTGATGAGATGGACGAGGACGAGGACGAGGATGACGATTCGTTTGGGCAGCGCCAGCGGCAACAGCAGCAGAAGAAATCGCACAAGCAGCTCGAGGCGGAGCGCCAGGCTCTCGTGGAGGCGCGTCGGGCGCGCAAGATGAGAAAGCGGGCGGCTGAGGCGAGGGCGAACAAGCTCAAGGCGCTACAGAAACAGTACGCTGATATCACCGCGGCCGAGCGGCAGTTGGACTGGCAGCGTGGAAGAATGGACAACTCGGTGGGAGGGACGAATAAGAACGGCATCAAGTGGAAGATCAGGGAGCGGAAGAAGTGATTATGGGCTTCTTTTTGTCTCTCCATGCTCGGCACATATGACACGATGGTTCGATATTCTTGCATCTGGCGAACGGTTTGGAAAAGTTTACATGCCCGGTTATTTCATAGACGGTTACAGGATACCAATGCCGCTATTCTTCTTTTTGCTCTAAGATAAACGTAAATGTAACATGTAAACTGCTCTATCAATATCGTAGACTTCACATTTCCCATCCAAGTCGTAACTACACAAAATCAATCGATCATTGCTTGTTCTTCATGTGCGCCACGCGAATGCTCACGGCCCGCTTGTGTGCTTCCAGCCCCTCGACACCTGCCAGCTGTTCCACCGTCTGCGACAGTCCCAGCAGACCTTCAGCTGTGAGGTTGGAGCTGGTGATGTGCTTGAGGAAGGAGCCCAAGTTCACTCCAGAGTACTGCTTGGCATAGCCATAAGTCGCTGCAAAGAGTTAGTCGCGAGGAACATTCAATAGTAGACTTTCGGAAAACTTACGCAAAGAATGGTTGACACCGGCGGAATAGTCGCCGACACTCTCAGGAGTCCACTCGCCGATAAACACACTACCGGCGTTCTCCACCTGCTCAACGGCCGCCTCGGCATTCTGGATCTGCAGGATCAGATGCTCGGGGGCGTATTCGTTGCTGAGAGCCATGGCCTCGGCGAGATCCCGCACCACAAAGGTGACCGAGTGAGCAAGAGATCCCTTGACGATGTCCATCCGGGGAAGGGCCTTGGCCTGCTTCTCGACTTCGGCTTCGATCGCCTGAAGTTCGGCCTCTTCCAAGTCAATGGCGATGAGGATGACCTGAGAGTCGACACCATGCTCGGCCTGACTCAACAGATCCGACGCCACGAAGGCGGGATTGGCGAACTTGTCCGCCACCACCAGAACTTCACTGGGTCCGGCGGGCATGTCGATGCTGACACCGGCAGAGGTGTCGTTGGCGACGAGCATCTTAGCGGCAGTCACGAACTGGTTGCCAGGACCCAGGATCTTGTCGACCTTGGTGACACTCTCCGTACCGTACGCCATAGCCGCCACCGCCTGAGCACCACCAGCCAAGACGATGCTCTCAGCCCCGACCTTGTGCGCAACGTACACGATCTCCGGCGAGATACTGCCATCGGAGCGCGGGGGAGAAGCAAAGACAATCTTCTTGCAGCCTGCCACCATAGCGGGCACACCCAACATCATGGCAGTCGAGGGCAGCACCGCAGTACCACCCGGAATGTACAGACCAACCCGTTCGATGGGTCGCGAGAAACGAGAGCAGACCACGCCAGGCATGGTCTCCATCTTGAGGGTTTCGTTGCTTCCTTTCTGAGCGCTGTGGAACTTGGCAATGTTGGAAATGCTGACGTCGAGGGCCTTTTGCGTTTCGGGGCTCAGCGTCATCAGTTCCGCGGGGAACGGAGCGCGAAGGACGGGAGACGTGAGGGAGGTGGCCTTCTCAAACTTGTGGGTATACTTCAGAACAGCAGCGTCGCCGTTGTCACGGACGTCTTGAATAATAGGGCGAACCAGTCCAACAATCGCCTCATTCGACTTCTGAGACGGACGCTTGAGGTGGTCCTTGACCACATCAACGGACGTCGAGGCGGTGGCCACACGGGTCATCTTCATCGAGTCATCTTCGTTCTTCGCGGATTTCTGGCTGTCAGCCGCAGGTGCGGGAGGAGCAATGCCAGCCTTCTCGGCCCACGGGCCCTTGGCATCGCCCTTTCTTCTTTTCACCTTCAGGCTCTTGAGGTCGAGGTTGCGCTCCACGTCTTCCAAACTGACACCGGCGGCGACACAACGGGTGAGAGCAAAATACAGGAGGTCAGCGGCCTCGAAGGCGATCTCTTCCTTGGTGTTGGCACGGCACAGCTCGTCGGCTTCCTCCATGATCTTGGCCTGGGCGAGCTTGGGATCGTTGAACAGGCGGGCGGTATAAGAACCGGCGGGCGCATCGGCCTTGCGTGCTTGAAGAGTCTTCTGAAGACGGGAAAGACCGTTGTAGGGACCGAAGCAGCTGGCGGTACCGAGGTGGCAGAAGCCTGTAGGAGAGATCCAGGTTAATATGCATTGGGATGAGATATTTGAATGTGGGGTTTGAGACTCACCTCGGCCGACCTGGTTGACAGTAAACACCAAGCAATCGCTGTCACAATCAAAACCGATCCGGATCAGTTCCTGCACATCTCCGCTCGACTGGCCCTTGTACCAGAGGCCACGCTTGCGGCTCTGGTAGACACCGGTACCCGTGCGCAGAGCTTCGGCGATACTCTCGTCGGAGCTCCAGACAAGGCCGAGACAGGTTCCTCTCTCGTCAGTCACGGAGGTTGCGTAGAGGCCGTTGTTTTGATCCGCCACGGCGCGGGCCGCGATGATGGAAGCCGCGGGAATCTTGCCATTGGGCTGAGTGTGTTCGAGGGTCAGAGCCGCGGAAGAGACGATACCGACGGCACCCTGAGTGAAAGTGTCCTTCAAAGATTGCTCCGTGACATCCGTCGAGTACGAGCGGTAGAGGGTCTGGGCTTCCGGGTTCATGGACAATTTCTCGGAGATTGTCTTGACGGCGGGGGAGTCGGTGCAGAGACCGGCTTCTTTCCGCTCCACATCCTCGCTCACCCAGGTCTGGAAGGCATCCACCTGGCTCTCGGACGCGTAGACCACAATTCGCGACGAAGGAACGGACTGTTCTTGGGACAATGCGGCCAGCTGATCGAACGAGATGAAGATTTTGGCGGCGCCGGCATTGAGGATATCGACGAGGTCACCGGTGGAAGCGACGGCGGTTGCGTCGACGTAGACATCGAGGAGACGGAAATTACGACGCAGGAAATCTTCGGCCTCTGCAAGATTGGCGACCTTGATCAGGACGCGGCCGAAGTAGGCGATCTGCTTGAGGTCGAGTCCGGAGGTGGGGGACGAGGGGTCGTAGGAGACGAGAAACGGTGTGGCCATGGTGGGCTAACACGGGGGGATTTTCAGCCCCTGGAAGTGATGGGATTGACAGGAGGGAGAATTGACGAAGATCCCTAGGTTCCCAGGACAAATTGGCAGTGGGAAGGGAGAGAGAGTGGGTGGACAGAGGGAGGGAGGGAGAGAAAGTCGTATGAGGATGAATCATCGCGGAGGTGGAAATTCTTTGCCGCCCCGCATTCGCTTTTTCCTTTGCGTTTTTTTTCGTCAATCCTTCCGCCACCATGAAATTCGCGACCACAATCAACACTATGATCGATGGGGTATTTCGGAGTATTGAACATGCGCGAGTATCAAAATATGCAGAGCTGCAGAGCATATTTGCAATGTTGTTCCTCTGTGATTCAGGATCAATGGCGATCCTGTATCACCATGACTTGGCATCCGACTCTGTACAACGTCGCCCTGGACGGAATCCAATGCATGGGTGTCTTTTCCGGAGCCATTGGGTCTAGCCTGCGACTGACCGCAAGTATCCCGGATTGTATGATACTTTCGTCCTAAGACACACTGCGGAGAGGAGACAGACATCGATGTATAGGTTCCCAACGGGACGTAGAGTGATGTCAGTCCACGAGGACTGATCTATATGCTTTACAAAGTCCTTAGGCGACTTTGACCGTTGCATTTCTCATGTCGGAACCAACTTAGGCGAAATGATGGTTGAACAAATGCGTCTCGGATGGAGGACATGTACGTGGCTCCAATCTGGGGGTCTGGAGAAGCGATCGACCTGAGACGACAGGACTATCGGCATGATCACCGTGGGCCGTCAGTTGACAAACGATCTTGTCTCTCGCACATCTGGTGACCGTGGGGAATCGACCTTTGGACAATTAGACCACGTTGAGGGTGCTGTACACTGTCGAAGCAGACCGGTCATCCAGTTCCGTCTGCAAGATCCATGTTGCATCGAACGTGAAATTCTGGGTTGGGAGTTGTGGATGGCGTGCATGACAGATGGAGATGATCTCCTGGGATTTGCCCGGTTGATCAGTGGGAGATCTGAGCTTGACTGGGGTTGATGCACATTAATAACAACAACAATGCTAACAACTAACTAGATAGTGTAGATAGTTAGTACTCCATAAGACGACTAAGAAGGGTCCCTGCGGAGGAAAAGGAGACTAACAGCAATAGTACCCAATAGGGAGGGGCGGCCTGATCCTTCAGGCGATCATGTGGGGAGTCGAGGTGACCGTGTCCGATGATGTCTTTCTTGGGATATTCATTTGCACTGTATACCTAGGTAGATTGAGGGAGTAGGCAGTGAATGTTGACCATCACCACAATATCTTTGTAGAGTAGAGTGTATGGAACACCTCATAACTAGAGCATTATGTGCACAAAGACTTCTGCCCTTGCATTCCCCTGCATACTTGACTCGTGGAGCTGACTCATCGTCCAGGCGTCCAATTGCGGGCGGTAGATCGACCGCCGATCGATCGATCGGGCTTAGCGGCGACGGGACTGGCGCCCATAGTTTGGGTTCCCGGCTGGTACCTCCGCGTCCCTAGGCGCATGGGCGAAACCAGTGGTACTCCGGATGTACCTACGTACCTAGTTCCGAGCGAGGCTTCACGCGACACCCTCTTCTGCTCTCCTCCTCCTTTCCTCCCCTTCTCCCCTTCTCCACACTCCTTTGCCAAGGTAGACGGTCTTCTCTCCGTCTCCTCTTCGCTCCTTTATAAATTAGTCTAATCCGTCGCCTGCTCCGCTAGGCTGTCCTTCCTTTGTTTTTATTTTTATTTATTGTTGATCGATCAGATCCTCCCTTCGTTCACTAACACCCCTTTGACCAGGGGCCTCTGTCTTCTTGTCCTATCTTTTGAATCAACAATTCCTTTGACTCTTCTACTTCTAGAGACCACGCCATGCATCTCCCGTCCCTCTCGCTGCCATTGGCAGCATTCACCCTGGTCACCCCTTCCCTGGCCTATCCTTACTACCGCACGGAGCAGCCTCTCCAGAATAATCTCGCGCAATCCCGCGCCAACACCATCAAAGAAGCCTTCTCGCACGCGTGGGACGGCTACAAGAAATACGCCTATCCACATGATGAACTCCATCCCGTCTCCAACGGATACGGGGACTCTCGCAATGGTTGGGGTGCCTCCGCGGTCGACGCCCTGTCCACCGCCATCATCATGCGCAATGCCACGATTGTGAACCAAATCCTCGACCATATCGCCCAGGTCGACTATTCCAAGACCAACGACACCGTCAGCTTGTTCGAAACAACCATCCGTTACCTCGGAGGCATGCTCTCTGGGTATGATCTGCTGAAGGGTCCCGCGTCGGGCTTGGTCAGGGACTCGAAGAAAGTCGACATGCTTCTGACACAGTCGAAGAAACTGGCCGATGTGCTCAAGTTCGCCTTCGATACGCCCTCCGGCGTCCCCTACAACAACATCAACATCAACACTCACGGAAATGATGGTGCCACCAGCAACGGGCTGGCAGTTACCGGGACCTTGGTTTTGGAGTGGACCCGCCTGTCCGACTTGACTGGCGATGATGAGTATGCGAAGCTGAGCCAGAAGGCCGAGTCGTACCTCCTCAAGCCTCAGCCGGCCAGTTCGGAGCCCTTCCCGGGCCTGGTGGGGAGCCATATCAGCATTGAGACGGGAGAGTTCACCGACGCTCAGGTCAGCTGGAACGGCGGTGACGACTCTTTCTATGAATACCTGATCAAAATGTACGTATACGATCCCAAGGCATTCGGTGAATACAAAGACCGCTGGGAGGCTGCGGCGCAATCCTCGATGGAGCATCTGGCATCCCACCCGTCCACCCGGCCGGATCTGACCTTCCTGGCCTCGTACAACGACGGAAAACTGGGCCTGAGCTCGCAACACCTGACTTGCTTTGACGGCGGCAGCTTCCTGCTCGGAGGAACTGTCCTGGACAATGATGATTATATCAACTTCGGACTGGACCTGGTCAAGGGCTGCCACGAGACCTACAATGCGACCCTGACCGGCATCGGACCGGAGTCTTTTGCTTGGGATCCCAATTCCGTGCCATCCAACCAGAAGGCCCTGTACGAGAAGGCCGGATTTTACATCCAAAGCGGGGCCTACATTCTGCGGCCTGAGGTGATCGAAAGCTTCTACTACGCCTACCGGATTACTGGCGAAGAACAGGTGTGTTTTGTGCCCCGAATCCAAACCACATACTAACTCCAGCAGTACCGCGAATGGATCTGGAACGCGTTCATCGCGATCAACAAGTACTGCCGGACGAGCTCGGGCTTTGCTGGGCTGCAGGATGTGAACGCGGCGAATGGCGGTGGCCGGTACGACAACCAGGAGAGCTTCCTCTTTGCCGAGGTGATGAAATACGTGTACCTGGCTCACTCGGGTGGTAAGTGGCTGTTTTTGACTCCTTGGTGGCTCGGATTGATACTGACATGGACAGATGCGGAGTGGCAAGTGCAGCGCGGGGATGGCAACAAGTTTGTCTTCAACACGGAGGCGCATCCTTTCCGGGTGCGATAGATGGATCATCAAGGGGCGTATATACATTGTTCTTATTAATATTCGTTTTTTATGCGTATTCGTATGGTAATAAAGACAGTTTCGGCTGTTGTTCTATGGGAGATTCGTGTACCATGGTAGATCCACCCGTACCAGAAGGGGCAGGTCCATTGGCTCTCCCATCGCGCATTTGAGCGGATTTGAGCACCTTGAAGCATATCCAGACACGTTATCCCCTCATATCCGCGCAGACACCTTGGAGGCAAGCACCTACCTACATATAAGGAGGTACATCCAAGGAGTGGTGTTGTTGCCCTTCTCCTATCTTCATCTCCTAGATCCCAGACATCATGTGTGGCCCGTCGAGACCCAGCACCGGCAACCGCATCGCTATCATGTTCCCCTCCGCCACCACGATGAGTCCGTATTCTCTGTCGTTTCGCGAGATAGAGTCAGGAGTCACGCAAGCGGTCTTCCGTCTCACCGATGCATCTACCTATAATTGTTTTCAAGGCTGTTCGGGGATCGATCTACGGATAGAGTATGTGCCGGATGTATCTGTACGGAGTACATAGACTGACAGGACAGACGACACGGGGACCTGACCACCAAGGTGCCCACTGCGCCATTACACCACTTCCGACTGCGTCCATTGCCGACGGCCGACCCATCCGCGGTGGAGGTCGTCCTTCCGGAGCGACTGGACCTGGGGATCTCGGAGACGGGGATCGTCGGGCGACAGGTGACGGTGACCGTGGAGGGGATGATGGGACGGGGGATTGTGGGATTTGACTGATTTTATGGGTCTAGCATGGCGTTGGGATGCATTTACGGAGTAGATACTGGTTTGATTTCATAACACACTTCAACGATCGATCATAACATATCCATGAAGACGAAATCTACAGCTTCAGCGAAGACCCCACCACACCCTGCTGGTACCTCTCCTCGGCCGTCTGCCAGTTAATCACCTTCCAGATCTCATTGGCATACGACGCCTTGTTGTTCGTATACTATCCGCCTGTTAGCAATTATCTCCCCCGGAGTAAAAACGGAGCTTACCTGCAGATAATACGCATGCTCCCACATATCCACCCCCAGCACGGGCACCTGCTCCGTGACAGGATCCTGGTCCTTGGTGCTCACGATGCCCAGTCTCCCCTGCGCCCCGGGATACCGCACCAGCCAGCCCCATCCGCTGCCCTGCAATCCCAGTAGCACCGCAGTAAACGCCGCCTGGAACTGCTCGACAGACCCCCACTGCGCCTCGATGGCGGCCTTGAGGGTTGGCGCGGCGCGGGCGATGTCGGTTTGGGGGGAGCCGTAGGGCGCCAGGTTGGTCCAGAAGAGGGAGTGGTTGATGTGGCCACCGCCGTTGAATTTGATCTTTTGCTGCAAGGCGATGAGCTGCGGCACGTCGTTGGTTTGGTGGGCGGTGGTTTGGGCGTCTAGCGCGGCGTTGAGGTTGGTGATGTAGGTTTGGTGGTGTTTCGTGTGGTGGAGTTCCATGATTTGTTTGGAGATGCTGGGTTCCAGGGCCTGTTGGATGTTATTAGATGGCGAGGGAGGGAAGGAAGATTGGGAGCTTACATCGTAGGCGTAGGGGAGCGCGGGGAGGGTGAATCTAGTAGTCATTGTGAGTGTTGTTGGTATGAGTAAGAGTTCGTAGTATGGATGTATATGAACACCAGGTGGGTAGAAGGGGAGGAGGTGATATACCTGATATAGGAACGTCCCCAAGGTACATGCGCGGGTTTGAGCGGATTAAGAGGACCTTGTTGCGCGCATATGAGCACATTTCCTTTCTGGATTTATAATCACTCTCATAATGTTATACACGGCAGTTACGTCGGTTATCATTCTTGTGTGCAAATGAATACAATGACTATGGGTACAATCTGATATCAACGAAATAATCACAAACAAACAAACAGTCTCACATGGCACGCACCGTCAACAACCGCGTCTCACTCACCTTGCGCAACTGGTTCTGATGCGCCGGTCTCTTCTCCTGTCCCTCTTTCCCTCCGCCTCCGCCTCCGAGGAATCCGTACGACGCTGGCGCACGCCAGACCCCCAGATCATCCGCCTCGCCCTTTAGCCACTCCTCCAGCTGCTCCGGAATAGCCACCCACGCCGCATCACCCGCAAACCGCTCATTCAGCGAACTGACCAGCTGCTTATACAGATGCTCCTCCTTATCCCATCCACCCAATCGCTGTGCCGCGCGCTTCAACAGCTCCACATGGCGCGCGGCGATGGTCGCCCGCTCCGCCAGCGAGAGACTACCCTCACTTTCCGGCTCACTCAGCAGCTGCCGCAGGATCTTCTCGTGCACTGCCATCGCGCCGCGGTAGTTGTTTGTGGCAGTGTACAGCTCCGACAGCAGGGTGGTCAGCTCGAGTGCAATCCGGTCGAACGGGCCCCACACGCGCCGCAGGTTATAGCAGATGTCACTGCAGAGTCGGATCGCCTGTTCCGTCTGACCACAGGAGAATCGCGCTTCCACCAGCCGACGGCCAATGGCGACAATGGTGTCGGACGACCAGGTCTTTTGTACGATGCGCGAGGTCCACAGATTGGCGAGGAGGAGCTGAGATGGTTAGTACGTAATGGAAGGACTTGATATACTCTACAGGGTATGGACGAACCTCAAGATCTTCGAAATTCCGTTGCTCTCCGAGTAGAACCGCCAGTTCGTTGCTCTCGGTCACGTCTAGCTCTGCGAATCGCACCCCCAGTGATCGGTATACCTGGAGGATGTCGGTCAGGATCGACTTGGACAGGGCGAGCATTGCCGCCTGCAATTTCAGGTCCGGTGTGCGCTTCGTTCCGTGGCCCTGAAGGTACTGGCACAGCTTGAAGCCCTGCTTGACCACTGCCTGATGGCGGAAGCCGTCCACGTGGTGGATAAATTGGTGAAGCAAGGTCGCTAGGCTATACGCCGCAGGGAAGTTCTCCTCTTCGAGATATTTGTGCACAGATGAAACGGTGCGACTAGCAATGCTGGGCTCGTAGTCGCCGTGCAGAACCTCTGCGATGCAGAGCTCATAGAAAGAGCGGAGGATTGCTTCGTCCGAGACGGTGTAGTGGCTCGTGAACAGCTTGAAAAGCTCTGCATCTGTCCGCTGTGACTCCTCCACCTGGTTCTTGTTCCGCTGGAACGTGAGGAGTCGGACACCGGTTATGAAAGCCTGTATAAACTTGGCCGCCTTGGATACCGTGAAGAATGCATCGTACAGATGCATTTCAGCCACGAGATCGGCCATGATCACGGCGTACGACCCTCCGGAGATGACTTCTTCGAAGGCAACCACAAACACCGTCACTTTCCGGGAGATAGTCTTGGATTCGTAAACCAGGCGACGGCGGAGACTTTGGATGATGGTGGTTGCTACATCCCTCTGGTCAACATCGAGGTACATACGCGCCAGTCGACGCGCAGACTCGGTCAACCGTTGAGTGTCTGTCTCCGATTCGAAGATGCTTGTCACAACAGTCTGCAGCACATTCACGGCCTCGGCAACCGTGCTTTGCTTCTTGTAGGAATGCACGAGCTGCTCCAACGAGGTCAGAGTCTCCTGTGACGCATAGCCGTACTGAGACGTCGTTTCGTGGAACTCCTCCATGTAGAGATCACTGGCCCGGGAAACGGTCTTCTCGCTCTCGGAATACATCTCAGCAAGATGCTTCTTGATTGTCGTCACCTTCTTGGTCGTCTTCTCCCGGGTCACAGTCTTTTCATACGTATCGACCTCCTCAGAGTACTTTTCACTGTATCGCAGCGCCGACTCATACATCTCGATCGACTCGTCATGATACTGTTCAATTGTCCGGCTCACCTCTGCAAGCCGCACCGTCGCCTTGTAGGTCATAATGGATTCATGGCCATAAAGCGCAATGCACGTCTCGCGATAGTTGTAAGCAAGGTCGCGGATGATGGTGGCTTCGACATGCAACTTCGTCTCGAGGAGATAGACATAACTCTCGTATATCTCCTGAATGTATTCGGCCTCGAGCTGAAGCTCCTTGGCGTGCTTGGTGACGGCATCCCACAGAACCGCATACACATCCAGCGCCTCCTCCCAGCGTTGCTGCTCCATGTACAACTTGCAAAGGCCGTGAGCGGCCTCAATTCCATCCTGGTGGAGGTCGCCGTCGTGGTTGAAGACGGTATAAATGTGCCGGAACGCCTTTTCCGCTTCTTCGCTCTGGTGAGAGCGCATCGCCAGATCGGCAAGCGTGTAGCTTATCTCGATGACGAGATGGTCGTCCTGCCCATGGACAGTCTGAATCGCAGAGATGTAGTCCCAGTAGAGGGAGATCGCCCGAGTAAACTGGTAGGTCTTTTCGAAGAACTCGACCGCTGCTCTCAGGGTATGTGTCACCAATTCGTGATCTACATCTACGGAGAGCAGCAGCGAGTGGAAGACATTCTCATAGATAAGCGTGGCCTTTTCAATCTGCAGCGTTTCGAAGTAAGACGTTGCAAGGTTGAGTGCGACTGTGACAGTCTCTTTGACGCCCTTGGTGAGCGTGATCACAGTCTTGCCGGTCTCGATGCCCTTCCATTGCCGCTCAAGGAGACGCTGGCTAACACGGATGGACTCGTCCCACGCTTTTTCTTCCACGTAGGAGGACACCAATGTTTCGGCGGTCTTGATGGTGGCCACAGAGATCTCCTTGGATGTTCTCTTGGACGACATGGCCATCTCGAAAGCCTCGCGTGAAAACTCAATCTTCTTACGTTTAGCAACGACGGTGGTCGTCTCCGTCTCGGTCTCCGTCGTTTCTTCCTCAATCTCCTGGACCGAGTCGATCAGAGTTTCCGCAATCTTTTCCACGGACGAGCTCTCCTCGGACATCTGGCATCTTTTCAGAACCGTAGTCAGAGTGGATTGAGCCAGCGAATACCAACGCATCTTGGTCATATGCGCGCTGATCTTCTGTGCCCATGTCACGACCTGGTCCAGCCTGAATACTTGACGACGTTCGATCGACGTCCACAAAGCCGTGACAATGTTCTCGGCCTCGTCTCTTGACGAGTGTCGAACGAGGAACTCGGAGTAGGCTAGCGCAATATTGATCTGTTTCAGGACGATATCTTCAGAGATGGACTCGACCCGGGACAGCTCTTGCCACAACTCAAAAAACGCAGCTTCGGCTTTGGTGATGTCTCCTCGTTTCTCGTACATCTCCACTACCGACAGAGTGTAGTCAATCCGCCGCTGGTCTGTAATATCCAGGTTCTTGATTGTATACTCGTGGCTCGTTTCGATGATCTTTTTCGCCGTCTCTGACTCTGACAAGTAATGCAACTGTTCGAAGAGAAGGGTTCCGATCTCTGCTGTTTCCGAAGAGGACTGTCCGTACCGCGAGACAGTGACGTCGTAGAGCTCTTTGCAAATACGGGTCGCCTTTTCTGTCTGCTTGATGTCGATGTAGAGCTGGACCAGCATTCGGGAATACTTGATAGTGACCTCGTGGGAAGACCCGCGGTCTTCTTTGGCCATCTCAACCAAGTAAAGCAGAATCTGTTCCTTGTGGACTAGCACTGTTTCAGTAACTTCAGTGATGGTCTCCAGGATTTCTACAAAGAGCTCTGCGCAGGCTTTGACCACAAGATTGCTGTGACCGAAGGTCTTCAAGCCCATCGCCCAGACCTCGTAAGCATACTCCAAGCTTCCCTTGAGCCGAAGGCTGGAGGCCAAAAGACTCTCAAAGATAAGAGCTTGTATAACCGCTGGACTGCTTGTGCCAAAGATCAACTTGCGCACTCTGAATGCAGCCACCTGCAGTCGCTCTGCTTGCTGGGGGATGTACTGCGATCTGAGACAGGACCCCTCCAGAAGAGCCATGAGGACAGAGTCGGATATGCATTGCTTGAAGGTCGAGCTCAGTTTGTACTCTTCTCCTTCCGCCATCGGGGAAGCCAGAAAATGGAACGCCCAGTAGCGCGCGGCATACTCAAGCAAGTCATACTTCTTGAAGAAGTGGGCCATTGTCGACGCGGACAGGGGGGTCACGGACACCTCTACCTCATCTCGAACGTTGCATTTGACATAAGCAAGCGATCGAATGACCAGGTCATAATGCGCTTCCTTGATGTGGAAAGGAAATTTTCCAGCATTCGAAAAGTCGGCCACGGCGCCCGCCATACCGAGCAGGTAGTAACGGTACACGGAGTGCTTGAAGGAGACAATGCCATCTTTGATGGTGACAAGGGACCCGAGGGACTCGAGGATATCCTCTTGCACTGGTCCAACCCGATGCACATGTTCGATCTTCTTCGTGTCGGTTTCCAGAAGCGCGCGGACTTCATGGACGAAGAGGGGACGCTGTGCGGCTAGCAACCAGGCCAAGGTCGATCGGGCTGTAGAGTCTTTCAGGTCGAGGTGCGACACGACCTGCTCGATGATCTCGCTCAATGTGGTGGGCGCTGTTTGCACCACAGACAGAAGATCGCCAACAGTGCGCTGCTGTTTCGCAATGTGGAGAACCAATTGTGGCCAGAGGAAAGAGCTATCACATCGGTTGATAAGGGCATCGGCAATAGAAACACGCTCATCAGGCTTGAGACCGCTGAAAGGTGCTGTGGAGCTCATGGTGTCGAGAATCACCGTGCGGATATCGTTCTTGACATGCGCCGGCTCGAGAGAGAACTGGAAAGTACGTTGCGGCAGAGACTTCTTCAGAGGCCGTGACAAGACGATCGATTTGACATGTGGAGACTGCACAGTCAAGCCACTCAGCTGTTGAAGGGTCCTAGACCCCATATCGGCATCTTCCATGACACCGCTGATGCCATCAATGACTATCACAAGCTGGTTGGCGTCCTTTACGCCTACGCGCAGCGCACTCCAGAGTGCCTCTTCGATCTCAAGGGCAGAGGCATTGCCCGAGGAGAGCTGCCTGGCTTTGTCAATGGCTTGCAGTAGAGGCTCGTTTCCAATCTGTCGCTCCAGGACCTGGAGTAGGAGCCCTTTGACCACGGCGATGCCCGATGCAGTGGACGCAATATCTTCATAGACGCGATAGGAAATGACATCTACCTCATCATCGACGTTGGTCTGCAAGTGATCAATGATCCATTGAGACAGGACCGTTTTACCAGACCCTGGACCCCCCGTGATCACGGAAAGCCCGTTGTTCCGCACTCTCATCTGGGACAAATGGCCTGCAAACCAGTCACAGGTGAACTCCGCGTAGACTGGACGGCGACTCGCAATGATGGCGGGAACCGCGACATCCTGGAAAGAGAGAAAGTCCTTGATGCTCTTGATATCGGTGCTTTGTAGGATGCAGGTCGTGGACCATATCAGCTCAGTGAGCTTGGTCTTTCGAGCATAAAACGCCTTGACGTGATGGCTGAATCGTACATCGAATTCGGAAGCGTTGATCATCAGGGACCCCCTACTACTCCGGTAGTAGTCCATGGCCACGGCTGAGATCAGCTCCACGAGGTCCATGTAAGCGCCAGCAATCTCGCCCTGAATACCAGGGATCGAGGTGATCAGAGCGGATTGATTGATGAAACGGGCCAGCTCAAGGACGAGTTCTTGGAACACGCGGAAGGGTTTCCACAGGGCGGACGACTGATCAGGGCCGATCTAGAGGTATGTGAGAAGCCTTGAATGTAAGCGACCAGAGGAGAACACACCTGAAGAAGGAGCAGACAATTGCTCCAGCACATCCTCGCTGTATCCGCGGCATTCGGGACAAATGGCTCGACCGCCTTGGAGAGTTCATTGATATGACCGACGACATGTGTCGCCCACTTGAAGATCCTATCCAGCATACTACCATCATGAGGCATATGGCGTAGACGTTCTGCTGCAATGGCATCAAGCGCTTCTTCCACCGTGTCAAATGTGTCGAGTACGTCGCTATCGGAGACTTCCAGCGGCGAGCCATACTTGAAGAGCCGATCCCCGATGTCTTGGAAAGCCAGCGAGCGAATGGTCGAGAAGGAAGACGCCATGGTCGACATGCTAGACCGCGTTCGAGTCACCGTCGAGGGTGTACTGGCCAGTGCAGCCCTCTTCTGGACGACAATCCCATTTCCATTGGCCTCGTGGCCGTTCTCGACAACGTCCGGTTGCATGGTTCAAGTGTGCAATGCAATTACAAGTAAGAAAGAAAAGAAGACTAGAAATTACGTGATTAAAAAAAGAAAGAAAAGAGCAGGACCGGCAGCGACTCGGTTTGCAACCGTCCATGCCAGGTCGCACGCAGTATTTAACCCTCTGTCCGTCTCGTCGAATGCCTAACACACACCACATACTCACACACACCTTGCCGCCGGCCAGGTATATCTCCGCAATCAGGTAACACTGACGGCCTGTCCGACGGACTTTGACTGGACAGCTCTCAGCGTGGCTTGCATCGCAAATTGGTCGTACCGTGGGGCAGCGAGCGGTGGCTCTGCTGGCGGGAGGGCCTGGATGCGACGACGAGCGACCTCCAAGATGCGGAGAGCTGCCACCGTGCCCAACTATTCCCTTTGCATACCATCCTGCAGTCGTGTTTGTGACACACTCGGTTGAGGTGGATGGGCCAGTGCCAGGAAAAAGCAAGGATGCTCAGCCAGCCCCTTCGCTCAGCCATTGTCGACCGGGATAGGAGCTGGACGCATGGATTGCTCCAGGGAACCTAACCAATGTCGTGGACGGGACAGCGCTGCCTCATGAACGAACTGGCGGAGATTGTTGGCAGCTCGGTATGAACTGGATCTGCGAGGCAAGCACGCTACAGGCTCTGCAGGAGAAACATGAAGCATGGGCAAATGGGACATGCATGAACCGTCCAGCTGACATTGCCGTTCTTTGGGGTGAGAATTGGCGAACGGTGGATGATCCTGGTCATTATGCAGCGTGTCTATACACGTAGCTGGTCGTATGGCTGGAGTGGTTCGTTTGGCTGAAGCCACTCGGAATAAGCGCTAGGCATCGTAGGTAGTGGGATGTTCCGGACATGCCGTTGCCACTGGCTTTGGAGCTTGTTCTCGCTCATGCTATGTTCATTCTCATGCTCAGTCATAGTCATAGTCATAGAATCTAGTCTGGATATGTATGTTAGAGGACTGACAGCATAACTGCGTCTGGCTAACAGAATGGATAACCGGGCGGGGTTTGCAACAACCTCGGCTCATCCAGTTTGTATACATCATCACCACCCACGTCCTTCAACTCTCTGCACCCTCGATTTTTCCCCTTCTTCTCCATACCCAATTCACCATGTCGGCCCAGGAACAAGTCACCCTAAACAACTTCGACTCCATTTTCTCTCTCGACGGCAAAGTCGCCGTCGTGACCGGTGGTTCCCGCGGTCTCGGTCTACACGCCGCCAGCGGGTACGTCACGACCATTCATACAGAAAGCCCAGTCCTCTAATTGAAGCAGTCTTCTCCAGGCCGGCTGCTCCAAGGTCTACATCACCTCGCGCAAAGCCGAGGCCTGCGAAGAGGCCGTCGCCGCCCTCAATGCGCTCCCCAACAAGCGCCCCGGCGCAAAGGCCATCTCGGTGCCCGCCGACAACGCGCGCATGGAGGACCTCGACCGCCTCGTCGAGGAGGTGAAGAAAACGACAGACCACGTCGACATTCTCTTCGCCAACGCCGGCGCCACCTGGGGCGAGAAGTTTGACACGTACCCGGAGAAAATGTTCTCGAAGGTGATGGATCTGAACGTGAAGAGTGTGTTTTATCTCGTGCAGAAGTATGTCCTCACTTCCGGAGGTTGACTGGGATTTGGTGTATAACTGACGTGAAAGGTTCGCTCCGCTCCTCACCGCGAAAGCAACCGTCGAGGATCCCTCGCGCGTCCTGGTAACCGGCTCTGTCGCGGGTATTGTCCTAGGTAGTCTGGGGAACAACGCGGTCTTCTCGTACTCGGCGAGCAAGGCCGCCGTCATCCATTTGACTAAGAACCTGGCTGTCGAGCTGGGTCCCCGCCATATTCTGTGCAATGCTATCGCCCCTGGATTCTACCCGTCCAAGATGGCCAACGGCCTCATCGGCCTGCAGGGTGGTTTGAAGCAGTTGGAGGAACACTCGCCGAATAAGCGACTCGGGCGTCCGGAGGATATCGCGGGTTTGGTGGTGTTCCTGTCGAGCCGCGCTGCTAGTCATCTGAACGGTGCGGTTATTACAACTGACGGAGGGGCGCATTTGAAGGGGAGATTATAAGCCATAATCCTGGAGTGATGGATTGACGGAGTCATGGAACGCGTGATGCACTTATACATGGCCAGCATGTACATACTCGGCATTGCTATGTACATACAATGAAATCACCGGTATGAAGCCTCATATAAGGTCTTATTTACGGCTATGCTGGGCTCTACAGCTTCGGGCTAGCCTGCTTCGCATTCTCGTGCGTTTGAATCGCCCGATCGATGAGCTCCATCGCCCGGAACAGATCGTAGTCGTGCTGTCTGGGAGTCACTACCTGGATACTCAGCGGGGAGTCCAGGTACACCCGACGATCGACAGTTTTCTCGTCCCCTAGTCACATTAGCGCATGGTTCGTTTTCTACACCACAGAAGGGGAACATACACAGCTGCCGATTGGCCTTGTCCCAGCTTCCAATGGCTGGCGTTGCCATCTCCTTGCCCAACTCCAAGTCCGACTCCTTAAACGCCCGCACGGGTACAGCACCTGCCGGGTAATCCAGCAACACAAAGCTCGACGTATACCCGACGGCATTGTACCGATCGAGCTCGGGCACCGGATGCGGTGCCAGCGGGTGGATGATGGCATCGACACGCCGACCGCCCTCCGCCGTCCACATCTGCCGCATCTCGCGCTCGAGCTGTGACCGCTGCGCTTGCAGCTGGCCCAGCTGCGAGACGGTCAACTCGCGGCCACGCTTCGTGCGCCCTTGCAACCAGGGGATCAACGGCTCGCCCGTGGACTCGATCAGATCCATCATGGCGTTCCCGCCGTCGGCACCCATCAACCGGCCCGCGACCGCCTGACACTTGGCCAGACCTGCGGGCACGGGGATCTCGATGACGTCGACGCCAGGGGTCTGGCGCAGGATCTGCGCAACCTCGTCCAGCACGCGCGCGATAGGCGGAAGCGGCTCCACGAGGCCGTCCGAGCGCAGCACGCCGATGGTGATGATGCTGCGCGACGGCTCGGCAGGGAAGCTGCCCTCCCAGCGGCCGGGGATGCAGTCCTCGGCGAAGCGCTCGGCGCGGGGCACAATCTCCGCCATGACGGCGCCGAGGTCTGCGACGGAGCGGGCCAGCGGGCCCGCGACGGCCTGCAGGGAAATGCGCGACTTGCCCGGCGCGTGGCCAGCGTCCTGGCCGCCGAACGGCACGCGGCCGACGCTGGGCTTGAACCCGTAGATGCCCTGGCACATGGCGGGAATGCGGATGCTGCCGCCGATGTCTGTACCGAAGCCCACCATGGACCCGCGCAGGGCGAGTAATGCGCCCTCGCCGCCGGTGCTACCTCCCGCGGTCAGCTGGCGGTTGAGCGGGTTGAGCGTGCGCCCGAAGAGGTGGTTGCAGCTGTCCAGGGCGCCCATCGTCTGCGGAATGTTGGTCTTGGCGATGATGACGGCGCCGAGGGACTCGAGGAGGTCGACGAGGGGGGAGTTGGCGGTGGCGGGCTGGAACGCCAGGGCGGCGATGCCTGTCGTCGAGTCGACGCCCTTGATGTTGAAGCTATCCTTGACGGTGATGGGGAGGCCGTGGAGAGGGCCGACGGGGGTTCCGGCCTGCTGGAGATGTTGGTCCAGAGACTTTGCGCGCTGGAGGGCGCGGTCGAAGAGTGGCTCCGTCAAGCAGCGGGTCAGTTGTTGGGCGATCGCAGCTCGCTAGATGGGTCAGCGTGCTGTTGAGGGTATTCACGAGGAAGTGCGGTACCTTGCAAAACGACCGCACCACCTCTTCCGAGGAGAATTTCTTCTCCGCAATCGACTGTAGCAGTCCGTGGACATCGTATTGCTCCGTAATGTCCAATTCACGGGCGGAGAGCAGGCCGCAGGTGCGAGGGACGTTCATGACATTCACCCGCTGGTAGCGGTTCGTCTCGGTGATGGACTCGGCGGGAGAGAGCATCCCGGGGGGAATGGCAGAAGCTGGGAGCTTCCATTCAGCAGGGATGCGCGCATCCAACTGCGCCTGTTTGCGCTCAGCAATCGACTGGTAGGACATGGCGTGGTGAGATGAAGTACAGAAAGAAAGTGGGAGGGAGACTCAGCATTTGTAGCCGGCCGTCCACAGCCGAGGTTATTTCCCCGCATTGAAGTTGGAGTAGATTGGAGATGTTCTATACAACATAGCACTATACTACAGACTACATACAGTTTCTATAAAGCACGCAGATGCAACTAATCCACCGCAATCACAGGCTGGGTCGAGCAGTGAATGACTCCTCCCGCCAAAGCCAGCGCCCGCACATGCACCGGTCGAACGACTCGTTCCGGACACAGTCTCTGGCACAGTTCCACGGCCTCGCGATCGCGCTGCGCATCTCCAAACTGGGGAAGAATCAGGCCTCCGTTGACAAAATAGAAGTTCACATAGTTCGTTGCCACATCGTCGTAAGACAGCGCACCCAGGCACTTTGGGTCGGGCTCGTCCACGATGTGCACCTCGAAGCGCCGCCCCTTTGCATCGGTCGACTGCTCCAGAATCTCTCGAATCTCGTCGTGAACCTTCCACCATGCCTGGGGCGCACTTGGATGCGGGCGTGAGAGCACGACCACGCCCGGCCGGATGAAGTTGACCTCGGCGTCGACATGCACATCCGTCACATCCAGACCCTTGTTACCGGGAAACCAAACGATCTTCTCGACGCCCAGCAACCGACGGAGCTCTGCTTCGATCTCCTCCCGCGAGAGACCGGGATTGCGGTTGTCGTTGAGAATGCTACTCTCCGTGGCTAGAAGCGTGCCCTCACCGTCGACGACAAGCGCACCGCCTTCCAGGCAAATCTTCGGCTGCACGCGCGTCACCGGCTCAGGCGATGTATCTGACTCAATCACACGTTTAGCGAAGTCGGTATTCTCCTGCAGCTGCGCGCGGTCCATGATCGGCCATTGCAGTCCGTCGGCCGCACTGTGATGGTCGCTGATCTCGTCTTTCCGGCCCCATTCGATGAACCCAAAATCGATCGCAAAACGGCGCTTCCGGTCGGCTTCGTCAGTCCCGCGCACATACACGGGGCCCGTATCCCGCACCCAGAGATGGTTGGTGGGCAGCGGGATGACGGTGATGTTGGATGTCTTGCCCGCCGATTCTTTCACGGCCTGGTCCACGGTCGCTTGCGCTTTGGCCGCATCACCGGGTTGCGCATACAGCCGGACAGGCTCGAAGCCGGAGATGGCGGCAGCCAGGTTGGCAATGTCTTTGCAGGCGATTTCATAATACTCGGCTGCGATGGAGGGCTTGGATGGGAAGCCCAGGATGGTGGCGAGATGCCGGGCGAAGCCGGGGGGATAGAAGTAGCGGGGGGGCATTCTGTGGCACTGGCAGTCGGTGTAGTGCAAGAATTGGAATAATTGATCATGTATCAGGCAGAATGGCTCCAGGCAGACACAGTAGATAGATATAGTTAACTAGATCCGTGGATGTTCGTTATGTAATGACGAGCGGACAAAAGTCCGCCATTACCTAATACAGGATCTGGCTAGACCTTCCTTTCTGGGCTATACAGAACTGAACTCAGTATCGCGACACATCGCGCCCAAACAGATTGTTCAACAACCACCGGAATCCCACTCGCAGCTTATTCCGCCAGCTGATGCTCATCGTCAGATACGCTGATTTCCACACAATCGACGCCGCGCGCCCTGTCAGATGTCCTGGCAGCACCTTGCGCCCGCTGCCCTGCTCGTGCGGGAACTGCATCAGCGCGCGCGCGTCGCCAATGTATGCCATCGTGCCCATGTTGTGAAAGGAGAACGGTGGCGCTGTCGCCAGATCCCCGCGGTTGAGCCGCGTTGCCAGCCATTTGGCTTCCTGCGACGTCGCCTGCGCCGTCGCCGGCGGTGCTCCCGTCTCCAGCATCGCATTGTCTCCCAGCGCATACACGTCCTGCAGCACCGCCGTCTGTCCATCCGCGTTCTCCAGCTGCACGCGCATGTGTCCGTCCACTAGCAGTGCACCCACCTTGGGCGCCTTCTTAACGTGC
Organism: Aspergillus pseudoterreus; assembly: GCA_002927005.1. NCBI lineage: Eukaryota > Fungi > Ascomycota > Eurotiomycetes > Eurotiales > Aspergillaceae > Aspergillus > Aspergillus pseudoterreus. The sequence continues at coordinate 495,678 of PIJX01000033.1, forward strand.
CATGCAGCGTTCACCGCATGGTCTGAGGCCGCACTACCGTCTTTCATCACCGCCGACGCCGCGGGGAACGGCTCGACCTGCTGCAGTGCGTTGGCGACAAACTTGTTCATCGCGTTGCCCGTTGCCCACACGCACATGCCCACCCCGACCGGCCCTTCCTCGGCCGTCGTCAGCGTCAGACACCGCTTCGGGTCCATCTCGTACGGCGGCGCGGCGTCGGGCGGCCCCCAGCGCAGACTCTCGACATGGTGCGAGGTCTTGATCTCGATGCCCTCCTTTCGCATCGTCTCCATTGCGTAACGAGACAGCGACTCGTCAAACATCGACAGCACCTTGGGCGCCACGTCGTACAGCGAGATGCGCGGCACCCCGGTCAGCCCCGGATATAGCGCGATCAGGTCCTTTGTGATGAAATCGCGCAGCGACGCTGCCAGCTCTGTGCCCGTGGGGCCCGCTCCCACGATCGCAAAATGCAGCAGCCACCGCCGCATCGCTGGGGTTGTTGTCGGCAGCACCGCCAGCTCGAAGCACTCGCGCACCCGCCGCTTCACCCGTCGTGCGTCGCCGATGTCTTTGAAAAACATGGCGTTCTGCCGGACGCCCGGCGTGTTGAACGTCTTGCTCACCGCGCCCACGGCGATCACGAGCTTGTCGTACGGCACCTCAAAGGTCTCGCCCTGTTCCCAGCGCCGCGTTCGCGCCAGAGGCGGTGACTGCGTCGACTCAGGGCCCTCTTCCGTCGCGCGCTCCTCGCCTGGCGTCCGCGGCGACTCTGTCACCCCGCTCTTGACCACGGTCGCTTCGCACAGGACCGTCTTCTTGTCGAAATCGACCGCCCGCGCCGCCGCCTGAATGAAGTCCACCCGCGCGTGCGGATCGCGCACCGGCTCCACGATGTTGGAAAAGTCCAGCGACCCGCTGGCGGCCTCGGTCAGCAGCGGCGTGAAGACAAAGTAGGAGCGCGGCGAGATGACGAGCGGTTTGAACGATTTCGGAGACAGCTTTCGTGAGAGTGTGTACCCGCCCCAGCCAGAGCCGAGTATTACCACGCGTTCTTTGCCTTGGTCTGGCTCTGCGAAGGCTGCCGAGTGCTGGATTTCGGTTGCTAGTGTTCGTTTGGAGACATGGCTGCCGCAGACAGTGGGCGCTGGCCGACGGAGGTATGCGGCTGCGCAGCCAATTGGCCTCGGTCGCATTGCTCCTAGTAGGTAGTATTGATCGGGAAATTTTAGATTGTTCTATGTGAATTCCGTCTGTATGGCTGGGCTACGGGAAGATCGGCTATAAAAGGCTGTGCTGAACACATCATGACCTCATCTGTCAAAACCGTCAGGCGGTGGATGAACCCGAGTCCTTCACTATCACAGGGCATCGGGATCTCATTCAGCATCCTTCATCCTCCTGTCTTCAGTGTCCCCCACCGAAGTCTCACCGGACCATTGACTCACATTCATCTAAGATCCACCTCGGACACTATATTGGGATTTCACGGAACGGAAGCCAGCCAGCCCGACTCCGAGAACCTCCGCACGTATCCCGGAGGCTCGGGTGCACATGTGGACACAGCAGTTGTTCAAGATATGGATCACAAAGATCGTCTCGAGTCTGCTCGGTGATGGCTGCGGATGTTTGCGGATGCTCCTTCATCGGGCAGACTCGACGCGACAGACGTAACTCGGCCCATGTGATACGACGTTGGCCGGAGTCGACAGGATCGATAGGGATATGCTTTGTCTGATTTTCTCTATGACCTGTACAGCGCGATCTTTAGAACATTATCGTACACTTCGCATGTGCACGTCGGAGCCGTCCCAGCAGGCAGCATGCAGACTAATGAATCTCCACAATCGGCCCCGAATACACCCTCCTGGCACGCACAAAATAATACACAAAGCTGAACACAATCACCGTCACCGTCCCCGCAACACTAAAGTTGAACGTCGACGGCGTGACGGCCCGCATGGGCGGCCAGAAGCTGAAGAACACGGCGATGAGCATGTACACGATCGCGAAGCTGTTGACAAGGATGCCCCAGACGCCGGGGAGATGGAACGGGCCCCAGACGAGACGCGCACCGGCCGTGTTGACAATCTCGTCGGCAGCGGCGATGCCCTTGGACGAGCTGATGCCGCCGGTGCAGCGGCGGTAGAGCAGCAGCCCGGCCACCATCACGTACGACAGGTACAGCCCAGAGATGGACATGGAGACGAGGGCATTGAAAGCGACCGCGGAGCCGATGTTGATCAGCGCCAGGAGGCAGGCAATGACGGTCGTCAGGATGACCGAGTACAGGGGGACTGCGGTGCGGGAAGTAACCTGTCTCGTTAGTATACAGAATGCGACGAGGAGTGATAGACGCACCTTGCTCCAGACCCGCCACAGCGGCACGCCGCGGTCGCGCGCAAACGACCACAGCTGGCGCGAGGTGGTCGCCAGCATGCCGACAGACGTGCACATGCCCATGACCGTGATGATGGAGCACATGACGGCGGTGCCGGGGACGGAGCCCGTGGCCTGCAGATAGATCTGCATGAAGGGGTAGCCGGTAGGCGACTCGAGGGCCTTTTCGATGTCGCCGAGACAGAACAGCGTGGCGATGAGCATGCCGAAGCCGAGACTGCCGTTGATGAGGACGCTCAGCATGATGGACCGGGGGACGGCCACAGGGGCGTTGGTGATTTCCTCCGACATCTGCATTGTCAGTTACGCCGGGAACTGTCGTGCGAGGGTATAAGGAGACATACATGAACGGCGGCGTCACCACCCGCAAAAGCAAACACACACCCTACCAACCCAATGAAAAACGACAGCCCCTGCGTTGGCCACTCGCCCATGTTGTAGAAGGTGGTGAAGATCTCGTGCGCGTTGCCGTGGTCCGCCATGTACACGAGCGGGATGAGGATGGCGAAGAAGCCCAGGATGTGCAGGACGAGGATCAGGCCCTCAAAGCGCGGTAGCAGCTTGCCTCCCACGCTGTTGATGGCGATCGAGAAGGCGGCCACGGCCCAGAAGAGCAGCGTGCCGTGCCATGATTGCGGCACGTAGTCGGCGTTGCAGAGGACGATGAGGCCCTGGATCAGCGTTCCGGAGAGGAAACACGATGTCGCAAAGGTGGCCTGCCAGCCGATCACCGTCAACCATCCTGTGCTTTGTCAGTAGATGCTGGGATGAGTTAGTCGGGGGCGTACCAGTGAGGTAGCTGAAGAGCTTCATGAATGATGCAGGGGCGAGCATCGAGCACCAGTGGTACTGGCCTCCGCTGGTTGGCGCCCTACAACGGTCAATTGCATTCCCTTTATGTCCCAGAGATACTCACATCGAAGCTAGTTCCGAAAGAACCACGAATGTTGCTGCCACGCCAGCCCAGACAAAGATGAAGCCGTAGACCGCGCCGGCCGGGCCGCCACTGGAGCAGTCAGTATCGCAGAAATCCACCAGCATAACAGTGTCCATACTTTTGGAATGCTTGCAAAAACAGTCTGCGTGAGTTAGCACAGCGTGCGCAATTGCGGTCACAACACGTACACGGTAATCCCCTCCCAGGTGATGAGAATCGTGCAGCTAAACCCGAGCATCGACATCAATCCAAAATTGCGCTACACTGTCAGCTGGCGTCGAGTATAGCCGGGGCCCAGAATACCTTCAAGACCGGCCGCTTCCCCATGCGCGCCAGATTGATGTCGTCCATCTCCTTGCTGGAGGGACGGCCCTCCACCTCGTGGGGACTGTCCGGCGACATGTACTTGAGTTCATGCTGGGAGACCATGATGCCTCACAAACGAAACGACAGACAATAATATACAGGACAATCGACAGGCGAAGTGCTGAAGAAGTGAAAAAGAAAAAAGTCGACAAGTTCGAAGTTAACGAGGGGGCCGGGGTAGGGTTACACGACTGCAGCCACCATGCCATGCAGGAATGCGAAAGACTAAAGCACATGCCATACAGCGTATCGTGTCCAGCGTAAGCCAGAGACGAGAAGGCCAGCAATTTGTTAGAAATGAAAACATAATTAGTCTGCATCACGGCGTGTTGGCGCGGGTCTGGCCGCCGCCATGGTCGCATCCATCCCCCGTCCAGACTACAGTAGTCTGCTTAGCACGACTAGTACGACACCAATTGAACGAAGGGTTTTTGGTCTCAGAAATGGCCGGAGAATTCCAGCTTGTCGGCGGAGACTCTCGATCCGTCTCGGCGCTGAGGTTGCAGCACTAAATCCTAGGCTCGATCTAGGATCAACTAGGGGATCAACTAGAGGGAGATCCTGGTCGGCCAAGCCTAGTCATCTCCACGTATGTCTTTGGAGTGTACAGCGTACAGGACTGGGGTGTTTGAATAGACTGTTATTATCGAGTGGTCATTATTCATCGGAGTATGAGTATGCGCTTCCATACAACCAGAACTAAGGTAGATACTACAGAGCATATACACGAACCCAAACCCCATCTATACACCCATCCATCATCCACAAAACGCCTTCGAATCCCGCACCTCCGTCACCGTAAACGTGCGCACCTCGCGAATAATCCTCGTCTGACTCGACTGGCTCTCGGCGTCCCAGTCCTGCGCCGCGCCCATCGTCGTCACCGTCGCCTGATGCGTGTTCGTGAGCGGTTGCGTCTCGTTGAGCGGAATGGGCATCAGCTCGTTGGCATCGCTGCGGCGACGACTGCGCGTGTTGGCCGTCGCCGTGCGCACGCGCGAGCCCAAGTTTGACCCGTAGCCGTAGGACTTGTTGTAGCGGCTCATGCCGTCGACGCGCATGCCCGTCGATCGCAGGCTGTCGAGGAACGGCTTGAACTGCGGCGAGCACGCGGTGACCACGCTCAGACACTGGGCCAGCTGCGCCGAGACGGCCACGGGCCAGGTGTCCGATGTCGGGTCTGGTAGGTGTGCGGTTTTGCGGGCGTAGACGAGCTGGCAGAGGATGGCGGCGATTACGCTGGACGGTCAGCTGTGTCGTTGTGTGTAGAAGGAGGGTATGGTACTGGTACGCACAAGATGCGGATGGCAAAGACGCTGGCGAGAACGGCCTTCTTCCGGATGTTGGTTTGGATGCGGCTGATGACGAGGACGGCCTGCGCGATGATGCCGGCTTCTGATAAGATATTGGTTGCCCCGAGGGCGTTCCACCATGCCTCCTGTCTGCTGTTAGCATGTTGGAGGTCCATCGTGTGTCTGACAGGTCTGCGCACAAGGTCGAAGCACTGCCCGTGGAGATAGTCCCATGTGTCGGGAGGTTTGCACTGGAATGCCGATGCGATGGTGCCAGCCACGGCCCAGAGGACGATGAACACCTCCAGGCCGACGGCGATGCGGCGGTCCGACGACGAAGGGGTGAGTCCGTGGACGAATCTGGTGAGGGCGAGTTTGGAGAAGCACATGCTGGCGATGAAGAGGAGGTTGGCCGAGTACTGCGACTGCACGCTGTCAGTTGGTTCATTGGCAGGCAGAAGACTCGAGTCACCTTCATAACACCCTCGATCTGAGCATCGCTCAACTTCCCATAATGCTCGCCGTATCCATTCGCGGTGGCCATCGAAACGGCGATCGACTGTGCCGCGCAGAACACCTAATGCGATCAGTACACAGGTGCAACAGGCTCATATTCCTGCAGGACACTACCAAAGACGCAATGCTGAGGTAGTCGTCTACCGTCCATCTTCGAAAAATCCGATACTTGGTGCCCAGCCGGGTCAGTACGCTGAGGATGGCCGTCACCAGCAGGAACCAAGTGGTGACATTGACCGCGGGCGTCCAACTGTCCGGCGCAAAGCGACCCATTGCATTCCATCGATGGGCACAACCAGGCTCAAATGAAAAAGAGGATGCTTTGGTTTAAAGAGAGACCCTCGTGTTACTGCGACAGGTGGCTGTGGCTTGCATGTCAGACCCTCTGGTCTTCACCCTGACATGGCGGCAAACAGCGTCTGATTACAGGGCGTCTGAATAAATCAGATTACTTTTCGGCACCCTCAACCGGATAATCTTCATGAGATTGGAACCGCTCAAAGTGTAATCAGCCATCCAGTCCAATGGGTAGGGACCGCAGGGTTACATGATTCTTCCTCCAGTGTCCTACCTCGCACGTTCATCCACGCAAGACGGCCTGCAGGGATATCACCGCCGCCAAAGTATATTCGAAGAAATGGCGCACATGCCAGTTCGTGTGCTGGCCGGTGGACCGAACAGCGTCCCATCTTGCCTCGAACTACTGCCGGTGGAGACGCCGATGCCCGCCTAGGGACGGGCGACGGAGGATTCCGCAGGATCTAGTTACCCGTCGAGCATGGGTCCCTGGCGAAGCAATCTCGACTCGCTCGCTGATTAGTCTGGTTTATGAGCTGGGCCATTTGGCCTGCTTGGCCCGTACGGCGTAGTTAATGGGTGACACCGGTGCATGGATGCGAAAATTCAGCTCGTGCTGGTCAGCAGCGTGATTTGATGAGAGGATTTGCAACCATAAGAAAGTGTCGTGCTGCATGTCGATGCTCATTTCGTATGCGTTACAGTAACATCGATTGGTTTGGAGCATCCAAGTCCTTTTGATATCTGCTGTGGTTCGTCGGCGCCGAGTCTCTCCTACTTTCTAAGCTAGTCAGTGAATTGGTTTGGATAGTTTCTCCTCCGTAATCACATCGACGGACTGAGTATGGACCGTACGTATTCCGTGATCTCGAGCCAATTTCAAAAGCTAGGCTAGCTTCAGACAAATCCAGTAACGAAGGGATATCGGGAAATTTGAGATTATGAGAAGTCTCTATCTCTGACATCCCGGCCGAAACACGGCAGGACCCTGGACTTCATTCTAAAGGTGTTGACAATACGGCAAAAATCGCAAACATGAGTCGAAGCCGCGACGGGGTACTATTGCGGCTTATTGATTATCAGACCATTGAAGTCCGGTCGTGTTCCAGAATAGCCTAGAAGCTCAGGTTATGGCTGGTCAGTGGACCCAGGCATTAGAAGGATGAATGACTTTACGTTTCCAAAGTCCGCCTTTCCATATGATACTCACTCCGCTACCCTTCGGACCTCCCCAGTAAGAAAGGGGCGCTGAGTAGATCCTTCGCTGACAGTCGTCTTTCCGGGCTGACCTGCAGCATAGCCAACAAGAAAGCTGCAAGGCTGCGTGCATTTTCAGAACCAAAGTCATCCGGAAGCCTCTCCTTCACATACGCAGCAAAATCCTGATCCCTCCGCCCACCAACACAAAGTCGCTGGGTGATGAGGGAGTCATGCTGTTTATCAATCTCCTCTCGTGCAAGGCCAAACACATCCAGAGGGAATAGTGGCTCGTTCGTCGCGAGTTCGAATATCTTTTGTCAGTCAGAGGATAGAACTGTTTCAGAGGGAATATGTACATACCAGGCAACCTAAACTCCAGATGTCGATACTAAGATCCCAATGTTCTCTGTGAATCAACTCAGGGGCGCGCAGGGAGATTGGTGTTAGGGTTTGCTGGTCGCATTGTTGCGCCCATTGGGCTGTGAGCACCTGTCAGCTGCAAAAGAGCACAAGAACACACGATATCTTACCTCCTCCCAGGTCCCCAATCTTGACCACAAGTTTAGTAGAATCTACATGGTCCAGTTGACCTCGGCGTCTCTGCGAGGGCAGCAGATACCGGGGTGCACTGTCATCTTGCGTCACGCCTTCCAGCCACTTCACGGGGCTAAACTCAGGGGGCTGTAGAAAGTTCTCGCATGAATCCCCAGCCATCGAGACCATGATATTTGCGGGCTGTAGGTCTGCATCTATCAGCGCCCGGTATTAGATTTGTGGAAGAAGACCTACCGCAATGAACAATGCCGGACTGATGAAGAAAGTCAAGCCCGAGCAGAATCTGACGAGAAACAATCTGCACATAGCCTGCGCAGCGCGGTACACCAGTGGTGGTCATTGCCTGCCCGTCCGACACCATCACAGGAAACACAAGACACAAGTGAGTGCCATTCGGGCCTGTATGATAGAAATGATCGAGCAATCCAACGACATTGGTCCTTCCGGGATGATTCCCGCGAGAAGCCGATGCTCGCAGAAGCATGGAGAGTTCATCGTTGTTCTTGGAGATCTCTGCCTTTAGTATCTTCAGTGCAACCTGTCGCTGGTTTCTTCAACTGGCGTTAGTGATTGTCTGCGTAACTGCTGGAGTACTCACGATCCCGCGTCCTCGGCCAGCCAGACGGTCGAATATTGGCCGTATGCGAGCTTCCCACTCACCGTGTATCTCTGTTGGAATACATCGTCCAGATGGACCGGGTGGTATCCTCCACGGCGATACTCTTCCACTGGCTCTACCACGTCGTAGATTCTTTCAAAGCGTCGCATTTCAGACTTGGTAAAGCGGAAGAGTATACAGAATGCCAGAGACGCGAGGGGTTAGACGTGTCTACCATATCATGTGACTATAAGAGCATATCAAGTTGGCTAGCCCACTATATTCGTATAAAGACATCATTTCTCTACGCGCTAATATCAAACTATTTATCGTATAAGTCGTAAATCGTCAAAAGTCCTCGCGTACAAACATGTTCTTCCGCCTCGACCGGCCCGTGTCTCGCGTCGAGACAGGCAACACACTCGGAAGATCCGACTCGTAGCTCCGTCGCCCACTGAGTATCTTCTTCATTTCCCGCGCCGTAACAGGCCGATCCACAGTCGCTGTATCCGACTGACCCATTGAGGTACTCCTCCGCCGCGACAACCAACGGCGCATGCGCCGCGCGCCCTCGAGACACACATCGCCGATATCGTCGACCGACAGTGCCAGCAGGATCAGCGGGATGGAAATGGAAAAGCCAATACCAAAGGTATACTTCGCAACGTAGGACAGGTGCAGGTTTTGGCTGCCGTCAGCATTGCGCGGGAATTCGGCAACGTTGATGGTGAAAATCGAGGTGATGAAGGACAGCGGGAGGAAGATGATGGTGACAATGGTAAAGACCATGATGATCTTGCCCTGGCGAGTGGTGCCGGCGGCCTGGTCGCGGGCGAAGCGGGCCTCGAAGGCGTTGGCGTGTTTCTGTTTGAGGTCGAGGAGGTCCGTGATAGACGAGTAGATACGTTCGGCCTGGTGGTCCATGCGGCTGATATCTTTGAGATGCATGTCGATCGTGCGCTGCTGCTCCTTAAACCGTTTCTTGACTTCGTACTGCGACCACTGCTGTCCGTGGTAGATTTCACAGATGGTCCCGTAAAAGTCGTCCAGCACATGCTGCTGGTGTTCCAGGACCGTACGGATCATCCCGAGCTCGTCTCGGATATCCTTTACTTCGGAAAGGAGGTCGGTTTCCTGGCCGATATCGAGGAGGTTGTCGACGAAGAGGGGCTCTTCGTCGTCCTCCGCGATGATGGTAGCACCGTCTTCCTGGAGCATCATAAACTGCAGATGCGGCTTGTCGCCATCGGGCGGGTCCTGTTTAAACCGACTCAGCTTGCGATGGTTTTTGAGCCAGTCGGACGCCTGCGCAGACGCCCGGTTGAATCGATTGAACAGCATCGTCTCACGGTCCGTCGCGATACCGATGGACGCCTCAAACATGTCGAGAAACTGGTACTCCTCGTCGCCCATGCGGTGGCGGTCGAACACGCCCGAGCAGCGGTTGGTGATGATGATCGCGAGGTCGTACACGGAGCGCACAGGCTCGCGGGTTTTCGAGTTGATGTCCTCGATGATGCCGTCTAGGACGTTGAGCGGGTCATTCTTCGGTTGCTCCCACCGCTGTGGAAAACTCGTCACGATCAAGTTCGTGCCCATGATCCACATCCACAGCTGGTCGACCATGAAGATCTTCGGCTCGGTTGCATACCGCCCGCGGCCCTGCCCCTTCGTCTGGTACCTGTACACGACCTGGTCACGGTCGCGCGTCTGCGTGTCGATGTTGGGGTAGAAGAACTGGTCGAGCGTGCGGCGGACATGCAACGATGTCGTCGAGGACGCCAGATGTGCCCGGAGCAGCATCTCGTCGCGCGTCGGGGACCGCGTGATGCCCTGAGGGGGTGCGTGCAGCGTCTCGGCGCGCTGGATGGCCTCCTGCATTTTCTCGCGGCGTTCTGCCGTCTCAAAGTGGAGGTATGGCATGAACATGTACACGTTGCAGCTGGGCTGATCGCGACACAGTGACAGAGGCGCGCGCTGCTTGTCATCCTGACGGGTCTTTGGAGCTGTTGAGCCCGACTTCCCTTTCTTGGTTGGGCCCTTGCTTTTCTTTCCCTGGGAGCTATTTCCGCCATCGTCTTGGGAGATTGAGTCCACGCGCTCAAACTTCGTCCCCTGATTCTTTTGCTTTTTGGACTTGGCGGTGTCCTCGCCTCCGCGGGTGGAGGCGTGGCTGTTGCTGGTATAATTGTTGTTGATGACAATCTGCGGAGGCTTTTCCTCGTCAGTCTTCTCGCTGTAGCTCTCTTCCTGTCGCAGAATCGGCCGCGGCACGCGCGGCGAACTCTGACACAGCGGACGCATGAAATGCGAGTGGGTACGCTGGCCGCGATGCTGGTAGCGGAAAGACCTCTCTAGGCCCTTGAAACTCTCGACATCATGGGCACCCTCCTCAATGAAGTTCTTGGTCAAAAGAGCCTCAACCCAAGCCATGTTGTTCGCGGGCAGATGGATCCATCTAAAGTCGGTGGCCTTGCTGTTCGCAGGAATAGTTGTGAAGGCCTGCTTGCGTGAGTTCTCCGCGTCACGGCCATACAACAGGTTGAAGACGGACGTCTTGATCACGCGGTTTTCGTTGTGAAAGTTTCCAAAGTCGACGACCGTCGCGTCGAAGCCCTCGCACGCGCCACGCGCGTCCGGTGTCAGCGCATCGACATTATTGAATGGGGCCAACAGGGCGACAATATCTTTCCGTTTGAACTGCGCCGCGCGCAGGAACGGCGTGCTGCCGAAGTTATCCCGCACACGACGTTTCAGATCCGGCCGCTCCAGGAGACACTCCACTACCGCACGGTGGCCTGCCTGCGCAGCCAGATGCAGGGGGGTCACCCCGTTCAGCAGCTGGGAGTTGATCGGCGCGCCGGCACGCATCAACATACGTACGATTGTCTCCGAGCCGCTATCGCACGCGTTATGCAGCGGCGTCCAGCCACCGTCGCTGCGCGAGTCGATGCGCGCCCCGTGCTGCAGAAGTAGCTGGACCATGTCGTCGCGACCGTGCGCAATGGCCACATGCAAGGCTGTCTTGCCGCGAGACTCGCCGGCGTTGACGTCCGCCGGCGTGCGAAGCAGCCGCTCAGCGAGGCGGAGCTTACCCGTCGCGCAGGCCCAGTGCAGCGGGGTGCGGCCGAGCTCGTCGCGTGCGTCGACGTCGCAGACTGTGCCGAGGAGGAGGTCGACGACGGCGTCGCCCCAGTCGCACTGCTTGTCGGCGGCGAGGTTGTGGAGGATGTTGCGTTTCTTGCTGTCACGGGCGTTGACGTCCGCGCCGCGCGAGATGAGCAGCTGCAAAACGTGCCAATGGTTGCGCCACGCGGCGGTCATGAGCGCCGTGCGGCCCTTCTTGTCGGTTGTCTCGGGGGAGGCGCCGTAGTCTAGGAGGAGTTGCACGATGCGAACATGATTGCGCTCGACGGCGCGTAGCAGTGGAGAAAGACGGTGCGTTGGGACGTCGGTCTTTGCGCCCAGGCTCAGGAGGTACTGGGTTGCGTCGATGCGGCCGCGTTCGCAGCTCCGCATGAGTCCCACGCGGAGGAAGTTATCGCTGAATTGGCCATTGTCGCGGGCGAGGTCGATGATGTGCCGCAGGGCGTCGACATTGTCGTTTTCCGCGGCTCGCAGGAGTCGCGGCTCCAGTCGGTCATGGCCGTCGCTCGCAATGCTGGACCGGGACCGGGACATGGTCGAGACGAGAGGGTCTCTCAAGAGGTGATGAGGAGTGATATGCGTAGCACGACGGCATTATCGCCGACCGCCAGAGTCTCTGTCGAGGGAGAGAAACGGCGGAGGCAAATGAAAGGGGTAGATTTTTCCCCAGTTTTGTGCAGGGTGCAGAGCCTCGGAAGATACGAGGACGATCGATTAGAGTAGGCCGGTCTCGTTAGCTGCATTTCGATCCTTTCATCATTCCGCGCCGGCTGTCTTGTGTCCGAAGATCGCGACTCGTGCTTGTGGATTTTGTTCTGTAGACTGTTGTCATTCTGGACATTAAAGATAATCTTTTATTAGTTCAAAAATGGCACTGGACGATCATGGTTTTGTCCTCCGATTCTTGACTGTGTTGTGACATAGGCTGTCATGTTGACCGTGGGGTTAGCCGAGAGACGTTTTAAACACAATGGTGGTACGATCGGCTATATTATCCCGTGTTACCACCGTCTTTGGAGTCGCCAAATGGTTTTGACGTGCAATGGGTCATGTCGGAGGAAGAGGGAGGAAAAGAGAAGGAGAGAAGGGAAGTGAGTTGGAAGATGTGTACCGTAGATGAACGGTCACGGGACATCCAGATATATATCCAATGTGCCTACTGCCTACTTCCTACTGCCAAGGTACTCCATTATCGCACACGAATCCAACCCGAAGGCCAATAAATATATTACTCGTCCACGCAGGACGTATTATCTCTATCCGTCTCATGGGTAGTAAAAACATCAAATCAACCAGGCTGTCAGGCGGCCGCAGAGACATCCGAGAGAAACAAGGTCCAGAGGAAAGGAGTGTACAGATGAAGGAATAAGAAAGATGCAACAACGAGAGGGAAACCATATTCAAAACAGGGCATGACGCCGCGAAAACTATGCACGCTGCAAAGGAAATCCTTCCGCCTCTCTTTTATCAATGATGGTTTCAATCCAGATGGTCTCACATATACGCCGCTCAGCCTTTTGTATCCGTGGGGAAATCGGTGCGCCCATTATGATCAAGGAAAACGTTGATGAGAACAGTAAGAAATGAAAGGAGACAACGAGTGAAAAGACAAAGGCAAGATGGTGGTACGCGAGGACACGACACTGGGTTCAGTTCAGTGGGCAATCCAAGCCGTTCACCACCCAGCGCATCCGTACCGCTGGCTCTTATTTCTTCCCCTTTTGGTTGGGAACCTGCTTCAGAATATCGTCAAAGCTCATATTCGGGTTGAACCGACTGATCGGTCGGGACGGAGGATCGATTGGTGCGACGCCCGCGGGCAGCGGGAGGGCTTCCAGACCTGGGTAGATCGAGTGCCGATGCTCGGCGCGACTCCGGGCGGCGGGAGACGTTGTGCGAGGGATGGCGGGCGGCGGCGGCGGCGTCAGACCGTTGGGGCTCAGCAGTGGCGAGCCCGTGGCGACGTATTGCTGCTGCTGCTGTTGCTGAAGCTGTAATTGTTGCAGCTGTTGCTCCGCAGACGAACCCGCCGACGACTGTTGGCCCTGGTAGGGGGAGGATAACGAGGATTCGTTGTCGTATGGGTCATCGACCGTGGGCGGAGCGAGAATCGCGTCCTTTTCGGCCCACTGTTCGGCCACCTGCCAGCAGTGGCTGCGCCGGTAGATGCCTTCCACCCCGTTCACGACCACATCCGAAGGGAGACTGACCAGACCCGAGCCGCCTGCGACGCCGAACCAACTGCGCGCCGCCTTGCCGTCGTTGTGAATCCACGGCGCACCGCCGCGGGGGGCGATACACAGGAAGTATTCCACGCCGCTGGTGAACTTGACATCCTGCACATCCACCACCAGCAGCGGCAAGGCCTGGATGACACAGTACAGCAGGATCCACTGCCCGCATCGCAGGTCGACGAGGTCGTTGAGGGTCTTGCCGTGAGCGCATCGCCGCTCGAATTGCATAAAGGCCTCGATGAACGGTGTGGGCCGCAGGCTTTCGCGGGTGTAGGAACCCATGAGGATCGCGTTAATGTCGGAATCCTTGAGTTTCTTCGCCTTTTTCTTCGCCTCCTTCTTAGGATCCATGGGCTTCTGGTGGAGGGACTGCAGGGAGGGATATTGCGGGATGTCAAAGGGAATGGGCGGCTGCACGGGCGGCGTGGCGCGATCGTACTCGCTCTCGATCTGGCGCAGGGCGCGGTTCATGATTTCCTCATAGGTGTGGGCCTCCGAGGTATCGCCGGACATATCCAGGGTGCGAGTGGTCAACGCCGTGCGGTCGACCAACATGTCGTAGAGGTTGGTGAAATCCTCGTATAGCTCCCGGAGCACCTGGCGGTTCAGACCACTCTCCTCAAAGTGGTTCTTCTTCGACCGGGCCTTGGGGGGCCAGGAGCCGTACTTTTGGCGATAGTACTGCATGACGAAGCGACGGAATTCCATAAAGGCGGCCTTCCAGGCCTTGAAGCGGATGACCTTGCTCTCCTCGGAAGTCGCCGAGTTCGCGATGCCGGAAAAGACTGAGGGGAAGTCAAAGTCGTCGAGCTTGCTGTACAACACGCGGAGACGCGTGTCCAGGTCGATGAAGCCACGTTCCAAGCGTTTTTGCGTGACAGGGCTGATGAGGCTGTATTTGGGGCTCCTCAGCTGTTTCAACTCGTCCAATTTTCCGACACCGTGGACGAAACCTTCTAGGTACAGGGGAAAGAAACGTAGCCGCTCGCCCAGGACAATGGCTTCGATGGTCTTCTCCCGGCTGCGGCGGACATCGGCCAGATGGAGTTCATCGCAGTAGTTGCCGAAGCTGGTGGTGGCGGTTTCACCAAAGTTCGAGCCGTCGAGGTTGGAAAACTCGAAGCGCGACAGAAGGGTGGCCACATCCATGAAGATGGAGAAGAGGGAAGGGGAGCGCGGCGTCGCAATCAGCGACTGTCCGAGTAAGAAGGCGAACAGGTTGCGGAACAACAGCAGGGTTTCCGTGTCCTCCTGGGAGATACGGGTGTGAGGGTTCGAGACATCACCCTGCAGGGGGACGGGGAGGTAGAGATGCAGTTCCTGGAACTCATCGGTCCCGTCGTCATCACCAAAGGGGATTCTCCTGCTACCGGAGCTATCGCCGTCATTGTCGGCAAGACGATCCTGGGCGCCCAAGGGCGGGGAGAAACTGGGATTTCCCAAGGAGACGGAGCGAGTCTGGGGTTCGAGGGAGTTGTTGTAGCGGGGGTCTGTGCCCCGGGCAAGGAAATTGAGGGAGGGGGAATCGGCAAAGACAGTGGAATGGAGTTTGAAGGAGGGAGGTCGACCCGTATTCTGGGGGAAGAGATAGACGTAGGTGTCGCCGGCGTCGTTCCACAGCTCCGGGATCTAAGAAGAACTGGGGTTAGTGAGGGGGAAACTAACGGGCGACGCTAAAATTTTTATTGGGGGGGAGAGCTGCATACCTGGTCTCCCCTGGCCAACGGATCCAGGTCGTAGAGGATTTTCTGCTCTAAACCGGCAATCCAGGCACTGGGTAACTGGGAGTTTGTCGGGCGGGTGTCGACCGAACTGGCGCGCATGCGTCCGGGCATCCAACTGCGTCGTTTGGAGGGCGTTCCAGGACGCGAATCGGGGCCGGAGCCGGGGACAAATAGCCCCGCGGAACTGGCAGGACGACTGGCACTCAATCGACGGCCACGACTCTGGGGTCGGCTATCCGTCGGGGAGCTGGGAGCACTGCCGGCAAGGTCCTGGTTGACGGCCAGTAGGGAGGGGGGTGGCGGGAGAGGATCGTTCAGGGAGAAGGCATCGTTGGGACCGGGAGAGCGAAGGGAGCGAGCGTCGCCATAGTCGACGGGATTGGAGACGAGGCGGGCGGGGCGAGAACTGCTGCGTCGTCGACGATCCGCAGGATTCTGATCGGGGGAGGTTCGCGGGAAACCGGGAGAGCCGGGAGAGGAAGGACTGGAGGTATCACGATTGGAGCTCAGAGAGAAAAGCGAGGAGATGCGCTTGGCTGATTTGACGGGGGCCGACAGCATCTTCTCTGTTGGGGGGGCTTTAGGTTAGCATGGAGGTTGATGGGAGTGGAGAGTAGAGAGGGTGAATAGGTAGAGGGTGGAGGGTAAGTAGAGGTAGGAGGAAGTAGTAGAGACAGGCGAGAGGAGAGGGGAATTGAAGAATGCAGAGGCAGGGAAGTATGAGGCAGTCACGAACCGGCTAGGAAAGAATGCCAGCTGATCCAACCAGCAGCAGCAGGACTCAAGATGGCGAGGGAGAAGTGAAGGGATGGGCAGGTTGAAGAATGATGGATCGGCAGGAGGGATTCCGAAGGCCTTCTTTCTTAATAATCGACCGAGTCGCAGCAACAACAGCGCAGAAAAGAAAATGGTCGTCAGGAGAAAAAAAGGAAAAAGAAAACTAGAAGGGTTATTTTTAACCCAAGTGGGTCAAGAGAACCATGGAAGTTTTCTTTTGTTGACGCATCATGGTAGAGTAAGTAACTATTTGTATATTTGTTGTATAATAACACAATTGTGAGCGACGAACCAACTAGGCTACGTACTCCGCAGTATAATTTTCATGCCCTAACTGATGGAATACCACTAGAGGGTATTCCATCCGAATCCTTTGACAACAAGGCCGGATTAATCTGATCTGATCCACTGAGGCAGTGTTTGGTAGGATTCCGAGGCACGAACAAACGATCCAAGGCACATTCGAGTTTTTGCGGGTTCCATGGGTCAATAGTTCATGGATCCTTAGGTACGTTGCGAACTATACCCCATTTGAGCAGATCAGATCAGATCGGAAAAGTTATACCAAAACATAAATCGCATCATATGAGAGAAGAATTGAGAATAACGAGTAAAATAAAAACAATACCCAACAATATGCTCCTACCGTAATAATATTGATAATAATAATATATTGTGGAAATGACGTGTCCGATACGAACCCCCCTTGACCGCCTTCCTCTTCCATGACGACATCTCTACGGGGGTACCTAGCTGCATCCCTACACATACACCGGGGGACATACAGGGTATGTACAGACACCAGGTACTCCCCACATACATCTGCAGATTACTGCATGGATGCATCGACTATGATCATGGTAATACTATAACACCACTCTCCCCTCGTTGACATCCACGTACGGAGTACATCCACACCACAGCCCATGCCATGGCGGAGCCGCATCCAAGCCTCCGCAAAGCGTCTCTCTCAGCGCCCCGGGCGGCTCACTCTCTCACAGCCTCGTCCCCCCACTACATAACGTGTCCATCCAACAACGACAACCACAACAGCCAACGATGAATACGCCTTCATCCTCCGTCGATCTTTTCCGTGGATGGCCCAACCCCGCCTTGTTGCCCACCGCCGCCTTAGCAGACGCTTTTGCAACCACTCTCACCACTCCCGATCAGTGTCTCCTCTATGGTCCCGACCAAGGCCATGAGCCCCTGCGCCAGCACATCGCCCAGTGGTTAACCTCCTTCTACCAACCATGCCGTCCGGTCACCTCCGATCGTATTTGTATCACCGGGGGCGCCAGTCAGAACCTCGCCTGCGTCCTTCAGGTCTTCACTGACCCCGCCTACACTCGGCATGTGTGGCTCGTCGCGCCGACCTATCACCTGGTGTCACGCATTATCAATGATGCCGGGTTTGCGGGTCGAATGAAGGCCGTTCCGCAGACGGCGTCGTCGGAAGTGGATGTGGACTTTCTACGGAGCGCCCTCATCAGCGCGGAGCGGGAGGGAGGCCGCCCGGTGGTATGTGGCTGAGAAGTCAAAGAGAGGGAGGCTAACTCGACTACCCCTCAGACATACAAACCACGGCGGCCCTGGGCGAAAATCTACCGGCATGTCATCTACGCCACGCCCACCTTCTCCAACCCATCGACCGTCAGTCTTTCGCGGGCCAATCGAGAATCTCTGGTGCGAGTGGCGCGGGAGTTTGACGCCCTCATCGTCACCGACGATGTCTACGACTTCCTCCAATGGTCGGCGGATCCGTCGAAACCTCTGTCTCGACCGGGCCAAGCCCATCTCCCCCGTCTGGTGGATGTCGACCGATACCTCGACGGCGGACCGAAGGATGAATGGGGGAACGCACTGAGCAACGGGAGTTTCAGCAAGTTGATTGGACCGGGGGCACGGACGGGATGGGCCGAGGGGACGGCCCAACTGGCCTACGGGTTGTCTCAAACGTATGATCAAAATGCTTTCCTCTTGGTACCTAGTCGAAAGTCGAGGAGGAAGACTAATGTGAACAGTGGCTCCTCTCGGTCGGGCGGGGCACCATCTCATGTGGCCGCGGCGGCGATCGCAGAGCTGTTCCCATCCGGACTGTTTCAAAGACACCTGGTGGAGGTGTTGCAGCCACAGTATGCCCAGCGGTACTATCGGCTGATGGACGCCATCCGGGAGCACCTGGTACCCTTGGGGGTCACCGTGCCGATGGAGACCGGGGGAATCGTAGGGGGGTACTTTGTCTGGATCCAATTACCGAAGGGGATGCGGGCGAGCGAGCTGGTGACCCGACTAGAAGAGGACGGGTCGGGGGTGGTTGTGGCCGGGGGGAATCTGTTCCGCGTGGAAGACGCCACGGCGGGGGAGATGAATGACTTTGACGAGTATGTGCGACTGTGTTTTGCGTGGGAGACGGAGGAGAATCTGGTCGAGGGGGTGCGCCGGCTGAGTCAGTACCTTAAAAAAAAGTAACTTAAGTAGAACCAAGGATACAGATGGACGGACCGGACCGATATTATTAGATCTATTAGATCTAGTATTATTGATTCTACTCTGTATATTTTATCTTCTATGATTCAACGATGTATTATTTCTTTATCTGTATTATAATTCCACTGGTTCCCCGCCGAAATTAATTAATTCGCAGACTAACAGCAAATCATTAAAGCTTGGCTGGTCGAGGCGCCTGCACGAAATCAATAACTCCCGACGCCAGATCGGGATGGGGGTGGACACAGGGTCATTCTCCTGTCGCCTCTCCTGTTTCTCTCGGTCTCCTGAATATCCTGGATCTTACTACTCCGTCGCTATCCTGCCGCTTGGTTGGTCTCCTAGAAACCTGAAGAATGTCCATCCGCGCCTCCCTCGTGCCTTGAAAGCTCACGCGTCCCATTCCACGGCAAACACTAATGCTCCTCGGGGCATGTCTGGTCGCTGGGTCGATAGGGGTATATAGGCACTCGTCTCTCTTTTTTGGGCTCTTCTCTCGTTCTCTTTTCTTCTACCCTGAATCAATCTCTTCATCCTCCATCTCTCGCTCTCCTCCAATCCATGCGCAATCGTCTGTGAGCGTGTGTCGACGAGCGTTTCAATTCCGTTTCAGCAACTCCTGATCGTCCATGATTGGCTCCACCCGGTTAACAACACTATTATTATCTACACAACTTCCTTGATCTCTTCTCTCTCCCTCTTCCTTTGATCTCCTTCCTCTCTTTTTCTTCTCTCGAGCCCTTCTCTTCTTCTTCTCTCTTTGTCATTTCTGTCCTTCTCTTGGTGGCGTCCTTTGTTCGCTCTTTCTCTCCTTCTGACTTTGTCTTGTATCACCGGACCAACTCATCTCCGTCTCTCCCTCTTCTTCAGTGCTGGTTGCTGGAGTCTGGTTGCAGCCTGGTCCTCTCACTTTCCTTCATCTCTCTCTCTCTCTCTCTCTCTCTCTCTCTCTCTCTGCCGGTCAGAGAACGCTATCTAGACGATGGCGTCCTTTCGCTCCCTCCTCACCTTCCTACTCGCGCACCTGTCCCTCCTGACCTTTGTCCATGCCGTACCCACTCCTCAAGGACTCGACCTGGCTGCGCACGTCGCCGTAGCCTCCTCGTCCGACTACTGGGTCGCCAACATCAAGCGTCAAGGGACTGTCGCATTTGGCAACAACACCGACTACAAGGTCTACCGCAATGTCAAAGACTACGGCGCTACTGGTAAGTCCATCCCTCATCGCAACTTCATCCATACATCTACTAACCAGCCCAGGCGATGGCTCCACTGATGACACCGCCGCCATCAACAAGGCCATCGCGGACGGGAACCGTTGTGGACAAGGCTGTGACTCGTCCACCGTCACTCCCGCCCTGGTCTACTTCCCTGCTGGCACCTACGTCGTCTCCAAGCCCATCATCCAGTACTACTACACCCAGATGGTGGGCGACGCCCTGAACCTGCCCGTCATCAAGGCCGCCGCGGGCTTCACGGGCATGGCCGTCATCGACGCCGACCCCTACACCGACGACGGCTCCAACTGGTACACCAACCAGAACAACTTCTTCCGCGCCATTCGCAACTTTGTCATCGACCTGACCGCCATGCCCCAGGGCTCCGGCGCTGGCATTCACTGGCAGGTCGGCCAGGCCACCAGCTTGCAGAACATCCGCTTCGAGATGATCAAGGGGGGCGGTGATGCCAACAAGCAACAGGGGATCTTCATGGACAACGGCTCCGGTGGCTTCATGAGCGACCTGACCTTCAACGGTGGCAACTACGGCGTGTTTTTGGGCAACCAACAGTTCACCACCCGGAACCTGACCTTCAACGACTGCAACACCGCCATCTTCATGAACTGGAACTGGGCCTGGACCTTCAAGTCCCTCAACATCAACAACTGCAACGTCGGTCTGAACATGTCCAACTCGCCCCAGAATCAGACCGTGGGCTCCGTCCTCATTCTCGACAGCCAATTGACCAACACCCCTACCGGTGTCGTGACCGCCTTCACCCAGAACAGCATTCCTACCGGCGGTGGTGCTTTGATTCTCGACAACGTCGATTTCAGTGGTTCCAAGGCCGCGGTTGCAGGGATCGACGGAAACACCATCCTCGCTGGCGGTTCTGTCGTCAAGAATTGGGTCCAGGGCAACACCTACCGCCCCGGCAACTCCGTCCAGAAGCGGGCTATGCGTCCCTCTGTCGAAGTGGTGACGGAGACTGTTGTGGAGACCGTCTCCGTGTGCCCCGCCGGCCAGACCGAGCCCGCCAGCACCGTGGTGCCGACCTCGACCGCCGAATCCACCCAGCAAACAGACCGCATCATCTTCCCTACCCCGGCGGGATCGCTCTCGCAGCCCGGCTTCGATTTCCCCGGGACCCAGTCGAGCCAGCCCAGCAAGCCCACCGAAGCGGTGCCCACGACCTCCTCGCCGGAGGTGGCTACCAAGCCCTCGACCACGATCAAGCCCACCTCTACAGCTGAAACCAACGGTCCGGCGGAGACCACCGTCCCCGTCCATCCTTCCCACACCAAGCCGACCTCCACCGCTACGGCCGTGCACGGGAGCGGCCAGTGCGCCAGCAAGACCGTCACCAAAACCCGTCTGCAGACGGTCGTACCCGGTGGCGACAAGCCCAAGGCTTTGCTCGCCGGCGGAGACAAGATCTTCGAGCGCTCCAAGCCTCTGTACGAACAATATGCGGCGTCCGCCTTTGTCAGTGTCAAGTCCGCGGGAGCCAAGGGAGATGGTGTGACCGACGACACCGCCGTCATTCAGAGGGTACTCAACAGTGCAAAGGATGGACAGATTGTCTACTTTGATCACGGCGCCTACATCATCACGGACACCGTCAAGGTGCCCAAGAATATCAAAATCACCGGTGAGATCTGGCCCCTCCTCATGGCGTACGGCAAGAAGTTCGCCGACGAGCAGAACCCCATCCCCATGCTCCAGATCGGCGAGCCCGGTGACCAGGGCTCCGTGGAGATCAGCGACCTGGTCATCGAGACCAAGGGTCCCGCGCCCGGCGCCATCCTGATGGAGTGGAACGTGGCGGCGGCGGAGCAGGGGTCAGTGGCCATGTGGGATACCCACTTCCGCATCGGTGGCTCTGCGGGCACCGAGTTGCAGAGCAACAAGTGTTCCAAGACTCCGAAGCAGACGACGACGCCCAACCCGGAGTGCATTGCCGCGTTCATGCTGCTGCACGTCACCGAAAAGTCGGACGCCTACATTGAGAACGCCTGGTTCTGGACGGCGGATCACGACCTCGACCTCCCCGACCACAACCAGATCAACATCTACAACGGCCGTGGTGTGTACATCGAGAGCCAGGGGCCCGTATGGCTGTACGGAACGGCCTCGGAGCACAACCAGCTGTACAACTACCAGGTCTCAAACGCCCGCAATGTCTTCATGGGTCTGATACAGTCTGAGACACCGTACTACCAAGCCAACCCCAACGCTCTGGTGCCATTCACCCCGCAAACGAAGTGGAACGATCCCGACTTTGCGTCCTGCACGACCGATGCCTGCCGCAAGGGCTGGGCGCTGCGGGTGATGAACACGACGGATCTGTGGGTGTACGGCGCGGGTCTGTACAGCTTCTTCGAGAACTACGGCCAGACCTGTCTGAACTCGGAGTCGTGCCAGGAGAATATTGTCGAGGTGGACTGCTCGGACGTGCACATTTATGGACTGAGCACTAAGGCCAGCGTCAACATGGTTACCTCGTCCAACGGACAGGGACTGGTACCGGAAGACGAAAACACAAGTAACTTCTGTTCGACCATTGCTCTTTTTGAGCAGAGCTGAGCGTTTTGCCTCTTCTCTTTCTTCCTTTATACAATTTTGTCCCCTTCCGCTGCGAGTACATATTCTATTGGCATGGTTGGCAATCTAGTTATGAAAAGAGGTTGTTCAAATGTGTGCCATGTGGAGGTTGCAGCGGGAGGGTTGCATAGGAGTTATGATATTAATACTAGATCGTTGGGTCTCTGTTGGTATTTAAGGATGTGTTGTGCATGCAGTATGTCGTAGTTCAGGTCCAATGCGTAAGGCCCTCTTAAATACAAACTTATCGTTCCAATTACAGCTCCTTTTTGAGGAAATGCTCCGGTTTATGCGTCGTTTCATAATCCACATGGACATAGGCGCGCTCGACGTCCGGCAAGGACTCCAGCTTCATCTGCAGCTCCTCGGCCACGTCATGGGTGGCCCGCAGCGACTCGTCGGGGTTCATGACGATGTCGACCTCGACGAGTAGGCGGGGGCCGGAGGTATACGCGCGGACGGTGTCGATGGCGGTGATAAAGGGGGAATGGGTCATGGCTGGAGAGTCAGTCTAGATGTTCATCGGTGGTGACGGACAACTTACAGATATAGGTGATCAGCTGCTGCATCTTGGTATCAGCGGTGACACCGATCAACAGCTGGAACTCGTGGTAGGCAGTGTGCAGCCAGAGGCCGCTGATGAGCACGGACAGGATGACGGCACCCATGGGATCGATCCACCAGCGGAGCTTACTGCCACCGACAGAGGTGAGAATACCGAAGCCGTTGATGAAGAGGTCGTTCCGGTGATCCTCCCAGAGGATGCGGATCTGGGAGACCTGGTGGCGGAGCGCGAAGCAGTAGACAAAGAGGGCGAACTTGGTGCAGAAGGCGACGGCGACGGCGATGACGGAGGGCAGGTGGAACTCGGTGGTTTCGGCGTTGGAGCCAACCGCCAGATCGCGGATGGAGAAGGCGATGAGGATGAGCGAGACGGCGGTCATGAGGAAGCAGAAGCCGATGTTGCCGGCGGTCTCGATGCGGGCCTTGCCGGCGGGGAAGCGGCGCGGGTCGACGCGGTTGACGGCCTTGTTGCACAGCAGCAGGGTCAGGTTGGACATGGGGTCGAAGATGGCATCGGCCATGGTGGTGAACAGCGACAGCGACCCGGACGCGATGGCGCCGTAAAGCTGCAGCACGGACAGGATGACGTTCGCCGCGAAGCTGCCGTACACGGCGATCTTGTACTTGAGCTGGTTGTTGGCGTTGAGCTCGCGCGCCGCCCGCACGTGCTCCTCCACCGGCTTCAGCATCCGCTCAATGTTCTCGTTCTGCGCGTGGTAGAACGTCTGCAGCTCCTGCTGGCGCTTGGAGGCGAGCGACAGCGGCGCGCGTCCCACCACCGTGGGCGTGCATCGGTCACGTTTGCGAGCTGTGTTGGCCCGCGGCTGGATCTGCGAGATTTCCGCCGCGGACTTCAGCTTTGACGAGAGTTGGAATGGGTCATTTTCGCGCGTGTACTGCGGCGGCGGTTGGCTCTCTTCGTCGGGGGTGGAGTGGGTGCGGTGCGCGGGTGAGACTGGCTCCAGCGCCGTGCTGGTGGCCTCGTTGTAGTTCATTGTTCTTGTGGTAGATGAGAAAGAATGAGAAGGAGAAGGGAAAGAGAAAGGGGAGAGTGGGAAAAAGTGGCAGTGCTGTGTTATCTTATCTGATGTCCCGTGATCGCCGTTAGTCATGCCAAGAGCTCCCGAATAGGCAAGCGCTGTAGATCTACTCCAGAGTACATCCAGCGCAGCCATTGCAGGAGACTGTACTAGTATAAGATATTTCTGTAAGCTGGATCATGGCAAATTTGTGGTTCTTGAAACACACTCGCTCTTCGTAAGAGCACTGAATCTATGTAGAAAAGACAATTGGATATATCAGATCAGCCGACTAGGACCGCATATCGTACCGAGATACTAAGGTACTTCAACAGTGTCTTGCCCAATGCCGGTCTCGATGACTAAGTTATGCTCTCTATTCTGCCAATTTGATCATCTCTGATGACACGACACCAACTCTGACGGTCATACGCCCGCCCTCGTGGAATACGGCTAACCTGCGTTTTCCCAAACAGGCGCCCTCTTCTCCAGAAAGGCTGTCACGCCCTCGACCATATCCCTGGTCCCGAACGCAGAGTAGTATAACGACCGCTCAAACGCATGATCATGACGCAAATGATCCGCTTGGAACATGTCAGTGTGGTTGTAGACGAACGAGAAGAAACTCTGCTGACTGACCTCTGCAGATCGCCTCCTTGGCCAGCATAACGGTCGGCAAACTCTGAGACGCTAGTCTCTCTGCGATCTCCAGCGCGCCTGACAACGCCTGGCCCTTCCCAACAAGTTTGCTCACCAGACCCGCGCTGAAAGCTTCTTCCCCAGAGAGCGCCTGGTGGAGCAGAATCATATTCATGGCCTAGTCGGTCAGAAGCGTCCAAGTCAGACCGATGGCACGAGACGAACCCGATACTTGCCAATCGCGGCAGTCAACCGCTGTGTGCCTCCAGCCCCGGGGATCAGACCGATGGATGTCTCTGGAAGTCTAAAGTCGGCATCATGAGCGGCGACGACGAAGTCGGCCTTCGAGCATGTTGGTCAACCTGGGAACAACGCCGATCATATGATCATACCATCAACGCAAGTTCAAACCCGCCTCCGAGCTGGAATTCGATGACGTCTGATCAGCTTCGACCGGAGAAAAGCGGTGAGATTGGATAGTTCCATACTGCTTTGCCCTCCACTGCTGCAATGATCGGTTTGCAGAACCTTTCCATTCCATGACAGAGGTCTTCAAGATACCGCCTCTGACGAGCCCCCTGGGCATTCATTCGCCAGATCTCTCCAATGTCGGCACCGGCTGATTGAGTAACGTTAGATAGCCTTCTATTCTGTTTTGGCCGACCCTACCTGAGAAGATGGTGTCTGAGCCGGTGATGACAACGGAACAAATCCGCGGATCAGTAGACGCATTTTCAAGTTCACGCAGCAGGGAATTGATGAGCGCTTGAGATAGCGCATTTCTCTTGGCAGGTCGATTTAGCTTCAGGACTAGGGTCGACTGTCCATGTCTCTCGGTCAGAACGAGGTTTTTGGTCTCCAACTGGTCCATTGCGCCCTTATCTTTCCCAATGCCAGATGAACTATTGGGATTGATTTCCAGTATTTCGAGCTCTAGGGGGGCAAACAGCCTAAGTAACCAACTTAATATCCGACTGCATATTTGCGGTTGAAACCGGCGGAGCTCCGGCCGTGTCGAATGTCACATCTACTCCGGAGTACGAACTCTATCCGCGACTGGCGCTGGAGCTGCAGCTCCAGATACAGCCTAAGTTGGCATAAGCTGCTGCGTTGGAGATTGGTCAGACATGTGTAAGCACATACACCGTTTCATATTGAAACCTCCGCCTCCAGACGGGGTTAGGTACGGCTTGGGATTGACAACGTCTTTTGCCTAGTATGCCAGGACGATCAGCACAATGAGGTCATGAGGACAGCTCGTGCACGACATTCAGTGGCAGAGGATTCTTCATCCGACCGTTGCAGAATCAGCAAGCGGCTGGATTCTTCGCAATAAAGCCACCAATGCGGACAGGGGACGGGGAAACTATATCGACATGGTTTATAGTCGACTATCTCCTTTGCCCCGCATGCCGAGCATCGTTCACACGGCCCGCAATTTCCCCTGCAGCCCGACGATGCCGACGGAGCATGAGCTACGGTCGAGATGCATCAGGTTGTCTCAGTGCATGGCTGACGTAGGGACAAGTGGCACTTGCACGGAGACGTTACGGACGATGGACATATATGGGCAAGCCGTCACCTTGTGCCGACCGGCTCTCGCCATGACGGCAAATCTGTATCCCTCGCGAATGCTGGCATTCCCTTTTAGCCTCTGATCATGGAGTCTCTGCCAATCCCATCCAGTCCCGGAGACTTTTTCCGGCAGTCCGCATTTGGTCCCCAGCGCCTGGTGCCTTTTGAAACTGTCCATCATGCCTTTATACACCATGCAACATGCGCTCCTGACGAGATTGCTCTGCTTGACCTCTCGCGGGACGTTGTCCGAGAGGTCAGTTATGGTAGGCTACTCCAGTACGCTCAATTCACCGCACTCCGGCTCCGGCAGAATGGGGTGCTCCCTGGGAGCAGAATTGCCGTCGTGACAAAACGCAGCGTGGAGATGGTGGCAGGTATCTTAGGGATTCTTATGAGCGGTGCTCAGTATATTCCACTTGACGGTGCTGTTGTTGCCGATCAGACACTGGAACATGCGGTCACTGAGTCGAAAAGCTCAGTAGCCCTGTGTGGCAATGCGTTCCGGCCAAGGCTGCAGTCTTTCGACAGTATCAAACCTCTTGTGTTGGAGGAATTGATCACCGAAGCAGAGCGTGTTGGATTCGAGCCTGGTCTTGACCGATTGGTATGCGAGGGTGATGGTAACTCGGGTTGCTATCTAATCTACACCTCCGGTATACTCCCACACATGTTCCTAGGCCTGCCTGGTTCTACAGTAATGCTCACCATGGTATGATAGGCACCACCGGAACCCCCAAAGGCGTTGATGTCTCCCACAGAAACGCCACCAACGTCTTGTGCCAACCACCGAGCAATTTAGGCATCACTCGAGGTTCGAAGGTGGGACAGGTCTTGTCGATCAGCTTTGACATGGGTAGGTCTGCGGCTGTGTTATTCGCTACGAATCTTTCATTAAGTGTTAGCAGGTGCCTGGGAGATTCTGGGATCTCTATGCAATGGCGCCACGTTGGTACTCCGAGGATCAGATTGGCACGCAGCTCTGCGTCAGGTACGTTCTGTCAGATCAGGTACCATTCAATTCACACTAACGGACCCTCTCAATAGATCGACACGTTGATATGCACCCCGAGTATCCTGAGTCGATATTCCCCCAGAGACTTCCCCAATATCCGATGCGTCGCTACGGCTGGCGAGCCATGTACACAGAGGTAGACTGAACATTCGCAAACTTCTCTTCGACCCCGACTAACAGATATGGAATCTTGTCCAGACTTGCAGACGAATGGGTAGCAAACGGCGCCACCTTTTACAACTGCTGCGGCCCGACAGAGACCACCATTATCAACACGATGCATAAACATGAGCTCGGCCGTCCGTTGACAATTGGAAGGCCGCTTCCGAACAATAATGTCTATATTCTGGACGAGAATGCCCGTCCAGTGGAGTTTGGAAGCATCGGCACAATGTGGGCTGGCGGAGCAGGAGTTACCAGAGGTTATCTCGGTCTGCCAGACAGAACCGCTGAACGGTATCGCCCTGATCCGTTTGTGAACGATGCGTACGTCACTGTCACGATTTCCACGCCCGTATTCGGAGCTGACCGGATGATATACAGAGGAGCAATGATGTTCAATACCGGAGATTTGGCACGGTGGTTGCCAGATGGTAACTTGGAGATATTGGGCAGGAATGATGATCAAGTCAAAATCAAGGTAAGCCATCTCGAGATTCGTCTAGGATTCACACAGCAGTAACCCAGAGTAGGGCTTCCGTGTTGAGCTTGATGGCGTCAGCGCATCAATAGCTTCATTCCCAGCAGTCCAGAGGGCTGTCACGATGATGGTGGAAGGACAACTTATCGGCTTTGTGAGCCCGGTGTCCTGTGACCTACAGGCCCTGCGAGCACATTTAGAGGCAAAGCTACCGTACTACGCTATTCCCTGCGAATGGTTCCCGATGGACACCTTCCCGTTGACGACTAACGGGAAGATTGATAAACGTGCTATGATCGAGCAATTTAGGAATCAGAAAGAGGCTGCCTTCCTCCCATCTGACTTGGTCAACGAGAAAGGATACATTATTCACCAGTCCTCGCGGACACTGTCAGATGAGTCTGACCCGTCCGAGGCTCCACGCAAGCCATTGCCGCTCGCGGAGAAGAAGGATCCGAAACACATCCGCGGACTCAGATACCGGATCTTCATTGTGTATCGCCGGCTCTTCTCGTTGGTCTGGCTGGCTAACCTCGCCGCACTCCTATGTCTCATTTTCATCCCCACGGCTGGATCCGAGTGGATCGATATCATCGCGTTCATCAATCTGACCATCGCCGTTCTAATCCGCCAAGACGCCGTCATCAACGTCCTGTACACAGTATGCTGCTCCGTGCCCAAGTCATGGCCGTTGGCGATTCGACGACGATGCGCAAAGATCTACCATCTTGGCGGTGCACACTCAGGAGCTGCAACGGCTGCTACCGCTTGGTACATCGGCTCGATCGGACACAGTATATACGCCATGGTCAATAAGCCCACTCCATCAAAGGTTGCGGAAGCCGCTCTTGCCCTTTCCCTGATCGTCATGCTTCTCCTCCTCTCCATGATCGGGCTCGCATACCCAACCTTCCGGAAGAAGCGCCACAACACCTTCGAGCGCACGCACCGGTTCCTCGGCTGGACCGTGCTGGTCATCATCTGGGTGCAAACGATGCTTTCTATCCGCGCCCAGCGAGCGCCAGGAACATCGATGGGCCGGGCCGTCCTGGTATCCCCCAACTTCTGGATGCTAATCGTCATCACGGCAAGCATCGCAAGCTCGTGGTGTTTTCTCCGCAAGGTCCCCGTCGACGCCGAGGTGCTCTCGAACCACGCAGTGCGGCTGCATTTCGACTACACCATGCCCGTCAACGGGACATTCACGCGTCTGTCCGAGCGCCCGCTGCTCGAATGGCACTCATTCGCCACTGTTCCCGCGCCGACAGAGCATAACGGAAGACCACGAGGCTATTCGCTGGTTGTGTCCCGCGCGGGCGACTGGACCGGCCGGCAGATCAGCAATCCGCCCACCCATCTGTGGACTCGGGGCATCCCAAGTAAGTACCTACGCCGCTCCTAGCGCCTCACCTGCCGTTACTAACCCGATCCCCCGCAGCATGCGGTGTCATGCGCATCGCAACCCTCTTCAACAGGGTGGTCCTGGTCGGCACCGGCTCAGGCATTGGACCGCTTCTCGGACACATCCAGGTGCCAACCTGTCCGTTCAGGCTAGTGTGGTCGACCCCCAACCCGCTCGCCACCTTCGGCAAGGACGTTGTGGATGCAGTGTATGACGCGGACCCGGGCGCCGTGGTCCACGATACGAAGACGCAGGGCCGGCCGAACCTGGTGCAGCTGACGTGGGAGGCCGTGCAGGAGTTCGATGCGGAGGCTGTGGTGGTGATTTCGAATGAGAAGCTGACCAAGAAGGTGGTTTATGGGATGGAGACGAGGGGGGTTGCGGCGTATGGGGCGATCTGGGATAGCTAGCTTGGTTCTCATGCCGTGTGATAGTGCATAAGAGGAGTCGATGGCCGATTTACCGCGGATCAATATACCTCCATTTCGTCTACCTCACTGTATAGTAGGTAGCATAGCAGGTAGTGGTATAGCAGGTAACTTGGTGGATACTCTGAATTTCTAAAACGGACTAACTCTTATTACTTATTCGGGCTGCAAAGGGGATGATGATAGCATAGCTTAAAATGCTACTACCAAATGCAGTGCATTGCATGACTTTTACTATGCAGGCTAAATACACTCAACATTCTCTATCTCCATACTAAATACAATCTTCTATCTCCATTTCAAGTATACTTGAGCAGTGCCTTCAGCAGACTCGCCACCCAGTTGAGCTGCTCCTCCGCAGTGCCATCCGTAGGAATGCTCACCGAGCCAGACGCAGTGGGAGTGGAGACGGCAGGGACCGTAGCGGACTGGCGGACGCTGGTGGCCAGGGTCGTGGGGGCGGAGGTCGGGACCGAGGAAGCAGCGTTGTTGTTCGAGCTGGGGGTAGTAGTGATGGCGACCTCGGCGGTGGAGGAGCTGGAGCTGGCGCTGGCGCTGGAGCTCGAGCCCGAGCTGGAGCCGGAGCCGGAGCCACCCACGGTGAAATCAACACAAGACTCGTAGGTCTGGTCGATCGACTCGGCGAACCAGTACCACTGCAGCACACAGGCTCCGGCCTCGGAGCACTGGCTGCCCAGGTCGTCGGGGATGGTGACGCTGAAGTTGGTCTCGTCTTCGGTGACGCCGGTGGCGGTGGAGGCGTACTTGTCCCAGGACTTCAGGGGGCTGCCGATGACGGAGTTGGAGGCGGTATCGACGACGGAGACGTTGGCGACGCCGGTGTGGGGGGCGCGGATGTCAACGGTGAAGTCGACCTTCTGGCCGGCGGAGTACGAGAAGACGTTGTCCTTGTTGTCGGCGAACTTGTAGCCCTTGCAGAGCCAGATGTCGCACTTCTGCGCGTTGTAGTCGCTCTGGCCGTTGGCAACCTGCAGCTCGCCCTGGATGTTGCCGTAGTTGTCCGACTCCTGGTTGATGGTCACCTGCTGGCCGCAGGCGGCTTGCATGGCCTTGCCGGGCATACGGGGCTGAGGAGACTTCACGAAGCCGTGGCCGTGAGCCATGGAGGCCAGACCGGCCAGGGCCAGAACGGAGCTGGTGTACTTCATGTTGATTGTGGATAGAGAATGGGTTTCAAAGAGAGGGACTGAGCCAGGTATACCAGTATACCGAGGTTCGAATGAATGGAAGGAAACTTGAAAAGAACGAGACGGTCACAGACCGGATTTTTTGGAAAAGAACTGCAAAGAAGGAAACAGACAAGCCTGCGTACTGAAGAAACAGAAGAGACGTTCTCTGAGCAGTCTCCAGGGCTATATATCATCGGGCCCCGGACGATAACCGAACGGGCGGTCCACGGATGCAGTCGTGAAACACCACTGTGGGCTGAACGATATAGAGACGATCCTGTGCATCTCTTTGATAGCCATCAGGCTCCGACGCACTCCACCGGCCAACAGGGTTTTGCTGGATTCGCCCAGATTACGCCGAGGCATGGGCCCCGGAGCTGGCTCGTCGCTGGACCTAGGGCATCGGTCAGAAGCCGAACAGGTCGTTGCTATCACTGTGAAGCACCGCGCAGTTTCACGTTAATTGGTGTGAAACAATCCGAACGATGGTGGACTGGTTGGTCGAGAACTAGTCGACAGGGAGGAAACAGCTTCGGATGCTTGGCACCGCTGAGGTTTCAGCTTCATTAACCGGGATGCGTGATCCACCCCGGCGCAAATCCGAACGGTGTGATTTGCCTCATCGGTGCTACACACAAGGGTCCGATGCTTAACAGCGTTCGGAGTTGATGGATCAGCGATATGCGTTATGTGCGAAGACAGGACGCTATGATGTAGTTACCATCACCACACATTGCGCCCCCACAGCTAGCGCCAGCCATCGTTTCATATGTCTCCGGACCAAACTGATCCTCCCGGGATAGGGGAAGGCAATCGAGCCCATGGTTTGGTAGAAAGCAAAAGCAGGATATCGATTCATTGATCCGCAAAGAGGTATCTTGTCAAAATAACCAAAAGCTAGACTAAGGGGGGAAAGGAATCTTCTCAGGATCTCAGAGCCGCCACTGCCATCCGAGCCAGTCGGTCACTGCTGAGCGTTTTTGCTCTGAATGCCCGTCCGCCCGCTGGTGCTCGCTAGCGAAGCCTACTTCGGAGGTACTGCAGGAGGCCCCGTCGTGGCGTAATTATCTGCGAAGGGGTTCTGCACTTGAAAGTCCTCCGATCGGTACTCATATCGGCCCGCTGCACTACTATTTGTAGCTGTAGGGGCAGGAGCAGACACGGGAGCCTGTGTTGGAGCAGGCCCTGGGGTGGACTCCGGCGAGACAGGGGCCGGCGATGACACCGTCGGGGGACTTCCAGAGTCCCGATGGGGCAGCGGAGGTGCTGCGGCCGGCCGCAGAGCACCGGATGCCGATGCATTGTCATTAGAGGAGGCGGAAGACTGGCTCCCTGACTGTCCCAGCGCCTTGCGCGCATGCAGCATGGAATGCTGGTGTTTGGATTGAGCGACGGACAGCTTGTCGTTCGCCTCGATCAAGGTAAGGAGGGTGTCTTCGTCGGGAGGCGGGTTGGTAGAGTGGATGTAGGCTTGCATGGCGCGCGCTGCAGCTCGACAGCGATCGGAGAATTCCTTGACGAGCTCGTTTTCCAACAGTTCCGACGGAGGTGTCATCTGGACGAACTGGATCAGGAGTTGAGCCGAGTTCTTCGCTTCTTCGATCCGCGCGGCCAGCTCGTCGGGCGGTGGAAGCGTGCTTTGGCTCTGGGCCGGTGGGTATGTCGGCCGCGAGTGCGGCGAGTGCGGCGAGTGCGACGATGCCCTAAAATGGCTCTATCCGCGGATGGTTAGTATGAGCGCATCTGGGAGGTCTCAAGTTTGGCATACGCTACTGTTCGTCCGCCATAGTTTGGATTTCTCTTTGCGCCACATTTGCAGCAGCGGCGTTAGGTCCTCATCCCAGGCCCGTTGAGCATCCAAGGCATCCAGCGTTTGACAAAGGAAGTTGTGCACGTAAGCGTTGTCCCTGTCATGCTTTTGGCGCAGAAATTCCTTCACCGTCGTGGCAAACTTGGAGTCGAGATTGCGCGCAAAGGTGTGACCTGGATTGTCGACGAGAATGCGGATGAGCATGATCGCATTGTACTGCATATGCGCCGGGGTTTTGTTCGGTTCGGAGAGCAGTTTGCGGATCAGATTGGCCGCTTCGCGGGCCGCATTGGGACTGGACTCGGCACTCTCGACGATACTGGGAAGACGAACGAATTCGGATCCATGCTGTGAGGTGTCAGGGCGTGTTTACGCGCGGGGAAATTTCCGGTCGGGGAACATACGGCATTTCCAGGGTTGGCCGAAGCTTCACAAAAGGCATTCTACCGAATAAGGATTAGCTGACCTGACACATCAACAAACGGACAGCGACATACGACTTCGCGCAGAATGACGGCCTCTGGGGAGTCTTCGGGATAGGCCGTGGCGGCAGAGTCGCGCGTGGGACCTGCGGGAAATGATAAGCGTCCAGTCAGGGTCTCGGCGGGCGGAGATGACACATCACTCACTCAAGCGCTTATTATTGAGAGAGCTGAGGATGCGCTTCATGATGACAGGAGGTGGGATGGAAGAAGAGAGGAAGGACAAGGCCGTGGAGGAGAAGAAAAAGGGAGGAGGGAGAAGACCCAAGAGGAAGCCAACAGGCATCGGCGGAATCTGCCTGATTGTCTAGACGCCCTTAGCCTGGATTGGGCTAGACTGCGGCCAGTAGGAGACAGCAGCATCGCAAGGTGTAGAGATCGTGGCGATGCGACACGCAATGAGCCAAGAGATGATGACGAACGGTGGAGGAATGATGATGCCTGTAGAGAGACTTTACGCATGCAAATCAAGAATCTCCAAGCATCCACAGCCACTTATACGTCCTCTCTATGCAAGTACATACACACATGACCTACGACCAGATGAAAAAGAATCCGTACATTCGTCATTAATCCGACGCTCCATTCCGTCGTTCCACTGAGATCGTCGAGTTGAAATAATTTTTTATATTCCTTGAATGACCAGGTATTGTTCCGTACAATAGGCAAACTCCGGCTGATCCCAATTCATTCATTTTCCGACTACTACCACGCGCTCTCCCGACCACTCGCCGTCCGCTTAAGCCTCAGTGAGGGCAGCGCGGATCTGGGCACCGCGCTGGCGGGAGCTGAGGTGCTGTTCGCGCTTCACAACGTGGGGACCCTTCTGGACGACCTCCTCACCCTCAGTGAGGATCAGCTCGATGTGGCAAGGGTTGGTCATGTAGGGGTTGATCTGTCGTAGCGTTAGATGTCTAGATTCCTGGCTTCACACAAGGCAACGGTGTCGAAAAAACATACACGACCGTGGGCACGGTAGGTGCGGCGGCGGCCCTTGGGAGCCTGGTTGACCTGGATGTGCTTGACGATAAGGTTGCCGGTGTCAAGGCCCTTGGTGTCGGCGTTGGCCTCGGCGTTCTTCAGGAGGTCGATGAGGAACTTGGCGGACTTCTGGGGCCAGCGGGCCTTGCTGACACCCCACTGCTTGCCTGGGGGTTGTCAGTATACCCATCTTTCTAACGTAGTATGATGCAAAAACACTCGCGGCGCGTCGTAATCGCCACGTCGTAATCCATCCGCGTATCAAAGAAATCCAATCACTCACCCTGAGCGCAGCGGCCAGTGCTGCCAGCGTACCGGCGCATGGGGACAGCCTCCGTCTTGGTGGTGACATTGTCGAGGAAAGTCAGGGCGCGCTGCAGCTTCATGCCGTTGATGGCCTGAGCGGTCTCGCGGGTGTTCTTGAAGCTGACACGCAGGTAAGAGCCCCGGGCGCGGGCGCTCTTAGCGGCCGGAATCTCCTGAGCAGCGTAACGGACCTGGAAGAAACCCGGGTCAGTGAATGCCCTTCCTCAGATGTTCATCCATCTTAAAACACATGTCCGGTTTCTCGGAAACGAAAACGTCGATTGGGAGGTGACGAGTCGAAGGAACAGTCTCCTGTTCGTAAAATAGACCATCGGTCGACCGGTAGAAGAAAACCACGATGGCAGGCGATCGGGATATCGTCGGGGTGCAACAGATTCTTCATCGAATGGATTTTCCTCCCAGTCCCATTCCAGCCTCGTCCTCAATCATCCTCCCAGTGCAGTCGAAATCGAATCCGAGAAACACACAGAATAGAAAGACTCACCATCTTGAAGTGGTTGCCGAGCGGGGTGGTCCTCTATGTCGGGGTGAGAAGGTGTGTCGCTTTTCGTAGAGTCGTCGGCCGGCTGGAGATCGCGAGCCTTTCGTGGTGGTGCGCTTTTTTCGCGCTTGGCACGGGACTGCCCTAAGCGAGCCCTAACTCACCGCCTTTGAATCTGCATAATTAGTAATTATCCTTTATACTGCATATCCATCCTTTATCGGAATTATTTATCCTTGTCTTCATCTTCAGTCTTGTACTGTAAACTCATGTTAAATTCGTACCCAAAATAATCTAATACCATCTATCTATCTATTTCTTCTGCTCCGGCACCAGCGTCACCATCTCCCCCTTCTCCACTGCCGACCGCACATTCTCCAGCACTAACAACTCCATCTCCTTCTGCGTCTCGTAGGTCATCGTGCCGATATGCGGCAACAGCATCACCCGCGGGTTGTTGATCAGTCCCGCCTCCACTTCCGGTTCGTTCTCATACACATCCAGTCCTGCCGACAGCACCTTTCCAGAATCCAGCGCCGCGACCAACGCCTTCTCATCAATGAGCGCGCCCCGCGCCGTGTTCACGAGCACCACCCCATCCTTCATCTTCTGGAACTCCGGCGCCCCGATAATATGCCGCGTTGACGCATTCAGCGCCAGGTTGAGACTCAGCACGTCGGCCTGCGCCAGCAGCTCATCAAAGGACACGTAGGTGGCCCCGGCTTCTAACTCGGGGGCCAGACGGGACCGGTTGTGGTAGATGATCTTCATACCGAAGGCGCGCGCGCGGTTGGCCATTTCCTAGTAGATTGATTAGCGGTGCGTATTTTCAAGAGTGTTGGGCGTCACTCACCCGACCGATTCCACCCATTCCGAGAATGCCCAGCACTTTTCCTTGGGGATCATGGCCGAGAGTGGTTTGGCCCTGCCAGGTCCCCGCGCGCAACGCCGCCAAGGGAACATACGCCTGGCGCAGGGCTCCGATCATGAGGAAAATGCCAACGTCGGCGGTGGCATGGTTGACTGCGACGGGGGTGCTAGAGACGAGGATTCCTACATGCCGTTAGACTGTTTCCCAAATTCGTGGTAGTGAGGCCGCCGGTCTACGTACCCCGCTCTGTACAGCCCGGGATATCGATGTTGTCATAACCGGCGCCGTTGTGGCAAATATACTTGAGCGACTTGGGCAGCACCGACAGCAATTCGGCGTCGAACGGACCGGTGAACTAGAGAGAGTCATTAGTGCCGCGTTCCGCCTGTTGGGAATTGAATGCGACGGGTTCCTACTTTGGTGGAGGTGTTGGAGCGGTAGATGACCACGACGTCGTCGTATTGACCGTCTTTGCAGTTACGGAGGAATTCTTCGCGGGCGCCGGAGGGAAATTCCTGTCATGTCTGTGAGCATTCGGATTCTTTTCCCACGGATATCTGCGATGGAGGAATACCTTGAGAGTCAGGAGGGAGGAGAGACTCTCCCATTCCTTGCGGGCGTGGGTGATGGCGCCGATGAGTAGAGCGGAAGGCATGACGATGACTGTGAGGTATAGAGAGTAGAGAAGGAGAAGAGAATTGAAGTGAAAGGGTGAGAGAATCGAAGAGAATAAAAGAGAGCAAAGGAATATCTAAGGAGTAGTAGGATGGGGGGATGAATGCGTGGGGTCGTTTCTTTGCAACTATTTATGACTTCATTCCTCATTCTCTGTACATACATGCATTCATCCCTTGTGTACATCCATCTTTCTATACTTATTTATAGCAAGCCATCAAGGAAAATTCTATCTACTGTATATTCATCCATATAATCCTCGAATCCTTCTTCTTCGTTTGTTATCATCACTATGATTATTGTACTCCGTACTCCGTGCTATCGGCTATTGAACCATCCCGACGGGGAAATCCGTGGGGTCCGGATAATTTCCCCCCACGCGTCAAACGCCGATGAGGGGGATTCCGCTTGAGTCTGTATTTAATCTTCATCTCCATACTCTTAGTATCCAAGGTATCAAGCACATTCCGCTCCTGATACATATCCAGTGCCCCTTCACACCATGACGACCCCCGCCCTTGTGCTCCACGGTGCCAAAGACCTCCGCCTGGTAAGTACACCATCTTCTCCCGAAGCAATCGAGTATACTAATGATCAGGAATCCAAACCATGCCCCCCTCCCGCAGACGCTGAAGTCCAAGTCGCCATTCGCGCCACCGGTCTCTGCGGCTCAGACCTGCACTACTACTCGCACGGCCGCAATGGCGACTTTGTCGTGCGCGAGCCCATGTGTCTGGGCCATGAGTCCTCCGGCGTCGTCACTGCCGTAGGCCCCAACGTCACCAGCCTCCAGCCCGGCGATCGCGTCGCTCTGGAGGTCGGCCTGCCCTGTCGCGCCTGCACCTACTGCCAAATCGGCCGCTACAACATCTGCCCGGACATGAAGTTCCGCAGCAGCGCGAAGATCTTCCCGCATCTCGACGGTACCCTGATGGAGCGCACCAACCACCCAGCCGACATGTGCCACAAGCTCCCGGACAACGTCTCCTTCGCCGGCGGCGCCCTCGTCGAGCCGCTCGCCGTCTGTCTGCACGCACTGCGCCGCTCCCACCCGCCCTCCAAGGCCGACGTCGACCTCGCCGTCTCCCTCAACGGGCCGTCCGCCGCCCTCATCTTCGGCGCCGGCGCCATCGGCCTCCTCCTCGCCGGTGCCCTCGCCGTCAACGCTAGCTTCTCCGACATCGTCGTCGCGGACATCGACCCCGCCCGCCTCGCCATCGCCGACGCCCTCGGCCTCGGCATCAAGACCTTCCTCATCCCCAAGAACCCGGCCGGTGGCACCCCACCGCCCCGCGACGCGCCCCACGCCGACCAGACAGCTTTCGCCCTGCAGAACGCCCAGCGCATCGCTGCGTCCCTCAAGGAGGCCAACGGCATCGCACCCGTAGGCTTCAGTCGCGTCTACGACTGCACGGGTGTGCCTGCGTGCGTGCAGGCCGGCATCTATGCCGCCGCCCCCGGCGCCGTGCTCGTCCAGATCGGCATGGGAAATCCCGTGCAGACGCTCCCTGTTGGGGCTGCCGCCCTCCGCGAGGTCGATATCATCGGAGTGTTCCGCTACGACGGCCATGCCTATCCTGCCGCTATTGCCCTCATGGCCAGCGGCAAGTTTGCCCGCGTCGAGGAGAAGGTCGTCACGCATCGCGTGTCGTTGGAGAATGGCGATCGGGCGTTTGCCTTGGCCGGCAGTGGAATCGATGAGGAGGGGACGCCGGTGGTCAAGGTGATGATTGAGAGTTGAACGTTTATTTTTGGGTTACGAGCATGGTTTGGTTTGGGTTTTGCATGTAGTTACGATACCAGTACGAAAGGTTGTAGTATAGATGAACAATGTCATCCTGGTGATGCCATTGGTGTATAAATTCAGAAGGTACTTCACTGCTACTTCAATCCCCCGGCCAGCAGTAGACTCTGCCCCGTCATGTAGCCCGTCGTCACCAGCATCGTCACCACGTTTGCCACCTCCTCCGGCACCCCCAGTCGACCGAGGGGAATGCCCGCGGCCACCTCGGGGATGGCCTGCGCGTTGGGGATCATCCCCGTGTCCCCGATCATCGCGGGCGCCACGTCGTTGACGCTGATGTTGTGTTCGGCCAGTCGAGTCGACAGGTTCTTCATCATGCCCGTCATGCCGCCCTTCGATGCAGCGTAGTCTAAACAACGTTAGCTCGGCCTCGGCAGTATGACAGATCGGACGCACTCACGACAGCCATTGATCCCGCCGCCATACCCGGCAATGGAAGACATGAACACGATGCGTCCCCAGCGCTGCGCCTTCATGTGCTCGACGACGCCCTTCACCAGGATGAACGACGCCCGCAGGTTGACGTTGATCGTATAGTCGAACTCCTCGAGCGGGATGTCCCACACCTGCGGGATGCGTTTGCCGTGCCCGGCGTTCGAGACCAGAATGTCCGGTCGTTGGCCGTGCTCGCGGTCGATCTGCTCGAACATGGCTTGGATTTGCTCCGCTGAGGCCACGTCCACCTGGTGGACGGAGAAGCGGAGACCCGCGTACTTCGACTTGAGCTCCTCCACCAACGCCGTGATGGCGATTACATTGCTGGAATATGTCAGCGCAAGGTGGACGCCTCGCTCGGCGAGCTGGCGAGCACACGCGGCTCCAATCCTGGAAGGTGTTAGCGCTTCTTGCTGGGTCAAGTGTCAGGGGAGGAGGCTTACCCGCCGGATGCCCCCGTAATCAAAGCCAGACGACCGCGAATCTCGTTGAGTTGTGCCATGATGCCTCTCTGCTTGGTGAAACGGTAGAGAAAGGTTGGAATGAGCAGCCCCCGAGCGTAATAACCAGCGGATCGGAGTAACTCCCGAGGGCAGAGCGTGTTGCCCCCACTGCCCCGCATCACGGGTGTGGGGGAACACGCCGATGGAAGTAGCAATTTCCCACGAGCGGAATGTCTCGGTCTCTCCGTGGATGCACACTCAGCCGGTTTCGGCGTAGCTCCCCGCGAGCAAAGATCAGACATCGGTACGCTCGCTGCAGTTGGGCGTCGCTAGAAC
Source organism: Aspergillus pseudoterreus (assembly GCA_002927005.1). Taxonomy (NCBI): domain Eukaryota; kingdom Fungi; phylum Ascomycota; class Eurotiomycetes; order Eurotiales; family Aspergillaceae; genus Aspergillus; species Aspergillus pseudoterreus. Next base: position 535,152 of record PIJX01000033.1, read on the forward strand.
AGAAGATTGGTGGTCATGTCACCAGACCAAGACGGGACTTGCCATGACTGCGACGACCGTTCTTGTCCCGCCTGGTAGAGCTCAGGGTTTTGGAAAGCATCAAAGGCCAGGCTGTTGGTGCCTGATATCTGATCTCCAGACACGTAGTCTCCAACGGCCTCCAGGTCCAGCCAAGAGAAGTCGTTTGCCGGACTGAAGTGGAAATAAGGGCTCTGCTCGGGCACCCGGGGCATCGTACTGCCTTGCATTCGGACATCACTGGTCTGGTGAGTGCCGGCCGGGAATGCCACCGTCGTCGACCGGGGCTTCCATAGAAGCTCCAGGAGTTTGGAGTATCGGGAGCCGATGTCGTCGGGGCCAGCGCTGGCTCTTTTCAAGCAGTCCGTAGTTCGTGTGACGAGATCACGAACATTCATCTCTTCTGCAGGCAGCATGACTCCAAATGACCGTGCCTGTTACTGTTAGCAAATGTCGTTATGGTCTTCTTCTGAAACCCGACCTTATATAAGAATACTGCGGCATAGATGCCGTATAGATAAAATCGAAGAGGCATAAAATGGAGATGCTTTTCGGGGTGGACTCCATCGACCATGATGGTCAAGTATGCCTTCGCAGCATCTACCGATTCATAGATGAACCGGGCATCCTGCATTGACGCCACATTGTTAAACGTGGCCCGCAAATGCTCTCGCTGCGAATGATCATCTTTCTTCGTTCTCGATACCAACGACTGGGAGATAGCTGCCTGAAACGCAAAGGCATTAATGTACAGCCGTAGATACTCATACGACAACTGCAAGGTGACCTGCATGGGTTGAGAGCCTACATTCGTCAGCGCAACATACATTGACAGGAGGTTTGAACTTACAGGGCAACGAGCCCCAGCGAGACTTCCACCGCAGAATAGCGAGGCGAAAGTCATCAATGTATTTCACGTAGTCTCCCATGAGCATCATTTGGTTGCTGGTCCGCATTCCCGAGTAAAGCACATCGTGAACATTCCCATAGAGCTGGGTCAGGTCCAACGTCGCCTGAAAGATCTTCGCGTAGTCTTCGTCTCCTTCCTTCACGGGCTGCAAGGACGGAAAGTCCTGACTGACCAGGCCCGTCATTGGCCCCGGTCCTCGGGACCAGAATGCGCGTCCAATGCGGACAGAGATCAAGCGATCTGAGATGTAGCAACTTGTCCATGCCAGACGTCGACGGGCCTCATTCTCCGTGTCGCCCGGGGAGTCGCCCCGGAACGAGGTACGGTCTAACCCGAGAAAATACCCCGAACGTAAAGCCAAACCGACATGCATCCAAGCGGCTCGATCCTCTTCTCCACGGCCTACGCGCTCTACCCGGGGACGAAGGCCCTGCGGCTCCCATTCTGCCAGTAGTAAAAGCGCCTCGACAGCCTCGACATCACAATCTATTCCAGCCGCGATACCTGAGATGAGCTCATGCATGTACTTGGAACAGTACTCGTGGATCTCCGGCCGCTCGACCAGGTCCTTCGAAGCGATCGTTAGTACAGCAGTGAGGAGGTGCTTCTCGTTGTTCGCGAAGGCGTCCAGCGCGCTGCGGTTAAAATACTTTCTGGGGACCAAAGGAAGATAGGGGTGGAAGTTTTCGGCGTAACGAGCTACCAATTGCCACACGGTTCCCGGGTCCAATGAACGTGACTGCACCAGTCGGTAGGCTTTGATTCCGGTGTTTGATTGAAAGTCGGATACACTGCTGCTGGGAAACGCATTGTAGGAGGGAAAGCTGGTGGGTAGGGCACGCGTCGAGTCGGTAGTCGTCTCGGGGCTGTGGTCATCCGCTCCCCTTTTCGCAATGCCAGTTAGACATTGCCATGCATCGGATGGGTTCTGCGGGACGGAGCCAATAGAAGCGGAATCATCATCGTCCACGGATGCCGGTGTCGCCGTTTGAGGATTCGGCGTTACAAAAACCACGGGCCCGGGATATGAGCTATTCGCCGCTGTACGGCTGTCTGAGGTGGCAGGACTTGTTGGATCGAGGAAGGAGTCCCTTCGCGTGGACAAGTTGGCGTCGGGAGTAAAGTTTTTCATTTTGTTCTTGCGTATGCGACGGCCTCCGCGGTTGGAGCTGCCTAGGACACATTCGCGACCCTCTCGAAGGCATCGTTGGCATGGCGGCACACCTGGACTACCACTACTGTCTCTGCGATGTATTAATTTTGGGGATGTAAGAAAGTCTGGGCGCGCGTAAATCCAGTCACAAACTTACAGGTCACACTTTGACTTCCGTTGGCGACAGTGTAAGCATGCTCTCGAGACGCGCTTCATTAAATGATCGGAGCGAGATTTCGGCCGCGAAGAGGGCGTATTCGCGAGCTGAGTAGATTGGTCGTCTTGGTCCATTACTGAAAGTGTTGGCGATATCGGATTATCAGGTCAATACGGAGACGTGTTTCAGCACATGGTGCCGATGGCCAAGAGCTAGACACGTCGGTCAACAAAATGAACAGAAAGTGCGAATCAATCGTGAAGAACATTCAAAGAGCATTGGGTATATGAATGGAAAAGAAGCCAAATCAAGTAGGTATCATGAAGGGTGGAGCCAGAGACTTACACAAAAGGAGGCTGGCGGTTGAGCCGTGACTGGGACGGTCTACCCTGTTAGGACCACCAGATCGATCTTCGCGGCATAAGCAGTCTTCCCCACACGAGACCTTATAAGAAACCGTCGCATGGATGTTCCCGGTCGGACTAATCAATCCCACGCCATGAATTCCAAATGGACAGCACCAACAGCTTTGGTGATCGACAGGAGAGTGAGATGAGAGTGGCTGCCAGTGGTGAGTATGCAGCCCACTGCGCCGAGGACATTACACAAAGGTAAGGGGACTCACCTCGTACTATAAGGGTCAAGAGGCAGATGAGGTCAGATTCTGGATGGAGGGAGAAGAAGGAGGTTGGAAGTTGATGGTGTTTTGGTCGAGAGAATCGGGGTCACTGGGTTTCTAGTCCTATTCCGGTACCCCATCATTTCATCCTACGAATCTTCAGTCTACAGAATCAATCTCGTTGGGTTTTCAGCATACGTGATGGATAGAGTATATTTTCTGGTTCTCTTTACTGTCTCCTTTTCCTTTTCCTTTTGCTGATGGGGAGGACGGTTTACCAGCCGGATATATATCCTGCACAGATTTCCTCAAGGAGGATCTCCGAAGTATACAACATCCAACTACGTCCCCAGTTTTCACACGAAACATATCATTATACTGACTATATTCGATATTATCCAGTTTAAAATAAATAACAACTCATTCTCAGAACATCTACCTCAAATACGGCCACAACAACGAAAGAAAAAATCAATTCGTAAGCACAAAAAATCAATAGCCGAAGTGCGGGGCATCGGCCTTTGACGGCAACGGACCCTTACCAGATTGGGACGAGAATTGGGGGTGCCCCGCATGACGATGAGTCTCTTATTATTTCAAGTTCTTTAATACCACCGATCAAAGACGTGCACTCGGCTCCCTCGACCCATTGCCTGGACATTCAAACCTCTTCCTCACCTCTCCTGGTTGACCATATCACACCACCATGGCTGCATCTATCCCGGCGCTGTTCTCCCTCGCGGGCAAGACCGCAATCGTCACAGGGGGAACCCGAGGCATCGGTCAGGCCATGGCTATTGCGCTGGCCGAGGCCGGTGCGGACATTGTCCTGATCCAGGTGCGCTGGGCTAATCGCCCCTCCCTGTTCCAGGTGTTCAGCGATATGTATACTAATCCCTGCAGAGAGATGAATCCAACACAGCGACTCGCGACGAGATCGTGAATAGAATCGGCCGGCAAGCATGGATCCATGTCGCGGAGCTGTCCGATCGACAAGCCATCAAGGGTGTCGTTCCCGCCTTAACGAGTCAGGGCATCAAGCCACAGATCCTGCTCAACTGCGCCGGCATCCAACGGCGGCACCCTAGTGAGAAGTTTCCCGACGAGGACTGGGACGAGGTGAGTGGTGGCAGATACTCCGTACCTTGCAAGTCTCTATGATGGTGGTCAGATGTGGTAACGATTTTCCGGGTCAGGTCATCCAAGTCAACCTGACTTCCGTGTTCACCTTGTGCCGTGAGTTCGGTGCCTATCTACTGGCTCGGGACGCTTCGGAGTTCCCCTCTGGCCGTCGTGGTGCCATCATCAATGTCGCTTCCCTTTTGTCTTACCAGGGTGGCATTACTGTCCCCGCATATGCCGCGTCCAAAGGAGGTATCTCCCAGCTGACAAAGGCCCTTTCCAACGAATGGGCCTCCAAGGGTATCAACGTCAACGCGATTGCACCCGGCTACATCGCCACCGATATGAACACTGCTCTGATCAACGATTCCAACCGTAATGCGGGCATTATGGCGAGAATCCCGGCAGGCCGCTGGGGCAAGCCGGAAGACTTCAAGGGTGTCATCGTGTTCCTGGCTAGTGAAGCCAGCACCTATGTTTCCGGAGAGATTGTGTGTGTGGACGGTGGCTGGATGGGGCGGTAGTGCAGACGGATGTATCAGAATTATGATGTTATCGGATCCTTCGTGTTGGGCTTTCTTGGTGTCATTTATTCCCCGATAGATCAATGTACACAGTATGTAGGTACCTATGTTGTCTGTAAGTCCTTGGTCAGGGAGGGTTAGTGGCTTCACGGGTTCTCCGGAACTGCCTTACAGGATGATATGACCTAATGGCCATGAATTACTAGGAGCTCGGAGGACCCGTAGAGCATGTCATGCTATATTAGCGCCCTGTGCTGGTGTTCTGGATATATTGCTGCTCGGATAAATGCCCGTTTTCGTTGCGCTATGCTGGATGTCTAGGCGCCCAGAGAACGCTAGAGAAAACTATCGAGTCCTCTGGTGGTTGGCGTAGTCCACCGGTTCTCGAATGGCCTCCAGCGGAAGCATAATCCGGGAAGACGAAAAGAATCTATAGAGAATCCATGATCATGCAGATGGTTGACGTGAAGTCCAAACAAATGAATTAGGGCCAGTCGTGCCGCGTGACAGCCCCGTGACCTGACTGCATCCCCAACGACAACTCGGCATTTCGTTCCTCTCCTCCTCCTCTTCAAATAATCAACCCATTCCTTCACCGTCTCCTCCGGTTTCATTCTGAATCATGGCGCTTTTGACGTCCTAAAAATCCTCCTTCGCCCAGTGGGTCGCGACTCAGGGTATCTCTCCTCCCAATCTAACCGCCCAATCCAGAACGGACGTTGCGGCTTTGTCCGCCTTACATGAAACACGCCCATGCGCGCCTGCAAAGCCAATGGATACGAACGACTCGCTCAGCTGCTGTCGGGCTTTTAGAAAGCTTCGTTAGTCGGACTCAGAAAGATTATTGGCCCCTCTCCACGGACACATGGCGGCCTCGGCGCCTCCTCGGCCTGGATTTTGAGTCGGTCGGCGATCCTCAGCAGCGCATCCGTCGACGGGATATCAGCCTATCTGCAGTGCCAGCGCTGCAACGGAGAATCCCCGATACGCTCCCAGCGCTTCCCTGGCGTTCACCTTGGCGCCCATGCACAGGAACCTCCTCCAGGCGTCATGCCATCAACGCCACCCAGGCCACCGAGATAAATCGAGGGGGATTGAGGCCCATGTCTTGATCCAACTGGTGCTGTGATTGGGCCTCAGATCGTCGGGGTCTTGGTCGCATATGGGCTGGAAGATCCGCAATATCCCTTCCTCTTCCCCTCCGTGGATCCCTCTGGAACTGATCATGGTCGGCCCCCCTGACTAAATCATATCTATCCACTGGGTCTCCTGATGGATGTCTGAACGGATGAGCATTGGAGTTTCCTGACGGGCGCAGTCAAATTCTCTTCGTTTCCCTCTTCTCCACCACCTGTTCGTCTCTCCTTATAGTTACTGATCAGCGTTGTTATTTTCTTGTGATCAATAGACTGTCTTTAGACTTTCACTTACTCTTGTCCTTCCCGTTCTTTCTTGGCTCATTTTCCTGTCGTTCCTTCATGGTGACTGCCAACGCTGAGCGTTTCTCACCCCCTTACTGACGTCCTTGATCGAGATCATGCACATAGGACATCGCCAGTGAGTCTAGCTGCGTCATCCCTCCAACACTTCCCACGTACTGACACCGGTCTCACCTCAAAGAATCCTGATCTCGAATTCGCGGGCTCGTGATATCCTATTGACTGGGATTCCTTGACAACAAGCATTCTTTTCCCCTTGTCCAGCGCATTGTCCAATACCCAATCCCTTGGGACACTAGCCATTGTCACAGCTGTCAAAACAACCTCAGGATCTTTCACGGAACTGACAAAACGTCATTGTTCATCATCATCTGGTCCCTCTTTTGTGTGTTTCGTCATATGGGCACTACATACCTGCCATCCCGCATTCCTACTGTTCCCCTGTCATCGAGCATTCTTCACTGCATCATTCTGCATATGCAGTGTTGACCCGGCATTGAAAAACTCATCCGCGCGCCACCTGAACTCTCCTGGGTCCACCTAATCGCCCAGCCCAGCCCTGCACGCTTTCCTTAATATCCCTTGAATCGCAACCGTTACAGGGTCGTCCAGTCCTTCACCCTCCCACCAGCTGGGCGCGCCTCCAATGGATGGTCCTCATCAGATCGCCGCCCGAGGCTATGGGATCAATGCAACTTATATCTACGAATACTCCCGAGGGTTGAATGGCGTCAACGTCCCCCGAGATGTCCTGTTCACCCGTATCATCTACTGCAGCGTCATCGCCGTCGCTCTGATCGTCTTTTGCGGCCGCATCGCCCAAATCAGTCACTCCTACCTCCGTTTCATCTCGGCCCTGGGCGCCACGCGAAGACAACAGACCTTCTGGAGCCGCGAGGAGTCTCACACATGGGCGAATATCAAGAAACATGTTCTTTACGCGCCCATCAGCAGGAAGCGTCACAACCGCGAAATCCAGCTGTCCACCGCCATCAACGTCGGCACATTACCCTCGCGACTCCAAACGATCCTGATCCTCCTCTACATAGCCAGCCAAGTCGCCTACTGCACCATTCTCGACTACAGCGTCAATGAGAAACCAGCGTTGGTTGCGGAGCTGCGCGGCCGGTCAGGCACCCTCGCTGTGCTCAACATGGTGCCTCTCTTTCTCCTGGCTGGCCGTAACAACCCCCTCATCCCCCTGCTGCGCGTCAGCTTCGACACCTACAACCTCCTGCACCGCTGGCTCGGCCGCATCGTCGTGATTGAGAGCGTCGTCCACACTGCCGCCTGGGCCACCAACGCCATCGACGAACAAAGCGTCGCCGACATGGCACGCCGCCTCCGCGATACTCCTTTCTTCACCTGGGGCCTCTTGGGCACCTGCGCCATGGTCTTCCTATGCCTCCACTCCCCCTCGCCCATCCGCCACGCCTTTTACGAGACCTTCCTCCACCTGCACCAGCTCGCCGCCTTCCTCGCCTTCCTCGGCGTCTACATCCACATCGACCTCGACAGTCTGCCCCAGAAACCCTGGATCGCCGCCGCGGGCCTCATCTGGCTCCTCGACCGCACCGCCCGGCTCTTCCGTCTCATTCGCCTCAACCTCTCCATGCGCCGTGGCTCCACGCGTCTTGTCGTCGAGGCGCTCCCCGGCGAAGCTTGCCGCGTGACCTTCCACCTCCCCAACCGCATCTCCGTCTCCCCGGGCAGCCATGTCTACGCCTACATCCCGAGCATCTCCTGGTGGATGTCGCACCCGTTCTCGGTCGCCTGGGTCGAGCCCAGCAGCTGCGTGACGACGCCCATTCTCACCGACCGCGCCCTACGCCCCACCAACGCCAGCACGCCGTCGTTGCTCGAGAAACAACCCATCCCGGACATCGCCCTGGACGACTACATGCACGACCCGCAGCAGCCGACCTCGGTATCGCTGATCGTCGGCGCCCGCCAGGGCATGACCCGCGCGCTGTACAACGCCGCCCTGCGCGCCCCGGCCCGCACCCTCCACACCACCGGCTACATTGAGGGCCCCTACGGCGCCCACCCCACCAACATGGGCAGCTACGGCACCGCCGTACTCTTCTCCGCCGGCGCCGGCATCACCCACCACGTCCTGCACGTCCGCGACCTCATCGCCCGCGCCGCCGAGGCCCGCGTCGCCACGTGCCAGATCTACCTCATCTGGTCCGTCCGCAACACCGACCACCTCGTCTGGGTCCAGCAGTGGATGGACCAGGTGCTGCGCCTGCCCGGCCGCCGCGAGCTGCTCACCGTCAAACTGTTCATCTCCAAGCCCAAGAGCGGACGGGATATCGTCTCGCCCAGTGCGACTATCCAGATGTTGCCCGGTCGGTGTCGCCCGCAGGTGGTGCTTGATGAGGTACTGCCGCGGCGCGTGGGGGCCACGGTGGTCTCGGTCTGTGGGCCGGGTGCGTTCGCGGATGAGGTGCGTGCGGCCGCGAGGGCGAGTATTGCAAAGGGGATGGTGGTTGATTTTGTGGAGGAGGCCTTTACCTGGTGATTGCTGACTTTTCTTGTTGGGAGTTTGTGGTGTGCATTATTGGCGTTGGTTGCATTTTTGTTAAGCGTGATCGCAGAGCATACATAGCATAGCATTGTAGTTACATAGTGTGTCAATAGAAGCTTACTACACGTCAAAAGGTCATATCAATGCCGTAGTTTTATTCCGAATTGTGCTCCTATCTAATGGCGTCTAGCATAGATACACACAGCTAACAGAAAAACTAACCCAAAGGAAATATCAAGGAAAGGGGTCGGTCTGTATCCGAACGCATGTCAAATCAATATGCAGAGAATTCGGCATGAGAGCCGGGACAAATCACAGAAAGAGCGTAAGTTACTGAACGCACGTATGTATGCAAGACATCATCCATCTATCCAAACAATATGTTCAAAACAAAACGAATCTAGTTCTTGGTGCGCGAGCCTTTGGGCACACGCGCCAGCCAATAAATGCCGACAGCAGCAAACACGTTGAACACAATGTACACCCACATGAGACCGAAGTTGCGCCAGGCATCTTTAAAGTCGCTGTGCACGGCCGCCAGGAAGGTGTCGGTGTTCGAGATCGAGCAGAAGTTGCAGTCCGTGGTCGAGCCCGGGTCCTGCAGATATCCACCTTTGGCAGCGATATAGTTGGACATGTAGTCGCCGCAGGTCTGGTTGGCCGGCGGGGGAAAGCGGAGGAACTCGTAGTTCTCGCAAATCGCGTCCGCGCCGGAGACACCCGTCGATAACATGCCAGACACGAGGTACGTAAACGGAGACACGCGGTACATGAAGATCCAGAAACCGGGGAGCACTTCGGGGGTCGCGAGGACACCACAGAAGATAAGGCACAGCGAGAAGAGCAGGTTGGCCAGGTTACCGCCGGTCTCGGCGAGCTCGATACCGGCGATCATCATGTGGGCAAAGGTTGAGGTGAACATGAGGAACGACCAGATCAGGAGCCACATCAGCGCGCCACGCTCGCTGACCGCGTTGGTCTTCTCGGCGTTGCGGTACAGGCCGATAGGGTAGTACCAGCAGACGTAGATCAGGACGCTCATGAGCGTGTTCCAGGGCAGTTCGACGATGATGTTGGCGGTCATGAAGGCTTGCCACGAGTAGGTCTTGGAAGGCCGCTCGCGCGCCTCGTACAGCGAACGCTGAGTGCAGAAGTTAGGCATGATTTGTTGAACCAAGTTACCGAAGATGGTAAGCAGCATGAAAATACTGAACATCTGGTTCTGGAGACCCTGTTGACTGTTGTGTGCGTGGAAGAATGAGAAACCAATGTACATCGCCGTGAGAATACACAGGCAGGCCTTGGAGTAGATGTACACGGGAGTACGCCAGTACTGGGAGAACACACGGACCAAGCACTCCCAGAGCTGCACGGTGAACGGGGCGGCGAACTCATTGAAGCTGTTCGGGTCATTCTGGGACTGTTGCACGGGCTTTTGCGAAAGGGTCGATTTCAGCTCAGCCAAATGTTCACGAACAGCTGCGCGCTCGGGACTCTCGCGCCAGACAGCAGGCCAGTCAATGTCGCTGTGCGAGCCGGGGGCGGCACCAATAACTTCAAGCATCCATTCAGCGGGGTTAGCATCGGCAGGAAGCTTCGGCGCTCCGTTTCTTTCGAAGTAGCTAGAGAGTGTCGACGATTTGTCACCAATTTCACCAAAATACACGGTCTTTCCACCCCTGGCAAGGAACAACAAGCGGTCGAACCGTTGGAAAAGCATAGCCGAAGGCTGATGAATAGTGCACAGGATAGCCTGGCCGTGCTTAGTTAGGGTATCGATAAGATCAAGAATCGACCAAGAAGTTTGACTGTCGAGACCGGACGTAGGCTCGTCGAGGAAGAGAAGAAGCTGGGGTTTAGCGGCTAATTCCACACCGATGGTAAGACGCTTGCGTTGTTCGACGTTCAGACCTTCACCAGGGACACCAACAACAGCATCCGCATATGCCTCCATACCCAGAAGCTTAATCACCTCTTCGACATAGTCAAGCTTCTCCTGGCGACTGACGTGCGCAGGCTGGCGAAGAATAGCGCTAAAACGAAGGGCCTCGCGGACAGTAGTAGTGTGCAAATGAAGATCCTGTTGCTGTACGTAACCAGTCTTCCGCTGGAAGGACTGATCGCGAGGACGACCGTCCACCAGCATCTCGCCGGTCACAACACCCATAGTCACACGAGTAGCCAGCACATCGAGAAGCGTGGTTTTACCCGCACCGGAAACACCCTGGGGGTTTAGTCAGATATGGCGCAAGAGAAAGTTGTAGGACAAAAACATACCATAAGAGCAGTGCAAGTACCCGGCTTGACCCAGCCATCAACGTGGTCCAAGATCCGACGCGGCTCACCCTTAATCTTGATGTCATAGCAGACATCCTGCCATTGGAAGATAGCTTCTTGTCTCTGAATGGCAGCGCCTTCGGGGCTCTCGTTCGTCTTGGCGGTGGCGCCAATATTGGAGGTCATCTCGATATCGTTGGATTCCGCCGGAGGAGCCTGACCACGGCGGAAAAGCAGCACTTCGCCCTTCGATTTGGCCTCTGAAATGTACTCGGTAGTCGCCAAGTGAGTGACCATGAAGAAGATCATGAACGCGAACATGATACCCAAGTTTCTCCACTTGTGGCTGTTGTAGTAGGCGAAGCTCTGGTGCAGATAATCATCTCCCTCCAAGAATTGTGAGCCTGCAACGGCGCCGACAGTGGAACAGATCTTGTTCGCCAAGGGGACATTGCCATACCCGAGCTCAGCACCAGAAGGAACAAAGCTCGATTGAGCACAGGGGAAGCGACGGTTGTGGAATTCGTTGACCATCAAACTCTCGAAACCATAGGCGATAGGATTGATATAGTTCATCCAGCGTGACCATCCAAGCATGTTCTTGGTGGGGATGGTAAACCCGGTGTAGATGACCAAACCCAAGATAAGGATGGCAGCGGGCACCAGAGCCTGGGACAAAGTTCGAGACGAGGAGGCAATTGTCCGGAAAAGCATCGACATGGTCAAGGTGGTGACGAAGGAGAAGAGGAGGAACGTGAAGAATGCACCGGGGGTTTGGCGGAGACCTGTCATGAAGTAGAGCGTGATGTTGAAGATAATCGCATTTCCGATCTTGTAAGGCATGTCGCAGAGCATGGAGGCGATGGCTTCGGCGAACGGGTGGTACATGGCGTAACGGGATTGCTTCTCGACAATGGGACGTTGGGAATAAAGCGTCAAGATCTGGAAATAGGTTAGAGTTGTTGATCTGATGAGGGTCTAGGACGGCCGAGGAATGGCTACATACTTCGAGGGCACTGGAGAAGGCGTTGAGCAAGACGGCGAAGAAAAGCAAAGCACCGCGAGAGTAGAAACTAGAAGTGTCGTCCTTCATCTGATAGAACACACTTCCAATGATCAATGCCATAATGAAGTTTCCAATAAGCTGGGATATGGTCAAACTAGCATCACCCTTGAGACGCTGGAAGCCTCGGATCATGCAGAGGTTAACTTGTTCATAGACAGAAACGGTGTAGGGAGATCCCACACGCCTAGATATCTTTTAGCACTGCGAATCATCAATTACAAAGTTTGAAACTTACTGGCTCTTAGCCTGCATGGCCTTGCGGGACTCGATAAATTTGCTCAAGGCCTCACCTCCGAGAGGATATTCCTGGTTGTATTCATCAATCTCCCTGATCAGTTTGGCATGGGCCTCACTGTTCTTCCAGGCGGCGGCAAATTCATCAGGGGTGCGCGGAACGCGGTCCTCGTAGCCCTTCTTCACGATCCGCTCAGATGGGCTGGTCAGAGAGGTGAGGAAATCGGCGGTAGTCTGGCGGTCAGGGCATTCAAAACCCATATCGGTGAAGAACTGCTTTGCCTCATCGGTGCGGCCAAAGTAGATCTGTCGGCCCTCGTACAAGACGGTCACCTTATCGAACACGTCGTACGCACTCTGGGACGCCTGATAGATGGCGACAGCGACGGTAGCACCGGCATATTTGGTCATAAGGTTAAGGGTCTTGCAGAATTCGAGAGCGTTGGCGCTGTCCAAGCCACGGGTACTGTTATCCCAGCACTGCAGGGGACTTCCACTCAGGGTGGCTTCGGCGATACTGACACGCTTCCGCTCACCACCGGACACACCACGAACGAAGTCGTTTCCGACTCGGGTGTTGATGGTGTGCGAAAGACCCAACATGGCCATGACAGCATCCCGCATATGCAAGGCGTACTGTTCCTTGGTGACACCCGGGAAACGGTTTCGGGGGCACCGGGCCAGCGCGGCGAACTTGAGGGTATCTCCCACGGACAATTGGGGGAAGTGGACATCCGTTTCGGCGGTGTAGATAGCCTCGCCACGGAACTGGGTCATCATCTGCTCAGGCGAGATACCCTGATAATTCATGTGGGAGCTTTCGTCCATGTAGATACCGTTCATCTCTCCTGCAAGGGTCTTGAGGAAAGTGGTGCAGCCGCTGCATGAGTTAGCATGCATCGAAGTGAGGTGGATATCTTGACGCCATACCTGCCGGGTCGTCCCAGGACAACCAGCATCTCGCCGCTCCTGACGAGACCATCGAAGTCGCGCAGAATCTGGATCTTCTGCTTTCCGGTTCCCGTGGCCATACGGAAGAGGGCGCCAATCTGCAGGACTGCGTTGAACACATCCTTCTGGTAGTCGGTAGGACTGCCAAAGCCGTGAACACTGACGCCCTTGAAGGCAACGCCCGCCTCCCGTCGAGGATACAGCTCGGGGTCCCGAGAGGAGAGGGCGAGCAGGTTCTTCATCCAATGCCTCGCCTTGAAGTTGGGACCATGGGGGTTCAGGGTCGAGTCTTCGTTGACGCCCAGGAAGGAGTTCAGAGCATTGTCGGAGGTGGAGAAGCGGGTGGACTCGCGAGTCAGTTGCTGGGCGAGACGGGTGATCTGCTCAACGACCTCTTCCTCGGAAGAGTCATCGCCATACTCGCTTTCCTTCTCCAGGGCGGTTTCGGCTGTACTCAGGGTGCTCATATGGCGCTCCTCGCGCCATTTTTTCATGTCGGACTTGGAGAACGACTTGGCGGAACTGGAGGTGGTGGGACGATCATCGCCCCGTTCGGCATCTCTCTCGGACTCTCTGCTGGACCTGGATCGGGGATGACCGCCGAGATGGTGACGGCGGTTGTTGTGATCATCGTCATCGTCGCCCTGACCGCGACCACCGACAGAGCGGGAAGGATTAAGATTAGGATTTATAGTGCCGAGAAGAGACATGGTGAGAAGATTAGGAGACGTCTAGTCCCGCGATTAGGATAGGAAACGAAGGGAGCCCGAAGGCATAAGGGGGGAAGGGGAGGAACGAGAAATTCAACAATCAAACGAAACGAAGGTATAATGAACGAAAGAAAGTAGAGGGTGAGGAGAGGGATGGATGAAGAGGAGAGAAGAGAAGAAGAGTGAGTGGGAGAGAGGAAGAGGTTCTGGACCGGAGTACCCCGTAGTTAGTGGTCGACTGGTGAGTCCAGCTAACTAATACCTAAGGTGAGTCGCAGTGGAGAGGACCTGTTTTTATTGTTTTCTCTCTTTTTTTTCAGATGGAGCTCGAACTGGGTCGGATGGGCGAATCGGGAACCGGAAAGGCCTCGACTCCGGACCCAACCAGTGGCTCCGTATCTGCCCTGGTGGATCAGGATAAGCGAACAGCGTGGATTTTTATCTCCAGAGCATTTCCCTTTCTGGTAACCGGAGACCCCGGCGGGACCCATTGGCTCCGGCATTGAGATGTACTCCGTAGTTAGTTACCATCCACTGATTTGGATGTTGTTCCGGAAATATGTAGTATGAGAATCTTATTGAGAGTAGGACAATAGCATAGTGTGTGTGCTGATCAAGGTGGTACAAATATAGCAGGTATGTCAAGAATATCCCGTCCGGAATAGAAGCATAATACAAAGGGATAATACAATGGCCATCGCGGGATTCTTGCAGATCTCACGCTATTCATAGATGGTACCTGAACAGAGTCAACACTCCCGATCATTACTAATTGCACATGTTAGATTGATGAACATAGCTGTGTATATGATATTCATCTACATATCTATCTTGTCTTTTCTTTCTTCTTTCAAAGAATTTGATAGCCCAAGTAACTTAATCTATGGACGCACCCACAACGTGGCAAACATGGCAGCCTCCTTACTGACAAGGAATGCGATCTGACAGTCCACAAAGGCACAGATAAGGTGGGGCGGCATTGCTGCGATCCGAGCCCGGCCAATTCCCCATTGTAATAGCGCCCTTACCGTACCATCTCGGAGCCCTTCTTTTCCGATAACCGTAGGAGAATCACGTAATCATCCATGTTCATACACTAGGCCTGCCATCGTTCTCTCCAACATCATCCAAACATAGGACTACCTAGGTAGTAGTCTCTAGTGCAATCTCAATTCAATTCCAGGGTCAGTCCATCCTCTCGATCAACCAAACCCTATACCCAACTATGTAACGAGACGAACTCCTGTTCACGCTCCCCTCCATCGGCACTTCAAACTCTATCCTCCCCTGCACCCACGTTGCTGCGAATAAGATCTCGGGTCCTGACTAGCCACCCGCCATGATCGGCGCCGATCGTCTGCTTGTCGTCACTGCGTCGCCAGCTTCATTGGGGTTTCCCGCTGGATGGACCCGATCGTGGACTCGGACGAAACACCAGCGCCATTCAACCTTGTCCTCACAGAAGTACTTACATAGGTAACGATCTCATCATTACGTCTATGTCCCTCAGCTACATCCACAGTTCAAGCCTTGCAGCAGGAAAGCTCCGTCTCCAGTCGGCAGGGTTGCGTACTATTGATCCAGGACCGGCATATTGAACCTAGTTCGGTGGGATTGCCTGCATGGGTGCCGTCCATGAGATCGGTCACAAAGGGAGGAAAGTAGAGGGAGGAACCACTCGTAGTCAAAAAAAAAAAAAAAAAAAAAAAAAAAAAAAAAAAAAAAAAAAAAAAAAAAAAAAAAAAAAAAAAAAAAAAAACCCTCTCCACTACAAGTATAAGAGGCTATGCTCGGGGAAGGCCAAAAGACCGTCCGGCCGCATAACACGGCATAACCGTGTCGAACCATCTGACAGCAGACAGCAACGTTGTAGAAGACACGCCAAACACAGCACATCACATCTAACGCCGTAGTCAAGTCAGATTCATTATCGTCATGTGAACCAACAATTGTAGTCGACCAGTCTATTCAGCTCCAGCCAGCCATCCCGCAAACAACGGTACACTAGTACAACCACTCATTTCGATCTATTCCTCGTCGTCCTCGCTCTCGTCGTCAATCGATTCAACCAACAGATTACCTCCTCGGCCAACCTTCTCCCCGATAGAGCCCCCCGTCTCTACCTCATACACCGTCCGCGGCATGGGGGAAACCAGGCGGAAGCCGTACTGATGCTCGAATCCCTCAGGTTTCTCCACGCTTGTAGCCTTCTCGTCCACCTCTTTCATAACATCATAGCACTCAACAAACGCGTACAGCTCCTCAATGTCCGCATCGGGGGCGAACCGACGGACCACCCGCTCGCCTGTTGGTAACCGGATGCTAATCCGGACTGCGTCTTTAACATCAGCACTGGGTTCATCAGCGATCCTCTGCGCCCGCCACCGCTTCCAGATCTGTAGATCGTGTATCCGCTTCTCCTCTGCTGCTTGGCGCTCGGCCGCCTCCTGTTCCTCGCGCTGGCGCGCAGCTTCCGCCTCGCGGCGCTGGCGCGCCCGTTCCCGGTCGATCGCAAGTGACCGCTCATACGCCGAGTCTTGTTGCTCCCGGAGACTACGTGAAGCTTGCTGTTCGGCGCGTGTGGCGCGGAGCCGCTCCAGCGGCTCTCGATTCTGCGAGATTGCCAAGCGTAGCTTCTCCACAAACTCTGTCGGGGACGTAGTTCCCNNTCTCCCCTCTTCCCCTCCCCGACCCTCTTCCGAGCGGGCGCGGAGCCGCTCCAGCGGCTCTCGATTCTGCGAGATTGCCAAGCGTAGCTTCCCCACAAACTCTGTCGGGGACGTAGTTCCCGCAATGCGAGCGACGATCGACATGGCTGTCGATGACACCCCCGGCGTGTGTACTACCACCGCCGCAAAGGGAAATTTCGTACATCGCAGCGAGTTGGACACCTGGTATGCCTCGGAATCTTGAACATTCCCACCCCAGACGAGAACGTCATTCTGAGGGTCGTTCACGAACTCGGTCACCTCCCGCGAGAGGAGCGTGTCCCGAACCCAGCCATTCGTATCGTCATGTTCAGGCGCAAGCAGGACCACCAGGAGGAACTTGAGATCCCGGTGCGCCTTTTCCAGCGCCATGTTGTATCCATTCTCCATGAATCCAACGGTGTTGGCTCCATACTCCTCCTCGAACTCCCGGATGAACCGGGCGGCCGTGTCCTGGGGGCCCAAAGGCCGTCGGCCGTTCGTGTTGCGCCGAGCGCCCTGGAGCGCATTGCTCGCGGTCGTGTTGAGGAACCGGGGAAGAAAAGGGAAGAGGGCTCCGAAGAGCCGGAAAGAGCCGCAGAGGAGTCGGTAGAGGAGGTTAAACGGCGTAAAGAGGAGCGCCAGTAGGAACGGCGGACGGTAGACCTGCTGGTCTTCCGGCTGCGTCGTCACTCGCGGGGCTAAATCCGTAGTCACTGCCGGGGAGAACCGAGCTGTGAGATCGTCGGTCATGAGGTTTTGTGTCTGTCGAGTCGCTCGTGGGGGAGGAGGGTTGTTGAGAGCCGCACGAGCTTCCTCAACAGGATCGGGGCCTTCCCCATCGAAGAACTTGGAGATCGCAATCTGATGGAAGACGCAATTAGCATCAGCGCCAAGGGCACGGGACGTCTGTGATGGTTGATTGTACCTGTACGTTCCATTGCGAGCGACGCAACAGTGGAATAGCCTCGGAAGGTGCCTGGCCTGTCACGGCCGTGTAGGTCTCCAGAGCAGTCTTCTCACTATCGGAGAGTTCAGAAATGTCAAGCCCAGACGAGGACATTATCGATTACTTTCTTGATCCATAAACCAAGTGAGGGAGTCGAGGGTGCGAAGCAAAGGAGTATTGAGAATCCTGGTGGAGATGATTGTAGACAGTCTGGGGAAAGCTGCCACTTGTCGGGACGCGGGAGCGTATGAGGCCGAACCAGATTCACATGAACGAGCTGAGCGAAACCTGGTATATGGAATAATTAAAGCAAGGAGATGTGTCTTGTGTCAATCAAGCTGAGGACATCAAAGGCAAGGTCGACATAGCTGTCCACTCGTCATGACGGGATGTGGTGGTGTAGACGCCAGACGCGCGCTTACGGCGTCTGGAGGCCGGCAATAGCAGGCATTACATAACTGCGACCATTCGGGCGGTCTGCCCACTCGATTGATGTTCCCCCCCGCGGGCCCTTTATCCTGTCCTCCTACGAGTCGCCTCGCCCGTCCTGGCCTCCCCTACATCCCTGGCATGAAGGTGTCATTGCGCCCTCTGTCTTCGCGCAGTATCTGCTTTGCTGGTTCTGTTGGATTCTCCATGCCGATGTGGTGAGGGAGGAACCTGCAAGCTTATCGGTAGGATACTTTCGCGCCTTAGCCTACCAACCAACCTACCTCACAGGATCCGAACCATTTCGTCATACCTCTCATTACTCTCGCCGAAGAGGAATGTGGTTTTCTCCAGATCTACTCGGTCGCCCGGTTTTTCTTTCTTCTGTTTCAATGGAGAGCCGTTCTCTTCCCTGATCCCCGCCGATTCGTGCTTCGAGATATACAATGGCCTCTGACTCCCGTCGCGGGACAGGATCTCCCAGAATGAAAGGACGAGGTGAGTCAGCGTTACGATAGAGCAGTTGTGTCGGCCAGTGGAGCATACGAGTCTATACGCTCGACGTCGCGCGACCTTGGAGCACAATCTACTACGTGGGATTTTGCTGACATTGTACGCCTATCCTTACCAGAAAACGCGAAGGACACCCTATGCCGCAACGTGACCATCTACGGTCGATGCCGATATGAAGACAAAGGTGATTTCCCGAGACTTCTCGATCCCGAGTCACGTCTAATCCCTTGAAGGATGTGTCTACAACCATGACCCGAATAAGACGAATTCAGCATACCAGTCAGACAGGTTCGTGCCGACCTTCATACTGCGCCGGGCTATGTCGATATATCGGAATACTTATGGCTCATCACAAATAGTAAAAGACGGCTGAATGTCGACTCCCCAAGTTTTACGCCCTCCCTCCTCTCCTCCAATGGGTCATCTCCAACATCATCATCTGCCACGTTGAAGAAAACGACCACGATATCTCCGAAAGCTGCCAATGCCGCTCCATTTCAACCGAGAGGCATATCTTCACGTAAATCTTCCATCTTAATAATTACATGTAGCCGGATTTCGAGCTGACCGAAACAGGATCGAATGCCAGCACCCCTGCTCGAGCCGAGTCGGCGGCCCCCGACTGGTCTGTAGCTGAAGTCCAGGAATTTATACCTCAGGGCTTTGACGCCTCCCATATGGTACGTGCGCCGATTCCCCTCGTGAATACGTCCATCCCTTCTTGTTCCTACCGTGCTATTCACTTTTGTGTGGGTTGCTCCCTTCCATAACGGGATATCCCATGCTACTGCAAGTATAAAATATCGCTAGAATGCTTGTGGAAAAAGTATTGTCTGAATGCGTACATACGATGTGCTCTCAGGATGGAGTCCCGCATTGGTCGTTCTTTAAACGCACTTGCAGACGACTTTACTCCTGCTCAACGCATCCCTACTTGCGCTCGGCCGTGGCGTGGCTATGGAGGCAGAGGCTTTCATGATGGTCTTCACTATCGCGGTGCTAACACGATTCGACAGGCTTCTCTGCAGGGGAATGGAAATGGACCTGTGCCCTCGACGAGTCCGTTCGATCCATTCGTGACGACTTCGAACCCCCTTGCCGCAGCAAACGCAGTTGGTCCAGTCCAGGCAAACCCCTTCTCTCCGGATACTGCTGCCGCTGCGCTGGGCGGGGCCACTTTCTTTACCGGCCAGACCGGATTTCAACCAGTAGGTCGTTCTAAGACAGTCACTTTTCCCGTGTTTACATTTGCCAGGTTCAATATCACTTGTATGCCCCGATTGGCCCCCACAGCCAGAACACTCTCGGATATCAACGCAACGTACACGACCTCTTTCTACCTAACGACTTCCGCGAGGAGCTGCAAAAGAAGGCAGCCGCGACGTTACAAACATTGCCTAGTATGTGTGGAACAGGAGTGCCTCTGTAGACCCTAGCTAACTTGCGACAGATACGCAGCTTCCAGCACAAGTCGACTATTTCCATTCCCTGGTGCCTTTGGATCTCAACCATCAGAAAAACGCGACGATTTTTGGATTTCCGAGCTGGGTGTATAAAGCGCAGTCGAGCAAAGACGGGAATTTCTATGCTCTCCGACGGCTAGAAGGTATGACCATTCACAGGTTTATTTGATTTTCGAACCCGAAGCTAACGTCATTAAGGCTTCCGTTTAACAAATGAGAAAGCCATCCGATCCGTCCAAGCTTGGAAGCGCGTCTGCAATGGAAGCGTGGTGACTGTCCATGATGCATTTACGAGTAGAAGTTTCCAGGACAGCTCTCTGATCTTTGTCACCGACTACCATCCTCTTTCCAAGACGCTGGCCGAGCAGCACCTTACCGCCGGAAACCGATTTCAGGGCCGGAGCAACACACACATCCCTGAGCAAGTGCTCTGGGGATATATGACACAGATCGCTAATGCCCTCAAGGCAATCCATAGCAACGGCCTCGCAGCCAAGATCATCGACCCGAGTAAGATCCTCCTAACGGGCCGGAACCGCATCCGTCTCAACGCTTGTGCCATCATGGACGTCGTTCAGTTTGATACGCAGCGATCGATTGCGGACCTCCAACATCAGGACCTGGTCAGCTTCGGCCAACTCATCGTCACCTTAGGGGCCAATTCACCCAGCGTCATGCACAATCCCACGAAGGCGATGGAGCATTTCACACGGGCGTACAGTCCTCAAATGAAGAACTCGGTCTTCTGGCTGCTCAACAGCATGCAGAAGGACCAGGACCACACCATCGACATCTTCATCACGGGCATCTCATCCCAGCTGATGTCGACCTTCGACTCGGCGCTCCACATGGACGACCAACTCACCTCCGACCTGAGCCGTGAGCTTGAGAACGGGCGCCTCGTGCGCCTCATGACGAAACTCAATTTCATCAACGAGCGGCCAGAGTATGAGCACGACCGCCAGTGGTCCGAGAATGGCGAGCGCTATTTCCTCAAGATCTTCCGTGACTATGTCTTCCACCAGGTCGACGCGCACGGCGATCCAGTCGTAGATCTCGGCCATGTATTGGCGTGTTTGAACAAGCTGGATGCGGGCTCCGACGAGAAGATCACCCTCGTGAGTCGCGATGAGCAGAGCTGCTTCATCGTCAGTTATAAGGAGATCAAGAAAGCCCTGGAGTCATCTTTCCAGGCGCTTCTCAAGCCTACTCGGAGGGTTCATTAAATCCTCTGTAGTCTCTCTTCCTCTGTGCAACATTACCCTACCCTATGCGAATGATATCTCGGATCGAGTTCAGATCCACGCTCTCATATATGCGTGGAGTGTGACATAGGAGGCTGTGAATGAACTTATCACCTAATTTCGGGTTGGTTGCAGAAACACGACGGGATCAGGATTCTGCACGTGGACATTTTACGGGGCGGGGTGCATTTCCAACATTTCTGCGAGGATGGCCTGTCTCTGTACTCTCCTCCGTGTCGCTTCTGGATTGTGCGGATGAGCCAGCGTTCTTGATTCTTTGCCCTTTTTGCTCGGTTTTTGAAGATAGTATGGTCATGGTATACAGATGAAAGATGCAATTGATTAGAAATTTACCTCATTACAAGCAGCCTATAGACAAGCCAAGAAAATACCCTAACTTTTACATCGTAACCATCCGACCGAAACCCTACAATTCCTCCCCATGGACACCTTCCCCATCATCCTCGACAACATCCGCCAGCCGACTCTTTAAATCCTCCACAGTCAGTTCATCCTCGTTGCCAGTCCACGCCGGGGCCGCGTCGTCCACCTTCCGCGGCGGGATCAGCACATGGTCAACGATATGGATGTTCCCGTCACGGGCGAGGGCATCCTCGAACGCCACGCGCTGGTGGCCGTTGATCTTCAGGGACGCGTAGGGCCCGTAGCGGGCGACGTCGACAGCCAGCGAGCGGTCAGGCAGGAGGGTGGGTAGATCGAGATGGGTGAAGCCCTTGACGCCGAGGGGCTTGATCTGGCCGTCCTCGGTGTAGTAGACGTCGGAATAGAGGGTGCGGTTGGGCACGACGTGGTACTGCAGCAGGGCACGAAGGTACTTGTGGCCACAGGGAGAGAAGAGGAAGGCATTGATCTTTAGGCCGAGTTTTTGGAAGGCGGCATTAGAGGGGGCGAAGATAGTGCCGCCGTGGTGGGCGTACGGGCCGGTCAGGACGGTGGTGGTTTCGTTGGTGGCCAGGCCGGAGGTGAGAATGCCCAGGGCGAAGGTGCTGAACTGCGTGGGGACGATCTCGAGAAGCGTGCAGGCGTGTGGTGGGGGGAGGAGGACGGAGTCGATGCCGTGGATTACGCCGTTGGAGCCGGCCTGGTGGGTGGTTTAGTACATATGTTTATTATACCTTTGGGGGGTGGGGAGGGTTTACAATGTCGATGGCAATGATGCGGCTGTAGTAGTTCACAGTTAGGCCTTTCCAGCCTACGCGAACGGCCAGGCGCTGCGGGAGCTTGTCGCCTAGATCCGGGTCTTCGAGAATGGACGGCAGCGTGTGGCTGTGGAAGACCTGCGGTGCGGTGTAGATGCCCGGGCTGATGTGGTAGCGCAAGACGGCGCGGATGAGCTCCTTGGACGGCTCATGATGGTGGTGATGGGGGATTTTCTTGAAGGCGTCGTCTGTCGGGGCGAAGACGGTGTGGTTGGCCTTGGTGGAGTTGAGGAGCTGCACGAGCTCCTGGTCCTCGTTGATGATTTTGGCGAGGATGGTGGTGTACTTGCTCGCGGCGATGAGCTCGTAGATGGTCTTGTTAGACGGCGGGTGGCGTGGAGGGAACAGCCGGTACACCGGAGACAGCTGGGAGAGTTCTTTGGGGAGGTTATCCGCATCGTCATCGATGGGACGGGAGAAGTAGTTGTTGAGCCAGTAGCGCTCGGCCTCCGACGCCGCGGTTGCGGCGGAGCGCCATGCATCGCTGGCTGCTTCGAGCGCATCATCTAGGACATTTCGCAAGGTGGATGCCACTGAGGTCTCCGCGGACTCGGCCAAAGAAGGGAAGCCATTCTCCAGGTGGCGGCTGGTGGTGTCCTTGAGGTCACTCAAGACTTGTTGATGGTTTGGAGTTACGACCGCCGAACAGGCGGTCACCAGCGGCCAGAGATAGAGAAACTTCATGGTGGGATGAGTTTCCTTAGGATGGACGCATTTGGGACAGTATGAAGAGGGAAAGAAGGAAAACCACCTCGAGTAGCGGGGAAGCAAAGGATCATATGGTTTTCCCAGTCGGTCCGCGGTCTAGATGGATGACGGAAGACAAGTGACGACAACCATGATGTCACGCCTGTCTTAGTCATTTCATCAACAACAAGAACAACATCAATATCAATAAACGACCAACAAGGGAAGGCAACAGGAACATCATAATTCATGATTCATTATGGTATTTATTCAATAGTCACATCGGTTCATCGGTATGAAGATGCATACAGATAGTATGCCCCGGAGACGCTCTCATCGATCGTATACCAAGCTTGGTAGACCATACCAATCGAGAATAGCAATCAGCCACGGCAAATCTCACTGGCACCGTATCCAGAAACACCCCAATTCTCTTCTCACATGCAGACTTCATTGATGACATGCCGGGCTTTCATCAGGCATGACCATCCGGTTCCAACCGCATTCGACCAGGAAAACACCCCAGTCAACCGATTTTGAGCACTCAAGAGGTCATGCAGACGTCCACACCTGTACGATCATAGTCGTAAATAATGCCAATCATGCAGTAGGCCCCCGAGCAAGCACGCGGCTCCTCGTGGGTGTGCCGAGGACATTCACATCCTCCGGCTGGGATTCCAAATTACTCTTCCTGCTGAACGAAAGGATTGGCAATCTCCTCGCTCCCATCGGCAGGTGAGATGAGTACAATCAAGGTGCCACGGGCGACGATGAGGCCCAGGGAGCGGGTGGTCTCATTACCCTCATCATCTATCGTAGCTGTTAGGTACAACCCAGACCAGAACCATGGGAAAGATAAGTTACTCACCCCGCATGGTCTCCTTCACATCATCCAGCACGAGGTTCATGAGCTGATCATAGCCTTTCAACAGACCGAGGACTATCGATGGTCAGTGGGGTCCTAGCCCTAGTATACTTGATCGAGAAAATGGCAAGGAAAGAATGAACCAAAAGAAAGAAAGAAAGGAGGAAATAAATAAAAAAAATAAACATACCCTCTCGTCCGCCATTAAACTTGACGCGCACCTCCTTATCCATGTACTTGGTGAGGTCGAGGATGTTTTCCTTCTTGGGCTTCTCCTGTTGTTGTTGCGCACCGCCACCGGCACCGCCACTTTTGGCGTGACCACCACGAGACCGGTCATAACCTCCGCCACGACCACGACCACCACGGAAGGAGCCTCGTTCCGACATCTTGGCTGGGGGTGTTGCTTTTTTTCCTGGAATTAGACAAATGGAACTGGGCGAATTGAGGGGAAGAGAAGGATTGACGGGATTGAGAGTTTTGTTGAAAGATGATTGGGGAGGGAGGAGAGGATTTCCTGGAGTGGTGGGATCCCCCTCACAAGTGGGATGAGGGATATCCAAGGAAGGGAAGGGAGGGGGTGGGAAGAGAAAGAGGGGAAGAGAGGGGGTGGGAGGAATGAGAATGAGTATGAGGGATTTTCGCGTCGGGAAGAGCGGAAGATGTACGTACTTCTGGAGTAAGGTGCCTGAATGTATGGGTGGGTGTAGGTACAGTAGTTAGTCGGTGGTCGATACTACTCCTAGGAGGAACCGTCACGGGGTGGGAAAAGTTTGATAAGCAAGCCGCGTGTTGTGCAGCCTTAGGCAGCAACCTTCCGCTCCTCTGCCAGCCAATCGGATCCGCAGCTCCAGGCAACCCGTGCGGACAGCATTCGCAACCAATGTATAATTTGTCGGATAATTCGACAAATAATCATATAGGATCATTCTGGTTTTAGATTTGGCTAGATATAGATATCCACAATATATAGAATCCGATAACACCTAGTTACTCTCTGCCTGTAAACGGCTCACCCCGGCAGCGGAACAGCCCGGCGGGACTCCGCCCCCCCATTATTGTGATTCTCTGGACCAGAAATGCCCGGCAGCCAAACTCCGTCCGCCTTTCCTATTCGGTCTTCCCCCCTCTCGCCTTTCCTCTCTCCTTGCGCCTCTCCTTCTTTTCCTCTTCTCTTCTACCTAGCTCCTGTCTCTTCCTCTCCTCCGTTCTTCGCCCTCGACCTCTACTTCCTTCTCCTCCGTCCACTACTCCGTACACTACCACGGACTTCGGTCCAGACTCTTTCAGCGACCTCCATCCGACGCATTACCTAAGGCAAACCGGTCCTGGAGCCTGAGGCTCCGCCATCGGCATCACATCCTTCATCCCATTACTCAATCGCAGCCCGACCGGTTAATAACCCTCCTCCCCTCTCCTCTTCCCGTGCCTCCTCGGAGGGGGTTTTCTTGTATCTTATTGCATTCATCTTTCGCTTCCCATCCCATCATCGGGTGTATCTCAATTTCCTGTCCTCTCTTCCCTCTCTCTATCTACCATGGAGTCCCGGCCAGCGACCACCGAGCCGTCCAGTAAACGGCCCCGATCTCCCTCCGGCGGCGACTTCCCTCCCATCGCGTCCAAAGTCCCCAAGACCCATTCCAATCACCTGCAGATCAACTATCTCGCCCGCCAATACCCCGACAATCTCCCCTTGGTCTCCATCGATGATACCATGCCTGCTATCATCCACCTGATTGGCGAATACGACGGCGTCCTTCATCGGCACGAAAGTATCGCCGGCAACCTAGGCGCCTGCCCGCTCGGCCCTATCTTGATCAAGCGCTTCGAGCGCTTGTTCGATGGCCCACCCCGCGTGCTTAAATCCCACGGCAAAGACTCTCCCAACATCACCTGGCTCGATGTCGTCGAGTTCGCCAAGAACAAACCCGAACAGTTCAACCTGGAGAAGACGCGCAATGGCGTGCGCGTCTGTCAATTCTACACGAAACAATGCCGGGTTGAGATTAGCGAGGAGGATTTCGTTCTGATCGCATCTGGAATGCCTCAGAAGATGATTCCCCCCCAGCCGATCATCGAGGATGAGGAGAAGGAGTTGGGTGCCTTGGAGATTTTGGAGAGAAACCTCCAACAGATCATCCAGGTCGCGGATCAAGGTAGCTACCCGAGACACCCCCAGATCCTTTCCCATCCCATACTAATAAGATTGTTCCACAGTCTCTGCGCGTGCACGACAGCTCAACCACCGGCTCAAGAACCGCCGGACCGCTATTGTCACTCGTCGCGAAAACGACGCATCCCTCCATTCGCGACGTCACCGTTCAACCAGCCCCTCCTGGCGTGACGCCAGCGGCTCCCAACATGCATCGAATGGCAATACTCATTCGAACGCACATTCCCCCTCCGGTTTTGTCGCTGTCAACGCCGGCCGGCCCGGCGGCGGCGACGCCTCCACGGAGGACAATGCGCTATCGTCGCAATTCATGTTCTCCCATCCCAATACGGATAACGTCACCATTATCAACGGCACCTCCATCAAGGGCGCATCGCCAACAACACGCGCTGAGCTGATGAAAAAGTTCTTCACTACCCAAGACCGCCAGGCGCGTAGCTATGACGAGCCCTCGGGGTCGCACAATCGCCAGTCCTCCCGACCCCGGCCGCGCGCGTCGGATACGGCAGATTACAACATGTACACCCCCGGCCCCACCACTGTTGCCATTCCCAGTACTCCGTCTTCTCTCCTGCCGCCACCCAAGACGCACCATCACGAGAAGGATGACGGTGGACCATTCAAGATGGAGATGGTTGCCCGCATGGAAGAGCTGCAACGCGGTGAGCGCATCTTGCCGCCCTGTGATCGGTGTCGCCGGCTGCACATGGACTGTCTGAAGAACCTCACCGCCTGCATGGGGTGTACGAAAAAGCACGCCAAGTGCTCGTGGAAGGATGTGAAGGAGGAAGAGTTGCGTGAGTTCCGGTCCGATCGCAGCTCCCGCGAGCGCATTGATGATGCGCAAGTGAAAGACTCGACAACCTCGGCGGCCCCGTCGGCACCACCCTCTGTCCCCGGCACCAATTCTGCCACTCCCGTTCGCGCGCCGGCAGGTCCGGGCCCGGAGTCGGGGCCGGAGCTGGAGCGCTATGCTGATCGGGGACGAGGAGGCGGTGTCGATTTCCACCTCCGTCGGGAATCGGCGCCCACTGCGGGCCCTACTCCCGGCACGCCCATGGGCAAGGAGCTGTCCCCACGTCGGGCAGTGAGCGAGATCCATGGGAGCGCAGGTGCTCATGACCGGCACGGAGGCCATGATCGTCCGATGGGGCTGCACCGACGTCCGGAGGAAGTCCCCGAGGATGACGATCCGGATGCCAATCAGCGATTGATGCAGGCGATTCTGGACACGGTCGATCACCATGCGCGGGCCGCAGCGGCGAAGGAGGGTGGATCGGGGCAGAGCGAGAGAGAGAAGGAACAGGAGCGCGAGCGCGAGCGAGAACAAGAACGGAAGATGGTGAAGGCGTAGGTAATGCATGAGGGGATTGTTTGTTGTTTTCTTGTATATCTGAGTATTATTAGCGGATATCCTGGTCAGCGCTGATGAATATATTTGGTCTATACTGTATTATGGGCATTCATAGTCCGGTCAGTCATTGTAGATCCAGATGATACTCTCTGGCGAATGGCCAATGATGAGCTGCTCGTCTATAAGAGACCAGTGGCTGAGTTGCAGGGTCTACAGGTACCGTTGTCCCAACGAACTTTTTTTTTTCTGAGTAGAAGAACATGCAGCTGTAACGCCTCATCCTATCCAGCCATTCATCCAAAATATATTCCCGTGATGCACAACCACGCTACATGTACAACACTTCCCAATACGATATCTACGAAACGATAATACCATATCTCAAACACACCAACATCAGATAATAAAACAGTGTGTTGGTGAAAAAAAAAAAAAAAAAAGAGTTCCAGTTGAAAGGAAAAAGACAAATCAAGTCAACGCACTTGGCGCTGCTGGGAATCGAACCCAGATCGAGACGGAGCTGGGTATGAACCACAACGTCGCATGATGACCATTACACTACAGCACCTTGATTTGATGAAATTTGTCTCAAAACTTGGATCCATAAAGACAAAGCGCACTAAACATTTAGCCGCTCCCACATCACCCCACAAATCCGCCGCTGATGAATCATAGAGGAATCATTCCGCGGTGGGGGATTTTCCACGACGACTACTGTACTCCTAGTTATTATACTGTACAACAGAGCATTACATGCGCCTTCTCCTTCATGCCGGAGGCGAATGCCGTATATCCGTACCGCCACCCCAATGCAGCAGCCGATCCGTCTACAGGGGGATTCCCGGCTCCCTTGCAACCTCCACCGCAAACAATCGCCCCGGGGAGGAGCGCAAATAATGCTTATTTGACTATTATGTGAACAATGCGGGGTGGTTCTCCCCCCACCGGACAACGCTGTATATAACAATTCTAATATCTCCATCCGCACTGGTCCGTCACCTCGATTCCTCTTTATACAGTATCTCATTCCCCTCTAGTCACACCTCCCTCCCCACCAGACAGCATGGATCCCTCCCAGGTCAAGCTCCCCCCGATGAAAGACCTCACGGTCGACAACATCACCGAAAACACCATTCGCATCAACTCGCTCTGCCAGGACCCGCGCATGAAATATGTCCTCGAGCGGCTCGTCACGCACCTGCACGACTTCGCTCGCGAGACCCGTCTCAGCACCGACGAATGGATGGCCGGCATCAAGTTCCTGACGGAGGTGGGCCAGATTTGCTCCGACGTGCGCCAGGTTCGCAAGCACCTCAACTCCCACCAATGCATCCACGAGAAACCCTAACTGAATACCTCCTGCCCAGGAATTCATCCTCCTCTCCGACGTCCTCGGCCTCTCCATCCTCGTCGACAGCATCGACCACCCCAAGCCCCCCGGCAGCACCGAGGGCACCGTGCTCGGCCCCTTCCACACCCACGACGCCGAGGAAATGCCCTACGGCGAGTCCATGTCGCACGACCCCAAGGGCGAGCCGCTGCTTGTAGTCTGCACCCTGCGCGACACCCACGGTAACCCCATCGAGGGCGTCAAGATCGATATCTGGGAGACCGACTCCACCGGCCACTACGACGTGCAGTATGCCGGCCGCGACGGCCCCGACGGCCGCTGCATCATCCGCAGCGACAACAGCGGCGTCTTCTGGTTCAAGGCTATCACCCCCGTGCCGTATCCCATCCCCCACGATGGGCCGGTCGGCCAGCTCCTGAAGAAGCTGCATCGGCATCCCTACCGGCCTAGCCATATGCACTTTATGTTCCAGAAGGAGGGGTTCGATCATTTGATTACGTATGTTGGAGATTGACTGTGTTGGGGGCTTTTCCGGGAGGACGTGTTGTGCTAACGAGGGATAGTGCGCTCTACCTCCGCAACGACCCATACGAAACCTCCGACGCTGTCTTCGGCGTCAAGAACTCCCTCGTCGTGGACATCGGCCGCGCCGGCCCCGAGTACGCCAAGAAGTACAATGTCCCCGAGGACCATGCCCTGCTCACCTATGACTTTGTTCTCGTTTCTGACAGTGAGACGGCTGAGCTCCGGGCCCGCAATTCCAAGGAGGCCCTCGATAAGCTGGGCCGGAAGGTGAAGATTGTAAATGGCCTGCCCGTGCCGGAGCTGGACTGAGCGGTGATCTGCAGCGGTACAGAGTATGTGTATATGTATATCCACTACCCAACTTGTATATACAGCGGATGATTATGTGGGACGAATTAATTCCTGGTTCATATCATATGTCATACATGTGTCTCGTTATGTAGGTATTTTTATATACGGTAAATCGGGAGCTGGTCAATCAGATCTCGGCCCAATCATCTCCCCAAAGTCGCTGTCATCTGTGACCAACGCCCGGCGGTCCCCGTCACCAGCGTTTCCCCCGCGGAGTCGGCGCAGGCCGTCGTCGTCTTCGACCCATCCGCCGACTTTCTCAACTCCTTCGATGTATTCTGTTCCGACCCGCAGGTTCAGTCCTGCGCTAAGGGCGCGCTCGATTCGCGTCTCGCGTCCCTGCGCGACGAGCACGCGGAAGACATGTGCAAGGAACCCGCTCAGAATGTCGACGCTCCAGTCGTCTGGGACGAGGCGCAGGACCTCGCCCACGTCGAAGAACGAAGCGAACCGCGCCAGGAGATCGCTGGTGCGCTCGATGCGTTCCGACAGGTCCTCGATGCGCAGGAACTCGTCTAGTAGATAGCCAAAGAGCTCGGTTTGGAGCGGGCGGTCGGCGAACTCAGTCAGCGAGCCAGTGGCGCTGGTGCTGCGCGGTCCACCGAAGAGACAGTACCGCACGGCCGAGTCGTAGTCGCCCAGTCCATGCGTTAGTAGACGGAGCGCTTCCCGATGCCGGCCTTGGAGACCGTCTAGGATAACCGACTCTGAGACTAGTTCGTTTTGAAAGGGTTCAATGCGAGCAAGAACGGCGGGGATGGAGTATGAAAAACTGGCTGATGGCAGTGACGAGAACTGACTACCACTGCCGCCACCAAGCAGCTGCAGAAGCCGTAATCGTGACTGCCACCAAGGTTCCGAGGGCGTGTTCTCAGCGATGAAGTTCATGTAGGTGGGTTTGGGAGGGCGCAACGCGCGGTAAGTGGAGTAAGACTCTGCAAGGGACGCTCGGGCTTCAGGAGACGATTCAAGAACAAAGAGCACGGTATCAAGGTAGTATGAGAGCAGATCATCGGCGTATTGTGTATACTGGACATGTCGTTAGAAATGAAAGCAAGAACTCAAGACGATCTCTGAGACTTACGTTCTTTGAGAACACCAGGTGCTCCAGATATGCTTGAACTGCGTTTGGAGCACGCTCCTTCAGTAATGGCACGACGTCTGTCGGCTCCAGTCTGACCCGACTCGAGCTATCGGCGAACACCTGAATACCAAGATTTGGATTGCGTTGAGCTAGCCAGGCTCCGTATTCTTCGACGAGTTGTGCATCCTTGATTTTGACCAGGTACTTGCGCATCTGCATCTCAACCCCTGGAGCACCGACCTCGCGCCCAACATCTTCCTCGCCCTCAATGATTCGTCGCCAGGTCTTCAGGACGTTTCCTGACATTTTCCGGCTCTGATAGAGTCGGCTCAGAACGTACAGCCTCCGGTGACCTTCCAGGAGCACCACTGCCCGCTCGAAGTTGCCTTTCCAGTTATCCACAAGCCTGTTAAGCTCTGCACGGACTGGTAATCGTTGATCCACTGTCACGCTCGAATCTTGCTCCAAAAGCAGCCGCAACAACGCTGCATCCACGCTGTCAAAGACGTACGTCTCGTCAGTAATGCTACCGTATCCGCGCTTTTGCTGCCATGAGATCAAAAATCGCTTGACCATATCCAACACGTTCGCGTCAATCGCACCGGCGCGTGGACCTTCCGATTGATTGATGTATACTTCGGCGACTTCCGCCAGCCCTGCATGAATCCAGATGCCCTGTGGGCCTTGCAGAACCTCCTGCCGTAAAGAAGGGACCAGCAAGAGAGCGATACGGGGATCGAGATTTCCACTTATGAGCGCTCTCTCTGTTCCATCGATCACAGCAGGGGTTCTGGAAGCCGGGTCCATAGACATTAGGTCTCCCAGAAGTAGGAGACTTGCCTTCTGTTTCAGATAATTGAACCCTAGAAACTCGGCTTCGGACTTTGGCTCGGTGCTCTGAATAAGCTCGATTGTGTCTTCAATGACCTTCCGGGTCAACACCTTATGGCGGCCGTTGTCCAAATCTTGGGCAGTCTGTAAAGTGTCGTTGAGTTGGATAGGCAGAGGATTCCGTACAATTCGCCAAATTTGGTTCCCGCTCCACATCAGAAGGCTGCTCTGAGTTTTACCTAGGTCACGGGCAAATTTCGCTTCTTCGGCGTTTCGCTCTGCTTCCCAGCCGCGCCCAGCCGTGTCCCCTTTCCTAGAGCTCTCCGAGTCGGTGGCCTCCTGAGCTTCGAAGAGCTCTTTCTCTTTCTGCAGTTGCTCAATGGACGCCTGAGTTCTAGAATCGGTTGCGGGAATATGAGGGGACAATAAGGGAGTTTTCAGGCGAACCATTCGCAGAAGTTTCCCCATCTCGTATATCTCGAGCTTGCTCGGGCTAGTGGTATGGCAAAGCCCGACATGCGAGGAGTCCCCTGTGGTAGAGGGGAAATCAACCCAGTTTTTGTGATCTTCAGCTTCGGCTGGGTCAACATCCCACGGCTGGACTTCTAGGGAGTTGAATGGTTTGCCATCCTTCTCCGTTTCTATGACCGCGAGAACGAGCTGCTCACGTGTGTCCTCTGGAGATTGCATCAAGTTGTTTTCATCACCCTTGTCGATAACAATCGATTTAGGGTACCTATGGAACGTGATGGTACCGCGGTCGACGTCACCGTCCATGTTCACAAATAACCCAACGCCAGGCTCCGTTTCATCGGTCCCTCGAACCACCAGAAACTCATTAGGAGTAGGCGAAAGGACATGGGGCTTTAGCTGTGCCGACGGCTGTTTCGGCAATGGTGGGAGTGGCTTCGCAGCCTCACCAGTCGAAGACTGTGATTCTTCTTCTGGACGCTCCGTAGATGTTCTTGGTGACGCGCTTCTGCCTCGTTCTTGCGACAGTGATCGCCGCGGAGTCCCAGATTCGGGTGACAGTTCCGGGGTTACAGAGCTGGAGCGGTCCCGGGCTGATGACTGGGGATTCGGCTGCAGCATTCCGGCGAGTGTGTTCAAGCTAGAACTCCTGTTGTGGGAACGGTCCGCTGCAGGAGGCGATGAAGTTGATAGTGAGGGGGATGATGCCGGGGGCATGTCTTCGATCTGGCCCGACCCAATTGCTTCATTCAATACCGAGACAGGAAACAAGGGAATTTTCTGCTGATGCTCCACATCTAACAACGAGTATCCGTGGGCATCTGCCGCACAAGCAATGATACCCCTCCGCGCCGCGGCCAAACAGCTGGGAAACTCGATATTCCTCACTCTTCGAGCGGCATCCCCGATTCTCACCAGCATGATCCTGTTTTGGGCTCCTATCATAATTACCGGGTTCTCGGGTTCATCAGGGTCGGTATTCTGATCAAGGCCACCGATCCAGCGACAGTTGCCGACCTTGGTGTTGTCGAATGCCGGACTAAGCTCCGGTAGCATGTAGAAAGTGACGGTTCCATTGCAAAGAATGCATGCCTTGTTGACGGAGGGAAGAAGAATAATTTGCTGAATACCCGGTAGTTGCGAGGATGTGGATGCGCTGTGAGAAAAGGTAATAGGTAACCTGGATGCTAGAATGAAGGTCGAATCACTGGTGTTGTCGGCCGGATCGGGAGGTAGAGAGACGAAGTGTAAGATCTCAGCGGCCGAGGTTCCAATGTATAGATTATCATCTGTTAAGGGCAGAATTGGTCAGTTGGAATATACCCTCGTGAAAGAAAGAGATATAAGGAATGCTCACTCCAATACTCGACACAGGTGATATGGACTTGGGCATTGGGATCATCGGCTGTCAGAGGAATCTGATCGAAGAGAGAACGCAGGAGATAAGGGGATGCCTTGGGATGTCCGATCCTGCGCCTCTTGCGCGGATTGGAGGCATCGTCGTCGGACACCATGATGAGACCAGCTCTGGTGTAGAGAGACGAGGGAACAAGAGAGCTTCCGATGAGCTTCTGGAGAAGCCGGGGTTACCCTTGCTGAGTCAGGCAGATCACTGTTCCTGGATAATTCCTGACTAAGCATATGATGCTGACGCGTTCGGACCATCATCGGACCGATCCGCAATGAGGCCCTCCGCATTGCCGCATCGTTCGAACATCGCAATTGATTTCTTGTCTTTTCTTGCGGTGTCTGTTGTACGGTTCTTCGTTTTGGATGGGGGAGTTGCTTAGCTCGGATTTTGTGTGCTGTTGATCTTTGATTTCCTTCAAAATGGATGCGTTCGCTCTAACAGAGGGCATTGTCCCTGAATCAAACCATCAACATGGCCACGACAACGATAAGGATAATACCAGCAAGCTGCCAGAAGGCGCCAACAAGTTCCAACGCGCCATTGCAGCATGGAGAGGTCGGGCTCCTCATCCTGCTTTCTGTTCCGTGTGATTCCGGAATCTAACAAAGAGACTTCTAAACAGGCATTGATTTGTCCAGCACCATCGCGAAATTGGATAGTACCGCCTCGGACTTGGTCGCTCAACAGCGAGATTCCCTCGTGCAAAGAAAAGACCTTGCCCAGAAGACCAAGGACTTCCGGAAACTAGATGACTCCTCCAAATTGGCAGAGTATAAAGGTCTCCTTAAAGGTTAGTGTCGTGTCTCCGTCGTCGGCGACCATGACTGACATCTTGGACAGCATACCAGGGCTTTATTGATGTCTTGACAAACCAGGGAAAAGCCTCATCTTCCGCATTCCTTCAGTTATACTCTACGTTATCCGAGGCACCAGACCCTTATCCATTGCTGGAAGCATCCATCGACTCGCTGATCCACTCGGAAGAAACCGTTCCCAAACTGACATCCGAACGCGACCAGCTCCAGGGCTCTGTTGATCGACTTACGTCTCAGCTAGAGGAGACTGAGAAGCGACTCCAGGAAGAACGCGCGTCAAGGAAGAAACTGGAGGAGACCCAGGAAACAAAGATCAAAGAGGTGGAAGCATCCTGGTCAGCTGTGCTGTCGGAGAAGACGAACAATTGGACGGCCAAGGAAAAGAGCTTGGAAGAAAAGGTGGAGAACCAGGACCGCCTGATCAAGGATCTCAAGGCAAACTACGAAGTATCGCAGCGATTGGGCCAGGACAACGAGAGCGGCGACGGCTCCCAGAATGCTGCTACCGCAGCCGAACTGGAGTTGGTGTCCGCCGATCTGGAAAAGACCAGCCTCCGACTTGCTGAGGTGGAGGCACGGAACGAACAGCTGAGGCTTGAGCTGGCTCAGGCCGTATCACATTCGCAACCGGAACAGGCACCGTCTGTGGAGGATGACCCCGCATATCTTCGTCTCCAGTCCGAGAATTCCTCCCTCCTTCGCAAATTGGACGCTGCACGATTTGACCGGGATTCTGAACGGCACAAGTGGGAGTCGAAGATCTCCCAGTCGGAGAGACAAACGTCGAAGCTCACTGCTGAACGCGATGAGCTGCGATCCAAGTTGGAGAAGTTGGCTGATTATGAAGATATCCGTCGGGAGCTAGAGATGATCAAGGTAAGCTTGACCCTTGCATGATGTCTTCACGTATTTATCTCACTCTTGCATAGTCTATTGAGTTTTCTGCTGGAGATGATGACGACGCTGCCGATCTTGCTGAGTCGGCTACCAATGGCTCAGCCCAGTCCAAGGACGGCTCGAAGAACAACACTCTGGAGCAACTCCTGCTGGCCAGGAACAAGAAACTTACGGATGAACTCACGATTCTGCGAGTGTCGCACCGTGATATCCAGGGCCAGCTGGAAACCCTCCGGGAAGACCTCTCCACTACGAAAGAAGAACTGGAGAAGTCACAGAAGCTTTCCACTACCCTCGAGAATGATCTACTCCGGGTGCAGCAGGAAGCCGCAAATGCATTCCCATCTTCAGCAATGTCAGTCGCTGGCACCTACACCTCGAAGTATCATTCGTCCCGAAGGGGCGGCACATCCCCAACATCATCTATCATCTCCGGATTTGATCATTCCGGGGGATCGCCTAACACCATGGACTCAATTAGGGCCGGCGAGCCAGTCGGTGGGGGCTCGGGGCTTTTGCCAATGATCCAGGCCCAGCGAGACCGCTTCAAGAAGAAGAACACGGAGCTGGAGGAGGAGCTATCGAAGCTATACGGTACCGTCAAGTCGCTCAGGCAGGAGGTTGCTTCGCTCCAGAAAGACAACCTTAGTCTATATGAAAAGACGCGGTATGTGTCCACATACAGTCGTGGACAGGGTCAGGGGGCGTCGTCGTCGTCCTCTGCCTATGGTAACAAGCCGGGCTCCTCTGTGCATCCTTCCTCAGATACACCATCTGGGCTGTCTCTTGACCGATACCAATCTGCATACGAAGCCCAACTCTCACCATTTGCTGCTTTCCGTGGACGTGAGTCTGCACGCGCGTATAAACGCATGAGCTTGCCCGAGCGGGTTGTTTTCTCCCTCACTCGTATCATTCTGGCCAATCGGACTAGCCGCAATCTCTTCGCTGGCTATTGCCTGGCTATCCATATTCTCTTGTTCGCCATGCTATATATGATGAGCACGATGGAGATTGAGAAACACAGCAGTGCCACCTTGGGCGCAGCTGTCGCGGGCATGGGCAGCGCGGCTGGCAGTGGCAATGGTTACAGTGGGGGACAGCAACTACATGGCGATGATTGGCAGCAAGAAGGGTTCAATCATGCCGGATAATTGACTGCACTGTATTTCTATTGATATGATTTTCCTTGACTCTTGTTATGGGCGTTGGTTGCAAACACTCACGAATACCTTTTGTTATTCACATCTTGCGCTAGATGCGCGGATATCTTTTGTGTCCATATTTGCTAGGATCTCGAAACTTGCCACTGTATCCTATACTAGCTCG
Organism: Aspergillus pseudoterreus; assembly: GCA_002927005.1. Taxonomy (NCBI): domain Eukaryota; kingdom Fungi; phylum Ascomycota; class Eurotiomycetes; order Eurotiales; family Aspergillaceae; genus Aspergillus; species Aspergillus pseudoterreus. Next base: position 571,511 of record PIJX01000033.1, read on the forward strand.
ACGCAAAATAGCCGTCTACTTAGACTACCTATAAGCAAACCCGGAGGATTATTTTCTTGCTTTGGGCCGGGGGTGTCTCGATAGGCTGGTGATAAGACCCCTTCCAGGGCTGTCTTAATCTGGAGCGCCAATGTCCGCGAGTGCCAGCGGTGTTCGGTGGTGAAACCACCCATGACCCAGAAATTGTCGAGGCGAGATTGAAGATTGTCCACATGCCGCGGATCTCACCCTCGCCATCAACACCCCATGTTGCGTCCAGCTGGGCGGCAAAGGCATGGGGTCCGAGCAGACCTTCCTCCCCCGTACTAGCTGCATCGCCACTCAGTATCTGAACAGCGGAATCACGCACGTCCTTGTCAGAGAACCCGGTGCACCCTATTATGGCATCTGCATTGACGGAGCTTTCGTCCGAAAAACCGCAGCCACTCCGAAAAGCCATGTGGCTGTTTTCGCATGGGTAAGCAGTCATTATATGCTCCAGATGTACAGAGTCCTAAGCTCATAGCGAGATTAGTCACAGGACCATAGGTGTGACTACCTAGTGCTAACCGTTGTTTGGCAGGAGGTACCACTAGTTCTGCCCCAAGGCCTCCCAGAGCGTTTAACACAGATACGAGTCCAATGATGAGAGTTATAATGTCCGGGTTGCTTCCCTTTTCTGCTTCTTGCAGGGCTTCAGCCTGTCGGATGTCTCACTGGGTGTCCAACACGACCGAAGACGGTGCTGCCCTAGTAGGTTCCGGATAAACATGGAATAGTGCTGCAGACTATGGGAAAGGCATATGATATGAGGTCTGCTGAAGAACTTCGAAAGTAAGTCTGCATGATGAAACAATCAACGTATCTTGTTGTCTATCGATATTTGGGCACCGTAGTGATTGGTTATTCATGGTCTTGATGTGTACCTTTCTATATTTGGAAGATGCTCCCTGGCCTTTTCATGCAGGATTCAATCTCCTTGCATTCCATAGTTGGTAGGATTTTGAGATACTGTTCGCGCTATAGATTCGCTAGTATTTCATCAGAAACGAACTGAGATCGCGGGTTAAAGGGGTCGCGGTGTAGACAGATAATCTCTAAACCCCAGGTGAGAGATGAGAGCCATGACGATATGTGGTGGTAACGACTTCGGATGTCGGGCAATGGCTATCGGAGTAGAGCTGGTCAGAATAATGGCTTGAGGTTACATTTCCAGCGCGTACTCCGCACTCTCTGGAGTGGACCTTGAAGAGTGGTGGAGTATAATATATTAATGAGCGGAACAAAAATAGCAAACAATGGAGGTGCAGTAAACAGAGATGACTAGATACCGATCGGTGAAGAGAAATGGAGTATATGGAGCGTTGTTATGGTCATGGTCTTGTTGTCTGCAGTGTAAGCGCCGACCCCTCCCGGCAGATATAATTAGGTCTGCAGGATTCCCGGACATTTAGTCTGCAAATAGGCGCTCCTTACTAGCAAATCATCTTCACGGCAGATCGGATCCCTGAGATGCACCAATGACGACCCATAACAGCTCTTCACCGGCTATTTCTGCCATGCTTCGCGTGGACTCCAGGCCCCTAAATCATTCGCGAAGTTGGAAGGATCAGCCAGCGCCTCTCCAGCACCAATGGTAGATCTCGATCTTGCAGGCGTCTAGCTAGCGGCTTGAGAGGAGCTCTCACTCGAGGCTGTTTATAGATCCTGCATCATTGGTTTCAAACATAGATTAAGTCGTTGTTACTATGTTTGCGCTCCCCAAAGATGGTTCATCGTATAGAAGCGGAGCCCTATATATGGCTGCATCCGACGTGTTCCCTGTCCAGCAGTTCATTCATCTCTCATTCCTTGGTTGTTGGTAGTCTCCTTTCCCAGTTGGGTTGTTCGTTGTTGTTTAGATACCAGTTATTTCTCTATTGTTCTTGTCTTGCACGCTGGTTGTGCACTACTATTTACTCTATTTTATCTGATTCATCTTTCCTTATCCCTCAGAATCATCTGCAAACTCCCCTCTCCGTTATACTTCTTACCTGCCTTTGAACCGTGGTTTGATCAAGCATCCGGAATGCATCTACTCCCTTTGCTGGTTGCCGGCCTGACGGCAACTTCACTTGCTGCTCCCACCTTCTTTGACGACCTGTATGACTATTCAGACGACATGGCTGGATTTCTCGGAAGGGTGAGCAAGCATATCGAGGACGCCAAAGACCTCTTCACAGCGACGTCGACATGCGATCCATCCAACATTGCCCTCCCAGCATATGCTTCAGGTCTGCCTTCTCCTACCGATCAAAGGCCACTCTACGTTGCACTGGGTCGGGGTACTCAGGTAAGATGCATGCACCATACCCACTGTTTCGAAGGAGGCCTAACAAAGGCTTAGAACTACAGCTGTGCCGCTTCGACCTCCGATGCAAAGCCCGAGGCCGTCGGCGCCGTCGCTCGCCTCTACAATGCGACCTGTATCGCCGCAAGCTTCCCAGACCTCATAGAACTACTGCCCAACATTGCGTACAAGATCCAACTGCCAACCAACGACTATGACCCGCTGCCCCCGGCAAACATGGATCTGTTGGGCCATCACTTTTTCTCCGGGGCAACACCCGTGTTCAACCTGGACACCACACCGTCTCGCCAATACGGGATTGCGATGACGAAGAAAGAGTCTCAGATCGATGCGCCGTCTAGTGCCATGAAAGGTGGCAATGGGGCGGTCGCTTGGCTGTATCTTTCTACCATCAACGGGACCATTGGGAAGTACAAGAGTGTCTACCGGGTAGACACCGCAGCAGGGCAGCCGCCGAAGACATGCGAGAACATGCCATCACAGTTCACAGTCCAGTATGCGGCGAATTATTACTTCTTTGGCAGTTAATCTGTGGAGAAGTGGGAGACGCCTGTGGCCGCTGCTGGGTGTTGTACATAACGTGAGGAGGGTTGTCCAAGGCTTGAAATAGCAGATATAAGAGATATTTGGTAACTGTAATAAAGTCGTTTGAATCGGAGTATCTGCCTGGTGGTCTATCCTCCCAGCTCCAAGGCCAGTATTGTAGAGCAGGGCTTGTGGATGTCAGGTGACCTCGCTATGCCTAAATCCTCACATCACGTGACCCGCCGTCCCACAGGAAGGCAGCTGATGCGCTAGTCCCCAGGAGGCTTAGCGGCAGTCTTGATTTTCAAAGATTCCAAGGCGCCGTCTGAAAAATCTCGACCGCAACAACGACGAGCAGCTCGGCCTCGACCGATCATTTCAATCTTTGTGCGCGTGCGATATTCAAGCACTAGCTGCTTCTTACAGGTTCCGTGACGCTTGCGATTCACGGCCTTCCCCCGACCGACCGGGTTTAAAATCTCCCTTTTCTCCGAAACGAATTTTTTTCTGGGTGTTGCTCGTAGCAGCTCCATCTCGACCTATTTCAACCCGACACTTCGTCGAACGAATTTTTCCTACCAAACATAATGGCATTCGGTGGCCCTAGAGGAGGAGGACGTGGAGGACCTGCTGGTCGTGGCGGTCGTGGTGCCCCCCGTGGAGGTGGTGGCCGTGGTGGTCGAGGTTTGTTCACCAACATCTAGCTCCAATATGGCGCCATCGATTGGTATATGGATGGTTGAGTGGAACCGTGCGTGCACAGTCGGAGATCTGCTTCACTACTATATCGATGTGGTCGGATTTCCGATTGTGCTAACAACGGTTTCGCAACGCTCCCTGAACCTGTGGTAGTCTTCGACGACGACGGTGCGGCTAACACGATCCTTCTTCTGAAATCTAGGCGGTCTTGGTAGCGCTCCTCGTGGTCGTGGCGGTCCCCGTGGTGGTGCCCGTGGTGGCCGTGGTGCCCCCCGTGGTCGTGGTGGTCGCGGCGGTGGTCGCGGTGGTGGCCCTAAGGGTGCCAAGGGTGGTGCTAAGGTCATCATTGTAAGTTCTTCTATACCCAGATTCTGGCGATAAACTCGAGAGAACTAACATCTAACCTTTCTCTAGGAACCCCACCGTCACGCTGGTGTTTTCGTTGCCCGCGGTGGCAAGGAAGATCTGCTCGTTACCAAGAACCTGACTCCCGGAGAGGCTGTCTACGGCGAGAAGCGTATCGCCGTCGAGTCTCCTCCTGAGGAGGATGGCACCGTGACCAAGACCGAGTACCGTGTCTGGAACCCCTTCCGTTCCAAGCTTGCTGCCGGTATCCTGGGTGGTCTTGACGACATCTACATGAAGCCTGGTGCGAAGGTCCTGTACCTGGGATCTGCCAGCGGTACCTCCGTCAGTCACGTTGCTGACATTGTCGGACCCACCGGAAACGTCTACGCCGTCGAGTTCTCTCACCGTTCTGGCCGTGATCTGATTGGCATGGCCACTCACCGCACCAACGTTATCCCCATCGTTGAGGACGCCAGACACCCTCTCCGCTACCGCATGCTTGTGCCCATGGTGGACGTCATCTTCGCCGATGTGGCCCAGCCCGACCAGGCCCGTATCGTCGGCCTCAACGCCCACATGTTCCTCAAGGAGGGCGGTGGTGTCATCGTCTCCGTCAAGGCCAACTGTATCGACAGCACGGCCAAGCCCGAGGTGGTGTTCGCCCGCGAGGTGCAGAAGATGAGAGAGGAGCGGATCAAGCCCCGCGAACAGCTGACCCTGGAGCCTTTCGAGCGTGACCATTGTATAGTGTCTGGTATCTACAAGCGTGCGGCATAAAAGGGTCACAAAAATGGCGGTCTGATCTTCTTTTCCATTTCCTAATTATCTGTTCGTTTGTTCTTCGCTGGCGTCGAGTGTTCTGTGATATGTTGAAATGTCTTCTTTTCTTTGTGTCATGCCGAGGTCTATTACCAATGTATTCTTTTGCGCGAGTCCAAAAATCTTGCAATTTCTGGGTCTTTTCTTCGGCGCTCTATGCGTTCATCTGGATTTAGATGGTTTCAAGCTGGAGGAATAGAGGTTTAGGATAATGGATTATCGCTTGTCTGACTTGTTCCGATGTAGTGTCTCCGTGGGTCAGTAGTAGTGTCGGACTTGCGCCGTTGCTGGAAGGCTGGTTGCTCGGCTGTCGGAATACTCGCCGATATCTCTGCCCTGTCCCGTCGGAATTGCTGCGTAGTTTGGCAGTTGACTGGTGGCCTATTTCGCATCAGGTAATTGGGGATCCTGATTACCGTGAAAATGGATCGATCATGGTCCGAGAGCGGGGAGAAAGACCGTCATCTGCTGTGATTCCCTCCACTTGACCCCGCAGTAGGCTTTATTATTGCCATGTAGCACCAGAGGGGCGTGGGGGTGTGCCAAAGTGCTTTATACAGGCCACCAGAACCACTGGCTATTCTACGGAGCCTGGTTTCTCCTCATACAGATATTCTACCAGCACGATATCCCCCGGGGACCCTACAGCAATCATGTCTATCATCATCACTGGTGCGAATGGTTACGTCGGACAAGAGCTGGCAGCAGCCTTGTTGAACCAATACCCTAAGACCACAGTGACCCTTACGGATGTGGTCACTCCAGCGATTCCGGAGGCTGCCGCCGCCCACGCATCGCGAGCCAAGTGCGTACAAGCAGACCTGAGCTCGCACGAAGTGGTTGACGAGATGTTCAACGCGACCCATCGCTTCGACACGGTTTATCTCCTACACGGGATCATGTCGAGCGGCGCCGAGGCCAACTTCGAGCTGGGTATGAAGGTCAATCTCGATGCCACGCGGTACATCCTCGACCGACTGCGCGCCGTCATGCCCGGCGTCAAGGTGGTCTTCACGTCCAGCCTGGCCGTGTACGGAGTTTCGCCGCCCGGGTTCGTCATCGACGAGAGCAATCTGCCCCCAATCCCGTTGACCTCGTACGGAACACAAAAACTCATCGTTGAGTTTATCCTGAACGATTACTCGCGTCGCGGGTTCCTGGACGGGCGCGCGGTGCGTCTACCCACGGTGACGGTGCGAGCGGGAAGACCTACACAGGCGGCGAGTAGCTTTGCCAGCGGCATTATCCGCGAGCCCTTTAATGGGGAGAAGGCACTGCTCCCCGTGAGCAAGACAACAGAGCTGTGGATCTGCTCGCCCTACACGGTGGTGAAGAACCTCTTGCACGCGCGGGAGATCCCCAAGGAAGCGTTTGGGGAGTCGAGGTCCGTGAACTTGCCCGGATTGAAGGTTAGCGTGCAGGCGATGCTGGATGCGCTGGAGGAAATTGGAGGACCGGAGCGTCGGGCATTGGTGGAGGAGAAGTACGATGCGGATATTGATCGGATCGTGCAGACTTGGCCGCCGAACTTCAACACGGCGCGGGCGAGACAACTGGGATTTTCGGAGGATATGAGTTTGGTGGAGAACATCCGGGAGTATGCGAAGCGACTGAGGTAGAGGATAGAGAGTGAATGAAATGAAGTTGTGAGATTATTAGTATTTATTCTGTATGGGTCTGTAGGGTGTAGGGAAGTGTCGGGATCGAATGCAGGCGGTTTGGAAAAGCGAGTCATGTGATTGGCTGCCGGCTGGCGAACAATTTGACCTTCCGAACTTCAACCTCGCATCCCCAGCCCGTCTCTGTCGCTGCAACCCAACCCTCTCTCCAGTCCCTCCTCCCCCCCTCCCCCCATTCTCATTTCTGTCTACTCGCACAATGGCTTCCCGGCGCCTAGCCTTCAACCTGAACCAGGCTCTCCGCAGTCGCGCGGCCCTGAAGTCCATCCAGCCCGTCAAGCGAGGCTTTGCGTCCCCGGTGACCTTGCCTTCGACCACCCAGTCTACCACCCTCTCCAACGGCTTCACGGTACGGAGAATGCGACTATCCTCGATTCCAATGGCTTCGCAGACTCACTAACGGCTCACAGATCGCTACCGAGTACTCCCCATGGGCTCAGACCTCCACCGTGGGTGTCTGGATCGATGCCGGTAGCCGGGCAGAGACTGACAAGACCAACGGAACTGCTCACTTCCTCGAGCACCTTGCCTTCAAGGTACTTTCTTGACATGAAATAATGAAACTAACAGTCGCTAACATGCCTTTCTCGTCAGGGTACCAACAAGCGCACCCAGCACCAGCTGGAGCTGGAGATTGAGAACATGGGCGCTCACCTCAACGCCTACACATCGGTACGACCCGGAATTATCCACTAGGATATCAATGTCCATCCAGACCACTAATCAGCATTCCGCTACAGCGCGAGAACACCGTCTACTACGCTAAGTCCTTCAACAACGATGTTCCCAAGGCCGTCGACATCCTCGCCGATATCCTCCAGAACTCCAAGCTTGAGCCCGCTGCTATCGAGCGCGAGCGTGATGTGATCCTCCGTGAGCAGGAAGAGGTTGACAAGCAGCTCGAGGAGGTTGTCTTCGACCACCTCCACGCCACCGCTTTCCAGGGCCAGCCCCTCGGTCGCACCATCCTCGGCCCCAAGGAGAACATCCAGACCATCTCCCGCGAGAACCTGACCGACTACATCAAGACCAACTACACTGCTGACCGTATGGTCCTCGTTGGTGCTGGTGGTATCCCCCACGAGCAGCTCGTCCGCCTGGCTGAGGAGCACTTCGGTACCCTCCCCAGCAAGCCCCCTACCTCCGCTGCCTTGACCCTCGCCGCCGAGCAGAAGCGCACCCCCGAGTTCATCGGCTCTGAGGTCCGTCTCCGTGACGACACCATCCCCACTGCCCACATTGCCCTTGCAGTCGAGGGTGTCAGCTGGAAGGATGATGACTACTTCACCGGTCTCGTCACCCAGGCCATCGTTGGTAACTGGGACCGTGCCATGGGCAACTCTTCCTTCCTCGGCAGCAAGCTCAGCTCCTTTGTTGAGCACCAGGGTCTTGCCAACAGCTTCATGAGCTTCTCCACCAGCTACAGCGACACTGGGTAAGATAACTTTTTGCCCCTTTTTCTTGGCATGCCTGGCTAACGTTTATACCAGTCTCTGGGGTATCTACCTCGTCTCCGAGAACCTGACCCGCCTCGACGACCTGGTTCACTTCACTCTCCGTGAGTGGTCTCGTCTGTGCTTCAACGTCACCCCCGCCGAGGTTGAGCGCGCCAAGGCCCAGCTTAAGGCCTCCATCCTCCTGTCCCTCGATGGCACCACTGCCGTCGCCGAGGACATCGGTCGCCAGATCATCACCACCGGCCGTCGCCTCTCCGCCGAGGACATCGAGCGGACGATCGGCCAGATCACCGAGAAGGACGTCATGGACTTCGCCATGCGCCGGATCTGGGATCAGGACGTCGCCGTCAGCGCTGTTGGCAGCGTCGAGGGTCTCCTCGACTACAACCGCATCCGTGCGGACACCAGCCGCAACTCCCTGTAAGACTTCGACGCCAGTTTGATCACCAGTTTTTGCGTTTCAGAGTTATGGCCAGTTCGTTTGTTCTTGTTGGTGAGTAATAGATAGAGACGGTGGTGGTACGTTGGAGAGATAGCGTGTCTATGTACAGTACACAACTGTCGCTGATATATTTCAAAACTGTATTCTCTTTTGTTTCAATGCATTGCCCTTGTAGGAGAAATTACGTTGTAAATATTCACGTGCCTCGTTGGCCTCGACCGTGCAATTAACATCCAACCAAGCAAGTGTATCATTAATATTAGCAGGTATCACAGTAAATAGACATAAGAAAAATTTCCAAAGAGCGACCCAAGTCGAATCCCCCCTCAACTCACGCTTCATAACCACGCATGTACCCAAATTTTACTGAGGATACGCCATCCCAGCGGGAGCCTGATACCCCGACTGCTGAACCCGCGTCGACTGGAACTCGACCTCCTTCTCATTCTGCACCAGCGTGCAGCACGGGCAGCAGTACGACGAGAAGCAGTCCCCAGCGCCGGAGCCTTCGATATTGAACCGTTTACGGATCTCGCCGCGCTTCATCATAAGGGGGATCCAGTGGAGAGCGCAGTAGCTGCTGACGAAGTAGATGAGACACTATCAGATCTGTGCGTTAGCTGACCGTGCTCGCGCAAGTATGCAAGATGTGGGTAGGTGGATACGTACGTTGCCGTTCATGCAGTCATCGGATTTCATAGACGGGTCTTCGAGACGGGCGCCCGTTCTACCGAAGAGACCGCAGGGGAAGCACCATCCGAGGAGGCCTGGTGCTGTTAGCGGTGTTCGCTGGAGAAGGGGGCAATGGTTGGCATACAGGTCTCGGTAGGAGAGCAGCAGTCCCAGAAAGAGTTTGACCACTCGTGCTCGTGTTGGCCGGGAGCGGCAGCTGCAGCGTCAGGTGCACCCATTTTTCTTAGTGATATAGTGATAGGGGTTAATAGGGCTTGTGAAGGTTCGAAAATCGGATAAGAAACGGCCTCGAAGTAGATATATGCACCCGAAGAGCCGCGGATGGGGATGGGTCCAGTTTAAATGTCTCTGGAAGGAAGAAAGCTAGTCTGTGATGAGGCTGACAGCATTTTCTATCGATCTTCTGCCTAGAGGGTACCTGGGTTAGCCGTCAAATTCTACGGCATGCTCAGCTGGTGGCCCAAAAGCACTGATCCTTAGGGAGAGTGTTAGGCATGATTGGACGACCGCGAAAGACAAGACTTGGTCCTGGGACCTTGGTATGGGACTAAGCGAGATCAGTTTTCGTCGAGAGGGTCCAGAATCGCGTTCGTGGCAGGTCGGATTGCAGGATGGCCCCGATGGGAATCAACACGAGCGCCAAGTTCTCCCGATTTAGAACCATCCTGCGCGTGCAAAATAACGATTGACATCGCTCTTGCTTCGAAGAGCCTTCATTCCTTGTCTTGGGCTCGTATCAGGGTCAAAAAGCCCAGGAGATCGGAGACTTGTGTTGTGAAAACTCGACCCATCATAGCGGCCCACGTTATTTAGCTTTCGATAATCCCACGGAATACGAGCCTTGTGAGTCGATCTGTTGATCTCAGGGTACGAGAATTTCGAGCAGTCCGGTCTCTCTTATCCATCTGAGGTTATGGTGGGTTTCTTTGTTGTTTTCAGTATGATAATGCTGACGAGAAAAATCTTCATTGTAGTTGACTCGTTCGGAGCGAATTGAATGATGTGAAGGAGTGGAAACGAGCCTCTTCAGGGATGGATCTGTAGGTTTCAGTCTCGTGTTCGAAAAGAGCCGCGCCATTGAGTTTTGTATGACTTGAGCGTTGCCAAGAGCAGCCAGTCAAAAGAGCAAGCCACAATATTGATTGATTGATCCGAGAGACTGGGTGCTATTTCGGGAGAAAGTCCACAGCAGCTCAGGCACCACAACCACCATTCTAACCCCTCGCGCCATGGCCCGTGAAGCAGAAGATGAGCGACTTACGCAGTCAAGTATTCCAAGGCTCCTCGATTTCGACGTTAAGGAATCTTCGTTCTTCAGGGAATGGAATTGATTACCTTCACCGACAGAGGTGCAGGCAAAAGCTGAAAGCCAACAACTCGCTGGGGTGAACCTAGACCGAACGAAAGTCCACTCAATGAACCTGCCACATGTGAGACCGTTCAGTCCTTTTCGAGGAGATGGGCCTATTTGTCAAGTGGGGAAGCGCTGTTCAGATATCTGAAGCTCAGTGCCTATACGGAGTATACTGTCCTCCTATTCCTTAAAGATGATGTCCCTGTCCCCGAAGTATATAGCTGGCGCACCGATGGGAACAAGAAGTATATTTACATGAAATATATAAATGGGAAGACCCTAGAAGAAGTATAGGATCTTATGGGACAGAACGATAAAGCGAGCATCTGTTACGATCTCCGAACAATATATCAGCGCCTACGTCAGTTAGAACAGGATCCAGAGGATACATTCATCGGTGGGAGTATCCCGTGCAATACAAATGGCGGTGATCTAATCAGTATACCATAGGTAACATCGATAACCCCTTTATGATAGAGCATTTCACATAAATTATATGCATGAAGCAGGACCGTTCGCTACAGTTCGCAACTTTCATGACTGGTTCATGTTCCTTTACCGAAGACCAATGCAAGATCCATACTCTGTTCCAATAGAACCATTTCGTCAAGACCTTCCGGACGACTGCGCAATCAAATTCACTCACGGCGACCTTCATCGCAGTAATACTCTTGTCACACCTTCTCGCCCATATCATATTCTGGCAATTGTCGACTGGGAGCAGTCGGGTCGGTTACCTGAGTACTGGGAATATCGCAAGGCGCAGTATACTGCTGATAGGGCTGAGGAATGGTCAACGACCTACCTGCCCATGATCCTGGACTAGTTCGCAAGTACCTAGGACCCATGACTACTATGATGGCCATGGGATGTTAGGCTATCAAATGACCTTAATGGAACCATTTCCCCCCACGTTACGCCACTGGATGGTTGATAGGGCTAAATATATGTGACCTTTGCCTTGTTGAAGACTATTTTGATATCAGATGAGATAAGAGCCATGAGTTTCAACATGACATCACCACAAATCATCCAGTGCAAGCATTTAGTAGTAGTGGTCCCTCGCTTAAAATTTGCCGACAAACGGATAGGGCCTCCAACTGCCCATTTGGGGATCTCCAGGGGTGCCGAGGAAAGTGCACGCGGGGGTTTTCCGACCCGGTGGTTGGAGTTACCCGATTCGTACAACAGTCTGGGGGCTCTCCATGCAAGAAACCCACCGTCTGATGCGGAAGTTGGCACTGGATTGAATCCTCCTCGTTTCATGCCTCAGCAGCTTCTTCGCTTGAACCTGCTTCTCTCTATGTCTGCCGATAATGGCAGATCCAACCCCCAATCATCGACCCGCGCCTAAGTTCACCAGATGCCGTACCGGGTGTCTGCGATGTCGAGTGCGACGGCGAAAGTGTAAGGATTTCCTCTGTCGGCATGACGCCGACGCAAGACATATGACCTACACGCTAATCCCTCATCGCTGTCACCTGTAGGTGATGAAGGAAAGCCCCGTTGTCGGAACTGCATCGACAAGAACTTTGACTGCCATTATGGCCTGCAGGTGACGTTCCTGCCAAAGAACTCCATCACTGTCGACGCAGGGGAGCTGCAGACACCCGAAACCGATGAAAAGTACAAGATCCAAGTGGGGACCCTCTTTTGCTTTTAGAACCTGTGACTTTGATGCTAAACCACCTAGTTCGTCAAAGAAGATCCCGTCGCATATAACACCAATGGCTCCGCCGAAGACTCGCCCTCCCCTACCCCTCATATCACAGCTGCACGGCTTTCAAGCTCACCGGCGAAGAGTATATCTGCACCATACAACCCCAACGACAGACCCATATCCGGGGCAGACAATAAGTCCAGTCCAAATGGTCGTCATGTTGATAAGAGCCAAACGAAGAGTGCGCATGGAAAAGGGAAGATACGTAGTGACAAAATCCCCTTCAGCGATAAAGATGAGTCGGCAATACGGGGACTATTGGCATTGGGATCCAGCGCATCCATGAACGACCCGTCTCCTACAGTGGGAGTACCAACCTCTGTTACAGACTTCGTCCAGAGGAGTACTTTGTCGCCGCTGTTAAGAGGAAGTCCTGTTGCACAAAGAGAGGGAGTTTCACCCGCAGCACCTTATCCTTTGTTCAGAGAAATGGATATGTCTTCTGCCAATGAGTCGCTATCTCCAAATGCCGCACCCATTACTTCAGTACCAGAAGCCCGCAAACTGGAACTTCTGCGTCACTACCAGTATCACGTTGCCCCCTGGGTAGGTACAGCGCATCCTTCAGCAATATTTAATATCTCTTTTCTAACATTTTGTGTCTCATTAGCTTGATCTCAGTGAGATGAGACGGCCGTTCGGACTTACTGTCGTAGATGTAGCCCTCAAGTCCGACATTCTCATTCATGCGGTCATGGAACTTTCAAACGCTTGTGCTATCCAACAATTGTCGGACAGAGAGTATCAATCTCGACCAAGTTTCTCATCACATGCCCGACGACTTCCGCCGAATAGACAAGGCGCAGACCTGAACATGAATTCAACAGAGCTCTCGTTGTTCATCCTCTTGGACGACTTGCGCACTCTCATATCGAATATTCCGAAGGCCTGGAAGAATGCCAGCTGCAGTGATCCTAGGCTCCAGGAGACTCTGGTGCAGCATGCATACGGGACTGGAATCGAATCGGTGATGTATTGGATGTTTCTACGACTAGGTATGTCAGTCATCTTGTATTGAATACAGACACAACCGTCTAATTGCCGTTAGAGTTGGGAATCGCGTTAGCGAACAATCTTTCCATCCGAATCCCAATTCCAATGTCCGCTGTTCCGAACATAGCCCTACTTTCTCATATAGAAGACGTTCATGACAGAGTTCGGCACTATACTCGCGCTGCCCTCTGTCTTTGCGGGAAAGCCCTGATCCTTTACCATCAGGAATCAATATCTCAACAAGATTCAACCCACCAGCAATTTACAGATAACTGGCTGCAGGCCTTTGAGGAACTTGACGAATGGTACCGGATGCGGCCCCAGGAACTCCAGCCGATAGTGGAACTCCACAAGAGCGATCCAATGCTCAATTCTAGGAGTGAATTTCCTCTTTTGTTATTCTCAAATGCAGCCGGGCCTTTCAGCAACCAGATATATCACACAGCAATGTTGTTACTGTTACAGTGCAAACCACGGACTGCGTTGATCAATAAACCACACTCACCAGCGTTGTCTCCATTATGGCATGCGCAACGTATATGTGGCATTGCACTGAATAATGATCGGCGAGAATGCTGGGACCCTTGCCTGCTAGCCTCATTTCTTGTTGCAGCGAGGTTCATGACCCATGAATCTCAACAGAATGAGATTATACAAGGCTTTGACAGGATTCAGAAATTGACTGGCTGGGATGTCGGCGAATACTTATCGCACGTACGAGAGGATTGGTCCTTCTTAGACGGCACATGACAAGAAAAAAAGCCTCGCAGAAAAAGACATCACGTTCAGGGCTCCATTCTCTGTGATCCATGCGGTCGGAAAAACTGCTGGTTCAGGTCACTCCTCGTTCGACGACTACTGTAACCCCACGAGACTTCCAAATCGTGAATTCGCCAGCAAGTTCCCCAACCCGTATTCGCTTCAATGTCTCGGATCAACTTGACGATCTCTTCGTGCTCCGACGCGTGACTGAACAGTCTGCCTGCAATCCACAGAGGCTGAATGGCATTATTCAGACATCCTTGATGGGGGTTGGTGAGGGAGATGCCACATATGCGACGAGCATGCCAGAGCGTGGATAAGCTGGGAGATCGAGGGAGATGGATCGACTTTGGCATCATTTTCAGCAGTAGGATGCACGCTGTGTGGTATAGTTGGTTTGAAGATATCGCCGCCCAATGCGCAAATAAGATGCGTGGGAAGGGCTTGCTGTTCACCGTCTGGATAGGGATTAGTTCCGAGGGCCTTTCAGCCAGCCAACACTGCAGGTCATTCCAAAGCCGGAGCCAACGTGAGCTGAATAGCTCCAAGGTACATCCGTTCTGCTCCCCCAACTCCAGGAACTTGGTGCGATCTGATACAATCTCTGTTGCCCGTGCACATAAGTATACTGCGTAATTGGCATGCATATCCGGCGACTTGACATCGCGGAATAGTGTGTGAGCGTCTGCTTCCTGATACCCTGGGGGTATCCATTTGGAAGGATGTAAGAGAGTGGTTTGGGTGCCATCGGAGATAAGCGCACCACAGAGGTCTATTCCATGTTATCCCTCGCACCCTAGATAATGTAATGCATGTCACCGACAATGACTTACCCATTCTAACGTAGCACCAAAACACGGCCTGTAGCAAGCCTTGACTGAACCCGTGAATGCCGAATGCATCAAACAAGGCCGCACAGCCTTCAAGATGGCGGCGCCAGTCCTGGGCGCGTGCAGACATCATCTCTAAACAACACAAAAGGACGCAGGCGGCAACAATCTTAGGATCACGGACCTGAAGAACCGGACTCAACAGTCGTATTGCCTCTTGGTACAGCTCGAGGCTATCAAACTGATCTTTGATGCCATTTTTGCGCTCCAGATGCCTTGCTGAGATGGCCAGAATGGCATAAGAAAGCGGCGGAAACGTCCGTGCTAATGCGGGAAGTTGCTGCTGAAAGCTGGATTGCGAGTCAAACATATCGAGCTAGCATACACTATTAGCCTTCTCCTCAACCCAGAAAAATCCGCAACATATAAAACACCTACCCACGGCGCAACTTGCGTGATATAATTCTTTAAGTACTCCACGCGCCGACTACTGGACAGAGGCGGCCGAAGCGACTCCCACTGCTGCGCAGGAAGGGAAAAGACAGACGGCTCTACCTGGTCGGTCGATTTATCGTCTAGTCTCCTGACAACGGGCGTTGCTGCGCGCGTGGGCGCAGCCGAGTACGCGAGCGAAAAGAGTATTCCTCGTAGTTCTTCCTGCGAGGCCAGGAACCCTGGGTCTTGGGCGAAGCCATCCTGGTACCACCCGTTGGATGGAGAGTCGAATGTTGCGCCCGAGTGCGGGGAGCTGTAGTTATGGCTGTTGTAGTCTGCTGGCGACAGCGGATGGCGGGCGTGCCATTCCCCCGGCGATGGGCCGGAAATAGTAGCCTCCGGGGCGGACGGGGGGCATGGTATGTCTTGGTGGGATTGAGAGGTGCGCTGGCGCTTTTGAGCGGGTTCCTCGGGGAACATGGTGCCCTTCGCACGATAGTTGATAGTAGCCAGTGTTGAGAGAAGCGGAGTGCAGTGATAGAAAGTTCGAGGGGATCTGGGGAAGTTTAAGCCGGGACTCCTCAATGGGGGGCCTCGGGCCGGGGGCCGATACTAGGTAGTAGCGAGTCCGGGGAGCCAATAATGGGTGGTTGCCGGTACATTCCCAGGTACCTTAAAGCATCAACATCACCTACCCTTCTTTTACCGGGTTCACCACCAAAGAATTCATTCCATGAGAGATGTGCCGATTTTTACCCACGCGTCGCTGCGGATATATTCAAAGTCTCATAATTCAATCCCAGACGCACCACCGCCGCTCGATCTCGAAAGTCCCGTCATCCCCCAAAGCACGATTCGACGCATCGCTCATCTGCATTGAATTGGAGTTCCCACGATGAGTTCTTTAAATTCACGCGCGGACGCTTCATCGTCGATGAGATGGAGAACCTTCGCAGCCGAGAGATCAGGTTCGACATGAACAGGCTCGCGAGGACCGCGGCCGAATCGGTCGGCGCCAGCCAATGCATCTCTATCAAGAAGTACCCCGATGGCATGTGTAACAAAGCATATCTTATGACTGTGGAAGATGGCCAGGAAGTTGTGGCCAAAGTACCTAATCCGAATGCTGGCATTGCGCACTTTACCACAGCCAGCGAGATCGCCACGATGGACTTCGTACGTTTATCCTGAACCCTGTTAATGCCGGAACTCGCTGACGCTTTTGGCTTGGGAGGCGAGAAAAATACTTGACACACCAGCCCCTCGTGTCTACGCGTGGAACTCACAAGCAAAATCGCACCCTGTCGGGGCTGAATTCATCATCATGAGTCTGTCCCAAGTCTGGGACACCATGAAGCTGCCACAGAAGCTACAAGTGCTTCTTGCATTGACACGCCTCCAAAAGCAATGGCTGAGCGTTTCATTTTCTCATTACGGCAGTCTGTACTATGTGGGAGACATACGACCACCAGCAGGCAACTACTATGTCAAGGATGGCAAGCCTGTAAAGGGGTCGGAGTTCGCTATTGGCCCAGCTACAGGTCGCGACTGGTTTGATGCGAACCGATCAAGTTTAGATATCGAGAGAGGCCCATGTACGATGAGCTCTACATCATCTTTGTGCGGTGCTGACGTGCTTGTAGGGCCATCGCTAAAGCAATATTTGCGAGCGGTCTGTGTGCGCGAAGCGAATGCAATACAGTCTTTGAAACTCCCAAAACAAATTGCCTTGTTCTGTGGCCCAAAGCTCTATGTACCAGATTCGGAAAAGAAACTGACTGCCTTGACATGGTATCAACAAATTGTCGACGCCCTTATCCCGAAGGACGCTGCTATCACTGCCCCATATCTTTGGCATAATGATTTGCATGATAACAATATCTTCGTAGATCCGAATAATCCTGAAAAGATCACGGGAATCATCGACTGGCAGTCTTGTCATATCTCGCCTCTGTTCAACCAAAACCCTGACCCGGCATTTCTCGACTGGGATGGCCTCGAGCCCGAGACACTCGACCTGGCACCACGGCCGCAACTTACAGGTCTTTCCCCGGAAGAAAGGTCTGCAGCTGTGCACGAGTATACCGTCCAAAACGTGTTCATCGGATGGCGGAAACTCATGCATGCCAGAAACCCCGATCTGTATCGAGCGGTGGAATTCCGAAAGACTGCACCGTACGGTCTGATATTCCTTGCTCACCGTATGTTCGAATACGGCGAGGCCCATTTCCAATCGCTTCTGGTTGATTTGAAGGGCACTTGGGCAGACTTACCTGCTACCACGAGCGAAACCCCATTCCCATTCGAGTTTTCGGAAGCTGACATCGAGCGTATCAAACTGGATTGTGATGGCGCGGTAGCGGGCACCGAGCTTGTTGCAGCAGCTAAGGAGAGGCTAGGTGATCTGTGGCCGGACAAAGGTTTCATTGAGCACGAGCGATACGATGATTGCAAAGCAGCCCTTGACCAAGTCAAAGATCAGATATTGGAACAATTGGCTGAGACTGACGAGGAGAAAACTGAATACGAGCGTTATTGGCCATTTGATTGATGTCTCTTCTGCGAATGTCTATACTTGATACATCAGTATCCCCAATGGTTGACACCAAAACGGAAAACCTACTGGTCGCTTCCGAACGACTTTCCCGTCCCTTCGCCTCTACGGACTACTACTTAGGTGCTTCCTTTCCATGTCGTGTGTTACCTGACTGACCGAGTTACTTGCCGAGTCACTCCGTACGCACAGGAGGTTAGTTATGTAGTTACAGAAAGCCCGGGCTTACCTAATGTGGAACCCCGGGCCGAGAGATGTTCCAGCACCTTTCCAGCGTGGGCTGTTTTTTGGAGCTCCGAAATTCAAGTCTACCAGCGCATAGCTCTAAATCATTGACGATCTATAGTCGCCATGGGTAAACGTGGCGGTAGAAAGGTACATTGATTTCCATACCAGCCGTTCTATTAACATATTGCGCCTCATCTTTGCGACAGATACTTACAATTCCCACAGGGTGGCGGCGGCCGCGGCGGCGGACGCGCTCAGCGGCAGAACTGGGCCGATCTACCCAGGACCAATGCGAAATTCGAGCAGTTCTATAATGAACAAGGCTTCATTCCCGAGGACGAGAAAGAGGAGTTTTGGAATGCTCTACGCAGGGATCTCCCCAACAGCTTCCGCTTCACTGGCTCTCGAGGGTACGTCATTCGAAAAATTTTCCCAGCACAGACATGATGCCGCGCATGGGCGATGAGTTCTTCTTATACTGATGAGTGAGAGTGCAGACACGCCCTCGCCGTGCAGGAGAGGCTCAAGGACTACTACGTGCCCGAGATCACGTCTATCCAGTATGAAGGCAACTTCGTCGAACCTCCCCGCCCGGTCCCGTGGTACCCAGATCAGCTCGCCTGGTCGATGACAACACCCAAGCAAGTCGTCCGGCGATTCGCACCCTTCGCCTCGTTCCAAAAGTTCCTTGTCGCGGAGACGGAGGTGGGAAATATCAGTCGCCAGGAGGTGGTTAGCATGATCCCCCCGCTGTTGATGGACCTTAAGCCCGGCATGACGGTTCTGGATATGTGCGCTGCTCCTGGTAGTAAATCCGCGCAGCTCATGGAGATGATCCACGCAGGCGAAGAGGAGGCCATGCTGGAGGTTTCCAAGCAAGTGAAGGCCGGAACCGCCGGCCCGGAGCCTCTCGGTCCCGAAGGTCTCAACGACGATGGCAGGACCACGGGTCTGCTCATCGCCAACGACGCCGACTACAAGCGCGCCCATATGCTGATCCACCAAATGAAGCGTCTAAACTCGCCCAACCTGATCGTCACGAATCACGACGCTACGCTCTACCCCTCCATCAAGCTGCCCCAGCGCCCCGAAGATAAGGGGATCCAGAGATATCTGAAGTTCGATCGCATTCTGGCCGATGTGCCCTGCACTGGAGATGGAACTGCCCGCAAGAACTGGGGAGTGTGGAGAGAATGGGGTCCCGCCAATGCGTTGGGTCTGCACCCCACGCAGGTCCGCATCCTGGTGCGCGCATTGCAGATGCTCAAGGTCGGCGGAAGAGTTGTCTATTCGACTTGCAGTATGAACCCTCTTGAAAATGAGGCTGTTATTGCTAGCGCCATTGAGAGATGCGGCGGCGGTGCCAAGGTTCGCATCGTCGATTGCAGCAACGAACTGCCGGGCTTGAAGAGAGCCCCCGGTCTCCGCTCCTGGAAGGTAATGGATCGCGAGAACCGGATGTGGAACAGCTGGAAGGAAATCGAGGAGCAGAGGGAGCGCGAAGGCATTAGCGGCCTTGGCAGAATCGCCGAAGGCATGTTCCCTCCGACTGGCGAGAACGCGGACTTGCCTTTGGAACGGTGCATGCGCGTTTACCCCCACATGCAGGATACTGGTGGATTCTTCATCACTGTGCTCGAGAAGCTATCTGAAATTCGGGCCAAGCCGGAGGATTCCTCGAAGGTCATCCCGAAGGGCACGATTGCTGCGCTGACGGAGGAGCTTGAGTTCAAGTCGAAGAGCGGAAACGGCGAGCCTCTGGAGAAGATCGACGCGTTGGATGATCTGGTTACTCCTGACAGGGAAGCAGAAGAGGAGGCTGAGAAGAATGCTTCTGTGGCCGAAGCTGTCCACCAGCCACCGTATTCTGCGACGAACCAGATCAGCCCCGCGAAGCGGGAGGCAGAGAGCATGGAAGACGAGCTTCCTTCGAAAAAGACTAAGCTCGAAGATGGTAGCGAGGTCCTCGTTGGAGACCGTCCTATCCACCGCCCCGCGCCGGTGACAGAGTCTGACAATGTTGAGATGTCCGAGGCTACGAGCACATCTGCTCCCCAGGACACTCCTCAAACAGAAAAGGAGGAACCCAAGCCTAAGCCCCCACAAAAGAGAAAGCCGGGCCAGCCGATTGAAGAACCCTACAAATATCTGCCCTCTACGCACGAAGTTATTGAGCCAATCTTCCAGTTCTATCAGGCATCGGACCGGTTCCCTCGGGACCGTTTTATGGTCCGCAATGCGGAGGGTAACCCTACAAAGACGATCTATTACACTGCTCCTCTCACGCGGGACATCCTGCAGGCGAATGAGGGCCATGGTATGAAGATCGTTCACTGCGGTGTCAAGATGTTCGTGAAGCAAGACGTGCAACGCTCTGGCGTTTGCCCATGGCGTATTCAGACCGATGGGCTTCGGATTCTCGAGCCCTGGCTCGGATCTGAACGTGCTGTTGCCCTGAACCGCAAGGAAACTCTGCGGAAGCTCCTGATCGAGATGTTCCCCAAGGTCAATGACGAGGGTTGGAAGGATCTTGGAGAGATCGGTGAACGGGTCCGGGATATCCCTATGGGATGTAGTATATTGTATGTTGAGCCGGATTCTACGGATGGTGGTTTCAGGTATGTTTTTCCAGAGTTCCCTTCTCTTATGATGCGGTCGATTGACTAAGCCCCAGTGAACGGATGGTCCTTCCCCTTTGGCGGTCCTTGCATTCTATCAACCTCATGCTTCCCAAGGAGGAGCGTCGTGCCATGCTTCTCCGGCTTTTCAATGACGACACGCTGGTAGTTAACACGACCGGTAAGCGGGCAGCGGTCTCCCAGGACGCGACTCCTGTGGCTGAAGACACCCCGTCCGCTATGCCTGCTGAGACGGAGGAGGAGGCGATCAAACAAGAGAACCTTGCTCTTGGCCAAGATGAGCAGGAGCAGACTGAGACGCGGGAGACTTATACCAAGGCCGGCGATGAGGAAGATCGGCTCAACACGACTGTATAGTTGCTAGCTTAGAGGTTTTGTATTAAGATCTATTGGGATATACCATGCCCAATTGGTGCTACGATTACTGGAGAAAACATGAGTGTACTAGGCAAAAGCAATTGAGATTTAATAGCATTAGTTTCTTTCTGCAAGCGAAGATTAGGTTGGACAGTCCGGAGAGAGCACGCCTTCTGTTGAGTGCACGTATGTAAAGGTCAGGCCATCATGGCTCGGCATATATTCCGCATTTTACCGAGATTGAAGGTGCATTGGCGGTTAAATTCGATTCGCGAGCGTTTGTATCAGGATCCACCTACCCCAGATTGCTCAGTTCTGGCATGGTAGGTATCGACCCTTGGGCATATCATGTAACCGCAACTGATTGTTAGAATAACCAAGACACGGTGTTCCAACTTTACTGCCTCCAGCGTTACCCGGTTGTCCGTTGGGATCGTTCAGAATAGACGGTTATGCTGTCGAGGTAGAACCCCGCACAGGCCGATTGCTTGCATTCTACCGGTTTCATAGTAATTTCTTGTTTATTATTAGGTTTGGCTTGTCGCCTATCAAATCGACTGTTTTGAGTACTAGTTTAGTGGGGATGGCACAATGCTTGGTGGGATGAGGATACTGCCTGTACCGTAGACTATTTATATCCGGAACTGCATTGATATCCATCTACTGTAGGTACACAGGTTCTGAAGGGATCTAGGTACTCATGGGATAACGGAGACTATGATGTAAAGAACTAAAGTGATGAATGATGTATGAAGTACTCCTAGATAGGGACCTTCCCTTTTTCGGGGTGCGGAGAAATTTGGTCCGGGATCATCGGCGCTAGTCCTGATCAGAACCTCCGTGTGGGGGTGGATCTTCGGCCCGACTTCCTCATCCGAGACCACTATTTACTGTACCTTACTACCTGGAGTAGTTAGTTACATAGTTAGGTACTACCTCACTGTCCTTCTTCCACAAACTTCCGAGACCCCCGCAGCCCATCGTCTGGCATGCTGACGGAGTATCTTCGGCTCATTTTAACGCGAACTGTGCATGGGCATCCAGATTAGGTACTGACACCGACAGGGTCCATCGTCTCTTTGCGTCATGTTGATTTGTCGTCGATGCGGGGGAACGTACCTAGTAAGGGGGAATTCCTCCGAGATAAATATTGGGATGATCCCAATGGCTTCTCGTCTTCCTGCACCAGTTCCTGTCGATCTTCCTGCAACTCTTGTGTCGTGACCACCCGTCTTCTTGGGACACCATGAGACTCCTGACGCTCGGTGCTGCAGCTCTGCTGGCAGTCCAGGCAGCAGGTGCTTCTATCAGCCATAAGCTAAATGGACTCACCATTACTGAGCACCCCGATCCAGCCAAACGGGAATTATTGCAGAAATATGTATGCAGTCTGAGCCTGACCAACACCGGATGCTAATTCCTATCTATAGGTGACCTGGGATGACCACTCTCTCTTTGTCAATGGAGAAAGAATTATGATCTTCAGTGGTGAATTCCACCCTTATAGGTGAATAGTCCAAAGCACAATGCATGTTCCCCATGGTAACCTCGTTTAGATTGCCAGTTCCGCCGCTGTGGACAGACGTCTTCCAGAAGATCAAAGCCTTAGGATTCAACTGTGTTTCCTTCTATGTCGACTGGGCTTTGCTCGAAGGGAAGCCTGGCGAATACAGAGCTGAAGGTGTTTTTGCCTGGGAGCCCTTCTTCGAAGCCGCCACCAAGGCCGGAATCTACCTGCTTGCTCGTCCCGGGCCGTATATCAACGCCGAAGTTTCCGGTGGTGGATTCCCCGGATGGCTGCAGAGAGTCAATGGCACCCTTCGGTCAGCGGATCCCGGGTATTTAAAGGCCACAGACAAGTATAGAAGCCCCTGCATTCATCAAGATGCATTTTCTTACAGGTCTGTTTAGCTATGTGGCCCACATCGCTGCAGCTGTCGCGAAGGCCCAAATTACGAATGGCGGACCCGTGATTCTCTATCAGCCTGAGAACGAATACTCTGGCGCCTGCTGCGGCGCGAAGTTCCCTGACGGCGACTACATGCAATATGTAATTGATCAGGCTCGGGATGCCGGCGTTGTCGTTCCTATGATCAGCAACGATGCCTGGCCTGGTGGACACAATGCTCCGGGAACTGGCGTTGGCGAAGTTGATATCTACGGTCATGATAACTATCCGTAAGTATCGCCTATGGCTAAATTTTCTCTACAAAGTACTAACGTCGATTTGTTCAGACTCGGATTTGACTGTGTACGAGTCCTCTTGCTCAAGGCATGCAATAAGTTCTGACCATGTACAGGCGAACCCCACGGTCTGGCCGGAGGGCAATCTCCCTACCAATTTTCGTACACTCCATATGCAGCAGAGCCCAAGCACCCCATACTCTCTTGTCGAGGCAAGTGACGCCTGTATGGACGTTCTTGAGCATGGCTAACCTCACGTAGTTCCAAGCCGGCGCGTTCGATCCATGGGGCGGACCTGGTTTTGACAAGTGTGCTGCCCTGGTGAACCACGAGTTTGAACGCGTGTTCTACAAGAACGACTTCAGTTTTGGTGTCGCCCTTCTGAATCTTTACATGGTATGTAGCATAACCATTCCAGACGGTTCAAATCTAACCGGAGTAGACATTCGGCGGAACGAACTGGGGCAACCTCGGCCACCCCGGCGGATATACATCCTATGATTACGGCTCCCCATTGTCGGAGTCACGCAATATTACCCGAGAGAAATACAGCGAGCTGAAGCTCCTCGGAAATTTCGCCAAGGTTTCACCATCTTACCTTCTGGCGACTCCTGGAAACTTGACCACCGGAACTTATGCAGACACAACTGACTTGGCTGTGACCCCATTACTCGGCAAGGAGACAGGTTCATATTTCGTTGTCAGACATTCAGATTACACAAGCCAAGAGAGCACCTCCTACAAGCTTCGCCTGCCCACCAGCGCTGGAAATCTGACTGTACCTCAGCTTGGAGGGAAATTGTCCCTCCATGGACGAGACTCCAAGATCCATGTCGTTGATTACGACGTGGCTGGAACCAACGTCGTGTACTCTACTGCTGAGGTCTTCACTTGGAAGAAGTTTGGCGATAGCAAAGTCCTGGTTCTGTACGGCGGACCGGATGAGCATCACGAGTTTGCCATTGCCACAAAATCTGGCGTCAAGGTTCTTGAAGGCTCCAAGTCAAGCGTTTCTTCTAAGCAGGTTGGAAAGACGGTCGTCGTCGGTTGGGATGTGTCTTCCACTCGGGTGATTGTCCAGATTGGCGACTTGAAAGTACTCCTTCTGGGTAAGTCTTCAATAAGATGGAAAGTATTCCTGGATTCTAACCCACTTGTAGACAGGAACTCGGCGTACAACTACTGGGTGCCTCAGCTCGGTGCAGACGGAGCTAAGACTGACTACAGCTCGGAGAAGACCACTGCCTCGTCGATTATTGTCAAAGCTGGCTACCTCGTGCGGACTGCCTATCTGCAGGACACTAACCTCCACCTCACTGCCGACTTCAATGCCACCACTTCCGTCGAAGTAATTGGTGCCCCAGAAAAGGCCAAGAATTTGTTTATCAACGGCAAGAAGGCTACCCACAAGGTTGACAAGAACGGCATCTGGTCTACTGAAGTCAAGTACAATGCCCCCAAGATCAACCTTCCGAGCCTCAAGAGCTTGGAATGGAAGTATCTGGATACCCTTCCGGAGCTCCAGTCCACTTATGATGACTCTGCTTGGACCGATGCCGACTTGCCCACCACGAAGAATTCCCATAACCCTCTTCGGACCCCGACTTCCCTCTATTCATCTGATTATGGCTTTCACACTGGTTACCTGGTCTATCGGGGACATTTCGTGGCCAAGGGTAATGAAACCAGCTTCTTTATCCGCACCCAGGGTGGACAAGCCTTCGGAAGCAGTGTATGGCTGAACGGCACTCACATTGGCTCCTGGAATGGCCTCAATGCCAATGAAGACTACAATGCGACCTACAAGCTGCCCCATCTCCAGGCAGGCAAACCATATGTCATCACCGTGGTCGTTGATAACATGGGACTGGACGAGAACTGGACTGTGGGAACCGAGGAGATGAAGGGTCCTCGTGGAATCCTGGATTACGCTCTTGATGGCCGGGATTCCAGCGAGATTACCTGGAAGGTGACCGGTAATCTGGGCGGAGAGGACTACATGGACAAGGCGCGAGGACCCCTGAACGAGGGAGGACTTTACGCCGAGCGTCAAGGCTTCCACCAACCCCAGCCACCAAGCAAGTCCTGGAAGGCGGGCAGTCCCTTGGAAGGTCTGTCGAAGCCTGGAATTGGCTTCTACTCTGCCCAGTTCGATCTGAACATCCCGAAGGGATGGGATGTTCCGCTGTACTTCAACTTCGGAAACAGCACCACCCCGCCGCCGTACCGCGCGCAGCTGTACGTGAATGGATACCAGTACGGTAAATATGTCAGCAACATTGGGCCTCAGAAGAGCTTCCCTGTTCCGGAAGGTATCCTGAACTACCGCGGTACGAACTGGGTTGCCTTGACCCTTTGGGCGATGGGTTCGGAGGGTGCAAAGCTGGAGAGTATCGAGCTGGCGAACACTACCCCGGTGCTTACTGCGCTGGAGGAAATTGAAGCGTCCGAGCAGCCGAAGTACACGCCGCGGAAGGGGGCGTACTGATTGTGTAGTGTGGACGATGAAGTATCTCTGTGTATATCTCTGGAAAGGATGTGACATAGAACAAGAATAGTCGATAAATGGCTAGAATGTTCAAGAAACAGGTAGTCATTGAGACTTTTGCTGCATGCGTGAGTCATTATTGATATGGAGCACATTGACCGGGCTGATTGACTTGACCCACGATCGTCGTGAGCCGCATAGGATGACATTGGCTTCTCGTATTGAAGACGGCCGTTTGTAATCAGCGCGTTCTGTTGGAAAATAACAGATGGACCACTCTTTCGAGGGCGGCGTACCCGGAAGTGCGGCGTGCCCATGGCTCACGCGTCGGAGAAACTGATCGGCGAGCTGGTTCTTCAAGAACACGCTTGGCCAGCCGGCGTTCTGCTTCGGCCAGCCGCATGTCGACTCCATCCTCGCGACATATAAGAGGTTGCAGGAGAGCCTTTTTGAAGGATCGACAGTCACGCAGCATCTCCGAGTCATGATTCGGGCTCGGTCCGGGTCCCAGACGTCCTGAATGCCCTCTTCTATTATCCAGAAGAGCTAGGCGATCTCGGTCTGCGGAACCCGTCCATCTCTCCCTTCCTGGTGCGCGATTCACTAGAGAACACTCCTCTCCGAGCCATCGAGGGGTTCCAGAAGATAGAGCTGTCGACATACCAGACTCTAAGGAATTCGAGGCGCAGACTCAAGTGCGACAACAGGATCGCCTGCGAAAGAAACTGAGCCCACCGGTCTTTGAAGAAGAACTGGACACGTTCATGTCGTTTGAGTTCACGAAGTTCCGCTGGCAGATCAATCAGCAGTTCCACGATATGTATTCAAAGTTTCTGGACGTCTCTGAGCCCAAGAATATCGAGATGACAAATAATGTGCGTAATGCGTTGGAAGAAATCCTGACGCCAGGCGACTTTGAGAGGCTCGACCCAGAGAAACTGTGGATTCTGCAGATGTATGGAAACGAGGTCCCTGAGAAGTACGGCGGGTTGAATTTGGTGGACAAACGGTATCTGCCTGTGGCTGTGACGGCGACGGTGAAAGAGCAAAAGGTACGGGGGCATATGGTGCTGTAGTTGTATGTTATGATGGGTGGTTAGAAGGAGGGGGGAAGTGGTCGGGATGACGGAGTATAGAACGCGACGGTTGATCCCAGCCACCCGATATCCCTGCTCCGCCGCAGTCGTCGTCACCACCTCCTCTCCTCTTTTCCTTTTCTCTCCCGGCGACTTGTCTTATTCTACTCTTTACATTACTTTATGTTTGATTTACATTTCTATACCAGTACCCACGGGATGAACCCACTGCACTACTGTTGACATCTCTACGGAATCCATAGTATCGCCAATCAACAAACCAAGAACGATCCACACCACCCACCACAAAAGCGCAACAAGCCTCAAAAATCCGGACAAGAATGTCCCCAATCCCGAGTCTCAAATACCTCCTCTCCTTCTACCACGACCACGACCACCACACGCGCGCAACACAACCCATCCACCACGCCGTCCACCATGTCCCAGCTCCAACAACCCTCACAAAACGCTACGACGCCATCTCCATCCCCGCCTCCTACGGCCGACTCAGCAACTCGCCCGCCCCCGGCACCGTAGCGGGAATCGTCCTCGGCAGCGTCATCGGCTTCGTCTTCCTCCTCTACCTGATCTACCTGGCGCTGAGCTCGGGCCGGCGCTTCAGCAGCGAGACCGAGATGTCCGAGTCCGTAGACGTCGGGCCCGTGCGACGGACGCCATCGCGCCGCGTGCGCGAAGTCGTCGAGGAGGAGTACATCGATAGCGCCGGGCGGCGGCGTGGCCGGTGGGTGCGTCGGCCGCAACGGGGGCCGCCGCCGGGGGATCGCATTGTCGTTGAGGAGTCGATGACATCGGCGTCGCGCTCGGAAGATAGCAATGTCGTCGAGGTTATCGAGGAGCATTCAAGTGTTGAGGGGAGGAGGCCGCGCAATGCACGCAGCGGATGGCGGCGCGGGGATCCGTATGAGATCAGCGAGTATGAGAGTTCGCGATGATGTTGGGGGATAAGTTTCGATGCGTTTTGCTTGATTTGAGAGATGCGGTCATGCTGTGATGATTATGATGATGGGCTTTTGTCGCCAGTTGATACCCTTGTTTGTTTGCTATTTTGCGGCTCGTTTCCTGTATGATCAGCGTATAGACGGCACGATATGAATGTATGTCCGGTCAAGGTTCGTGAGTCATCGCATTTCAGTAGGAATTAGACGGTGTTAGCAGTACAGCTGCGGCGGTAACGAAGTATGGAAAATCAAAGGAAAGAAAGACAGGAACGAATGTGTAGACCCAGTTTTGCACCAACAGCGCCGTAACAAGAACAAGAACCGATGAACCCAGGATTCACGGACGTATAGAAACACGAGATAAACTAGAAGAGAATGTCCAAGCAGCAACAGCACGCCAACGCAGCGAGAATACCGGCGCAGATGCCGCCGCCGCCACTACCACCCCGATCTTCCGGATAGTACCCCTGTTGCTGTGGTGGGTATCCCTGTGGCGGGTAGTACATCGGCTGGCCCTGTGGTGGCGGAGAGCCGTAGTATCCTTGCGGCGGAGGACCGTAGCCCTGAGGCGGATATCCGCCTTGGTTGTAGTAGTCATGGGCGCCACCGGGGGGAGGAGAACCGGGGTGATAGGGGCCGGCGTCATGGATGGGGGGAGGATATGACGGGGGAGGGCCGTCCTAAATTCGTGACGTTAGTTGCGAGTATATGTAGAGGGACGAAGGTATCGACACGTACTGGTTTGCCGTACGACATTTTGAACGTAAGGCGCTTGGTAGGGGGTGATGCGAAGCGCTTCGGAAGATATGGCGATTTACACGATTCCCTGGTCGGTAGCCGGTGGATAGACGAGTCGCAAAGGATGTTGCGACAGAAATGGAGAAGAAGAGACGGAGATGAGAGGAGGACGTGAGAGATGG